>JASWHV010000008.1:106702494-107382953 GCA_030760725.1 Neostapfia colusana
AGCATTCAACGAGATCACCCCGTTGATAACATCCTTGGAGATATCACAAAAGGGGTAACAACACATTCTCGAATAGCTAACTTTTGTGCACATTACTCTTTTGTGTCGTCCTTGGAACCATTTAGGGTGGAAGATGCACTCAAGGATCCGGATTGGGTGGTAGCTATGCAAGAAGAGTTAAACAACTTTACAAGAAATCAAGTATGGGAGCTAGTGAAAAGACCAAATGCAAACGTGGTAGGCACCAAGTGGGTGTTCCGCAACAAGCAAGACGAACACGGAGTGGTGACGAGAAACAAGGCCAGACTTGTAGCAAAGGGATATGCTCAAGTCGAAGGTTTGGATTTCGATGAAACTTTTGCTCCCGTAGCAAGGCTTGACTCTATTCGTATTCTATGAGCCTATGCTACTCATCATGATTTTAAACTCTATCAAATGGATGTGAAAAGTGCCTTTCTAAATGGTCCAACAAAGGAGGAGGTGTATGTGGAGCAACCACCCGGCTTTGAAGACCAAGAATATCCTGATCATGTGTTTAAATTGCATAAAGCTCTCTGTGGCCTCAAACAAGCTCCTAGAGCTTGGTATGAATGTCTTAGAGACTTTCTCATTGATAATGGTTTTAAGATAGGCAAAGCAGATTATACACTATTCACAAAGAATGTAGACAACGATCCCTTTTTGTGCCAAATATATGTCGATGACATTATATTTGGTTCTACTAATAAATCTTTTTGTAATGAGTTTAATAAGATAATGACAGATAGGTTTGAGATGTCCATGATGGGAGAGTTGAAGTTCTTCCTCGGATTTCAAGTCAAGCAACTCAAGGAAGGCACGTTCATTAGTCAAAACAAGTACACACAAGACATACTCAAGAAGTTCGACATGGACAAAGCAAAACCTATCAAGACACCAATGGCAACAAATGGACACCTTGACCTCAATGAAGATGGACCAAGCATGGATCAAAAGGTATATCGCTCCATGATTGGCTCATTACTTTATCTTTGTGCATCTAGACCCGATATCATGCTTAGTGTATGTTTATGTGCAAGATTTCAAGCATCACCTAAATAATATCATTTAACAACCGTTAAAAGGATCCTAAGATATCTAGTTCACACACCTAACCTAGGATTATGGTATCCAAAGGGGTCTAAGTTTAATCTCATCGGATACTCCGATGCGGATTATGACAGATGTAAAATAGATAGAAAAAGCACCTCAGGGACTTGTCAATTTTTGGGTAGGTGCCTAGTATCATGGTCATCCAAGAAACAAAATTCCATTGCTCTCTCCACAGCTGAGGCGGAGTACGTTGCAGCCGGGAGTTGCTGTGCTCAACTTCTTTGGATGCGACAAACTCTAAGGGATTATGGTCACAATATGAATCACAATCCACTCGTTTGTGACAATGAGAGTGCCATTAAGATAGCACACAATCCCGTTGAGCACTCTAGGACCAAACACATAGACATCCAACATCACTTTTTGAGAGATCATTCTGTAAAGGGGGACATAGCTATCTCACACGTAAGAACTGAAAAACAACTAGCCGATATTTTTACCAAACCACTAGATGAAAAACGATTTTGTGAACTTCGAAATGAGCTGAATATACTAGACTCTAGGAATGTGAGTTGAAAAGTTGTGCAAATATAAGTTCTCCAAATTCTTCCACAACTTTCAAAAATGTGCACGATTGTGAAAAACTTGTTCCTCCTCTATTTCTTCTCTCATATTATTTTTGGCTATATTGTGGTCATCATGTAATTATGTGTTTCATATATATATATATGGACCATATAGCAGGTGCAAGTAAATCCACCGCAAACAAAGGCAAAATTCTAATATATATAAGAATTTTTAGACTTTAAGAGCCGGACTAGTCCGACCCAGAGGCCGGACAAGTTCGGGCGTCCAAAGAAGTCTGAGATGCAGCGGACAAGTCCACAACGGACTAGTCCGCCCGGCACCCAGACAAGTCCGTACTAGAGACTAGTCCGGACCTAGTCCGACAGACTGGACTGAGGACCGGACTAGTCCGGCCTCTGGAGACTTAACCTCCAAGGGTCGGGCTGACCCCCTCCCTCTCCCTCATTCACCTCCACTCCACTTCTCTCCTCCAAAACTCGCCCCCATTGGTGATTTTGGAGTCCTCCCTCAAATCCCTCGAAGGCATTCTCGATTCAAGGCTTGTGGAGTGTGGGGAACTCTTCTCCGACCATCTCCGCTCCTTCGAATCGTCGATTTCATCAAATTTTTTCACTCTAAGGTACTTTTTAACCTAGGCTTGACTTTTCACAAAAATCTTATCTCTAGGACATACCTTTAGTACCTTAGGGCCTCTCTGAGATTTCCATACCATATTATCTCAATTCCCCATAGTATTGCGACTACTTTGCTGAATTAGTAATCAAATCACATCAGTTAGGGTTTAAAACTATAGGGTCCAGACTAGTCCGGACTCCAACCGGACAAGTCCGGCCGGAGCGGACTAGTCCGTCTCCTGCCCGGACAAGTCCGACTGATACAGTCTTAGCCCCTAACTTTGGGTTTGTAAAATAATTTAAACGCAATACTCCATCAGCTAAATACTTTTTTCTCACCAGATCATGTCAGGACCCAGCGACAGTCCTCTTCCAAACCCCGAGACCGAAGCGGCTCGCCAAGCCGCTTATCGTGCGACAGCCGAGGCAGAGGCAGTAGAGGCTGCTGCAAGGGAGGCTCGGACAAAGAAACGGGCTGGCAGGGAAGCACAAGCCTCCCAGTCCGTTGATCCTCCAAGGAGGAAGAGGTTAGTCACCCTGAAGGACAAACAGCCTGCCGAGCCACAAAAATCAACCCAAGACAAAGGAAAAGGCAAAGCAGCTGATCCTTCCAGGAAAAAGGCTCTAGCTAACAGGGGACTCGTCATTCGTGACAACCCTATACGGGGAAGGGAAAATCCCCCACAGGGACCTGTTGGGCCCCTTGAAAGGGCACCTCCCATGCACAACCCAAACCGCCAACCCAATTTGATAAGTGCAACCTTCAAGGGGAAAGGAGCCGACAAAGCCAGAAGGTTCCAGGAAGAGGAAGTTTACAAGTACGAGAAGTCCACACCACACCCTCGCTTCTGGTGTGTGACTTCCATTGTGGCTACTATCGGCTTGTCTATCTCCCAATGAAGACACCGGTAGTTGATGCTCAGTGGGTGGACTGGCCATACATGTCCAACAAGAAACATCAAGCCTTTGATGCAGTAATTGAAGCAACAGAACGCCATGGGATCAAAGACTTGATGGCTTTTCAATATGATTGGAACATTGAGGTCATAGTCCAGTTTTACACCACCTGCTACTTCCACACCTATGGAAACAGGAAAACCACGTGGATGACAAATGGTGTGGTGTACTCTGTTCAATATGATGAGTTTGCTCGCATCCTTAGACTTGGGGAGCACTTGAACTATGAGATCATAGTTCACAATGAGAGAACCTTGGGAAAGGATGACTTGGACTTCATGTATCCTTCATATCTCTCCTATGAGGCATCCTCAACCCATAACATCAAACCTTTCTTTGGAGTGATGAACATGATACTAAGAAAGACTCTAGCTCCAAAAGATGGAGATGCAGGAATGATACACAGGGGTATCTCAGAAATCTGTTGAAGCTGCTCAATGAAGAAGAAAGATTCAATGTCTTTGACTACATCTACAACGACATCTTCAACATCTCTCACACCCCGAACAGATCTTGTGGCTATGCACCATACATCATGTGCATGATCGAAAAAGTCACAGGACTAGAGTTTGCAAAGGATGTGAAGCACAGGAAGCTACGTCCTCAGATGCCGACTCCTCTTCCTCGCCCTCCTGCATCCTTGGGCAGGAGCTCCACTACAGCTCCATCCACCTCTGCCGGACCATCCATCCCTCAATCATCGAGTGGCTCCTCTAGTGGACTGCTCAAAATCTTCAAAGCCATATTCTCCTCGTGCCGGAAGGTGGAAGTTTGCACGCAGAAGATGAAGCAACGCCAAGAGAAGTATATCAAGGCCATGTGCGACAAGATGGAGATACCTATGTCTCCACCGTCATCAGACGATGACGAAGTGACAGAGTTCCCCACTCTCACGGAGGATGAGCTTGCCTACTTTGGATCCTCCTCAGCTGCTCCTCCTACCTCCCACACTCATCACGAGGATGACAATGAAGATGAAGATGAGGATGAGGACGAGGAGACTCAGAGTGACCACGACGAAGATCAAGATGATAGTGATTAGGTTTTCTCCTTTTTCTTTCCCTTTTTTTGGTGCCTTGATGCCAAAGGGGGAGAGAATTAGGGGGAGTAGTCTAGTCATAGTCATAGTCTTGCTCTTTAAACTCATTTTATGCCATTTTATGTTGGTTTGTAATAACTATGCTACATTATGCCACGATATGTTATTTCTGTAATGACTATGCTATTTTATGTCTTCATATTATGCCATATTGAAATATGCTTGCGCGTAAATGTTATATCTTTCTTAATGTGGTTACTGCTTACATCACACTTAGTCACCCCACCATAACACATGTAAGCATGGAATTCCCCAAGAACTCACTCTTGTGCATATTTTTCTTGATAATCCATTGTGCACACATCTAGGGGGAGTAAATCATACACACATGTGTTATGAAAACAATCTACTATATCTACTTTTCGAAAATCTTAATGAGTTGTCATCAATCACCAAAAAGGGGGAGATTGAAAGTGCATCTAGGTAATCCCCGTGGGTTTTGGTTGATTGATGATGAAAATTAAGATACTAATAAGTTTCTACTGAGTATGAGCACAGGTGCTTATCAAAGAAATGGATATGAAGTCTCTCAAGAAGCAAAAGGAAAAGAAGACTTCAAAGAGTAGAAAATAACATTTTCTATTAATCTTCAAATTGTCTTGTTGTGTACAGAGTCTTATCTTTTAGAGTGCTTGAGAATCATTAGAGAGCTCAAACGAAGGGTAGAAAGTTAGAATCACGAGACGAAGTAGTCATAGATATGAAGAAAAGGGGAGACCGGACTTGTCCGGACAACTGGCAGGACTAGTATGTTCAGACCCGGACTAATCCGTTTTTGACCGGATAAAAAGTCTCTGAGTCAGTTTGGACTTGTCCGTTCTAGGCCGGACTAGTCCGTTGTTGTGTGAGTCTGAGCCGTTATGAGACTAAGTCTCAGAAGGCCGGACTAGTCCGCCCAAAAGGCCGGACTAGTCCGCTAAGCGGACTAAGCCGCTTAGGTCTGGAGAAGAAGTCTCTGAGTGCCATCGGACTAGTCCGCTCCACAGGCCGGACTAGTCCGATCTTTTTAGACTAGTCCGAATTAGGACGGAACAAAGGTTCCTGTGTGAGCTCGGACTTGTCCGAGGTTGGCTGGACTAGTCCACAGCTCCAGTTTAGAGAGTTTTTTAGACTAAGTCTGATAAGACCGGACTAGTCCGCCCTTTGTGCCGGACTAGTCCGCCCTTACCAGACTAGTCCGTTCTCATGCGGAACAAAGGTTCCTGATTGAGATCAGACTAGTCCGCGTTTCATGACCGTTTGAATCCAACGGTCACTAAAACTTTATTTGGTAACCTGTGACGTGAGTGGTCCCTCAAGAACGGACTAGTCCGGGGTTGGGACCGGACTAGTCCGGACTTTAGTTGGTAACGGCTAAATGCCGGGATTTCTATAAAAGGAGACCCCCCGGCTGAGAATTGGCAAGACACGAACCTAAGCGCTGAAAACTCATTCCTAGAGCTCTTCTAAGCCTCTTTCCTCACCTTCTAGACCCCTAAGATTGGATCTTAAGGAGTTAGTGGTTTTTGTGAGAGGAAAGACGTGGTGATCGACGTTTGAGCTCTCGGTTTGATTCCCTTGCACTCTAACTGTTATTTTGAGTTTTTAACAGTTGTACCTTGAATTTTAGAACTACTTGGTTGGTATAGGGAGCCTCAAGGTGTGAGTAGCTCCTAAGAGCATTGTATTTACATTCGATTGATAGTGAGAAAGCTCGGGCTTGATCTTGGTGATCGCTCGGTGAGGGAAGGGTTGGAAAAGACCAGGTTCTTGGTGGACTCCTCAACAAGGACGTATATTCCTATGTGGAATCGAACCTCGGGATAAATCGTGTCTCTTGGTTTCTTTACTATGTCACTTGCTCACTTGAATTACTTGTTAAGCTTTCATTGTGTTAGTGCCCGCAAATTGTTCTACTATCTCGCAATCTAATCATTCTCAACCTAATTAGTGATATCGTTTGACTACCACATATTTTCCGCTCAAACAAACTTAAAAGGAAACCTAAAACACAAATTTAGACTTAGATTGGACTAGTCCGACCTTAGACCGGACTAGTCCGGCCTGCCTCTGGTTTTATCCACTGTTTACTATAATTTCAGGTTTTATTAGCCTATTCACCCCCCCTCTAGGCAACTTTCACCCTTCTCGCACGACGAGGTGGGGACGCGTAGTTAGGCGTGGAGCGTCTTGTGTCGCTCACTGTGGTCAGAGTCAGAGCTCTCTCTCCTTGGTCATAGATGACCTTAAATGCCTACTTGGCGTCTTGGAACTCCATCTCTTGGTCGGTGCTGACCTCTAGGTCAGCCTTTTCCTTACCCTCCCGCTGGCGGAAGGGTGCACCGTCTTGGCGCTGCTGCCGAAGCTCTTGGAAGCGCTCCGCCAGCCTCTGGATCTCCCGGCACTCACTGGCGCCATGCCGGCTGGTGTCGTGGACTGGGCACCGCTGAGCACCATTGTCGCTGCTGGACGGCCAGCGTGGGCGCTTGTCGGTGCGTGGCCCCCGGCCCCCTGCAGCTGCTACTGTTGTTGCAGCGTGATCCCCAGCCAGCGGCTTGTCCTTGCCGTCGGTCTTCTTCTTCTTGCCGCTAGAACTCTCTCTGGCGGACTCACCCTCCTTGTTGGGCGGCGTGTGCCAGTTGCGGCCTTCCGTGGCCCTGGCACACTTGTCCGCCAAGATGAAGAGCTCGGAGATGTCCTGCACATCGTGCGTGCCAACTTCTCGAGCATCTTCTTGTCGTGGAAGCCCTGTCGGAAGGCGATGATGGCGGAGGCGTTTGAGATGCGGAGGATGGTGTTTCTAACCAGAGGGAAACGCTAGAGGAAGGAGCGCAGCGACTCTCCCTGTTGCTGTTGCAAGCAGTGGATGTCGTCCTCCAAGCCTGGTCGGATGTAAGAAGTCCCAAAGTTAGCCGTGAACTGGTGGCACAACTCTTCCTAAGAGATTATAGACTCCTGGGGTAAGTTCATGAGCCACGACCGGCCGACCCGGTCAGGGCCACGGGGAAGTAGTTAGCCATGATGGCCTCATCCCCTCCTGTAGCTAGGATGATGGTGGAGTATATCTGCAAGAATTCGACGGGGTTGACTGTCCTGTCGAACTTCTCCGGTAAGTGTGGTCGGAACTTGCGCGGCCACATTGCCATACGAAGGTGCGGGGCAAGAGCCATGCAGCCTCCCACTGAGCCTAGGGAGATGGGGCTCTGGCCCGCGCAGATGGGGCGCATGGTACATGGGGTACCATACTCACCACAAGAAAAAAACAAATTTACGACGGCCAAAGTTATAAACGACGGTACCGTCGTTAATTAAAATGTTTACGACGGTGTCCAACGACAGTAGTAAATAAAGGCATTATTCATGACGGTTGACCTAAACTATCATAAATAAGCACATTATTTACGATGGTAGGCACTAACCGTCGTAAAAAAGTTCCTTATTTACGATAGGACCAGTTCTCGTCGTAAATAAGGGGTATATACACGCCCGGGCCGAGGTCGGCGCGGGCATTCACGCCCGCACCAACCCCAACACGACCGCCGTCGCCGCCTCTCGTGTCGCCGCCTCCCTCTCGGGCCGCCGCCGCCATCGCTCGCCGCCGCCGCCCCATCCTGATCGGCCCGCGTGCCCCCGGCCCTCCACGCCCCGGCCCGTGCGCCCCCGGGCCCGTCCCAGCACGCCCCCGGCCCCCCGCGCCTCGGCCGCCCACCTACCGCCGACTCCCCTACGACCCGGTGCCGCACCGCCCGTGCCCGTCCCGGCCGGCCACCCGCCGCCGGCTCCGCCCCGACCCGGCACCGCCCCGCCCCGACCCGATCGGCCCCAACCGCCCCGCCCCGACCCGGCGCCGCCCCGCCCTGACCCGGTGCCGCCCCGCCTCAAACCGAGGTTTTTTTAATTTGTTTTAATTAATTAACGTATTTTAGTTTAGTTTACTAGTTGTAATTAGGTTATTTTAATTAGTTTAGTTGATTTTATAATTAGTTTAGTTTAGTTTGTAAGTATGTTTTAATTAGTTTAGTTTATTTTAGTTTAATTACTTTATATTAGTTTAGCTTAGCTTATTCAACCCACCCAGGTAGGGGTCGGCGTGGGCATTCACGCCCGCGCCGTCCCCGACCGGTTCCGCCACCGCCGCCGCCAACCCCGGCCTCCCTGCGCGCCGCCGCCCACCCCGGCCTACCCACGGCTTCACGGTGAAGGGTTTGATTGGCAGAGTGCGCCAATTATCCCGGAAGCCACGTATGCAACCGGAGGCGGGAAACCTCACGGACGGTAAGTTCTCTCTTTTATTATTTAATGTTAATGAATTTGAGATTCAAAAATTTAGTAATCTTTCTTGTTTTGTAGGTTCAACATCTTTGATGGAGTTGTCGACTCGAGTGAGGCACGACCTTTCTCGGGTGGCTCTTCATCGCGGCATGCAGGATCGAGACAACCGAGCTCCCTGGAGCTCCACAGTGTTCGGGACGTGCTCCGCAAGACACAGGAGGAGCTCTGACTAGAAAGGGAGCATCTCCGGCAAGAAAGAGAGCGTCAAGCCATGGCAAGCAGGGCTAGAGACGAGTATCAAGCCTCGTTCATGCTATATATGCAAATTAATATTTCTAACATATCAATTATGGTTGTATGATAATGTTTTCTGTTCACAGGCTATGGCGGCAGGGCAGCCGGTCGTCTTTCCACAGTGGCAGCCCCCACAGGAGCCGCACGCCCCGTTTACAGGAGCAGAGTACAAACATAGCCATATTTGAAAGTTAGCTAAATTTATTAGAATATCACCAAACTTAGTCAAACATAGCCAAAACTATTTTAACTTGATCAATTCTATGTTATAATAACCTCACTTATGCAAATATGTATTTTAAAACTTACAACTTGTCTAACTACACTTATACATAACAGAGCTCCACGACCGAGGCTCACACGCCATCGCCGCAGCTACCAGGAGGACGAAGGCTGGAGGACGAGTTCCTGGGTTCTGGAGGTAGCACACGTGGTAGTGTGGTGTGTGTCTAGCTAGTGTAGATGTTTATAATATTTTTGCTGCATATTGTTGTTGTTATTGTTAACTGCCTATGTGAGCTGGCCATCGAGCCAGGGCTGTCCTCGAAGCCAGGGCAGTGTTTTCTATTTTTTTAAATACCAAACTTATTTATGACGGTTTTCTGATGGTGGCCGTCGTAAATAAGCCACTACTATTTACGACGACCAAGAGCAGCCATCGTGAATAACTGCTCTATTCACGACGGCCAAGATCAGCCCGTCGTGAATAAATTCCCCCAGCCACGTGGCAGTCGGGGGGAACTTATTCGCGATGGTATTATTTAGCCATCGTAAATAATCTTATTTACGACGGGAGTCGTCGTTAACAATCTTATTTATGATTATTTATCGGTTACGGCCAAAAATCGTCGTGAATAAGGCTTCCCCGTTGTGAATAACTTATTCACGGCGATTTTACCTTTATTAACGATGGTTTCCAGTCGTCGTTAATTGTTCAGATTCCTATAGTGACTCCTCCCCGAGGCTACGACGCCACTCGCGTTGTCGCTCAATGGTGACGAGGCCATCTTCTTTCTGACAGCGGCGGCGGTCCAACTCACCCCTGAGATCTGTGGTGGGGAGCACGGGTTGTCGTCGAGTGGGTTGTCGTCGTTCTGTAATCCCTTGTTAGGGCACGGGGCGGCAGCTACACCGTTTCCGGCCGTCGTCTCCGGTGGCACGGCAAGTTGAGCGCGGTGATGACCAGGTGGTCGACGTTGTTGCGCCACTGCTCAGCAGCGGACGAAGAAGCTCCCGTTCATGGGGGGTTGTGAAGGAGTGCGCGGGCTGCTAGCACCGCGCTCTCCGGGCTGGCCTCAGTCGGCGCTTGCGACGCTGTCACAACCGAAGGCTGCCAGGAGGGAACTGGCACTGTCGCTGTAGGGACTGGCACCGGCGCAGACGGTCCTGCTCTAGGACCAGAAGACGCTTCCTGCTCCCTCTGCCGCTGGTGGCGTGAGGGGCGGGAAGATCCTCCGACAGATTGGATGTTCACCATTGTAGGCTTCACGGACAGCTTCAAGAACCAAAAGCCCCCTACCTGGCGCGCCAAATGTCGAATTGTTTTCCTGCAACACTTTCCCCGGTCCGCTCGGAAGCAGCCCGTGGAGGTTCTTTTTTGGAGGGGCTAGTGGATCTCGAAGGTCAGAGCACAATGGCGAGAGGGACACGAGGATTTACGTGGTTGGGCCGCCGGAGCGTAGTACCCTACGTCCACGGGTGTGTTTGCTGTATTGCTTGCGCGTATGGGTGAGCGAGTCGGCTGGGTTGCGAACCCCTTGCCTGGAGGTGCACCGGTCCTTTTATAACCCAAGGCCAGGGCAGTTAGAAGGTGGCCTAGGGCCCGAAAGGTGGCACCGCAGTTTTCTGCATCCTATTTATAAGCTATAGGTGTTTACAACTATATGCATTGTCATTGTCTGTGGAGTTAAGGCGTGCCACCTGTCACGCCGGGCGCCTTTGACCGGGCGGCCGGTGACGATGAAGTTCCCGTCTTGTCGTCGCGTCTCCTCGCCCTGCTAGGCGGCTCTGCGCCGTTGGGCGGCACTGTTGTGCTGTCACGCCTCGCCGCCGTGTCTTTCACCGTAATGGTGCGTAGACGGGGAACGGAGGCATGCGCCGTGCACCATGCTTCTATTGAAGGCGCGAGCCTTGAATGCTCGGCATGACAGCGTACCTTCCTCTTTACTCCTTGGCCATTTGCCTGTTGCTCATCGGAGTGACGTCCGGGCGGGTGGCCCTCGGGACACGCGTCTCCATCGGAGCTGTCCAGCGGCGTAGAGGGCGTTTCGGAGTTGTTGGGCACGTGGCAGCACCAGATCCCTCCCGTGCTGGAGGTCGGGTCGGGGCCGCAGGACTCGTGGCACATCCGGGGCCTTCCTGGGGGGGAAGGTATACCCGGAGTCGTTGCCCACGTGGCAGCACCGGAGCCCTCTCATGCTAGAGGTCAAACCCGGAGCCACAAGGCACGTGGCACCTCCGGAGGTCTCTCTGGCGGAGGGTGTGGCTCGGAGGTTCTGGACGCGTGGCAGCATCGGAGCCCTGCTTGGCGGAAGATGGGGTCCAGCACCACTAGACACGTGGCGGCTCCTGAGCCACCTTCGGGCGGTACTCAGGCTCAGGGCCTGAAGACACGTGGCAACCCAGGGACTACCCATCGGGCCCAAGGGCACGTGGCTCACGCTAGGGCCCGCCTAAGCCGGGAAGGCGGGGACCAGGTTATTTTTTTATTCACTACGCGGGGTACCCGGTTCGCAGGATACCGACACATCTAATGTCACCTCAAATTATCACTAGTTACCTCAAATGATATTGTAAAAGCTTATCACATCTAATGTCTCTCGTATGTTGTTGTTTCAGACATGATCTCTTGTTGTATAGTCATAAATATATCGTAACATGCACATTTTTTATGTACCTGTTGGGCATATCATCTTTTAGTAGGTGAACATTCCGCTGCGTATAACGGGTTGGATTATCAGTGCTATAAATTTTGCCTTCTAACTTTTATTACACCCTTGCCTACAGATAACAGAACATAATACAGGTCCTAACATTCGCCTCCATAGACCACCAGTGACTTGTGTAAACGGAAAATATAAACTGAAATGGGTGCCATGATGGTGGCACTGACGTGGTGTGTACCGCTCGCAGAAATTTCGACAGCAGGCGCTTGTCCGTCCGACAACAGGGTTCAGTCCGCGAGGAAGGCAAGGCCTGCTTCACTTTCAGTATACTGTCTGTAAGTTGCCACGCTTTGCAGTGTGCTCTACAGCGTACTTATTATCTTGAAAAGAAAGATAGTTTTGGACATTTTGAAAGAACTGTGCGACTCCAGTTTGCCACGACATTTGGAGGCATAGAGCTGTTTGTAGATCTTCTCCTTCTGTGGCTGCTTTAATAACTTCGCCACCCTAAGCATCTTTACCGCTAGATTTTCGATTTTTTGTAGATATGTCCAAGATAGCACCTGATGCAAGCATCAGAACAAGAAATACTTAAGCCGACTTGGAAACTTGAAATTGGTGCAGGAGGTAGGCCGATAGCTGAAGCCGAGAATTCTGGACGAGATGCATGTTCTCTGAAACTGCTGCACTGAGTTGGTCGCCTGCTAAACGATTGTCAGGTAAATTATCGCTGGGAAATTTCAGAGCCTGAAGCTGACCTGTCTGCCATTTCAAGTCCGCGAAACCGTAAGCGCTTTTCTGGATACAACTAAATACTCTCCATTTGAAGCGGATTGAGGAGTATTGGAGTAAAAATTAGTTCATTTTTCACTCCATTCTACTCCAATCCACTCCATTTCTTATTAACCAAATAAGTCCTAAGTGGGCCGGTATTAGGCCCATGTCACCCGTCTGGTCCGTAGAACACTTGGGCTTGGCGGCTCGGCCCTCGGCCAGTTTCGTGTTCATCACCGGGCACGTCGTTTCTCTGGGCCTCCGACCCCAAGTCGTTGCCTCGCCGGCCGGCAAGCTACGGGGCTCGCCGCCACTGCCGCCTTGATCTGTAGGAGGACTACCGGATCCTGCATCGCCAGTCTTCCTCCTCATGCCCTCCTCGCCATCTCCGCGCCGCAGCAGGTGAGGCTCCCTCCCTCTCGCGATCGCGATCTATATTGGTGAACTAGAGCATAGATCCACGCACTTTTCGGGTTTGTATTATACTTATTTCTATTTTGTTAAAATTCTAGATCTTTTACAATCTCTAACGAGGTAGCCTTATCATATCTAGGCCTGCTCTTGCCCAGGATGTGTGGTGATGAAGACAGGGACTCAGGGTCTCAGGGAGTACAGGCAGTAGTGCTAGCGCTGAGAAAGGAACTGAGAAGGGACGTTAAGCTACAGAGTAGGGCTAGTGGCGGACTCGGGGGAGGACGGTGACACCAAGGTAGAAGGTGGAGGCTTGGGGTCTACCACGGGGAGGTAGGGTGGTGATCAAACGTCCACGAACAGTCAAATAGAGCATCGAATTTACAAATACATGAAAATTATTTAAATAATATAGCTGCACAATTTCATTGAACCCATGCTAGGAATGACTAATCGAGTCAAGTCCCTTTTACTGAATTGAGGCTCTGACAATCTAAGGCTGCTAGGGGCGCTGTACCGGCTTGGCTCTGCCAAATACAGCGGCTGCGGCCGAAGCTGCCGCGCGCACTGGGGTCCGCTAGCGACCCTGGAAAATCTAGGTCCCTACAGTGCCTCTCTATTTCCAGAGATGCCTATAGCGCCTGTAAGAGTAGAGAAAGGAAAGAAAAAAAAAGAGAAGGAAAAAATGGAAAGAAAAAAAAGAAAGAGGGAGGAAAAAGAGAGAAAGAAAAAAGAAGAGAGAGAAAAGGAGAAAATAGAAAAAAAGAAGAAAAAAGGAAAAAATAAATTTTATGTTTTTATAAGTTGTAAATGTAATATTATAAATATAAACATATTTATATGAAATAATATAAATATGAGTTAGTTGTGTTATGTAATATAAAATAGATGATAGTTGATATAGAGTTTTGATTTAGAGGTTCACGAGTGCAGCGAATTGAACTGTAAAGCTGAGAATCTTTTAGAGTTAACTGTAAAAGAGTAAGAATATTTTTTTAGAGATCGGATATAGAGGTGCACGAGTGCGAGCAGTCTAAAGCATATCGTCTATATTCCCCTTCAGTCCTTTACATGTTCCCCTCAAAAGATAATATTGTCATTATGTATCTTAGGATAACCAGGACATCTACTATAGCTAGACTAGATATTTTGATGTCACTTTGTACGCTCGATCTTTCCATTAGTGCTTGATAGCTGCCTCCTAGATGATTCTGTTCCTTCTTTGTCCTAGCTTGCACACCTACCGGATCCTTCCTAACAGCTTCTAGTTCCTAGCTAGTAGACTATCATTCTTGTCTGTTATTCACCCCTGTTGATTTTTTTGAATCACAGATATGATGGAATAATGCAATAAGCATTCTGTGGACTAACCTTGACTCTCACGTCACAAACATCACGTCGGACCATGCCAAACGTTCATACCGATCCTTCCTTACCACTTGGACACCAAAGTGGCAAATGGTAGAACAATTCATCAGTTTTCACGTCGGAAAAGCTGACATCAGCGGGCACTCTTTGACGAGCAGAACAGTGAAGTGGCAGAGTCCACTGAAATAGACAAGTTTATCTCTGGTTCAGATCACGAGTTACCGGATTTGTGATCATGCTATTATATTATTCAGATGTGCAAAGTGATGTTTACAATCACGAACTGGCCATACGAGCAAAGGCAAACCTTATCCCTGACCTAACCCAGTTAGGGAAACCCAGCTGATGGTAGGGTCTTGGCATGGCGGTAGCCAAGACCCTTTCAGTGGGCCACCGGCGTCCAACCGTCACTACAGCAATCCCGACAATAGACGACGGTCAAAAATCATCGTCAATAAGCACAGTACCGTCGTCAATAATTTATTGACGACGATAAACTATTATAGATGACGGTTTATGGCTGTCGTCAATTATTAGTCGTCAAACAGCTAAACTTGGCTATCGTCAATAAGCTACAGCAGCTTATTGACGACGGCCAGGGTTTGGCTGTCGTCAATAAGCCAACTTATTGACGAGTACGTTTGTACCGTCATCAATAACAATGGCTTATCGATGACGGTTTCTGGTACCTGGCCATCGTCAATACTAATGGCTTATTGACGACGGCCAAGTACCATAAACCGTCGTCAATAAGCTTTGCAATTTTTTTAAAAAATAGAAAATCCTGCCCTGGCTTCGAGGCCAGCCCTGGCTCGATGTCCAGATCATTGACAATCAAAACATACATCACAGGCAGACACAAAAACACTATACGCACGCCACACTACCCTACGCTACCCCGACAGCTGCCACCGGAGTCCAGTAAGTCGTCGCGCGCTCGTCCAAACGCCGGATGCTGAGGGGATGGAGTTTCCTGAGTCTGCATCGCCGATCCCTGTGATATATATGTATAGTTAGACAAATTAGAAGTTCACAAATGTGTATATGACTAAATAAATTCATTACAAGTTAGAATTGAGCAAGTTAGCTAGATTTGGCTATGTTTGAGTAAGTTTGCTCATATTTTACTAAGTTTGAGAAGTATGGACTAGTAGTGTTTATGTTTGAGCTAGTTCAACTAGTTTTGGCTATGTTTGAGTAAGTTTGCTCGTATTTGACTATGGTTGAGTAAGTTGTACCATATTTTACTCAGTTTGAGGATGTTTAACTAGTTTTCCCTAAGTTTGAGTAAGTTTGATCAAATTTAACTAAATTTGAGCAAGTTTAACTCGTTGCAGCTATTATGAGAAATTTTGTACCTGTGCTCCTGACATCGGCCCCTGTGGTAGCTGTATTGGTGGTAGCGCCCACTGAGGAAAGACAGCCGGCTGTCCTGCGGCCATAGCCTATAAATATGAAGTAAATTATTATACATGTCATTCATATATTAGAAACGTTGAGTACAACGATCTGAACTTACCTGCATGGTAGCTTCCAGCTGTAACATGTTTGAATCTGCAGTTTAATGTCAAGGAAATTATAGTTACTTTATAATTTATTTATGTCACGACCCTACACTTATTGGAAAGGATAGGTCCTAAACCCACCCAAGAGTGACCGAGCGGAGCGTGCTCATGACGAGACGCATGGTCTGGATCCGAACGAAATTTCGGCAGCATAACCCCGCTGTTCTCCACTGCACGTCCGAAAATGGTGCAGCAGAGAACAACAGAGTTATGCCGTCGAAATCTCGTCTAGATCTAAACCCGCGTCTCATCACAAGCCACGCCCCCTAGGTCGTTCCCAAGCTGTCCAAAAAGGTACAATTCCGAACGTACACGCCTCACATGCGTAACACATGTGAGACGGGCCGGTTCGAAACGGGTGACGCATGTTGTATAGGTTTACGTCAATCTTTCATTTTTGAGTCATTTAAAAGAGAGAGAGGAAAGAACGAGAGAGAAGGAAAGAACGAGAGAGAGACAAAGAAGTGGGTCAGCCGTCCTAAGTTATGCCCCGTTGGGGTCTGCCATTATCTTGCGACGCCTTTAGTGTTAGCCGTCGTACGTTATGCCCTGTCGTAAGTGGGTCAAAAATGAAACCGCACTGTCGGGGCCTGCCGTCCATGCGCGGGAGCTTGCCGTCCTCCGTGCCTGTCTCGACTAATACATTACCACTAAATGGGCCGTGACAGACCCTAAATGGGTCGTGTCAGGCCGGACCGGGCCGAAACCCATTTATTTACATATAGTAACTAATCACACAATCAATCAAAGTATTAATTAAACAATAATCAATTACAATACTAATTAAATAATTAATCAACTAAGGTCGGGCAGCGCGGCAGGGCGGGGCTTGGGGCGGGGCCGGGCGGCACAGCAGGGCGGGGTTCGGGGCGGGGCGCGGTGAGCGGCGGCGGCCGAGGCGCGGGCGATTTCCTTGAAACCCAATGCTGCAAGAAACCCAACGACGAACGTACGTGCACTCCTTGCAATATTGCATGCATGGGCGGTGCTGCCACCAGTCCATAAGCTGTGAATCATTCTGCATTACAAACACATACAAGCGAAGGTGCTCCTCCTCCTTGCTAGCTAGCGAGCGTTGTGTTTCTTCCGCCGCCTTGTTGTTAATTAGGGTAAGGATTCGGGTGCAATCTAGAGCACGCCATGCATATGTTTGAACCTATGGAGGTGTAGCTAGGAGGGAGCTGGTCGTGCTAGTAGGCGGCATGACCCAAGAGGACACACGGATCTTTTACTAATAGGGTTCTAAAGAAAATATACTTGTCTAATTTCAAACACATCTTTTTGCTACACTACAATAATAACACATCTGCACATGTTTAGTGAGAGAGTACCTACTGCTGCACCGGCTCGCCTCATGTATCCATAAAGCGAGGTTAAATTAACAAAAGCGAGATATGGTAAAACCGATGGGGGCAGCAGAAAGGGATCGGGGAGGGTGACGGGCATCATCGTCCTCCATGGACTGATGATGCACAAACAGACACTACTGAGATAGTATATTGACAATTGATCAACGCTAATTAAGTGTCCAGTTGAATTGATCAGCAGACATTTTCCATGCATGCAATCATCGCGGTCATTGAAATTTGATCTGTCGATCGATCAAGGAGGGGGGGGAGGGGGCGGGACAGAGGCGGCCGGGTGGCTGGCGGCCGGCGGCTCGGCCGCAGGGGGGAGCGGGGGTCGGGCCGGAGGGGGAGGGGTCGGGCCGGAGGGTGACGGGGGAGGAGACGGAGAGGCCGGACGGGGGGAGGACAGCGAGGTCGGCCGGCCGGTGGCCGGCGGCGTGGCCGGGGGACGAGGAACCGGAGAGGGGAGCGCGGGAGAGGCCGGAGGGGGAGGGGGACTTACCTCGGGCCTGGGACGGGCGGCGGCGACGGGGACGACCGATGGCAATGGACAGAGGCGCGAGACGGGAGGCGGCACTCGCCGCCTCCCGGCTCACGTATGGGTTATATGTGTCGTTATTGACGACGGTGCTAGGTGACAGTCGTCTATAAGGAACTTGTTGACGACTGTGCTAGGTCACCGTCATCAATAACTCGGGTGGGCCCGGATTAAGTTAAAGACGACGGCCCCCGTCATCAATAATTTATTGACGACGGTTCTCGTCTAGCCGTCGTCAATAACTACGTTATTGACTACGTTATTGACGACGGCTAGATAAAGCCGTCGTCAATAATATTAAAGACGACGGCCCCGTCGTCAATAAATTTGGCAATCGTCAATGATCGTTTTTCCTGTAGTGCGTCGCCGCCGAGAGTTGTTTTGGCCTCGTCGCCGATAAGATCGGTCGTTGGAGACGATGAGCTATTATCCGGCCGGCGCCTGCCGGCACCAGTGCCAGCGTTAGTTTCATCGCCTCCCCAGCCTGCTCCGCGCACCGGGACTGCCGTGGCCGGATCTCCGGAGCGCTATCAAACTTTTTTCGAAAACCTGGAGCGCTACCAAATTGATTCTGAATTTGTAGTATTTGGTTTCAGAACAACAATCTTTTCTTTGCGATATCAAAAACATAGCAATCATAAAAGTAGGTTCGTCTACTTTTATTTTCGAAATAAGATCCGGTGGTGCATGAGGAGCATGATCACTACATGAAAACGACATATTTTCGTGGGCAGCTCATGAAAATAAGGCTATTTTCGTCGGCCAAAATGACCCACGAATATATATATTTTTATAGAAAAATGTGGCTCACGAAAATAACCTGTCATTATTTTCATGGGCCACATTTCGGCCCACGAAAATATTGCCCGGTTATTTTCGTGGGCCGACATGTGGCCCACGAAAATACTTGCTAGTCATTTCGTGGGCCAAAACTTTGGCCCACGAAAATAATATGGTACTATTTTCGTGGGTCATTTTATGGCCCATAAAAATAATATTACACTATTTTCGTGGGCAACTTCTTGACCCACGAAAATACATAAGATTACAGCCATGATTCATGCATATTGTTCAGTTCTAAGCACATAAAAGAATAAATTATCTATCAAACACACATATCACACTTCATAACAAATGCAACAAACTCAATTAAATATTATAAAATCCATTACATCGTCCAAATGGTGTATCAATACAGTGTTATACAGTTACATAACATGGCAGCGGTGTACCAAAAGTATACCGGTGGGTTGTCAACCATTTAGCGTGCGAGACCTAGGCCTATGCCTCCTGTCAAGATCCAAGAGGTGATTGTTTCTGTGATGTCCGAGAGCAACTGCTCCGATGTCCTTTCTCGGTGATCAAATACTCTCCTATTCCGCTCACACCAAAGGGCCCAACAGATGAGGAGCGAAAGGGATTGGGAGCCTCTGGCCTGCTGATCCCGGCCTGTGGTGCTCAACTGTTGGAACCATGAAGCAATATCCCCATTCACACACCAGTTTATTGGATTGGCTGTTGGCAGTCCGAGGTCCATGGAGATTTGTGTCCAGACTTGCCGAGATACCGGGCATTCTGTAAACAAATGGAGTGTTGTTTTGACGTTCCTGTAGCACATGACAGATAAGTATTGGTTCGGCCATCCCCTTTGCTGAAGCCTGGCAGCGGTCCAAAGTCGATCTTGTGCTAAGAGCCATTCAAAAATTTTGCATTTCGGGGGGGCCATGCTATCCAAATTTTAGTAGGGTACCATGAGCGGGTTCCTCCTTCAAATTGCAGCTTGTAGGCGGATTGTGCAGAATACTCACCATTGGCCGTGAAAATCCATCTTATCTCATCGTTTGGATTGGGGTCATCTGCCAGCTCTACTCCCTGCAAAAGGTCCCATAGCTGCACAAATTCAACCATCATGACCATCGTTATGTTGCGTACAACATCGCGCACCCAGTTTTGATTATGGATGGCTTCAGCCACAGTCCTATTTTTCCTTCGGCTGAGGCTGTATAGCAAAGGGAACCTTGTAGATAGGGGTTATTTGCTCTCCAAATCGAAGTCCAGAATCTTGCTTTGCATCCATTCCTGACATGTACTCGTGTAGCTGTGGCAAAAAGAGATTTATCAATCAGGTCCACCGGTAGCTCCGTGCCGGTCTAAGGTTTCAGTGGGGAACTCCATTGGTGCCAAAGCCACCTCAGTCGTAGGGCTCTGCCGAATCTTCCAAGGTCGAGAATTCCGAGGCCTCCCCGATCAGTGGGCCGGCACACGCGTGTCCAGCTGACTTTGCATTTGGCTCCATGTATGTCTTGCGTTCCAGCAAATAGGAAGCGACGGCGCAGCTTGTCAAAAGCCTTGACAAATTGCTTGGGGAGTTTGAGTGCAGTCAATGCATATATTGGCAGTGTGCTGAGCACCGATCGCACTAGTTCCCTACGCCAAGCCATGGATAAAAGACCCCTTTGCCACCCTGCCAACCTCCCTTGTGCCCGGTCGAGAATGGGTTGCAGGTGCGGCATGGATAGACGGGTGGTCGTCAGTGGCAGCCCCAAGTATGTAATTGGTAATTCTGATATTTGCCTATCGAAACCTTGGAGGACCTCCTGGAGGTTGAGTGCGGCGCAGCGTATCGGGACAATTGAACTTTTTTGCATGTTGACATGTAGTCCGGTTGATTCCCCAATGTTCCTCAATATTTGCATAGTGGTGTTTACCTCCTCTTGGATGGGGTTGACAAATATGATGACGTCGTTTGCATAGAGTGAAACCCAGAGCTTTGCCGCATTTTCCGCCACAGGTGAAAGCAATCCCTCTCTGGTGGCGACCTCAAAGGCTCTCTGTATAACATCAATGCCCAAGATGAAGAGGTACGGCGAAAGAGGATCTCCTTGACGCAGTCCTCTCATGTGTCGTATCTATTGGTCCCGGTTGCCATTGAGTCTAACCGTTGATGCTGACGACGCCCAAAGTGAGCATAACCAGTTAATCCAACGCCTTGAGAAACCCCTGTGTTCCATCATTTCGATCAAAAACTCCCATGAGATAGAGTCAAAGGCCTTCGATATGTCGAGTTTGAACATTAGTAATGCCTTTCTCTTCTGGTGGTATAGCCGAGCTAGGTTCTTTATATAGAGGTAATTGTCATGCATACAACGGCACTTGATGAATGCACTCTAAGCAGGTGTGACAAGGGAGTCTAGATGCTTCTGTAGCCGCATTGCTAAGACCTTTGTGAACAGTTTTGCAAAGGAGTGGATGAGGCTTATCTGTCGAAATTCACTTGGTCGCTCAGCCACTTCTCCTTTGGGCAACAAAGTGATTAGGGCACCATTCAGTTTCCACAGTGGTCCAGTCCTGAGATCATGCATGCTCTTGAATGCAGCCAGTAAGTCATGCTTGACTACTGCCCAACAGGTGTGGTAAAAATCAGTCGTAAATTCATCGGGCCTCGGTGCCTTTTCCGAGGGTAGATCCTTGATGGCACTCAGGATCTCCTCCTCTGTGAACTCTTGATCCAAATCATGGTTCTGTAATCTGGGTAGGTTGACCATGTTCCAATGCAGCGTTGTAGTGCGCTGATGCCTTCTGCCCAAACTCTCTTGGAAGAACTGATGGAGGATCTCCGCCATATCCTCATTGCTTGAGGCGTAGCTGTCGTCTTGCCGTCTTAGTCGTGGAATAAACAGCTTGTGCGCTTGTGCGTTCGCCTGCAGGTGAAAAAAATCTCATCCTTGAGGCTTGACGTCGCCGGGCTCGTTCAATTGCTGCAAGACCAACCTAGTGCTTGTGGAATGCAGTCTATAGTCTGCACCCTAAACCTTGAATATAACATGTTTGGGTCAGGTGGACTCAAGGGCCCGAGCTTGAAACAGCCGGGCTGAGCCGAACCCCTTCAAGCCCCAAGTTGGGATTTTTTTATTTTAGCATGATTTTTAAATCCTTTAATATTAATAGCTTGTGATTTTTTATAAAAATAGTCATCTTGTTGTCCACGTCGTGGACGATTTATCCAGGTGGACAAGTAATCGTCCACGCCGCGGACGATTCATCCACATGGACGAGATATTATCCACGGTTGGACGACTTATGACGTGGCATGTCACGTCATCCAATCGTCTCACATCATCGTCTGTGATTCTACTGTATTCAGTTTTCAACAATGATTTATAAATACTTAGAAACATATTTGGAAAGTATTGGTATAGAAATAAATGTAGTATAAAATGTTTGCTAAATTTACCTTCATAACAACACTTTCCAAATATGTCTCTAAGTATTTTGAAATCACTATCAAAAACTGAATACAATAAACTGTATTAAGTCGTCTGCTACTCTATTGCACTCAGTTTTCAACAGTGATTTAAAAATGCTTAGAGACATATTTGGAAAATATTGTTATGGAAGAAAATAAAGTAAATGTGTAATATATTTTATTTCATAACAAAATTTCTCAAATTTGTGTCTAAGTATTTTTAAATCACTGTTGAAAACTAAATAAGGTGGAGTCTCAGACGACTGAAGTCGTCCACACTATGGACGATATCTCGTCGACGTGGACAAATTGTCCACGCCGTGGACGACTAATACAAATCGTCAACGGTGTGGATGACAAGTACTATTTTTGCAAAAAGAAAATTTTGCAGACTGTTATTATTAAATGATTTAAAAATCATGCTAAAATAAAAAACGATTCCCAGAAGTTAGTTGAGCTCGGCCTACAAAAAGGACCGGATCTCGCTGGTCTCCGTCCACTGTGAACAAAGCAAACAAAAACGCGGTATCCATGTGAACGAAATCGTACGCGAAACCCAACGACCGCATTAGCAAGACCCGGGAGCGCACATATTCCCCCGATCAAGTGTAAAACGTGGATTAACGTGAATCACCTCCTGCCTCCCGCGCCAACAGATTCCCGCACCGCACCCGGCCGATCGATCACCGCGCTATTAAACGTGCCCCGCGCGAACGATCCCGTTTAGCTAAACCCTTCGCCTGATCAACGCCAATCCACCACGTAACGCCCTCCCCGCCCGCGCTCGTCGCGTTGCGTGACAAGACGATACCAGCCACAGCCAGCCTCGCGTCTCGCGTGCGATGCGACCCAATCAGTCAGTCACGGCGCGGCCCTGCAGGCGGACAGATCGCGCGCGGCTACTGCGTGCCGGCAAGCTGTTCCCCGGCAGCGTGACTTAACCAGGTGCCCTACGCCCAACCTGTCACGCGCTCACAGCCAGCTGACGAGCCCACAGCCGCAGGACACGAGATTCGTTGCTTAGTCACGTAGCCATCCATCGTCCGAGGACGAGCTACGTGATGCCCCAGCTGGTACAGTTCCCAGCTGCGTGCGTGCATGCATGCATGGTCCAGGGGCTCTGGCTGCTACTGGTTGGTACTCACGGTCGACGAATATATGCTCCCCTAAAGGAAAGCGCGCGAGTGCCTGGGCCTCGACGTGGTCCGTCCGTCCGTCCGGCGCCCGCGCAGCCTTCTGCCAGACTCCCCTCCTGCTTTGCAGGCTGGACGCAACTATTCGCTCGTAATCAACCACGTTGCCGTCCACCCGCGCCCGATCGAGATCTCGCGGTCCGATTCAGTTTAAGTCCTCGAACTGGAAAGGAGCGTCCGCGACGGCACAACAGCTTCCGCTTCTCTCTCTCTCTCTCTCTCTCTCTCTCTCTCTCTCTCTCTCTCTCTCTCTCTCTCTCTCTTGCTCTCATCATTCATCGATCCAGCTTCGTTCCGACGCGTCGCCTTTATTCGGGAGACTAATAAAAAAACAAAAGCGTAAAGACGTGGCTCCACTTGCTAAGCAAATTCGGAGTGATCCTGTGCCACACGCCGCTCGGGGTATATATTGGCCGCCTCCCCCGCCGAGCCTTCCCTACGACACCGACCGCAGCTGAAACACGCAGAGTGCTTAGGCGATACACGGAGAGTGAGCTTGGATTGGGATTGCTGGCCATGGCAATGGCGGCGCAAGGCAGCTTGTCCTGCTCTACTACGGCTGCATGGAGAGAGCTCACGAACACGAGCTGGTGAGTGGTCGATCGATCCCCTGTCTTATTAGCAGATGATCTCTCGTACCAATCCCTTGCCAAGAAGAAAAAATGAGAAATGCTTTTTTCGAAGGTCCTAAAAAAAAAAATGAGAAATGCTTGTTGTGCTGATGCGAGCATTGGTGGGTTCTCTGTTTCAGGAGGGACGATGACTACAGGCGGATGGTGATGGCGTGCCTGATCGAGGCGGTGTACCTCCTGGAGCTGGAGCGGCAGGAGCGCCGGGACGCGGCGGCGCTGGCGCAGCAGTGGTGGAAGCCGTTCCACTACCGCCTGGCGCACGAGCTGGTGGACGAGCGCGACGGCTCCGTGTTCGGCGCCATCTTCGAGCGCGACCACCACCACCACCACCACGGCCCGCTCGGCGGCAGCGGCGTGCCGCCGAGCCCGAGCGGCGCACCGAGCGCGGTGATCGCGTTCCGGGGCACGCTGCTCCGCGCGCCGACCATCCGGCGCGACGTCGAGGACGAGCTCCGCCTGCTCGCCTGGAACAGCCTCCGCGGCTCCGCGCGGCTGTCCCGCGCCGTGCAGGCGCTGCGCGCCGTCGTCGACCGGTTCGGGCCCGAGAACGTGTGCATCTGCGGCCACTCCCTGGGCGCCGGCTTCGCGCGCCAGGTCGTCCGCATGCTCATGCCCTCGCCGCGCCACCAGCCGCAGCAGCAGCAGACGTCGCTCGAGTTCCACCTCTTCAACGCGCCCTACCTGTCGCTGCCCAAGGGCGTGAGGTGCGTGGTGAAGACGGCGGACTGCCTGCTCAAGGCCGTCCGGTCCAGCGTGGCCACCGTCGGCAGGTGGCACGGCAAGGCGCTCCGGAACGTGGCCTACGCCAACTGCATACTCGGCTACACCAGGCTCGAGAGCAGCAGGAGGTCGTGATGACCCATGACCACCAGAATCCGATGCTAGTAGCTGACATCAACCGTCGAACGAGAACTGTACCTATGCGGGTCGAGTTGTATATGGTCGTCACCTTGTACTAGAATTCAATTCAATCCTAGGAAACAAATAAGCATCTGGCCGGAGTGAGAGGGTGCACGGCTCTGCCTGCATGTCTGTGTTGTACGACGTACGAACAAATTTGACACTCTCAACTTGAATTATACTAGCAGCTAATATTCTTAGTCATGTAAAATTTGCCCAATTGCCCTGTCTGTTTTTTTCTTTCTGAAAACGTGCTTATTATGTCTTTTTTGCGAGCGAAGACGTGCTTTCTTGTTCTCGCTTTTCATTACCAGATGTCGTGGTTGGGTATGAGATTTCGAAATAAGTCGAAGACTGGACAAAATCGTCGGGGAACCCGTAGCGTGAAAACAGGTAGGGACGGGCGAAGAAAATCCGTTTGCCAACAATTATACGCGATTGGTTTCGCATTGGACCCAACTTTACAAACACAAATCCAAAAGCAGGTGCGCACGCTCTCTAAGTCCCCAATCGCCATCATACCTTTTACTCAGCTGCTCTCCACCTGCTGATCAGCTTTGTGTCCGTCTGTCCGATCTGCGAGGCACAGCAAGGTGCGGCGCTCGCGCCCTCCGCGAAGAGGACGATTGGACCAAGTTGCCGGGCAGCAGTCCTAGCATGAGCGCCCGGGACCGGGGAAGCGTCCGGTTGAGATTGCCATCCTTGTTCTGAAACTCAACTGTTACTTTCATATCTGAATCATTATAAATTTTTTTTCACGGTAAAAGGGACAAAGCCCCAGTTCCATTTGCATAGCAAAAGATCTTGTTGAGATTTACAGCACAGGTTTACAAGTCCATTCCACTCTTGGAGCATACAGGATTTAGCCCGTGCCACATATTACTCTCTCCATTTTTGAAATATTTAAGGTTGGTTAGTTTAAAAGTGGACTCCACGTCAAATAACTCAAAACGGAGGGAGTAACTTATTACATTTGCTCGTGCTGAGTTGCAGGTCGCAAGTGGCTTGTCGTCGTCCCAGGCGATTGATATCTATGGCTTCACTAAGCCCTCTCTACATGCATTTGGCTACTGCGCAGTCAAAAAGGAGGTGTGCAGTGGTTTCCTCTGTTCAGAGCAAAAGGCACATGAAGATTATCAAAACTTCTCCAATCTTGTTCAAGATATAGAAGAACGAGCTTGTTACGAAACTCTGGAACACATTCAGTCTGAATTCTGGAAAGTTCTTAATTAGAAACTGTCCGTAACTCAGGTTCCATTTGTCCGGGACGCGTCCTTGGAAACTTCGACAGACGGGGCGCCTATACCGCTGGAACAGGTGGGCCGTGATTGTCCTCGTCTCTGTAACATAACGCGATTATTCAACACGTCCTGGACCTATCTCCGGCGGTGAGGAGTATCCACACTGATGACCACGCGAAGCTGTTGAAAAAAAAATCAAGAACAACGACTGCCTTTTCGGCCACCGGGTTTGGCAGGGCGCTCGATCATGCGCTCACATGCAACGCGCACACGCGGCGGGCAAAAGCGAGCGCGGCTTCCCGCGGAAGCGGACAGCGTGGGGAACGAGCGGAGAAGCGCGACGAAGCGAACCCGCCACCGGCGAGCCGCGTGGCGGTGCGCCTCCGGGCGGGCCGGCGCTGGCGACGGCGCGGGAGCGCACGTTTTTTTTTTTTTTTGAACAAAAGGCAGGAGAACTGCCCTTTCATTAATTAAGGAGGGGGGTTACAGCCTAATGGTACATGGTACTAGACAGAAGATAGTGACTAGGAAGAACAGTTAACGAATATGGAGAATCGTCAGGACGGCCGACGACGCCACCACGACCACGACTCCACGAGGGCCTCTGCAGCTCTGCCTATATTGGGAAGGTGCGTGCCGTACCGCTCTCCTCTCTTGCCCTGGAATAGATTGCACCGGCAAGGAACACAGGCAGGCGTTCACCGGGGTGACGACATGAGATGGAGCAGTGGCCAACAGCTATAACAGTCTGTGGAAACTGCGAGTAACAGCCTGCGCTGGAACCTTACAGCTGCGTTCTAGCTAAGCTTCCTCGTTGAACAGCCATCACCTTTTTTTAGGTTCGCTGCATCGGACAAATAGGAAGGTCGCCGAGGAGATTTTTCTTTTCGTGTGGGAGAGGCATTTCTCCACGCCCCGCTCGCTGGTACGTTGAATTTCTGGGCCTCCGTAGCGAGCCGACGGCGTTAATTCTCAACGAAATGCAGCATCGGAATGCATTTCAGCACAACGGCGCACAAGGTAACCATGCCTCTCGGGATCGATTTTGTTTCCCTATCTTTCCTCCCATTTCGGTGAGAGAAAAGAACGAACATATATTAACCGAGTTTTCTGGAAACTTTCTACGAACATGTGAATTTCCTTCGCAATAACAAAAACATTTCTGCCGAATTTGACGTATTTTTTTTTCTGACGACGAGCTGATCGCGTTGGATTTGCAATCGTAGGGTCGCCGGGGCCGATGATCCCTCCATCGGCGCCGCTGCACCAGGCACCGGATCCTCCGCAGCCCAGATGTGGCTTCGTGACAGGATTGTAAGCGACGCCATTGCTGCTAAACACACAGAATCCATTATTTTGTTACACTAGCGCAACGAAACGACGAGGGGGTTGTATTCTCATGACAGTTTCTCACATGTGATGCAGTTTCATGGCGCTTTGTTGTTGCTGCCTAGTCGACGAAACGTTGATGTGACGGTCATTGAGAGGGGTGTTTTACGTGTACATATTATTAGACGTTGTACATCATAACCGTAGGCATAGAAGTGTAGCTGTTCAGAAATTAGGCCTCGTCTCTGTCTTGAACATTTTTCTATGGTAATATGAACATGTTGTCGAAATCTGAAGACCTCTCGTGCCAGAACCACTTCAAACCGTTGTGATAAGTAAATATCCGTAAAATTCATAGTAGGACAATCAAGGTTGATCACAGTTGAGTATGATCACATCCAATTTTTTAAAACTGTTCACATCCCATTTTTTTTAAAAAAACAGGTCACATCCAAAACTGTAACGTCATGAGAGTGGAAAACATTGGTGCAAGGCTTTGCGTCAATCCGAAATTGTAACGCGCGGCCTAAAACACGAACGCGCCTGGACCTTGGGCCGGAGGACCCCCGGGCAAAATCCACGGTTCCGGTTCGAACCCAACCGTGCGCGGCCGGTCACGGCCCGCCCAGTCCAACGAGATTTCAAAACACGACACGAGCCCGCTACCGGCGGCGATGCTGGTGATGCGGCGGCGGCGGCGGCGGCGCTGAGCATACCTGCCGGCCAGCTAGGCAGCCACTGCGGGGGTTGGGGTGGGGCCGGACTAGCCATGCCCGTGGCTACTGCCGCCGCCAGGCTGAAGCGGGAGGACTGCCCCCGCACCAAGCACGACTCCCTCTTCTCCCCATGGAAGGTGCGCGCTCCACTCCTCAACCCCCTTCTCCTCCTCGCCATCTGCATCTGTCTCCGCCACGAGTTGGCTCGGTGCACGATGCGATTCACAGGATTTCGCATACGGCGTTCGATTACACCGCGAATTCGACATCTCGCCGCGAATTCCGGAGTCCAATCGTGAAATCTTGGGTTCTTGGTTCGAGCCCGATCTGCGCCTGATGTTCTTAAACTTTTCATTTCCAGGTTCTTGTTGGGCCTTCGGACTGGGAGGACCACTCCGCTGGCAAGGAGGGGGTCCAGCGGTACCGCATCCGCAACCTCCCCGACAATTTCCCCGGCCTCTACGAGCTGGGCATCGCCGGCGCGTCCGACGAGGGCGTCAGGGCCCGGGACCGTGACCCGCGAGGCGTCGTAGTGGTGTACCTCGGGCAGGCCGATAACGTCAGGGCGAGGCTCCAGCAGTATGGCCGCTCGGGGTCGCATCTAGACACTGGGAGTTCTGCTGGAAAAGATGAGGTGAACGCGCTTGCCGCGGGGCCAGGATTGTTCAGAGATGTGTTCGACAGAGGCTATTCCGTGGTGTTTCGATGTGCACCGGTACGTACTGCTTGTGATACTATCTTCGATTTTGGGTGGTTGAGCTGTAGACTGTAGCATCATGAAAGTGCACATTAACATGCCAATGGTGTCTCACATCGGAATGAGTTTCAGTCAAGACTGAAGCTTACTGAACTGCATGTATGCCTATGCTGTCATATGTCTATAACAATTTAATAGCCTTCAGACCATAACTTGGTAGCCAGTAGGTACTGTTGATACAAGTGTGACGATATTGTGTCAAGAACTGTATCTTATGACTATGAATCCTGCAACATCCACATGTTCGTAGTGAAAAAGGTTATTTTTGGTCACCATTATTTGCTTAATGTTTCTTACTGAATGTACGCTTTGCTTCAGTTTCCACAAATCATTCTACTCCTACAATTGATATGTGGACGGCTTCTGCCTTTACCTTCACTGTCTCCTGCAATATTACCTTAAGGATGACTTTGAACTACGATTGACACTATCAGTATTGTATTGCACATTAACGCCTACATCTAATGTGTTTTAGTCATGCACAAATTTTTATATTCTACAAATCCCTCAATATATCTTTAGTAGCTCTTACAGCCAGAAAAGGTCATCTGTCAATTACTTTGCAAATAATTATTCTATTGAATACACTTTTCATTTTCTTATGTGTCCTTTTTTAGATAATTTATGTGTCCTTTTACTGTTGTAAAAAAAACAGATGGATAGTAAACAAGTAGCAGAGAAGACTGAGGCCCAGTTGCTGAGAGTTTTTGATTATGCATGGAACAAGCTTCAGAATGGTGCTTGTCGTCGTGAAGAAATACTACTCAAGTTGGAACACAGAGCAGTCAGCCATACATCATCTCTACTTAGCAGAGTACACCACCTGAAGCAAAAAATATTTGGAGAGAAAGCAGGTATAAAGATAAAGCGAAGTGGGTCCATTGACACCTCGTCTGGTTTTATGAGAAGTATGCTCCCAAGAGTCGGTACATTTGTTCGCTTCAGACCTCATTTAGTTAACTCTGACAATGGTGGAGGCGAGGCGATTGATATTGCCTGGAATAGAACATACCATGGTCATATCTGTGGTAATACACAACCACATGGCAGGAGGTCTGAAGGATTCAAAGTAAAAAAGATTGATGTTGCAAAACAGAGAACTGTGCCAATACAAAATCCTAACTCTGTTTGTGGAGTGGTGCTAGACGATGGTTCTTCATGTCTAGAGGAACCAGTTCAAGGAAGGAAGAGGTGCAACTTACACAAAGGCAGAAGAGTCAAAGGCAGCCCTAAATGCTCCCCTTCTAGTTCTGTTTGCCATGTTGAGGTGTCAAATACTGAATGCGTACCTGGACTAACAAAAATCTTGAGCAAGTCAAATCAAGTACAAGAAAGTGAACCCATGACAAAGATTGCAACTGTGAAGGAACCATCATGGCAAAGCAGTAGCTATGAAACAAAGGTTGTAAAAACTGGAGAAACTTCTACCGAAGGCAGTGTACATGAACCCTCTGGTGATGGTGGCATCTACGGGCAGAAGTCATCTCATTCAGAATCTCAATCCCAGGAGGAGCCTTCTGGGAGAATGTGGTTTGAGCTGCTCAAAGCTCAGAATAAATCGGCCAGCACACACCCATCGAGGGGTCCAGGTTGTCAGGCAAGAATAGCAGATGACGTAGCGCCAATCTGCAGAGCAACCACAGATAATGGGTCCTTCAAAATAAGCAGAAAGGGATGCGAGAAGCCTAGTGAGATGACAGTCACCGGTGCTTCGTTTTCCAGGAGCTCAGGATGGTCATGTACCTGTGGCGCCCGTACATCTGATGGTTCACCTTGTATGAATCAGCCTGTTGAAGGGCGGAAGAGATGTGCATTGCACAAAGGGCTACGAGCATCATGCCCCCGGATACCATTGGTTGAATAGCCAGGACAGTTTCTTTCACTCTGTTGATGTTTCCACTCTCAAGTAAATATATATATATATATATATATATATATATATATATATATATATATTGAAACGAAGGAATCCCCCTAGCCCTATGTTGAAGTTGATTTTCCCCAAATGTTGTTTGATTATCCATATATTTGTTCTGACCAAAATATTACAGAATTTGTAACTGTATTTGATGGCTTTATTTAGAACTGAAGAATATCTTATCCTGAATACTTCTCATCTGATGGACTTTCAAAGTGTTTGTTAAACATCATAATTCCTGCATTACATCCAATGAATTTTTATGCCTGTCACGGTGATTGCAATTCAATCAAGGATGCTGAAATTCACTGTTGCTGCAATTTTTTGTAAAGTTTTCTGTTTAGTTTTGAAACCTTCACCCTTCTACCTTGGAGCAGTTGCAACTCTGCGAGCATTGTGCCATACTGGCGCAGGCCAGCGTTTCCACTCCGTATCAGGTGCATACAGAATGTTGAACTATCCAATTTCCAGTCAAGTTTAACTCGTTTATTTGGTGCGCGGTCTAAAATCAATGCTACATTTAGTCATCGAAGTATTGAAGCCCCATTTCGAAAGAAAGCTTTCTCGATTTTACCGGAATTAAATTGTCCTCCCCTGTGGATGCGAAATCTGCATTCTGCAGGCGTCTTCTTTCTCCCCTCACTGCCGGTTTCGAGCATCCACATTTGCCTCCGAAAACACGAAACGGTTACAACCTTCTCCTCCACTCCGCGTCTCCGCCGGCATTTGGCTACCCATCCATTGCCCCGCGCTCTCGCGCATCTCGCACGATGCTCCAACAGCAATTCAGCGCGCCCCTGCACCTCTCCCTCCACCCAGTCGCCAGTGCCATCAGCTGCAGCCGCGGCCGCCGCCGCCGTCGCCCGAAGCCCAAGCCCATTGCATTCCCGCCGCCGCCCCTCCGCCGCCTCTTCTCCTCCTCCCTACGCCGCGTCCTGCGTAGCCCGCGGCCCATCACCGTGATCACAGGCGGCGGCGGATGGTTCAGGCGGCGGAGGAAGATGCCGGCCGAGGAGGTATTGACGCTCGCGCTGACGCTGGCGCTCGGCGGTGACCGGCTCGCGGGACTCGCGGAGGCCTGGAACGCGTCCGCCCTGGGACAGGCGCTCGGCATCTGGGCAGCTTTGTGCAGGGGTCGGAGGAGGAGAGGCGGCGGGCTCCGGAGGCTCGCGGCGTTCCTGCTCGGCGTCGCGTTCTGCGCACTGGTATGCCACTTGAGGGGCGCGCCGTTCTTGGAAGGGCTACAGAAGACCGGCGGCGGCCGGAAACTAGTGCGGATTCTGCTGCGCTGATCGATTTCTTGTTCGTCTTCTCGAGGTGCATTTCCACAATTCGTAATTGAGCATCAGAATTTTAGGTTTCCTTAATTTCGTGGATGGGTTGCGTTCTTGGAATGTCAATTTGAGGTGTTTGAAAATGGTTGAATATTTGATATATAATTCGATTTGTTCTACTGGTACGTTTTCATGTTTTCTTCGGTCCTTATAGAGCTGTAATGCAGATTTTACACAGAAGCTGTAATGCTGTTGCTATGACACTATGGTCTATCGTATGTGAATATGATACACAAATCTTATGTCTCTCAAATATTCCTTGATGCACACAATTTGCTTGCTGAAATGATGGTTTGCTTGCTGTTGGTATAGTTTGCACGTCACCTCGCCATCCACTACACCTGTTACTTGACCATAAGTTCACAGAAGTATCGATGGCCAAATGGGCCGGGCCGAAGCACGGCCAAATCAGCGCGGCCCGAAGCACGACACAGGTCATGTTTGGGCTCAGACTCATGCCCATTGGGCCGGCACGGCACGATCCAATTAAGGGGCGGTTCGGTCGGCCCGAGGAACGGCCCGATTGGCCCGTGGGATAGAGGCCCGACCCAATACGGTTGGGTATATAACCCGCCGTCGAGTTCACCCCCCAACCCGAACCCTAAACGCGTCCTCTCCTGTTCCTTTCCCCTCTCGGCCGCCGCTCGCACACGGCACCCCATCCCCAATACGCCTTCGCTCCTCCTCGATCACTCCATCGCACTCAACGGTCGCCGACATCGGCTCGCTTCCTCCTGTCCTCCGCACACCGCAATCCACTACGGCGGTCGGCGCTCCGGCTACACCACAGTCCACTGGGCCACTCGTCGATCGACCCGTTCGGTCTAGGTATAGAAATTAGGTAAAGGTTGCGTTTTTATGGATTTCTTTCCAAGTTTGTTCAAGAGGAAGATACGTGGGTTATCTAACAATCTAATCAACTAGTTTGTGAAAGAGAAACCGATTGGATTGCAAGATTCACAACTATAAGGCAATTAATAAGTTTTAAGCGAAACAAATCCTAACAAGCAATTCTAGTGATTAAGCGAGAAAGTAAAGGAATCAAGAGACTCGATTTATCCTGAGGTTTAATTCCACATAGGAATCTATGTCTCAGTTGAGGAGTCCACAAAGGACCGGGTCTCTTCCAACCCTACCCTCACCGACCGATCACCAAGATCAAGCCCGGGTTCTTCACTATCAATCAAAGGGTGAATACAAGATTCTAGGGGCTACTCACAACTTGACGCTCCCTACAATAACCTAGCAATTCTAGGAAACAAAATACAACAGACACGAATTCAAATCAACGATTGGAATGCAAGAGATTCAAACCGAGAGCCCAAACGTTGATCATCGCGTCTCTCCTCTCACAAATCCCAAAACCCCTCAAGATCTAACCTTAGAGGTCAAGAAGGTGAGGAAAGAGGCTTAGAAGAGCTCAAGGAAAGAGTTTTCGGTGCTAGGGTTGCAGAGTGATCCATTTGAAGCCGGGGGGTCCCTTTTTATAGGGATCCCGACATCCAACCATTACACCTACTAAAGTCCGGACTAGTCCGACCAGAACCCCGGACTAGTCCGGCCTTAGGGGGACCACCCACGTCACCAAGGCTAACAACTAAAGTCCCTACCACCTTTGAATTCAAACGGTCATTAAAACGGTCATTAAACCCCGGACTAGTCCGTTGAAGAAAGGACTAGTCCGATCTCACACATGAGCCTTTGCTCCAGGTGAGAATGGACTAGTCTCGCTAGTAGCGGACTAGTCTGGCCACACGGGCGGACTAGTCCGGCCTTACCAGACTTAGTCACAAAACTCTCTAATCTCACATCACGGACTAGTCTGGCAATGTCCGGACTAGTCCGAGCTCACACAGGAACAATTGTTCCGTTCTAAACCGGACTAGTCTGAAGAACCAGACTAGTCTGGCCAGCTGAGCGGACTAGTCCGACCTTCTGGGACTTAACCCAGTGGCCGCACTCACCTCACATAACCGGACTAGTCTGTCCATAATGGACTAGTCCGAGGTCACTCAGAGGGATTTTCTCCAGACCGAAGCGGCTTAGTCCGAACAGGCGGACTAGTCCGACTCCATCGGCGGACTAGTCCGGCCTTCTGGGACTTGGTCTCAGAAAGGCTCAGACTTACACAAGAACGGACTAGTCCAACATAAAACAGACAAGTCCGAACTCACTTAGAGACATTTATCCCGGTCCAAAACGGAATAGTCCGGTTGGATCGGACTAGTCCGGCCCCAACTCCGGTCTACATTCTAAGCTATGCCTAGGACTAGTCGTTCACAAAAATTCTAACTAAAAGTTTGAGCTCTCTAATGATTCTCAAGCCTCTAAAAGAGAAGACCCTCTACACAACTAGAAAATGTGAAAATCAAGAATAAAATCCTATTTTTTACTCTTGCAAGTTTTCTTCTTTTTTCTTTTTGCTTTTTGAGGGACTCCACATTCATTCTCATCTCAAAGACCTGTGCTCATACTCATTAAAGCTCATTAGTATCTTAATTGTCATCATCAATCATCCAAAAACCTACGGGGATTACCTAATGCACTTTCAATCTCCCCCTTTTTGGTGATCGATGACAACACATTAAGACTCTCGATGAATGGATATAAGAGTTTGTTTTCATAGTACATATATGTATGATGTACTCCTCCTAAATGTGTGCATTAGAGTTTATCAAGAAAAATATGCACCTGAATGAATTCTATGAGGATTTCATACACACATGTGTTATGGTGAGGTGACTAAGTGTGATGTGATAAAAATAGTGTAAAATGCATTGAAGGGAACATAAATGATATCAATTAACAAGATCATCTCAACATAACATAGTATGAAGGCATAGTGAGACATATTGTGGCATAGACATTACAAAGCAAGACAAGGATTTTAGAAAGCTATACTCCCCCTCTTTCTCTCCCCCTTTGGCATCAAAGCACCAAAAAGGAAAAGAAAAGAGAGAAGGCCTAATCGCTATCGTCTTCATCTTGATCTTTGCCTTGTTCGCTTTGAGTCTCTTCATCTTCATCGTCATCCACATGTTGAGCGTGGGAAGTAGGAGGAGCAGCAGAGGAGGAACCATCTTCACCAAAGAAGGCAAGCTCGTCCTTAGTGAGAGTGGAAAACTCGGTTACTCCTTCATCTTCCAATGACGGTGGAGACATAGGTATTTCCATCTTGTCGCACATTGCTTTGAGGTACTTCTCTTGGCGTTGCTTCACCCTTTGTGTGCGAACTTCCACCTTCCGACATGAAGAGAAAATCGCCTTGAAGATTTTGAGTAGCCCACTAGAGGAGCCACTCGATGATCGAGGAGCAGACGACCCGGCTGAGGAAGATGGAGCTACGGAGGAGCTTCTACCCAAGGACACAGGAGGGCGAGGAAGAGGAGTCGGCATTTATGGACGTAGCTTCCTATGCTTCATGTCCTTAGCAAATTCCACGCCGGTGTCTTTCTCGATCATACACATAATGTATGGTGCATAGCCATAAGACCTGTTTGGAGTGTGAGAGATGTTGAAGATGTCGTTGTAAATGTAGTCGAAGATGTTGAACTTCTCATCTTCATTGATTAGCTTCATTAAGTTCCTTAGATACCCTTGTATCATCCCCACATCTCCATCCATGGGTGCTAGAGTCTTCCTCAAAACTCGGTTGAGCACTCCAAAGAAAGGCTTGATATTGTGAGTTGAGGGTGGCTCATAGGTGAGGTATGATGGGTACATAAAATCCATGTCATCCTTTCCCAAGGTCCTTTCATTGTGAACTATGATCTCATAGTTCAAATGCTCTTCAAGCTCAAGGATCCTTGCAAACTCATCATATAGCACCGAGTACACCACACCATTAGTCATCCAAGTGATTTTCTTGTCTCCATATGTGTGGAAGTAGCAGGTGGTGTAGAATTGGACTATGACTTCAATATTTCAATCGTATTGAAATTCCATCAAGTCCTTGATCCCATGACGTTCTACAGCTTCAATCACTGCATCAAAGGCTTTATGCTTCTTGTTCGCCATATAGGACCAATCCACCCACTGAGCATCGACTACCGGTGTCTTCATTCGGAGATAGATATGCCGTTAATAGTCGCAATTGAAGTCACACCAGAAGTGAGGGTCTGGTGTGGCCTTCTCAAACTTGTAAACTTCTTCCTCTCTTAGCCTTCTAGCTTTCTCAGCTCCCTTGCCTTTGAATGTTGCACTAGCCAAGTTGGGTTGGCGGTTTGGATTGTGCATGGGAGGTGCTCTCTCAAGCGGCCCAACTGGTTCTTATGGGGGATCCCCCCCACCACGCCTAGGGTTGTCATGAATGACAAGACCCCTATTGGCCAAAGCCTTTTTCCTCTAGGGATCCGCTGCTTTCCCTTTGCCTTTGTCTTGAGAAGTTCCCTGTGACTGAGCTTCTTGCTTTTCCTTTAAGGTGACTAGCCTCTTCCTTCTTGGAGGATCAACGGATTTAGACGTGTGTGCTTCCCTATCATCACGTTTTATCCGAGCCTCCCTAGCTGCAGCCTCAGGAGCCCTAGCCACTTCGGCCTCGGCTACTGCACGATAGGCGGCTTGGCGAGCCGCCTCGACAATGGGGTTCGGGAGAAGACTATCTCCGGATCCCGACATGATATGGTGATAGATAAAAGGGAAAGATTAGACACGAAAGCATTGCTTTTGAATTAGTGTATGTTCACAAAGTTAGGGGCTAAAACTGCACCAGCCGGACTTGTCCGGGCCAGGGGCGGACTAGTCCGCCCTGGCCGAACATGTCCGGCCTAAGTCCGGACTCTACAGTTTTAAACCCTAACTTAAGCGATTTGAGATCAAATTCAAGAAAACTAGACGCGATACTACAAGGAATGCAACAATATGGCATACGGACATCAAAGAAGGCATAAGGCACTAGAAATACGACCGAGAAACAAGGAATTTGAGAAAAATGGAAGTTAGGTCAAAAAGTATCTTAGAACGAAGAAATGAGCAAAGGAGCGAAGATAGTCGAGAAAGGGTTCCCCGCACTCCACAAGCCTTGAATCAAGGATTTCTTCGAGGGATTTGAGGGAGGGCTCCAAAATCGCAAATGGGGGCGAGTTTTGGAGGAGAAGAGAAGTGTAGAGGTGAATGAGGGAGTGAGAGGAGTCGGGCCCGGCCCTTGGAGGTTAAGTCTCTAGGGGCTGGACTAGTCTGGTGCGCTGTCCGGACTAGTCCGGTATGTCGGACTAGGTTCGGACTAGTCTGCAGTCCGGACTAGTCCGTTGTGAACTTGTCTGCTGCATCCCAGACTATTCAAGGTATCCGGACTTGTCCGGCCTATAGGGTGGACTAGTCCGGTCCTTGAAGGCTGAAAAATTCCTATATATTAGAATTTCGCCAAGAGTGATTAAGGTAAATTTACTTTCACCTTCTATTAGATAAATATGGTCAGTATATCAAAGCACGCAATTAGATGATGACCATAATATATCTAAACATAATTAGGTAAAATAATGTGAGAGAAAATTAGAAGGGGAACAAGTTTTCACAATCATACATATTTTTGAAGTTTGTGAAAATTCCTAAAGATTCGAAACTACTAGCATTCAGATGTGCAACATTTCAAGCCAGATTCCTAGAGCCTAGGATGTTTGGCTCATTTCGAAGTTCATAAAATCGTTTTTTATCTAGTGGCTTGGTGAAAATGTCGGCTAGATGTTTTTCGGTTCTAACATGTGAGATAGCTATGTCCCTTTTTATAAAATGGTCTCTCAAGAAGTGGTGCCGGATGTCTATGTGTTTGGTCCTAGAGTGTTCAACGGGATTATGGGTAATCTTAATAACACTCTCATTGTCGCATAAGAGTGGAATGTGGTTCATATTGTAACTATAATCCCTTAGAGTTTGTCGCATCTAAAGAAGTTGAGCACAACAACTTCCGGCTGCAACATACTCCGCTTCGGCTGGGGAAAGGGCAATGGAATTTTGTTTCTTGGATGACCATGATACTAGGGACCTACCCAAGAATTGGCAAGTCCCGGAGGTGCTTTTTCTATCTACTTTACATCCCGCATAATCCGCATCAGAATATCCGATGAGATTAAACTTAGACCCCTTTGGATACCACAACCCTAGGTTTGGTGTGTGAACTAAATATCTTAAGATTCTTTTAATAGCAATTAAGTGACATTCTTTAGGAGAGGCTTGAAACCTTGCACACAAGCATACACTAAGCATGATATCGAGCCTAGATGCATAAAGATAAAGCAATGAACCAATCATAGAGCGATATACCTTTTGATCCACGCTTGGTCCATCTTCATTGAGGTCAAGGTGCTCGTTTGTTGCCATTGGTGTCTTGATGGGTTTGGCCTTGTCCATGTCAAACTTCTTGAGTATGTCTTGTGTGTACTTCGTTTGACTAATGAACGTGCCTTCCTTGAGTTGCTTGACTTGAAATCATAGGATGAACTTCAACTCGCCCATCATGGACACCTCAAACCTATCCGTCATTATCTTACTAAACTCATTACAAAAAGATTTGTTAGTAGAACCAAATATAATGTCATCTACATTCTTTGTGAAGAGTGTATAATCTGCCTTGTCTATCTTAAAGCCATTATCAATGAGAAAGTCTCTAAGACACTCATACCAAGCTCTAGGAGCTTGTTTGAGGTCATAGAGAGCTTTATGCAATTTAAACACATAGTTAGGATATTCTTGATCTTCAAAGCCGGGTGGTTGCTCCACGTACACCTCCTCCTTGATTGGACCGTTTAGGAAGGCACTTTTCACATCTATTTGATAGAGTTTAAAATCATGGTGAGTAGCATAGACTAATAGAATTCGAATGGACTCAAGCCTAGCTACGGGAGCAAAGGTTTCATCGAAATCCAAACCTTCGACTTGAGCATATCCCTTTGCCACAAGTCGGGCCTTGTTTCTTGTCACCACTCCATGTTCATCTTGCTTGTTGCGGAATACCCACTTGGTGCCTACTACATTTGTATTTGGTCTTTTCACTAGCTCCCATACTTGGTTTCTTGTGAAGTTTTTTAACTCCTCTTGCATGGCCATCACCCAGTCCGGATCTTTGAGTGCATCTTCCACCCTAAATGGTTTACAACCCCAAAGTTAGGGGCTAAGACTGTATCAGCCGGACTTGTCCGTGCTAGGGGTGGACTAGTCCGCTCCAGCCGGACTTGTCCTGTTGGAGTTCGGACTAGTCTGGACTCTACAGTTTAAACCCTAACTTAGGTGATTTGATCACTAATTCAGTAAAGCAGTCGCAATACTATGAGGGATTGCAACAATATGGTGTAGGAACATCAGAGAAGGCCTAAGGCACTAAAGATATGACCTAGAAATATGATTTTCGTAAAAAATCAAGGCTAGGTCAAAAAGTACCTTAGAGTGAAGAAATTTGATGAAATTCGCGGATCGAAGGAGCAGAGATGGTCGGAGAAGGATTCCCCGCACTCCACAAGCCTTGAATTAGGGATTCCTTCGAGGGATTTGAGGGAGGACTCCAAAATCGCCAATGGGGGCGAGTTTTGGAGGAGAGGAGTGGAGTGGAGGTGAATGAGAGAGAGGGAAGGGGTCAACCCGACCCTTGGAGGTTAAGTCTCCAGGGGCCGGACTAGTCCGGTCCTCAGTCCGGACTAGTCCAGTCTGTCGGACTAGGTCCGGACTAGTCTGCTGTCCGGACTTGTCTGGATGCAGTCCGAACTAGTCCGTTGTGGACTTGCCTGCTGCATCCCGGACTATTCAAGATACCCGGACTTGTCCGTCCTCTAGGGCGGACTAGTCCGACCTGAGGGGCTCAGAAATTCTTATATATTAGGATTTCGCCCGTGATTGCGGTGAATTAACTTGCACCTTCTACCAAGTAGCTATGGTCCATATATATATATATATATCAAACACACAATTACATGATGACCACAATATAGCCAAAAATAATATGAGAGAAGAATTAGAGAAGGAACAAGTTTTTCACAATCGTGCACATTTTTGAAATTTGTGAAAAAATTTGAAGACTTCTATTTGTTATCATTCAAATGCACAACTTTTCAACTCACATTCCTAGAGTCTAGGATATTTAGCTCATTTCGAAGTTCACACAATCGTTTTCCATCTAGTGGTTTGGTGAAAATATCGGCTAGTTGTTTTTCGGTTCTTACATGTGAGATAGCTATGTCCCTGTCGAAGTGTGTGGTCGACACTTCCCCCGGACCTGCTCTGGGCAGCCCGCGGAGGTTCTTGTTCAGAGGGGCTAGACGCTTGCGGAGAGCTTCAGCGTTAGAGACGAGCGAGGGAGAAGCTTGACACTGCGAGTTTTACGTGGTTCAGGCCGCCGGAGCGTAAAACCCTACGTCCACGGTGAGCAGAGATGCTCGCTGTATTGCTTGCTGCTCAGAACCGGAGTCCTGAGCTTGAGGGTGAGTAATGTCTAGAGTGCGAGTTCCCAGAGTTCGAACCCTTGCTAACGTTGCCTACCCGAGCCTTTTATAGTCCAAGGCTCGAGTGGCTTACAAGGGGGGCCCGGGACCCGACAGGTGGCCCCGAGGAGATTGCCTGCCGGCTACCGTATCTGCAGTTATGCCGGTAGTTGTCTCTGGCGAAGGCTTTCGAGTCTTCGTTTTGCCGCCCTGCCGATGCCGCAAGCTAGTCGTAGTGGTTGATGACGGCCGGGGCGGCACGGGATGTCTTGTTGCTGTGTTTATTGGCAGGCAGGCTCTGACACGGCACACCAGTCTGTGATGTGACTGGGCGCAACGACACCTGTCAGAGGTGTGCTCCGCGTCTCCGCGTCTTGGAAAGGCGCGGACCTTGAATACCTTGTACGAGCAAGGTATGGTGCGTCTTTACGCCCGCTGCCTACCGCGCGGGGGCAGGCAGCGTCGTCCTGCTGGCCATGTGGCAGGCCCGGAGCTCTCCTCTAAGGAGAGGGAGGTCCGGCCCCGCGGGACACGTGGAGCCTTCGGAGCTCCCCCCACGGAGGGGGGAGGTCCGACTTCTGCTGGCCACGTGGCGGGCCTGGAGGTCTCCTCTGAGAAGAGGGAGGTCCGGCCCCGCGGGACACGTGGAGCCTTCGGAGCTCCCCCCACGGAGGAGGGAGGTCCGGCTTCTGCCGGCCACGTGGGGAGTCCGGAGCTCTCCTCTGAGGAGAGGGAGGTCCGGCCCCGCTGGACACGTGGCGCCTTCGGAGCTCTCCCTGTGGAGAAGGGCGAGGTCCTTAGGCATTTCCCCCTGTGTGCGAGGGTACCCCGTATCGAGGGTACCGATAGTGGCCCCCAGGCCCATCTCGGGGGAGATAGCGAGCCCGAGGTGGGGCCTCCGTCTCTTCTGTTCCGCGCACTTTCTCTAAGTACCGAATTGATTGCTGCCGGAGCACGAACAGTCGCGGGATCGTGGGAGCGTGCACCCACTTGATGGTTACTTTTACCGTGGCGGTTCCCAAGGCTGCCACTTCTGCATGTTGCGGCGCTCTTTTCGGGAACCGCCGAAGAGCCTTGTCGTCTCATCTCCTTGGGAGACTGACTTCTTGGCCCACCGCTTCAGCTGGACGACTTGGGTCCACTTGTCATCGGCGCTCGGTCTTGGAGCCGAAGCGGTTGCCCATGCGGCATATTCGAAGAGTTTCGAATCGCTTTGAATCGCACCTGGGAAGTTCTTAAAAGGGGATCTTACCCGCATCGCGGCTTCCCTTCGCACTTCCCAGCGCTTGCATCTTCCTTGAACTCTTGCGTCTTTGTCTTCCGTGTCCTTGAGCTCTCACCTGCCATGGCTTCCAACCCGCCTCTAGAGAAGAAGCGTGCTCGATCTCCTCCGGTGGCGGCGTCTGTGCCAAGTCAGGGAACCAGGGCGCCTGCACGGCCTGCTTCTGGAGATGGCGCTCCGTCCGGTGGCGACCCCAAGAGGTCTCGGGCTCATCATCCCGACGGAACTCCTCTTGAGCGACAACAGGCTGAAGGTTCCCGGGTGTCGCGTCCTCCCTCTTCGGGCGGTGGAGTTTCTAAGGAAGCTGTTGACGCGCCGAGGAGGGCTTCAGGCGGTGGAGTCTCCAAGGAGACTGCTGATGTGTCGAGGGGAGCTTCAGGAGCATCCCATGCTCCGTCAGTCCGGGCGACTGCGGAGCGGCCGTCGGCGGCGACGGCGGGCTCTAGTGGTCCTACCCGGGCTCGGAAGCTGGGGTTTAGAGCCCGTTGGAGTGCTCGCGTTTCTCGATCGTCCCCGACTGATGGGGAGTCTGCACCACAGCGCTCGGAAACCGAGACAGCTGCCGCGACCCCCAAGCCAGCGCGAGTTTCTCCTATACCGGTCTGCCCGGATTCTATGGCAGCGTCAACTCCCCTTGCCGAGACAGTTGCCGCGGCCCCCAAGCCAACGCAGGTTCGCCCTGTACCAGGTGGACCGACTTCTATTTCAGCGTCGACTCCCTCCACTCGTCCTTCTCCACCGGCTCAGGAGCCAGCTGCCGGTGAGGGTTCGGCGGGTCCGGCTGTTGAAGCCCTGACGCCGGCTTCTCCTGACCGGCGTCTCATCCTGGTTGCCGGTGCGTCGTCTTCTCTTGAAGACGACGTGATGGAGGAAGTCGGGGGCGCCGCTCCAGCCTCTGCTGCCCCTGGCAGATGCTCTCTCGCTCGCCCAGACGAGCGTTCGGTAGGTCTTGGACGCGCTCGGTCGTGAGAGAGAGGAGCAGGTGGTTGAGAGGTATCGCCTCCTCACCTGGGGGAACCTTTTACGGGAGCGGACCACGAAGGTCAAGGGAGAACTCGACTCCAGGCGGGAGTCGCTCGACATAATGGAGGCGCTCCTTGACCGACAGAAGCGGGCTGTCGACCGTCTGGACTCCGAGACGCGGTGGCTCCACAGGGAGGCCCTTGAGGCGCATGCCCGAGCCGAGGAGAACTTCTCTACTCTTGAGGAGGTACGGCAGAGGCTGGCACGTCGTAAGCGCGTCGTTGAGGATCAGGAGCGCTCCGTGGCGGCCGAGGCGGAGAGGGTCGCTGCGCGGCTGGCGGCGGGCGAAGGCGACCTGCAAGCTCGGGCTAGGGAGCTAGAGGCTCGGAAGGCAGACCTTGCCATGAGGGAAGAGCAGGTCTCCCGGGAACGCCAGGCGATCCTGGATCGGGAGTTGGCTGTCGACTTCCGGGCTTCAGAGTTGGAGCGGCTTGCCCAGACTCTCCGCCTTCGGGAAAGCTCCATGTCGGCCAAGGAGAAGGAATTCTCCGAGGGAAGCCACGACGCCCTGCGGGCAGCCCGCCGTGAGGTAGAGGAGCTCTTGGCGTCGTGGTCCTCCGAGGCCCGCGTGGTCTCGAGCTTCGTTGACCAGGCGGGGTCCGCCTTGGGCCCTCTTGGCTTCAGCCCGGTGAAGGCGGCGGCTCCTGCGCTGAAGGTGGCTTAAGTGATCCCCGCGCTGGAGTCAATTGGCGCCAAGCTGAGCAGGCTAGATGCAGTGGTCGCCGGCGGGCTCGAGGCAGAGGGACGGGGCCTGGCCGTGGAGGTTGCCACGCATGTGCTGGCATGCTTCAGGAGCTGGGACCCTTCTTTCTCACTGGAGCCAGCGAGGCTGGGCCCTGCCGCGGGGCGGGAGGAGACCGCCAGGGCTGAAGTCGGGGATGTGGCTGCCCTTGTAGCCTCTAGGTTCCGGCGCGAACAGGGGACCCTAGAGCTTGTATCTCCCTCTTTTTCTTTTTATTGAGTCTGTAGTCCAGCTCATGGAGCCATGAATAAATAGACTCTTGTGACCTTTTGTGTCTGTTATGCTTTTGTCTTCTTCTTGGTTTTGTCTGGCTAAGCCCTTAGCTCCGCAAGGTACTCAGAGGCCTTCACCAATCTCGAAGCTCTGCACAGACACCTTCCCACGTCCTTATTGTATCAAGGGCCCCGGAGGTCTCCGGAGCTCGCCCCATGAGAATGGGGAGGTTCGGATCTGCCGGCCACGTGGCGGGCCCGGAGCTCCCCTCTGAGGAGAGGGAGGTCCGGCCCCGCGGGACACGTGGAGCCTTCGGAGCTCTCCCCTCGGAGGGGGAGGTCCGGCTTCTGCCGGCCACGTGGCGGGCCCGGAGCCCCTCCTGAGGAGTGGGGAGCTCCGGCCCCGCTGGACATGTGGGGCCTTCGGGTCTTGTCCCTACAGGAGGGGCGAAACTCAGTTCCTCCGGTCTTGCGCTGGAGTAGTCGATAGCTCCTTGCCCCCCACCTCATGTGGCCCCCGTAGCTATAACCTGGAGGTCCTGCACACAGGCAGAGGAAACGTAATTCTCCTCGGGGGGTCCTCCCCTCTCCGTCTCTTAGTCTTATTTGGCTTACGGTCCTAGTCCGGTATACGGGGCTTGGGCAATTCTGTGCGCGAGGCACCGGGGCTCCGGCTCCCTCCAAGGTCCGGGTACGACCGTCTAGCTCCTAGTACCGGACCGTACGCCGGGGAAGCAGAGTGCACAGGCTTTGAGTACGGAACCAGGCAAAGCGGTTGTACTCCCCTGGACCTCCGGAGGGTAGGGTGCGCACGCTTTGGGTACAGAGCCAGCTGAGCGGGATACGCACCCTGGACCCCCATGCACGGCGCAGGCCTTTCGTGGAGGTGACCAACTGGCACCGCAACACCTGACTGGGGGAGGCCCGAGAGGCCCCCAGGCCATCGGCAGGTGCCTCAAGCGCAACCGCCTTCGGTAGGATAGCAAATGCTGACTATAGATGAGCGCGGGAAAAGGGGAGCTAAACGTACGGTGAGCATACATAGAAAGTGCGGTCATAAAAATTAATGCGTAATTTAAATGAGCACATGAGAGAGAGCGAGGTAGAATAGGTTTCTGTGTAAATGGCCATAGGCAACGACCCGCCCCATTAAGAAGGGAAGCAAGACTCTACGCGCTTAGGGTCGGAACCAGGCCAAGCTGGACGTAGTCCTGGACCGTCCCCTGAGACTTAGCTGCTCTGAGCGCTGTTCCTGGACTCCATGGGATTTATTACAGAAGGGTACGACCCTGTTCTACTAATGCTCAAAAGGTAGAACTTACTGTGATGTTCCATGCTCCAAAGGTTCGGGAACGGGTCCCATCCTTGGTTGAAAGGCATGTGTACCTGGGACGGCAACTTTCGTGACTCGGAAGGGACCTTCCCGGCTGGGGGAGAGTTTATAGGTCCTTCACGGGAAAGTGTGTGCCGCGGCACCAGGTTGCCTTCTTGTAGGTCCCTGACGCGCTTGGTCCTTTGGCGATAGTGCTAGAGCACCGGCCGAGGCCGTGCGTTGTGGGGTGTCACCTGCAGTCGTGCCTCGTCGACGAGGTCGTTATCTTCACGCTGGAGCGGGTCCTGCGCGGCTTCTCCCGGGAGCCTCGGGGTACCCTCCCCTTCTGGCTAAGGCCGTCAAGAGGTAGGAGGACTCGGACTCTTCTTGGGAGACCCAAGGCGTCTTTCCCCTTCTGGCTAAGGCCGTGAAGAGGTTGACAGACCCTGGGCGGCCCCCAGGAGGTAAGGCCGAGGCACACAGACGTGCACTCGGGTGAGGTCGTTATCTTCACGCTGGAGCGGGTCCTGTGCGGCTTCTCCCGGGAGCCCCAGGGTACCCTCCCCTTCTGGCTAAGGCCGTCAAGAGGTAGGAGGACCTGGACTCTTCTTGGGAGACCCAAGGCGTCTTTCCTCTTCTGGCTAAGGCCGTCAAGAGGTTGACAGACCCTGGGCGGCCCCCAGGAGGTAAGGCCGAGGCACAGAGACATGCACTTGGGTGAGGTCGTTATCTTCACGCTAGAGCGGGTCCTGCGCGGCTTCTCCCGGGAGCCCCGGGGCACCCTCCCCTTCTGGCTAAGGCCGTCAAGAGGTAGGAGGACCCGGACTCTTCTTGGGAGATCCAAGGCGTCTTTCCCCTTCTGGCTAAGGTCGTCAAGAGGTTGACAGACCCTGGGCGGCCCCTAGGAGGTAAGGCCGAGGCACAGAGACGTGCACTCGGGTGGAGCCGGCCCGGTTCTGCACCGTCGGGGCTGGTGCTTGGGCTGCTGCAACTACTTGAAGCTTCTCCAAGGTTGATATCGCAGCAGTGCAGTCTCCACTGACTTTTCGGGGCAGCCGTAGTCGGTTACTGTCCCGGCTCGTCATCACCGGAGCTGGAGTCCTCACCGTTGTGCACCGTCTTTATGACGCGCTGAGGCTCCTGAAACCCAACCTGGTGGCCGACGCTGACTGAGGCGTCGACCTTCTGCTTGCCCTCCCTTTGACGGAAAGGCGGAGCATCAGCTCGTAGCTGCCTCCCTTTGCGGAAGCGCTCCGCGAGCCTCTGGATGTCCCAGCACTCGGCAGCAGTATGGTGGCTGGTGCCATGCACGGGGCATAGCTCGCCTTGGTCACCATCTGGGGCTGGTGACTGTCGCTGCCTTTTGTCAGGGCGTGGCCCCCGAGCTCCACTGGGTGCCGCTGCTGCGACAACGGGAGCCGCGACTGGTGGTTTCATCTTGCCACCGCCCCGGTTCTTGATCTTCTCGCTGCCTCCATAGGAAGCAACGTCAGATCCGGGCTGTCCCCCTGACCCGGAGGCTGGCACGGAGTGCCAGTTCCGCCCTTCTGCTGCCCTGGCGCATTTGTCCGCTAGGCTGAAGAGCTCTGAGACGTCGCGAACCTCTCTGGTCGCGAGCTTCTCAAGCATCTTCTTGTCCCGAACGCCCTGCCGGAACGCCACCACCACAGAAGCATTTTGGATGTGTGGAATGGTGTTCCGTACCTGGGAGAACCGCTGGATGAAGGAGCGCAGCGTCTCTCCGGGCTGTTGCTGGATGGCGTGGAGGTCGAGCTCCGTGCCAGGCCGGGTGTAGGAGCTGCCGAAGTTGGCGGTGAACTGCTGGCAGAGCTCTCCCCAGGAGGTTATGGAGCCCTGGGGGAGGTTCATGAGCCAAGATCGGGCTCGGCCGGTCAAGGCGACGGGGATGTAGTTGGCCATAACGGCCTCGTCCTCTCCTGCAGCAAGGACGGCGGTGGAGTAGATCTGGAGGAACTCCGTCGGGTTGACGATGCCGTCGTACTTCTCGGGCAGGTGCGGCCGAAACTTGCGCGGCCACCTCGCGAAGCGAAGGTGGAGCGCCAGTGCCGCACATCCTGCCCCTGTTGCTGCAGGTGTTTGTGCCGCGAACGCTTGGTTCGCTGCTGGCACAGTGTACCCCGGTATGGGCAAGGCTGCGCCATAGACCGGGGGCGCCGTTTGTAGGGCATATGGTTGTGGCATATGTTGCGTGGCGTATGCCTGGGGCAGAGATCGCGTGGCGAAAGTCTGCGCCTCAGGCAGGGTTGAGGCAGACGTCATGTTGTTGTCGGCCTCTTGGTTGCGACGCCTTTCTCATCGTCGCTCGAGGAACACTCGGGCATCTTGGCCCAAGTGGCATCGTTCCAGCTCTGTCCTCAGGTCCGTCGATGGGAGCCTGGTGGAGCTGGAATCTGCCGTCTGCCCGTCAACCGTTGGCGTGCGCGTCAGCGACACAGCCGGTTGGCCGGAACGTCGTCCTCGCCGAAGTCGAGGGTTTGTGGCGGCGACAACGAGACGGACTACTTCACGAATCCACTGCTGGGTCGCTGACCGAGGCGCGTCCCCAGCAGGTGGATTGCGCAGTAGCGCTCTTGCTGCAGCTAGCGCGCCCCCGTGGGGGACGCTCAGCGCTGCAGAGGATCTCACGCTCGCTGGAGCCTATGTTGCCGGAGTCGGCTGCTGGCTTCCAGCTTGCACCAACACACTCTGTCCAGAGTGTGTCGAGACGTAGTCCCCGCTAGTCACGGTCCGCCGTGAACGCGGGGGAGGAGAGCTTGCCGGTGAAGGAAGCTTGATCATCTTCGCCGGCAAAAGCTCGTCGTGCAAGGGAAAATCGCCCCTTCCTGGCGCGCCAAATGTCGAAGTGTGTGGTCGACACTTCCCCCGGACCTGCTCTGGGCAGCCTGCGGAGGTTCTTTTTCGGAGGGGCTAGACGCTTGCGGAGAGCTTCAACGTTAGGGACGAGTGAGGGAGAAGCTTGACACGGCGAGTTTTACGTGGTTCAGGCCGCCGGAGCGTAAAACGCTACGTCCACGGTGAGCATAGATGCTCGCTGTATTGCTTGCTGCTCAGAACCGGAGTCCTGAGCTTGAGGATGAGTAATGTCTAGAGTGCGAGTTCCCAGAGTTCGAACGCTTGCTAACGTTGCCTACCCGAGCCTTTTATAGTCCAAGGCTCGAGTGGCTTACAAGGGGGGCCCGGGACCCGACAGGTGGTCCCGAGGAGATTTCCTGCCGGCTACCGTATCTGCAGTTATGCTGGTAGTTGTCTCCGGCGAAGGCTTTCGAGTCTTCGTTCTGCCGCCCTGCCCATGCCGCAAGCTAGTCGTAGTGGTTGATGACGGCCGGGGCGGCAGGAGATGTCTTGTTGCTATGTTTATTGGCGGGCAGGCTCTGACACGGCGCGCCAGTCTGTGGTGTGACTGGGCGCAATGGCACCTGTCAGAGGCGTGCTCCGCGTCTCCGCGTCTTGGGAAGGCGCGGGCCTTGAATACCTTGTACGGGCAAGGTATGGTGCGTCTTTATGCCCGCTGCCTACCGCGCGGGGGCACGCAGCGTCGTCCTGCTGGCCACGTGGCTGGCCCGGAGCTCTCCTCTGAGGAGAGGGAGGTCCGGCCCCGTGGGACACGTGGAGCCTTCGGAGCTCCCCCCACGGAGGGGGGAGGTCCGGCTTCTGCTGGCCACGTGGCGGGCCCAGAGGTCTCCTCTGAGAAGAGGGAGGTCCGGCCCCGCGGGACACGTGGTGCCTTCGGAGCTCCCCCCACGGAAGAGAGAGGTCCGGCTTCTACCGGCCACGTGGCGAGTCCGGAGCTCTCCTCTGAGGAGAGGGAGGTCCGGCCCCGCTGGACACGTGGCGCCTTCGGAGCTCTCCCTGCGGAGAAGGGCGAGGTCCTTAGGCATTTCCCCCTGTGCGCGACGGTACCCCCGTATCGAGGGTACCGACAGTCCCCCTTTATAGAATGATCTCTCAAAAAGTGATGTCGGATGTCTATATGTTTGGTCCTAGAGTGCTCAACGGGATTATGGGCTATCTTAATGGCACTCTCATTGTCACATAGGAGTGGAATGTGGTTCATATTGTAACCATAATCCCTTAGAGTTTGTCGCATCCAAAGAAGTTGAGCACAACAACTTCCGGCTGCAACATACTCCGCCTCGGCTGTGGAGAGAGCAATGGAGTTTTGTTTCTTGGATGACTGTGATACTAGGGACCTACCAAAAAATTGACAAGTCACTGAGGTGTTTTTTCTATCTATTTTACATCTGGCGTAATCCGCATCGGAATATCCGATGAGACTAAACTTAGATCCCTTTGGATACCATAATCCTAGGTTAGGTGTGTAAACTAGATATCTTCGGATCCTTTTAACGGCTGTTAAATGACATTCTTTAGGTGATGCTTGAAATCTTGCACACAAACATACACTAAGCATGATATCGGGTCTAGATGCACAAAGATAAAGCAATAAACCAATCATAGATCGATATACCTTTTGATTCACCTTGGTCCATCTTCATTGAGGTCAAGGTGCCCGTTTGTTGCCATTGGTGTCTTGATGGGTTTGGCCTTGTCCATGTCAAACTTCTTGAGTATGTCTTGTGTGTACTTCGTTTGACTAATGAACGTGCCTTCCTTGAGTTGCTCGACTTGAAATCATAGGAAGAACTTCAACTCCCCCATCATGGACATCTCAAACCTATCTGTCATTATCTTACTAAACTCATTACAAAAAGATTTATTAGTTGAGTCAAATATAATGTCATCGACATATATTTAGCATACAAAGAGATCATCATCCATATTTGTTGTGAAAAGAGTGTAATCTGCTTTGTCTATTCTAAAACCATTGTCAATAAGAAAGTCTCTAATACACTCATACCAAACTCTAGGAGCTTGTTTGAGGCCATAGAGAGCTTTATGCAATTTAAACACATGATTAGGATATTTTTTATCTTCAAACCCGGGTGGTTGCTCCACGTACACCACCTCCTTGATTGGACCATTGAGGAAGGCGCTTTTCACATCCATTTGGTAAAGCTTGAAATAATGGTGAGTACCATAAGCCAATAGAATACGAATTAACTCAAGTCTAGCTACGGGAGCAAAGATTTCATCGAAGTCCAAACCTTTGACTTAAGCATATCCCTTTGCCACAAGTCGTGCCTTGTTCCTTGTCACCACTCTGTGTTCGTCTTGCTTGTTGCGGAACACCCACTTGGTGCCTACCACATTTGTGTTTGGTCTCTTCACCAACTCCCACACTTGGTTTCTTGTGAAGTTGTTCAGCTCTTCTTGCATGGCCACCATGGGTGAGGCACTTGAGTTCTTGAGTGGTCTTCTTCTTCTTCGTCCCCCCCTTGATCAATGTCATGGTCTTGATCTTCTCCTTCTTGAACTTGACCGTCTTGATCTTGGGGTTCTTGAGTTTGATCTTCTGTGAGAGGCGCCGATTGTGATGAACATGGAGCATCTTGGCCTACATCTTCTTTAGGACGGACATCTCCAAGCCCCATTCTTCTTAGTGCTACATGGTGCTTGTTCTTCATCTAGCACACATTCATAAACTTGCTCCACTTGGGAGCCATTAGTTTTATCAAACACCACGTCTCGTGCAATTTCAACACAACCGGAGGTTTTGTTGAAAACACGATAGGCGTAGGTGTTTGAGTCATAACCAAGTAAGAAACCTTCATTGGATTTTGAAGCGAACTTCGAAGTCCTAGGCTTCTTGTTGAGAATATAGCATTTATTCCCGAAAACACGAAAGTAAGAGATGTTGAGTTGTTACCGGTTAGTAGCTCGTATAGAGTTTTCTTCAAAAGTTGATGGAGGTAGAGGCGGTTTTTGGCGTGGCAAGCGGTGTCGACCGCTTCCGCCCAAGACCGATCCGAAGTCTTGTACTCATCAAGCATGGTTCTTGCCATCTCTATGAGTGTGCGGTTCTTCCTTCCGGCCACCCCATTTTGTTCGGGGGAGTAGGGGGCCGAAAACTCATGCTTGATGCCCTCTTCATCCAAGTATTCTTCTACTTGGGTGTTCTTGAATTCGGAGCCGTTGTCACTGCTTATCTTCTTGATTCTTAAGGAGAACTCGTTTTGAGCTCTCCTCAAGAACTTCTTGAGGACACCTTGAGTTTCTCCCTTATCATGCAAGAAAATACCCAAGTGAAACGAGAATAGTCGTCAACAATTACTTGTAAAGGTCCCAAAAGTATGAATACAAAGAAACATGAGTTTGCAGAAATGTTGGTGTCATGTGTATGAAAAAGGGGACTGGTTTAAACTTTTTTCACATATGATAACATATGAGAGATTCTTCTAAACAAAACTTAGGGTTACTTGCATGTTTGGACCCTAGGTGGGATAAACCCACAGAATTGAAGTACTCAAGTGCAATGGAAAGGTTTAGAAATCAGAGTTTGAACTAAATGATCAACTCAAATTTCAAATAAGGGAAGGACATAATGGGAATTCAAACTGTTGTGTTCAAACTCTTGTTTGCAGCAGCTAACACCAGAATCAAATTGCATATTTGGATTCCATAGGTCTAAATTAGTGGGTAGGCAAAGTCTCATTAATTTTTGAAATGGTTTGCTATCCATTTTCTAAAATGGATTTAAATGAGCAAGGAATTCAAATATACATTTGAATTTGGATAGAATTTGTCCAACTCTCCAAAGGCAGCTCAACTTTCAACTCCAAACATTGGAATTAATTAATTGCCACATTTTTTGGAGATCTTTTCAAGGGATAAGCAGGGACTCACTGGTGGGACCCACATGTCAGTGTTACACAAAGACTTGCACAGTAAGTCTAGGCTCTCTATTCCTAGCAACAACGGGGAGCTGCCCACGACGCCACCGAGACACCCACGCAACGCCTCCCGGGGTCGGTTTCCTCACGCTGGCGAGCTACTCGTGGGTGGCTTTCACTCCCAGGCGTGTCCCGTTTCGCCACAACGCCGAAGACACGGGTTCTACCTCTCTCGCACGCAAGAACGACACAGAGAAGCCGCCGCCATTGTCGATCGCTCGGGAGTTCAGATTTGAAGTTGTGTTCAAATGAGTACAGAAACAATTTCAGAAAATTTCCAAAACTTGGAAATTCAGTACTAGGAAATTCTTAGCTCCAAAAATCCTAGGAAAATTCATACATGCTCCCTGGGCTATGTTTGAAAGTGGAGTTCACTTGAATTTGCATGAAGGTGCAAATTTATTCATAATTAATTCCCTTTTTTCCTAAATGCTTAGGGCATTGTTCTAAGTGATCTACTCATTGAAAAATTTCTAAATTTTGGTCCAGATTAATTTCTTGTGACAAGGAACTCACCAGAAAATTTTCAGCTCCATTGGAGCTCCAGGTCACCACTGTGTTGTTCAACCTATTTAGATGAATATCACACAAGGGGTGGACAACACATCTCACTTGATCATAGTGTTTAACTCCAAACCCAAACCACTAGCACCAGTGTTATTTTAAATTCTTAAACAGAGTTCCTGTTTTTAAACTTGTCATTAGGACTTGTGAGCAAACTCTTTATAATCAAATCCATATGCATATTCATTACGTGTAGCATCTACCTGAAGGATTTGAAGTCATCGGAGTGGAGATCAAGGAAGGAGGAAAACAATTGATCAAGCCTCAAGTGGTCTTCACTAACTGAACTTACATATATATAAATCCCCTGCAAAACAAAAGAAGCCCCGGTTTGCATCAAAACTTACAAGTTTTTATTTGTATTCACTTTATGCGTCTAGCATTTTATTTATTGCATTAAGTCTAGGTGGTATGACACTCCAAATGTATGACCCAGAAACCTGGAGTATAATGTAGAGTAGGTTATAAATTGATTATAACTGCTGATCTCAAATTAACAAAAGTGGATTAAAAGAAGCAAAACTCGAGTGGGCAGTTTCCTACTCATGAAACGGGGTTAAGGGGGGATCAATCGGAAGAGTTGGGAATTGATCCTCATAGTTGGGAATGGAGACCGGGCACTGGATGGAAGGATCAAGGACGTGGTCCTATGAACCTAGTCTATGTCTGAGTCGATTAAGTCCCGTTCTTGTGTGCGGCCCCGCTGGACAAGTTTGAGATGTGTATCGGATGCATACTGGCTATATGGGACCTAGGAAACCGATGTAACTTGTTAACCTGGGTGTCGAGGCATACCTCACCTTCTGATGCCGATGCTGAAAGGATAGAGAAGTCGGCTCTACGAGGGTTTGCCGTAGAGAGACTTAATCCCAGTCGGTGCGACCGGTTCGGCATTTGGGTGTCATGTGAAAGGTTGTCGTGTACGACGTCGGTGAGGGTTGCCGTGTGCAACGTCGAGTACAGGCGTACGTGTCGTGTCAGCCGGGTGTTTTTTATTGCAATCACCGTCACTCGCGGTAGTGAGCATACTTGTACACTGAGTCGTGACGTAGTAATAAACTGGGAAAAGTTAATAATGCTTCGTGAGTAATCCTCATAATAGAGATGAGGAATGATCAACACTTTCACTAAATTTATTTTCCACCTTGGGCTAGTAGCGTCGAGGCAAAGCGTTTCTTGTTTGATTGTGGAGTCTCGACGTTGATGGCGCAAGGTCTGTATGAGTCTAGGTTAGCTCACTAAAGTTACTTTCACCTCGGGAAAGTGACATCGAGATGAAGTGTTTCTTGTTTGATTCTGGAGTCTCGATGTGAATTGCACGAGGACTATAAAAGTTGCTTAAAACTTGAAGTAAGGATTCTCCTTTAGCTCAAGTTCATCCTTGTGCAAACTGCTATATTCAGCCCTCTATTTTCAGCATGTAGAGTTTCATGACTAGGGTGACGGTTAAGTCTTGCTGAGCTTCGTACTCACGGATACTTCATAAGTTGTTTTGCAGGTAATAACTGTACGCTGATATGTACGGGTGTTCAATGAGACTCGGACTCTCCGAGTGGTGAACTCATGGCAACCCCTACCGCTGCTATTGTGATAGTGTTGCTAGCGAGAAGGATCCGTGGACTGGACACCATCTCTGTTGCTTAGCATAGGTATGAAACGTGAGTTGGAATAGTCTTCCGCTGTAGATTATTTTGAGAAGTATTTGAAAAATTTACACATTGTAAGCTTCCGCTTGATTTTTGTAATATGATACTTTATTGTGTGTGTTGTTGGGTGTCGCATCGCACGACACCACCCAATGCGATTCCCGGGCGAGCGGCATGGCCCCGTGATCGGGACCAGGCCCTCACATTACTAAACCATATTTGTTACCGCCAATGCTTATGTAGGTGACGGGACCGAAGAGGTCCATGTGGAGCATCTCCAATTGTCTTGTTGTCGTCGTCACATTCTAGGCGGGATAAGCTGCTCCAATTTACTTTCCGGCTTGACACGCGCTACAAGGCCTATATTTCTTAAAAACAACATTCTTTAGTCCACGGATGTGATCCCCTTTAGAAGTTTTTGTAAGTTCCTCATACCAACATGGGCTAGTCTCCTATGCCACAACTATCTCATGTTGGTTTTTGCTATTAAGCATGTGTTAAGTTGAGCTTTATCCGTGGAAAAATCTACTAAATAAAGTTTTCCCTTCAACACACCCTTAAAAGCAATTGAGTTATCACTTCTTGTAGAGATGGTCACACCCTCGTTAGTAAACAAGCAATTATAACCTTTCTCACATAGTTGAGATATGGACAATAGGTTATAATCAAGTGATACAACATGTAGAACATGAGAAAGCGAGTGTTGAGAAGAGATTGCAATTTTATCGATACCGATCACCCTTCCTTGACTATTGTCGCTAAAGTAGATGCCTTCACTTGGATCATCGTTTTTTTCATACTCAACGAACATCTTCCTCTCTCCGGTCATATGATTAGTGCACCCACTATCTAGCGCTCATTTAGTGCCACCGGAGGAGTAGGCCTACAAAACAAGTTAGACTTTGGTTCTAGGTACTCAAACTAGGTTAGATCCTTTGAGGTTATTCACAAGGCATTTGGGCACCCACACACAAGTTTTTGAACTCTTGTGGAGTGGTCTAACATATTTAGCATATACTCGACCATACTTGCTCTTCATAAGAACATAAGATGCATCAAAGTTATGAAATATGGTAGAGTTTTTATTTTTGGCAATCTCATGTGAGGTAGATGCAAGGTTGTTGTTCTTGACTTGAGTTGAGTTCTCTTTGACAAAAGCTATACACTTGTTGTTATTATTGAGGATTGTAGCATTTTGCTTTCCTCCTCTGGTATAACCAAGTCCATCTTTGATAAGAGGAGATCTTGTGATCAAGTATGCACTACGTGCATATTTGATCTTCTCCTTATCAAAGATGCCACTTTTGTGTGCATTCTTGTTTTGTGCCTCTTTGAGCTCATTTTTCAAGTTTAGAACAAGATTAGCACATTTGCAAGTTTTAGTGTTGGATTCCATATTTGTTGAGGAGTTCTTGGAGGATGAAGTAGATGAGACACTTGACTTAAGTGAGTTGAATTGTGCTTCAAGATTCTTGTGAGTTTTAGTCAAACTCACAAGTTTATCTTGAAGTGCTACATTTATACTCTTAAGTTCAACACAAGTTTCCTTGCTCAAGGCAAGTTCACTTTCAAGTGATCTACTCTTCTCTCTCTCAAGTTCAAGGAGCTTCTCAATCTCAAGGTTTCTTTCCTTTTTAAGTATAAGCAATTCTTCTTGTTGATTGAGAAGCTCTTTCTATTCAAATATTTCATCCGACAGTACTTGCATTTTAGCTATAGCATTTTTGTTTAAGCCCTTAAAAATGAATTCATTTTCACTACTACTATCAAAGTTATCATTATCATCAACAATATGTAACTTGGAAGGTTTAGATGTTACCTTACGCTTTCCTTCCTTTGTCATGAGGCATGTGTGTATTGGGCTCTTCCAATCACCCTTGTTTGTCAAGAGTGATTTCTTCATGGTTGGCCTCTTGATGGCGACGGTTGTCATCTTTTCTTCATCTTCGGAAGAGGACTCTTCGTTTGAGTCCCACTCTTCTCCAATGTGAGCCTATCCATAAGCCTTCTTCTTCTTGAAGATCTTCTTGTCTTGAGGCTTCCCATCCTTCTTATTCCTCTTGTCATCTTTCTTGCTATGGGGGCAATTCACAATAAAATGCTCGTATTCACCACAGTTGTAGCAAGTCTTCTTTGTTCTTGACTTGCCCTTGTCCTTACTCTTGTTCTCATAGTGGTGGCTTCTTCTTCTTCTCATCATCCTATTGAATCTTTTGATGAAGAAGTCCATTTCTTCATCATCCATGTGTGTGCTCTCATCATCACTCTCTTCATCATTACTTGTGATTTGTACTTCTTTTCCCTTGGATTTGGATGTGGCCTTGAGAGCTATGCCCTTCTTCTTAGATGAGGTGACCTTTGCTAGGTCGTTGACGTGTTGGGATTCCTTCTCCATCATCTCGTGGTTGATGATCTTCCCTAGCACTTCATCCGGAGTCATCTTATGGAAGTTTAGACTTTCTCGGATCAAAGTGCATAGGGTCACATTGCGAGGCATGAAGGCTCTTATCATCCTCTTGACCACCTCATGATCATTCCATTTCTTGCATCCGTACACCCAACTCTTGTTGATGAGAGTCTTGAGCCGGTTGTACATCTCTTGAGGTGTTTCGCCTTCATCCATGGCGAACCTTCCAAGCTCTCCTTCGATCATCTCGATCTTGGCTTCCCTCATAGATCGGTTTGCTTAATTTGCGATCTTGAGGGTGTCCCAAATGTATTTGGTGAGCTCTAACCCATCCACCTTGTTGAATTATTTGAGGCTTAGGGATGAGTTGAGCACGGCCGCCGCTTGTGCATTGTGGTGGATTTGTTGTTCTTGCTCTTGGGTGAGTTCATCCTCGTCTTCGGGGATATCTATACATGTACAAACAACATGCCAAAGACTTGGGTTTAAGGAGATTAGATGCAACTTCATATTATGCTTCCACATGGTATAGTTAGTTTCATCAGTGAGGTGGTTTGCCTAAGGGAATTGACAAGTAACTAGAATATGAATTTAGACGCTCATAGTTAAAAGGATATCGCGAGTAGTCTTGTTAACTACTCTTGAGCTTCTTTTCCAACTTCTCCTTCTTTTTATTCTTAGCTTCCTCCTTCTTCTTTAGGAGAGCCATGAGACGAAGAACTTCTTCATCTTCTTCCGAGCTTGAGACATCTTGTGGAGTAACAGCTTGAGGTGGGTTTGAACCTTGCTCTTCGAATTTGTTCGGATTTGCTCTATTTCCCTTGGTGGGATCAACTTGGCTACCGGTCTTGTCCTCCATCTCCTCTCCATGCGGTTAAGCTTTTATGGAGAGTTAGGCTCTAATACCAATTGAAAGTTGCATAGAGGGGGTGAATAGGCTAATAAAACCTGAAACTAAAAACAGTCAGATTAAACCTGAAGGGCCAGACTAGTCCGGTTAGGGGGCAGACTAGTCCGGTCTAGGTATAGAAATTAGGTAAAGGTTGCGTTTTTATGGATTTCTTTCCAAGTTTGTTCAAGCGGAAGATACGTGGGTTATCTAACAATCTAATCAAATAGTTGTGAGAGAGAATCTGATTGGATTGCAAGATTCATAACTGTAAGGTAATTAACAAGTTTTGAGCGAAACAAATCCTAACAAGCAATTCTAGTGATTAAGCGAGAAAGTAAAGGAATCAAGAGACTCGATTTATTCTGAGATTCGATTCCACACAGGAATCTACGTCCCCGTGAGGAGTTCACAAAGGACCGGGTCTCTTCCAACCCTACCCTCACCGAGCGATCACCAAGATCAAGCCCGGGTTCTTCACTATCAATCAAAGGGTGAATACAAGATTCTAGGGACTACTCACAACTTGAGGCTCCCTACAACAACCTAGCAGTTCTAGAAAAAAATACAATAGGCACGAACTCAAATCAACGATTAGAGTGCAAGAGATTCAAACTGAGAGCTCAAATATTGATCACCGCGTCTCTCCTCTCACAAATCCCAAAACCCCTCAAGATCCAATCTTAGGGGTCAAGAAGGTAACTCAAGGAAAGAGTTTTCGGCGCTAGGGTTGCAGAGTGATCCATTTGAAGCCGGGGGTCCCTTTTTATAGGGATCCCTACATCCAACCGTTACACCTGCTAAAGTCCGGACTAGTTTTGCTAGAACCCCGGACTAGTCCAGCCTTGGGGGGGGGCCACCTACGTCACCAAGGCTAACAACTAAAGTCCCTGCCACCTTTGAATTCAAACGGTCATTAAAACGGTCATTAAACCCCGGACTAGTCCATTGAAGAACGGACTAGTCCGATCTCACAAAGGAGCCTTTACTCCGGGTGAGAACGGACTAGTCTGGCTAGTAGCGGACTAGTCCGGCCACATGGGCGGACTAGTCCGGCCTTACCAGATTTAGTCCCAAAACTCTCTAATCTCACATTACGGACTAGTCTGGACATGTCCGGACTAGTCCGAGCTCACACAGGAACAATTATTCCGTTCTAAAGTGGACTAGTCTGAAGAACCGGACTAGTCTTGCCAACTGAGCGGACTAGTCCGGCCTTCTGGGACTTAACCCAGTGGCCGCACTCACCTCACACAACCGGACTAGTCTGTCCACAACGGACTAGTCCGAGGTCACTCAGAGGGATTTCCTCCGGACCGAAGCGGCTTAGTCCGAACAGCCGGACTAGTCCGGCCCCATCGGCGGACTAGTCCGACCTTCTGGGACTTGGTCTCGGAAAGGCTCAGACCTACACAAGAACGGACTAGTCCGACATAAAACGGATAAGTCCAAACTCACTCAAAGACATTTAGTCCAGTCCAAAACGGATAGTCCGGATCGTACTAGTCTGGCCCCAAGTCCGGACAAGTCCGGTCTACATTCTAAACTATGCCTAGGACTATTCCCTCACCAAAATTCTAACTAAAAGTTTGAGCTCTCTAATGATTCTGAAGCACTCTAAAAGAAAAGACCATCTACACAACTAGAAAATGTAAAACTCAAAAATAAAAATCCTATTTTCTACTCTTGCAAGTCGTCTTCTTTTTCTTTTTACTTTTTGAGGGACTCCACATCATTTATTATCATCTCAAAGACTTGTGCTTATACTCATTAAACCTCATTAGTTTCTTAATTGTCTTCATCAATCATCCAAAAACTACGCGGATTACCTAGATGCACTTTCAGATCCATTAACGAGGACTTCCGTTTGCAGAGGTTTTGTCGAAGTGTTCCTACGACATTTCCCCCGGCATCGCTACTGGAGCAGCCCGCAGAGGTTTGTTGTTTGGAGGGGCTTAGTCTCTAGATCGATCGAGCTTGAAGAGCAACAGATGAACATCAGGATTTACCTGGTTCGGGCCACCGGAGCGTAAAACCCTACGTCCACGGGAGTGCGAGTTGTATTGCTTGTGCGTGTGTAAGCGTTCGAGGGTCCGAGATCAGATGCCTTCTGTCGGAGGCTGGTCCTTTTATGTCTCAAGGTCGGGCAGTTACATTGAGATCTAGGGTCCGACAGGTGACCCTGCAGCGGTTCGTACCCTATACACGATCTAGGGTGTTAATAGCTACTTGTAATGTCCACTGTTGATGGAGTTAAGGCGCGCCGCCTGACACGTCGGGCGTCTCAGACCGAGTAGCGGTTGATGATGGCGGGAGGAGGCTTCGTCTTGTCGTTGCTGCCTACTCGGTTAGTTGTGCAGCATTGTGCCGTTACTGCCGTTGTCATGCCATACCGTCCTATCCTGTCACTATAATGACTGTCAGGAGTGGGTGGAGGTGTGCGCTGCGTGCCATGCTTCTAGGGAACGCCCGAGTCTTGAATGTGTGACTGGACTAGACACGTCTTGCTTGACTCTTGAGGCCCACAACCCATGGCGGGTCGTGGGACACGTGGCAGCTCCAGAGCCCGCCTCAGCAAGGAGGCCGGGCTCAGAGCCGGAGGACACGTGGCAGCACCGGACCTCGCCTCTAGGGAGGTCGCGTTCGGAGCCAGAAGACACGCGAAAGCTTCGTAGCCCTCCTCAGCAGGGAGGCCAGGTCCAGAGCCAAGGGACACGTGGTAGCGCTGGACCTCACCTCAGCGAGGAGGCCAGGTTCGGGGTCGGAGGATACGTGTAAGCTCCGGAGCTCTCCTCAGCGGGGATGCCAGGCCCGCAGCCGGAGGACACGTGGCAACGCCAGAGCCCGCCTCAGCAAGGAGGCGGGGTCTGGCACCACTTCATGTCTGTAAGCGGGGGTACCTGGCCGATAGGCTCACCGACGATGATGAAGACAACAATGTTGACGCCGGAGGAGGTGAGACATTGTTCAGCGTTGTGGCGGCAGCGGCAGTGGCGAATGCAGCGGATGTAGATGGTGTCTACCTTTTATGCATACTGTGAATTGCGTCTAGGTTTGAAACATGAAATTTTGAAGTGTATACAAAAAATAAGTCATTTTGAATGTTATTTTTAGCATCAGGCTTTGGGCCAGCCTAGCACGAAAAGCCCGTTTTGGCCCGGCACGGCCCAACACGGCTAATAATGCCTTGGGCCGTGCTTGCGCCTAGGCGTCACACGACGGCACGGCCCGAGTGTACTTCCGAGTCGTGTCGGGCTCATCAAATTTCGGCCTAGGCACTACTGGGCTCATGCCGTGCTGGCCCGGCGGAACCCATTGGCCATCTATACACAGAAGGAACATAGCACGGATCCAATGAAGAATAACAGTATGTAAATTATACTAAACAAATATCTTTTTCAGCGTGAAACTCTTCCACTGCTCCTAGATTCTAGTCCGTCCATTAATGTGAAACCATTATCACTAGCACACCCGCATCTAGTGCCCTTAGCGGGGCACTAGCAGTAACACACTTTCCACACCTCGAAAATGATTCTGACGAGGTAAAATAGTATCAAGAAAGTTGTCACTATTACCAGCATTTGGCTCTTTAGATACGAGGCAAAATATTGCGCCACTGTCAGCAGGGCATTAGTTGCTCTTGTGCCTAAACACTACAAATACAATCCTAAAAGGAGGTATCTAAGGCGGAAAGTCCCAACTAGAGCTATCATCGTCCCAGCACATCATCATAGGGATAAGTTACAAAGTTGTTACGTTTGAACAATGTGTTAAAGACATGTGAGCAGGGGTCAGCAAGACCAATTATCGCTGGAAAAAAAAGCGCTATTGCAATCTTTTTCTCTTGCCAAGCTTCGGGTCCTCATCAAGCATAAGAAGCTCATCATCATCATCTTCAACAACTTGAGCGCTACTGGAACCAACTTCTGTAGGATTCTGAGCTGCATCAAAATTTCCATTTGACTCTAATACTTCACTAAGCTTGCGCTTCATTCCAGGTTTGCCAGAACCATCAACATCATCTGCACTTGAGGAAGATGGAATTGATCTTTTCTGACCATTACTGCTTATTTGCTTATCCGCTGGCCCAGACCAGCCAGCCAGAACCATACCGTCAGGTTCTTTCTCATCATCAAACTCATCCCTACAATGATCACTGAATATGTTAAAGGTCTGTCCTTGATTAAAGGATACAGAACTGTGAATGTGCAGTTGTGCACTATTACTGACTACAGAATTGCATACATATCCTATTATTAGAATACAAAAGTTAATTATTTTGTGATACACAGTGAAGATGCAGACTCATAGCTCATTACACATACACCCACCCTACCCCTGGGAACTCGCAATTTGACAAAGAAAGCTATGCATTCCGCATCTAAACAAAGTTTACTTGAAAGATATGCAAAAAGATCAATAAGATCCATATTAGATCAGATGCAGCAAAAGTATCTTAAAAGACTGTCAAATATTTAAAAAGTCAAAGAAACAAGACAACAACAACAAAGCCTTTGTCCCAAGCCTGTTGGGGTAGGCAAAAAGTCAAAGAAACAAGGTTTCTAAAAATTGGAAGCATGAAAAGCATAGGTTTAGTACAAAATAAGAAAGGTTTTAAACCTATGTTTGATGTCGATGCTGCATTTTAATTCCTGCAGGAAATCATCAACAGTAAGCTTTGTACCATTGACAACTGGAGCTGGCAGTTCAGCCAAGACCTACAATAATGGATCATCAGTAAACCGGTTGTGAATACGACAAAGGGCTAAAATCTATAAACAAAAAACAAAAACAAAAAGAAGAATACATGCTATAGAGCATATCGATAACATTCTTGAACAGAAAAACAAACAAGGGGGCACAGGAGCTATAGGAAGGCATCACCTTCTCAAGGTTTACAGCATAATTCACAGCCTCGTCCTCCTCTAAATCATCACCATCTTCAAAAACAAGCGTCATACCAATCATTACCGAAGGAAGGTTCATTCCAAGTTTGCTTTTAATAACCTTGTCAATGACCTCCCTGAGTTTTGTGGTCTTAGTGTTAACCTCCAGAACAAGAGGAGTCTGTTGCATTGAGTTTTGGTTCATGTCAGCACCAAAAAACTGATAAAATGCAATAATAGCATATGACTAGACAGGTGTGAAGTACCTCAGAACAGACATAGCATGATTTACTAGGTTCAAATGGCTCTACGGGCATTAAGAGCATCTTCCTTGCAGGATGTTCAAGACAATATGTCATTCTGTAAAATGTGAAACACTGAAGTTAATAGACACTTTTCACTAGCCAACAGTACAAAAAATGTAAATCAACCAAAAAGGATATGACAATAATATATAATAGAAATAGAATATCAAAAAAGGTGAAACAAGTTCCATTAGAGTATACAAATTTTGCACATTAAGACTCTTGAAAATATCATATCCAGGAATCAGGCACTTGGAATGAACTCCAAAACCTCAATGGGAATCACAAGCACAAAAAATACTGTAAGGAGTAATAAATAGTGAATGTAGCTACCTATAGTTATGATAGTCATTCTTGAGCACTTTGATTGCTTCAATAACAATCAAACCAGCTATTATAGCATTGGTTGTTGCAACAGCATGAACTATGTTCCCAGCGACACCTTTAGCTTCAAAAAGGCTATGCAGTGGTATTCCAAAAGAGGAAGCTCTGATATTGGCTGCAGCAGTAACAAACTCGACAGCCAGCTGGTCATCCTTGTCAAAAATAAGGTTCCCTATATCCTGAGAAGCAGAAAATCTGGATCAACTAAACGACATGACTTTTACAGGGTACAGAACTTAGGACAAAATATATAGGAACCTTCTCTCTTTTCTTGAAAAATAATTTAAAAGCCTCTATGAATATTTTTGAATTGTCTGCAAGACTCCATATCTCTTGTGGATTTCGGAGACCTAGGGATGCCATAGCAGATGGTTCCTGTTCCTCATTATTGCTGTCATGAGAGCAACCATTTTGCTGCACAGCATCATCAGGCAATGCATCTCTGAAATATATTGGGTATGGCATTTTCCTATTTTTCCATGTATCCTCATTAGCTAGTGCAGCTTTGATGTTGTAACCAAAGACATGATCATATATTCTTCTTGCATACTGATCAAGATCTTCATCTACATCCCTAATAAAAACATCAGTTTTTGAATTGCTATCATCTTTCGAGTGCACATTAAGATCATTATCCTGGTTTCTATCACCGAACAGCTTTGCAAAAAGCAGGTCCTTTGCCCAAACAATGCAGTGAACAAACTGCAAAGAAGACAATCAGTCATGTTTCCTGTATACTAAAACCAGGAACTGATCAGGCAATACAATATTATAATTATTTTAGCCGTGAGTTCCAAAGGTATTATCAAATTAAAGCTAATGTGCTGGTATTCAGATTTTAATTTCAACAGAATCCAAACAAAACTATGTTTGGAAGATGAATTCACAAACATCTATACAGGTTGTTCGTTTTGGATTCTAAAGTTTGCAAGATACACAAGTGATACCATAACAGGACTCTCTAACTAAGCTCAGTAGCATCATTGAATAGAATTTTCTTGCCAGATTCCAGTAAAGTTATTCAAATAGTTAAATGACAACAAACTAAACCAGACTCTCCACATCTGAAAACAGGGGTATGCAAGAATGGAGCCAGAAATTTCCTACAATAGGGAGTTAGAGACCAAGGATCAAATAATCAGGTGTATAAAGTGGGTCTGTAAAATGCCCAAACCAACAAATACTACAGTTAGAAACTCAGCACTGCAGAAATGCCAGAACAAAGTAACAAACCTCTGAGAAAATGGTAAATTATGCAGTATTCTTAGACAGTCAAGAAAAAGAGTACAAAAAAGTAAAATGGATGCAGAAAAGGAACCTTCGATGGCGTGCTGGTAATTGTGCACACAGGGTATGATTTAGGGACAGGCTTCGGTTGACATTCATAGCACTCTGTTCTACCCTTGACGTGAACAGTAACCTGAAAGATACAGAATAATAACAATTTTGAGCAGAACACCAACTCCAGAGCAGGAATGTGCAGATTAATTCACTCAGCATTGGTAAATTATCTTTACCACAATGCCAAATTGCCAATAGTCTGTTAAATCCACCAACAAAGTGGTGCGGATTTATATGTGGACAGAAACACATTGGTTAACAGTAAAAAGGTCGTACCCAGTGCTGAAAGCTCCACAGATTGTGGGGTCTGGGGAAGGAAATACAGTTATAGATATATTTATCACGCCCATTTTAAAGTTCTGCAATTTTTCCCAGTTCATATTTCTACTGGTCATTTTGTATCCAGGAAGTATGGAAAATGGAAGAAAAACACCATTTGCCAATGATAAAACCAATTAAAGTGTATAAACAGCACATACAACATATACGAGCAAAATTGTGTATATATCAGCATGATTTTTGTAGTGGGAACTAATTTATTATACTCTTAGACTCTTAGTGATTCTTAAATAGTAACTACAGTGATTATTTAAGGAAGCGCAAGCAAGTAATTTTTTAAGTCTCCTTTCAACCAAACATTTTTAATCTTACGTGCAAGCATGACAGATTCTGAGGGTATACACAGAGGGGAATACTAATTCTAGTTTGGTTTCTCTCTCTCAAAAAAGGGTATAGCTAGTGTCAAAGGCTCCCCACATTGTGGGGTATGGGGAAGGGTTATTTCTAGACAGCCTTACCCCTGCTTTTGCAGAGAGGCTGGTTTGAACCCAAGACCTCAGTGGAGACACACTACCACTGAAGTATCTCTAAAGCAAGTAAATTTATTCCAGACATGTCACTGCCTACCCCAACTTGTTACACTAAAAGGTGTTGTTTTGTGTTGTTCTTTTGAGATATCTCACTGCAGGCAGAAATGACTGCACATACTACAGTGGACCCATCAACAAAGTATCCAAATGCCAAGAACAAATATTAAGCCCTGGAATCAGTCTGTATTTATGGCCAATGCACAACAGAGACTAAACCAGAAAGGTGAACATTATCGTAGTGTTGCTGACAAAACAGAAGATGTTACTAAGGAGTCAGGACATAGAAAACTTCAGCCTTCTGACTTCTGAGCACTAGCTGAGTAAGCTGACAATTAAAAATTGTTGGCTTGTGTTCAAAGCTAATCGAATAGGTCATATCAGAAACCACAGACATAGCAACTGGCAGATGTAACAATATAAAATGCAAAGTCGAGACGTGTAGAGAAGATATGAACCATTTCTACAAATTCAAATACAAGACAAAACAACAATTCGAATATAGCTCCAAACACGCTAATCACAGGAACTTCCGAGACTACAACAATGGTATTTGGCCATCTCACCTGTCCTAAAAAACCGGTTGTACCACTTTCCACCAAAGGAACTTCCGCAGCAAGGCAGAGGCGATTAACATGTCGTCTAGCATCTAAATTATCAAGACCATTGAGAACAACATTAAATTGTTTGAAGAAATCAACATTGAATTGAGCATCTTTCACATTCGCGTGATATGGTGTTATGTTGATATTTGGCCTAAATTTTAGAACAGCATCCCGAGTAACCTGGCAATACCAATGAAAGATCATAAGTAAAAGCAATTATTAGGTTATATTACAGAAAAACTGGATAATTATGCTAATATATACATCAAGGATTTATGCTCACTTTAGCTTTTGACTGCCCGACATGACTCTGCCGAAATAAAAATTGTCTATTTAGATTGCTAACTTCAATTGTGTCCAAGTCAATCTGCATAAAAAGAAAATCAAATTCGCTGGGAGCACCATTTGAGAAAAATCAATAGAATTTATTAGTTTCTGCTTGGGCAAGATAACAGAAACAGAAGAAGTACGAAAAATAATTTTATCTCTATGTGTTGTAAAAAATGCAGCAACTAACATTTGTGTTCCCTATATGAAAATCTATAATAATAGGAAAAGAGAATGGAGAAAAAGAGGAGATGCAGGAGAACGGATGAGTAACCATTTTATCACCCTGAGTTGGCTAAGGTGCAGTAAAATAGTTCTTACCTATTCGTGAAGCGACAAATTTAGTCTGCCCAATAAAAACATGATAAAGGCGGCGACAGTTAAAGCAACCAGCTATGCACGAGTAACCAATCATTAAAGGTATCTCAAGCACATTGACTTGGGTGGCTTTGGTTTTCTATAAAAGAACTGGGCAGGTTCATTTACAAAGCAGTTGCAGAATGCATCAACCTTAAGGAAGTAAGATAAGAGACGCGTTCATACAAACATTGAAATAAACATGATACCTGGGTAAGAGCAAGATCTTAAGCAAATTCTATCTAAAGTGAACTAAAAAGGAAATTCATTATTTCATTCCAACCAAGGGAGTTGCTACTAAGTGTACAAGTTCATTCCCACCAAAACAATAATAACCCTAGTTCCTGATTGAGTAAGAGACAGCCTGTTGGCAGGTCAAGCTGTACTCATCCACTAATCATCTACCAGACAAAGATATACCTATCACAGATCCCACTTCCAGCTTGAACATCACCAGCCATATGTGGTACCACCATCTACAGAGACAACACCTAATCTCGATTCGAGCAGCGAGAATGGATGTAAACCCAGTAACAGCGCCGAGTAGCAGCTAGGTAACGGACCAGGTGGAAGTGAGACAGGATAGAGACTCACGATGTGTATGTCCCGGAACCCGGAGAGCGCGAGCGTCTTGAGCAGCTCGCAGCCGATTCCTCCTGCCCCGACCATCAGCACCTTCGCCGCCTGCCGTGCCGCCGCACGAGAGAGCACCCCACGTAGCATGCCACAAAAAACCGACACCGAATCAGTCCCGCGCACAAAGGCGCAACCGGAATTCGACGGGGGGTACGGGGACCTCACTCACCTTGACGGCCTCCTCCGATGTGGCCGCGGCCATGGCGAGGATTTTGAGCGAGGTGGGGTTCGGGGGAGATACGAATTTGGGGAGGGAGATTTTGGGGGAGGGGGAAGAGGGCGGCAGGCACCAGGAAAGGAACCGAAGCGTCGTGGAAACTGATGGGCTCAGCTGGCGGCCTCCGTGGTCAGTTACAAAGGTTAGATTGTCTGCAGTGCGTGTTGGAAACAGGCACTTTAAAATGTTTGCACTGCCGTACTTCAATTCATATTTTAAAATAGAATAAGATATGGAGTGTAATAAATATAGAAAAAAATTAATATATGGAGTACCATATCTTTTGAGCACAAGATGATGCATTTCTATTTCTCCATTTCCAAATATGCCAAAAGGAAATAGCTAGGAACGTGGCCTCCCTCTCAGTGCTCACTAAAGATAACTGGTTAACAGGAAATGGGAAGAGAATAAGATATGCCGTTTTTTAGACATAATGAGACTATATTCTGTTTTAACAGTATCGAGGGTATGACAGTACGAAAAACTATAACATAAAGTTTGAAATTTTTTAAAAGTAAGAATATTTTTACAGTAATAATAATTTAAATCACAATGAGTGTCGATAGTTTAATCCGGCAACATACCCCGTCGGATGACGCGCCCGCCTGTGGGCGCAGGACACCGTGTGCTGTGCTCCACCGCCACCAGCACCGGTGCGCCGCGCCGTCACGTCAGCTTCTGCTCATCCCATCGCTATCGACCGCGGCACCTCGTTCCGGCCCATATCTCGATCCGCCTTGAAGCCGAAGCCCCGCCACCACAAAACACACACCCGCGCCCCCGGCTTCACTCTTGCTTCTCTCACTCGTGTCATTGTCTGCCGCCACCAGCCGCCGACCCCCGCGACACCACTGGTACAGCCTACCAGGGGAATGGCCATGGCCACAGCCGCGGCGACGAGGGCCGCGCTGCTGCTGCTGCTGTCGCTCGTGCTGGCGCTGACGCTGCAGGCCTGCGCGGGCGCGGCCGCAGACTGCCACTTCCCGGCCATCTTCAACTTCGGCGACTCCAACTCGGACACGGGCGGGCTGTCGGCGGCCTTCGGCGCCGCGCCGCCGCCCAACGGCAGGACCTTCTTCGGCATGCCCGCCGGCCGTTACTGCGACGGCCGCCTCGTCATCGACTTCATCGGTACGTTCAAGGTTCACGGTTCACCAGCCTCCCCCGAAACACTCACTCGGTCTAGTGACTGACAGCCAGCCTCCACCGGAGCTCTCTAAATCACCACTGCGTAGTCTGTAGTGTGTCTGCGTGCGCGTCAATTTTACGCTCTCTGCTGTTACTCCACTTCGCACCGCTTTGCTTCTTCGGCATAACTCATGACTGCACTGGTCCTGGTCGTCAGGACCATGTGGTTTGGCAGAGGCCAACACCTACCGCCTTTCACCCCTGCCGGACCCGATAAATGCAGCAGTTCAGTCCCGAAGAAAATATTGCTACAAAAACCTAATCCATTGAGTATGGGTGTGATTTTGCTCTAGTACAGTCCAGTGACTTCGCTAATCGTCACCCAACTTATCCTCACCGAAAGAACACAACGAGCAGAGCAGGAGGATCCCTGAAACTCCCAACCCATGCATGTCGGTCTGGTCTCCGGATAGAACAGGCCAAGGGACGAGCCAACCCCGGCATGCTGGTCCTCGGGCCATGCATATGCATGTGCCGGAAGAGCATGGCGCGGTGCATGCCAGTGCTGGCTCCGTTCGAGCGGCCGTGCTTCCGGGGCAGGGCAAGTGGGTAACCAGCCAACGCCTATCGCCATACCCATCCAGCACGTGAACACGCGGCTGATTATTTTTGCAGCTGCCTGCCGACACAATCTCGGTTTATTCCACGCAATCTGACAGAGTTCAGGGACTTGTGCAAAGCTAGCATCTTTGCGTACGGGAAATTGGAAAGACCCTCGTGTTTGGGTTGCACTACGAAAAATGTAGATATTCTTTTTAGCCTTTTCGAGATGCTGCTTTGGAGATGTTTGACATAAAAAATGCTAGCTTATGCCTTGTGCTGGTAGGTATGTGAAAACATAGTGGGGGCAAATAGGCATGAACAAAGAGTTAGGCTGATTGTATTTGCGAAGCACTGATCAAGGAAAGATACTGGATTGAAGTGGAGAATCATCAAATGTGGATGCTTACTAGCTTTAAAGATTCTGATCGAAGTTGAAGGATAAAGGGTGACAGTAGCTTAAAGTTGTCCAAATGGTTGGCCAAAAATAAGTATATGTGTGAGAGCCTCGGGAAGCAATGCCCAACTTGATGGCTCGCTTAGTGTATATATTAGCTGAGATCGAGCCAGGTTAAACAGATCATGGGAACATGCAGAGCTAGACCATACCTAGAGTACAAGTCATGTGCAAGTAGTTAGGGTACAACAACAGATCCTAATCTATAACTATCTCTAGATACAGGCAAGGCATATCGAAGATTGGTCTCTAACTAGAGTATGAGAAAAAAAAGATAGGAACTATGTACTACTACCTCTGTATTTTAAATGAAGCAATGCAAATGGTCGTTGTGGTGTTGACATGCTAACATGCATTTGTGATCATAACATGCATTTGTGATAATCTGATATATCACAAGAGAGACCGCGATTATGGGTGGTGGAAGCCCCCCTAATCGTGACCTATCACAAAGAACATGGGTCTTCCATCATCTCTAACTGTAGTCTCTCGTGATGAATCATATGGTTATGTATGTTAGCATGTCAGCACCACAAATGTCATTTACACCGGATATGTTGTCTTTAAATGATGATGCTGGTTAGTGCAAATTATATTAACTAGTGTCATCATTTGAAATATGGAAGCAGTATTAATCAAGCAGTACAAAATGCATACGGGGATCCTGTTTGACATGCGTGAATTTAGGAAGAAATTGAAAAAGAATTGGTTTCAAAATCGTGTGAAACTATCCATGTTATCATGTTTTTGCTCAACCTCGTGACCTGTTCACTGTTTCCAAAGTACCTAGCGCACATGCACACCTCAAGCCTGAAATGAATGGCAATATTATCATGTTTTTTATGCTTCGTGGTAACACCATAATGCTTCAGGCTTTATTCCAGCTTCCCAAGAAAAACGACACAATCACTCTTTCAGCAGTAAGAATGCAGGATGACTCTGCGTAATACTGTTCAATCATTTTTTTGCCGCAGCTGAAAGCCTGGGAATACCTTATCTCAGTGCGTACCTCAACTCGATAGGGACCAACTTCTCGCAGGGAGCCAATTTTGCAACAGCCGGTTCATCGATCAGACGGCAGAACACGTCTCTGTTCCTCTCTGGTTTCAGTCCCATTTCCTTGGACGTGCAGTCCTGGGAATTCGATCAGTTCATCAACAGAAGCCAGTTTGTCTACAACAACAAAGGTGACAGCTGACACCCGGACCTCAAAGAGATTTGTTTTTTGCATTATAACATTTGTGTCTGTTCGTTGAGTCATATATTAATCTTGATTTTACGTTCAGGCGGCGTCTATCGGCAGCTCCTACCAAAGGCGGAGTACTTCTCCCAGGCGCTTTACACCTTTGACATCGGCCAAAATGACATCACCTCAAGCTACTTCGTCAACCAGAGCACTCAAGAAGTCGAAACCATCATCCCTGATCTGATGGAGAGGCTCACATCAGTGATCCAGGTGCAGTGAAGCTCGTAGGACTCCTTCAATCACAATATTTTCTTTTTTAAGGAAAAGCATACATGCACGGTGCTTGCGTTGCATGGGGATACTCTGCTCATTAGCTGATTGCAAAAACCGCAGAGTGTGTACTGGCACGGAGGAAGGTACTTCTGGATCCACAACACGGGGCCGCTCGGCTGCCTGCCGTACGCGCTGATGCACCGCCCCGACCTTGCCGCTCCCACGGACGGTGCCGGCTGCTCCGTCAACTACAACAAGGTGGCGCAGCTCTTCAACCTCAGGCTGAAGGAGACCGTGGCGACCCTCCGGAAGATGCACCCTGACGCCGCGTTCACCTACGTCGACGTCTACACGGCCAAGTACAGGCTGATCAGCCAGGCCAAGAAGCTCGGTAAAACCGCCGTACCATCGTCCAGAATAACAGAACGAGTTCGTGGCATCTGAACGTTGAGTAACGTGAAGCTCATGTTTTGCAACAAACGCAGGCTTCGACGATCCCCTTCTGACCTGCTGCGGGCACGGCGGCCGGTACAACTTCGACCTGAGCATCGGCTGCGGCGGGAAGGCGCAGGTGAACGGGACGTGGGTGGTGGTGGGCAGGTCGTGCGACGACCCGTCCAGGAGGGTGAGCTGGGACGGCGTGCACTTCACGGAGGCCGCGAACAAGTTTGTGTTCGACCAGATCGTCGCCGGAGCGCTCTCTGACCCGCCCGTGGCGCTAAGGCAGGCATGCCACGGCAGAGGGGCACGATGAACCGGTGTCCCGCTCGTCGGATTGGTTGTGCTGATGCTTCTCGCTGTGTAAACGTGAATATTGGAGGTGGATGTACGCATGCATGCTCGAGGCCAGAACAGTGCTGTTGACGCTGAAAAGTGCTGCTACACAAGCACGTTATTGTACACCTTGTAAATCCGCACCTTGCACCGTAGTCCGCTGTAACCGGTCTGGTTTCGTGGAGCTTTCGACGAAAATCAGACGAACGCTCGTCCCGTTAAGGCAGGCACGCGTTGGTTTGTTCTTGTTACTACTCTGTTATGAATGCAAGAGAACGAATAACAATGGGGTCGAAAAATTAAAGAGATAAAAGGTAAAAAGATAAAAGAAGATTGAATTGATGGAATGAGTTGTTCCTTGATTGTTTGTGACCCTTTATATTTATAAAGCGGGAGGTCTTGTTCTATTAGATATCAAAACATTTTATAATTTTCTGTTTAAATCTAACCCCTAACTCGATCTTGACTCTCAAAATTGATATGACCGTTTGGGTGTGGATTACGGTTTGATCTGGTTTCCTGCTTTAGAAATACACCTTTGTTATTGGATGATTGACCTCACTCTTAGTAAATATGCTGTCTTTAAAACTTTAAAAAATAAGCTTTACTTTATGCAAAAAACTTTTTACACTTACTGTGTATGACACACCTCGCTGCTCAAATAAAATAGAAGCATGGGGTACTCTAAAGATGATGGAATGAAGTACTAAACAAACAATCAACTAGTCAATGCCTATGGAGTTATGAGGTGCCTATGCTAGTTCTTTTTGATGCATTGATATAATCTTATTTCTGAACCTACAAGTCCTTTGTAAGTAACTCATGATGTGGATGTACTCTGTTTACTATTTATGACATCACTGTGTATGTAACTTAATTTCTAGGCACACATACGACACATCTAGCTTGTTTCTTAAACGGCACGTGATAAAATCAGATGAGAAAGATAGACAAACATTTTTTTCCATGAGTTTGGACCTCATTCTAGAATCCTCCAAAATCCCTAAAAAACAAGCCAATCCATAGGATTTTTGGCATGCTCAAGTCCAAAGAAGACTTAGCAAAACCGTTCCAAATAATATTTTTCAGAAGAAAAATGATTTTATACTTGGTGATTCTTTGAAATGAACTAAGACGTTGAAAGCTATGAATATACTTCCTCTGTCCTAAATATAAGAGATCACAGGTTTGGTCAAAGTCAAACATCTTCAACTTTGATTTTAATAATAAAGATACATAAATACTGGTAAAAGTAAAAAAATATTATTAGATTCACTGTTAAACCAGCTATCATAATATACATATATTTTTATTTAAAATTCTAGTTTATAATATTGCCGATCAAAGTTTTAAAATTTTTACTTTGATCAAATCTGGATTTTGGGACGGAGGCCGTAATTTATCTGTGCTGATTTTAATAATTTATTTTAAAATTTATCTTCAATCATAAAATCACCTAGTTAAGATAATCGGATTCGGTAGAGCTCTTCCTCGTTTCCATTTAGCGCATGGCAAACAGGAGCCTTGATTTTAGATGGATCTGGCAATCCTTCAACTTCCCCGATCAAGTCCTCCTCCCCCGTCTACTGCTGCCGAACCCAAAACCTCTCAGGCCGCCAGGCGCCACCGCGGCCCACCATGTCCGCCACCGACGCGGCGCCGCCCGGGCCAACCGAGCCGCTCCCCCTCCCGAGCGAGCTCTCCCTCGCTCCGCGCCTCAAGCTTCTCCTCACCTTCTTCCGCGCCGACCTCACCGTACGCCCCCTCGATGAGTGGCAGCTCAAATCCGCGCTCCTCGCCTTCATCCGCGACCCGCCCCTATCCCTCCGCGTCGTCTCCGACTCCGACCTCTCCGTGCGCCGCCTCCCCGACCTCCAGAAGCGCCGGCGCGAGGAACCCGTCGCCACTGGCGTCCTCCATGTCCGCGACCTAGCCTTCCTCCGCCCCCGGGAAGGCGACGAAGAGGCCACGGAGATGACACGAAAACATGAGGAGGAGAGGTACTTGGAGTGGCGGAGCTCCCTGGTTGAGAAGCTCGCCGGCGTCGAGCTCAACCTCCAGGGGGTCAAGTTCCAGATGACCGTAGAGATCCCGCCGTCCGATGACTTCAGGGCGATGAAGAAGACATGGGAGGATTTCTACTCCTTTCAGCTCCTGAATAGCAGTACGAACTGATGCTTCAGTTTATATTCTTGGTTGCAATCTCTGCTAGGTAGAGTTAGTTTATGGCTTTTGGTGTTTCAGGGAATCCGGTGAGGAAGATAACGAAAAGGCCGGACACAATTATTATCCGTGGCATGCCATCCAGGTGGTTTGCAGAAACAAGGGTTTCGTCCAAGCCATCCACGCTGGTCACACACACTATCTTCTCGGCACTTGGTAAAATAAGGTGCGATTTGGGGTCCTAGGAGTTTGTTTGACTGCATATATGATGATTGTTTGGCCCTTATTATCTGGTACATGCTTTTACGCCTACTATGGGCTACATCCCAAATATATCAGTACGACAGTTGACATATGGAAGGTGCTAAATATCATTGACATGACGTCTGAGTCTGACCTTTCATAGTATTCTGGAATGTCATTGTTTCATTCAGCTTGATTCATTCCAGAGCTAGATTAAATTTACATGCCTTTTCCTATTCCCGAAATGTTATGCCGTTACTGCGATGATTAAGCATTGACAGAAAGCAATATCACACATCACTGGAAGCTCCTTCAATATGTGTTATTTTGTGTTCGTATCTCTCATCTTACTTTTCGTTTGATTATTGTACTACTGTACAACGATAAACTAAGGCTCCAAGATATCAACTGTACTTCAAACATAAAGGCAGAAACCAGATTTTCTGGTATCTTATGTTAGTAAATATATATAATGTTTAGAATTCATAATCAAGCATATTCAAAGTTAACTAGGAAAGTTTTGAATAAAGCATATTCACAAGCTTGTCTTTTCTCCAATAAATGTGTTATGGATTCGCCTCATTAAAGTTCTGTTTCACTTTCACAGATAGTCTAATTTCCTTGTTTCACCACTATCCATATTGTACTGGTTTTCTCCTAGCACGTGAAGCAGTATGAAAAGTTGTTTGTTGATACTAGTTTTTGCATTGTCTTTTTACTCTTTGTACTTATTTTACTTAATACTTCTATTTAGCATTCTTCCATCCCAATGACAGGAATCTAAATATTCTTCTTTTCCTGTGAGTAGGAATTTGAATATTTCTGATGATGACTTGGACTCAAAAGAAAATGGAGCCGATAAAGATCTCATTTCTGGACTCAATTGCAAAGTTTTGGTGCAGTTTGAGAGCTATGAAGACTTCTACAACGCTATGAAGGCATTATGTGGACGTTCACTAGAGAAAGTAATCTTTTCTTCAGTTCTCTGTTGTTTCTTCATCCTTCACTCTTAATATAGAAGAAGTGTTGCAACATGAGAAAGTGAAAATATTTGCTTCTCCACTATATCTACAATACCCAAATCATTTCATTCCGATTCAACTATGCAGTTTATGTTTTAGTATTGTCTACAGGCAGTGATTTTATATGGGTGCATATATGTATCTCTCATTTGCCCTTCCCGCTCGTGACATAATCACATAATTATCCATATAAGTGTCAGGCGTTATCTATATGAAAGTTTATGGCTGCCTTGTCACTGCCACATCTGGTGAGTCCTACGTAGCTATTCCAGTCTTGAAAATGACAAGTCTTGGTGCCTGGAACATCATGTGTGTGTGTTTTGGTGTGAGCTGTGTTTTTTTCTTGGTGCCATTTTCTCCTAGTCTAATATAATGATGCAGCGTGGTAGGGGGAGCTCCCACTGATTTGACTATTTGAGAAAAAATGACAAGTTTGTAGTGCAAGAATTGAGAACCTCATGAACCATAGTAGCATGTACTGATCGGAGTACAGGTATCACAAAGTAAGGATAATAGTTGCAAGATGTAGTATAGCCTTCTGTTAAGTGCAAAACGTGTATGATGGTAAATGGTCATAACCATATTAAGGGTATGCTCTTTACTTGAATATAGAGCTCTTGTAAGTGGTAAGTTATACAGTTTCCATAGGAAGCGCCTTGTATTCCACCTTGACACACATGAAGCGACAGCTGCGCTTTTTCTGGAGTCTTGGATGGCACACGTTCCAAATACCTTTTTCGTTTCATAACCAGCTCATTTCAGCTTAGGTTGTCTTCTATTTTTATTTTTTTGTGAAAAATGAATGTGACATTTATTTTTTTTCTAAACGCTGAAGGAAGGATCACGGTTGAAAGTAGATTATGAAGTGACTTGGGATCGAGAAGGTTTCTTTCGTAATGCTCAGTATGAGGCTTCTCCGATCAATTTAGAAGGAAGGGATGCATCAGTATCTATTCATGGTCGGAAGAAACATTACAGTTCGCGAATTGAATCAGATCATAGGAAGAGATTTAGGGTAAGAAGTCAACATATCAATAACAGTAAGCAATTCTTATATGTGGTGATATTAAGCTCTCTGCCTCAGTGAACCATTCATGCATGATAACTGCCAAATTGATCACCAGATTGCCAGGATTACTGTAAAATCACTACCCCTGCATTGACTGAACTCTTCAGGATAATGGGATATTTGGAGCTTTGTTTTTTTATCTGATTTGTTTTTTCCCCTTTTGAATTCTTGGTCCATGTATTCATATACTCCAAATCTCGTTGAATTCCACTTTCAAGTATGATCCTTTGCATTCCTGTAAAAATTTTAATATGTTGTATGCCTTCTTTATGATCCAGGATTAATCAAGGAAGGTTGCTTTATCTGAGGGGAGAAGAAACAGCTGCATCCTGTCATTGATGTGTATTGTTTCGCTCTCATTTTTCATGCTACCTTTTCCTTTTCCCTTGTAGTTCCCAATCAGCTTAACAGGAAAGTCTTTCCTTACTGATTTGTATCTCTCACTGTTACTATTATCCTGGTTGATGCCCAAGGCACGACAAAACAAAACTGGTTTTCTAATCAAAGGACTCTTACCACTGGGCGGCATGCGCCTCAACCATGCTCATTAATAAGTCACGACTCACGATTGCATCTGAGTGTGACCACAGTGGGAAGAGGATCAATCTACACGTGCCAAGCTTGACGGCAAACATGATACAGCCGTGCAGGTTGGGTGGAGGCTTCTGGAAGTATGATCTGCAGTCCGTGGCTTCTGTAGGGATGAGATGTGTCCTGGCCTGAAGGCTGAGATCGAGAGGGCAATTTAAGATTAGCGTACAAAGAATACCTATGATATGTTTTAGCTCAAAGTTTGTACTCCCAACTTGTTACTGGTGTTAAAATCGCTTGTTGTGAAATGACGCTGTCGATGTGGCAGGTGAATATGCATCTATCACGCATTGAATCTTCGCATCTAGAATGTCAACCTAGTTTTTTCAAGCATCTAGGACACATGCCTTGGCTTTTGTTTCATGTGCCATTTCTGACGCTGTTACCCAGATGTACATGCCCTGAATCTAGAAGTTTTTCTTGGATATATTGTGCATAAAATTGCAGTCGAATGAATGGAACATGCGTCTAAAAACACAATCAAATCATTCTTATTTTCTAAAATCAACCAGAACTCAGACAAACATGACACAAGATAAAAGCAAACTAGATACTTTGAGCTTATTTCAGGAGAGATTTATTCTGAATAATCAACATTTTATAAACACTTTTTTGGGGCAGCCACATATCAAGGGGCTCATGTAAATTGACAGAAAAAATAAGCTCTGAAAGGGGGACGGTAGATAACCTGGGAAATCTGATCTTTCTGGCGACCCAACTAGACAAAAATTTACGAACTACAACACTAACATATCCTGCGAAGTCTAGTGAATCCTTGTAATTTTACCCCTTTCGATGTGCATGGCTTCCCAGCGAAACTACCTCGTGAGCAGCACCGGTGCTGCTTTTCTTCCCATGCGAAGGAGGCGGCGGCGCTGGCGCCACGGCAGCGACCTTGTCGCTAATGCGGGTCTTCACCACGGGTAGCTTCGTCGCCCCCTGCGACTCGTAGCCGCTCAAGATCGGCAAGAGGTACCACCAGATGGAGGTGCAGCAGATGGCGAACACCCTCCCGAACACCACCAGGCTCAGCAGCAGCAGCACCAGGGCCAATGGCCAGTAGCGGCACGGCTTCACCATCCTCCCCCGTGACCACGACCACCGCTCGCCGCCGCCGGGCTTCTTCTTCTTGGCCGGCACAGCTGTCTTCACCGCTGGAGCCACATGCTTAGCAGCGTCTTCCTTGGGGCTTGCAGGTTCTGTGGCCGTAGTCGTCGACCGCGTCGTTGACGTCGACTTGGTTGGCTTGCTCTGCCTCTTCTTGGTGTCAGCAGCCTGCTCCTCTTCCGACGGGAGCTTGACGACGATGGACACCCATCCTTTGGCCTCAGACTTCACGAATCGGACCATGAGGTGGTCGGCATCAAGGTCCGGGCCGACGCGGCGCAGGATCATCTTCCGCCGGGACTCGAGCTCCGACAGCACGGTGGAGAACTTGTCCAACCCCCGCGACGCGTACGGGTTATCCTTCCCCTTGGCCTTGCCGCCGCCCACCTTCCTCGCCTTCGCCTTGGCCGCCGCCGCCGGCTTCCCGCCTGCGCCGGCGTCCTTCTCCATGTCAACGTACTTGAAGCTGCCCGCGCCACAGAACATCATTCGTAGCATACCGCTCACGACTTCCCGTTAGGAACAGAGACTTATATAGAGGCTGGTCATTTGCCAGTGCGCTGCGAGAGCTCAATCTGCTCAGCGGCTCGTTCTTCTGAGTCATGTCATGTGCCGCTAGGACGACCATAAGATGACGGCCGCGGAGCAGCGCGTGCTGGGTTCGGTAAGTATGTAGGGGCCGAACGCTATTCAGTCAGTACACACGCTGTCATGGTCTGCCACGTTTGAGTTGGTTTATTTTCTCTTTGACGCAGTTCGTATGAAGCTCTTACGATTCTTCATCAATTTAAACTATCTAATCTAAAAATGTTAATCAAAAGAATATTTTTAGTATTTTATAACATACTTTAAAAGGTTCTCTATTTTTTTTCGTTCTCGTCATACCTTATATACTCTACAATACCGAAACAGGATATGGACAATCTTAAAGTATTAATATTGTTGTTTTAATTTTGAAATAATATTTAGAGTATGTTATTGCAGTCGCACTCTACTCTTAATTTAGAGTAGAATAACATAGTAACCGCTGCTGGGCGTTCGGGTCGGGGTTCTTGTACCATTATAAATCTTGCGGTTACCTGTCCACCTCATTGAACGTGTCCTATTAACTCGACCTACTCTTCAGTTTGGGTTAAATCCGGCGTGCATCAATTAAATTGTAACACCCAACCAATGATCCGAACTGATGATATACTACCCCCTCCAGTTTAGTCTTTTTGAAATTATCCTAATGTCATCAATTAAAAATCAGGGAAAATGTGCTTGCAGTTAAACCCGAGAGCCCAAACACTGCCAAACACCGGCGCATCAGCTATTCAGCTTGATCTTCCAGGGCGAACCGTGTAGCCACACATTGGCCGCAACCGTTTCGATTCATGAGTGGCACCGCAAGATCTCGCTCTCAGCATCACTTTCGTGGCCTCGGTGCCGATTAGTGAGTGATTACCTAATTCCCTGTTTTGGATTAGGACGTCGCCTCTGGACCATGCTCGTGATAGATCGAGCTGTGTTGACCTGCAGCTAGCCAGGTTTGGTTGCTGGCCAAGGCGTGGAGTCTGGACTTCCTGAGCTCTATCTTGCCGGGATCTGACATACGTGCATGTTCGGTTGAGGGAATCAAAGGCTGCGATTCTTCCATGCAGCGTCCCAGTAATTCGTATGTGGCGCAAGTCAAATGCCAAAAAATAAAGCAAATAGGTAACCGGCCGCCCTTGCTTTGACAGTCTTCGTCCCATCTTGGATGATTAAAATGATTTACGGAGCTAAAACTAGAGCTGCAGATAGGGGTGAAATTTGGACGGAAATTCTCCAGATCATCTGATATCGATTCCGGAAATTTCCGTACCGATTTCCGTTTTTATCATAAATTCTCGGAAATCGGTCGGAAATCGGAAATGCATATTCGAAAATCGGACCGGAAACGATCTGGACAAATTTCCGACCGAATTATCAAAATTCCGTATTTATTCGGAAGTTTATTCGGTAATTTATTCAGAAACTTATTCGAAAGTTTGTTCAGAAATTTATTCAAAAATTATAAAACAACATGGTTGCGATCAGCAGCAGAACTATTACCTAACTTATCTTGACCCATAGACTCACTCATGAACTCAACCAGGTGAACAGGTGAAATGAATCGCATGGATAGATATGATGCCCAACTTTTTGCAATTATAGTGGGAGCAAAAAACATGTCAGCTTCGCTCAAATACTAAAGAAATAACAACACTTGAAAACCTCTCTACTCTAAAACCCATTGGCGATACTCCTCTCTCCTACCCCGCATAATAGGTAGGCCATCCATTTGTTAATCGCACGTTCATTAGTGTGGTATTGACGCGCCTTACTCTCTGGGTGTGTCTTATCTACTTATACAACTACTTTATTAGAGTACATGTATATATTATTTAGTTTATTATAAGTAGTCATGTGAAAACATTTATCATAGTTTATTTATATCATTTGAAATAATATTAACATAGTATTTTGAAAGCACTATTTCCAAAATAAAAACATCCAAATCCGACCTAGTTTGATATGTTTCTGTTCCGATGTACCTGTTTCCGATATTTCTGAAATTTTCAATACCGTGACCATTTCTGAAAGTATCGTTTCCGACTCAAATTCTGAATTTAAAATACGAAAATAAAAATGATTTAACTATTTTTCCGACCGTTTCCGACCGTTTTCATCCCTAGCTGCAGATGGTTCCCGTGTAGTTACTTAGGTTAACTGATTCTGTCATCTTCTGTGCCCATGCATTCACCCCTATTAGTGGATATATAGGACTAAATTGATCCATCTGGATCCATCTGACGAGCAATAGGAAGTCACGCACGAAAGCGCTGACAGTTAATTACTGAAGAACGATTTTTCCTGTCACCTTTACTGAAAGATTATGGCGGCTAATGAACGCGTGCGGCAGTTTGCATCTTCTATCGATCCTTGAGGATCTCCATCGACATCAAGCTGTTCCACGGATTATTACAACTCTCTTAGGCCGTTGATGCGAGGCTCCGGGGCTTGGCTTTCAAACCTTCTAGATTAGCGCGCGCAGAGCTAGTGGAGACAAGATCGCTGTAATATGTTCACCCGTACCACCATACCGTCATTATGAATGTAGCGGCCACGATCGAAGTGGTTTCGGCCATTTTTCTCAGAATAAAAAAGTTAGCTACTATTCCCTCCGCTCAGAATTAATTGACGTTTAGATAAAAAATTTAGTTCAATTTGAACTAAATTAGTTGTCCTAAACGTCAATTAACTTAGAACGGAGGGAGTAGCTGATAGTTTACGCACGACGTCGCCACATGACTTGCAATGCCAAAGAACAACTCTATACAAATTGTTGGTCAAACCATCTGAAAAGGAGGCCCTCAGGATGCTCGAGCGAGACCGCACCACCGCTGGGCACCCCGCCCCCGGCGTCTCCAGCGCCCCTGGCGGGCAATCCGCCCTCGGCGTCCTCGCCCAATCCAACCCCACGACAACAAGTCCTTCGACGGATGACACTCCGTCACCGGCGTCCACCAGATCCCGCCGCCTGTTGTAGCACAAATGAAGCCCAACGAATCCCTAAGCCTAGTGGTCGGTGCTGAGTCCTCCGCTGCTCCTGTTCGCTCGCCAGGCCTCGCCGCGGTCAGCCCGATGGAGGCCACCAAGGTCGGGATGGCCATGTCTCGGGTCCATATGGAGGGCTCCGTCGATAGCGCGGAGACGGCGGCCACCCTGAACAAGATAAGTCCCCTTGTCTCTGCCACACTCCAATCCCGGTCGGGTCATTCGGCTAAGATACTTGCTAGGGGTGCTCCTCCACTCCCCGAGGGGGGGGGGGGGGGTAGAACCGCACGTCTCGCCGGCGGATCACCACTCCCCGCCACCTCCACCGATTACCCCGCAGAATGTAGCCATGGCTAGGGTATGCCTTCTTGTTCAGTGTAGAGATGAGACCCTGGCCTCGTCGTGTACACCATTCTCTGAGCTTCAGTCCCCATGTTTACGCTCCAACAATCAGCTGGACGAGCTCCCCGATGAAGAGGCTTACTCTCTTCTTCCCATTCTTGACTTGGATCGCTCGGACTCCGACATTGACGACCCGTCTGCACCACCGCAACACACCTCGCCGGAGGTTTCCTGCCGACTGAAGCTTAAGGTTGAGGCGCCCTCCTTGCTTTCCCCTGACATGGTTGCCGTGTATTCATCGCCGGGTACAAAGACGTCAACGATCCATCGTGAGCTCACCGGAGCGGACGCTACAATGTTGCAGCGGCGTGACCTAGGGTTTGAGGTAAGAGCCCATCCCCGACAGGTCATCATAACTTCGCCGCGAGCTACCACCTGTCCTACCACATCCACTGGTAGTCCTGCAGCCTGTCACATCCACCGGATTGGGGCTGCACCGAATCCACGGGGCTCTCCTAGTAAGTTACGCCTGACAAGACAAGAGGAGCAGCCCTCGGTGCTAGGCCCTCCACCTACACTGCCTACCCCTGCCACTATGATGCGTCACACTTCGTCTGCTACTACTCAGACATGACACCGCCTAGTGCCCACTTCAGCGCCATTTGTTTCCAAGGACGGATGGACCACGGTCCATCGGTCAAAGAAGCCTCCGTCTGGTCCGACACTTCGGGATTCTGCGCCAAGGTAGGGTACCGCCGCCTCATCAGACCACAGGGTCTTCCTTCGGGGACGATGCTTCTGCTGCCTCACGCACGGTCACGTGGCCGCAGTGTGCAGGGACTCCCCGCGATGCTGGTCATGCTTCCAGTCAGGCCACCGCTCAAACCGCTGCCACCTGCTGAAGGGGATAGATGGGCGACGACCTCTGCATGCCCGACCTTCAAATACGAGGAGCTCCATAAAGAGTAGACTCAACTTCTCCTCGACACCTCCCACCGTGCACACAACCTCTCTCTCTCTCTCGCCCGGGCCTTTCATAGGCTGCCGTCGTCGCCTCCACGTCATCAAAGAAACTATGCCAAGAACCAGACAGACATCGGGTGCTCCAGAGAGACGCCCTTCCTATGGGCAGGCGGTCATCCTATCGGGAGATACAATGATCTTTGAGCTCCGACGTCTCTGTCGGCAAGCCTTATTCATCCTACCCATGCAGGGGCGTGCAAGGGCTTCCTCATCTGAGGTATCGACAGCTATCCACAATCAACTCGGTATCCCGCATTGAGCGTGCAAAGTGGTCACTCACCGTCCAGAGTTCCTAGCTTATTTTCAAAGTCCACAACTCCACGACCGGGCTCTTCTTGCTGGATCCCTGGCCTTACCGAGGTCCAGTCTCATCTTCAGGCCGTGGGGGTGTAAGTGCATCTAGGTATCCCTGTGGCTTTTGGATGATTGATGACGATGATTAAGAGACTAATGAGCTGAGATGATCATAAGCACAATATATTTCCATGGTGTACACCTAAACTCTCAAAAAGGAAAAGGATGAAGAACGACGTCGAAGACTCGAAGGGTAGAAATTAGGGTTTCATTTGAGTCTTTAGTAGGCTAGCCGTGTTAGAGTGAGATTGTGTGTGTCAAGTGCATTGAGATCATAGAAGAGAGCTCAAAGCGTTAGAAGTGTCGAATCCTTAGTGGAGAGTGCTAGTGAGGTAAACCTTAGTATGTCGGACTTGTCCGGGCCAGAGGCCGGACTAGTCCGGAGTCCTACGACTTAGTCCGTTTTGGGGCGGACTAAGAGCTCCTGACTGAATTCGGACTAGTCCGTCTGGGGAAGGACTAGTCTGGTTCTCTCTTGGTGAGAGTGTTTCGGGACTAAGTGACAAGTCCGGGCTAGCCAGACTTGTCCATTTTCACATGGACCAAGGAGTCCTATGTGAGTTCGGGCTAGTCCTTTCTGAGGTGGACTAGTCCGTATGGTTGTGAGATGAGAGGTCCCATGGCTAAGTCTTGGTAGACTGGACTTGTCTGCCTTAGTGGACGGACTAGTCCAGGTCCTCCAGACTTGTTCGTTCTCACCCGGACAAAGAGGTCTTATGTGAGATCGGACTAGTCCGTTGTGAGGTGGACTAGTCCGGAGATTTGTGAACGTTTGAAATTTGAACGTTGGCGGGTAGTTGGCTTTGTGACGTCAGTGGTCCCCGCAGACCGGACTAGCCCGGACTTTAGTTGGTGGCAACGATTGGCTGTCGGGACCTCTATAAAAGGAGGTGTCCCGACTTCATTTCACCCACCCCTGGAACCCTAGCGCCGCCACAACCACCCTAGAGCCTTTCTAAGCTTTCTCTCTTGCCTACTCACCCTCTAGAACTAATTCTTGAGTGGATTTCGGTGTGTGAGGAGAGGAGAAGGAAGAACTTCGTGTTTTGGCTCTTGGAGTGATCTCGTGCACTTGGTGTGAGTCTTTGTGACCCGTGGCTTGTGAGATTCGTGAAGTTTGTGGACGAGTTCAAGTGGGAGCCTCAGATTGTGAGCAACCCCAAAGATCTTGTAAGTTCACCCTTGAGATAGTGGAAGAACCGGGTTGGCCTTAGTGGTGACTTGGTGAGGAAAGGGTTGTTAAACCCGATCCTTTGTGGACTCCTCAACGGGGACGTAGATTCTTGGGTGGAATCGAACCTCGGGCAAAAACCTTCGTGTCTCTCTTGCATTTACGTTTCATCGATCGTTAAAATTGCTTAGGGTTCGTTTTGCTCATTTCGCTCTTCTAGTGTTCCTCGTTACAATCTCGCAATGCACCTGCTATATCTTGTCATACTTGTCATATTAGATTGCTAGATAGTTTATCCGCATTTCATTGAGCTAAAATCTGAAGAAAAACCCATAAAAATCAAGTTTTTAGGTTTTTCTAGCAGGCTGACCAGACTAGTCCGCCTCTGAGCCAGACTAGTCCGGTCCCTGTGTTCTAATCTCGTTTAATTAGGTCATTTTAGATAGTTTAGCCTATTCACCCCCCTCTAGGCAACTTTCAATTGGTATCAAAGCAGATCTCTCTATCAAGAGTCTAACCACTCGGAGAGAAGATGACCAGAGTGGATGGATACGAGATTCCGTCGACGTCGCAAGGCGACAACACACATGACAAGAAGAAGAACGGGGATGTGCTGCAAGACCATTCAAGTGAAGATGAAGAAGTTCGCCAGCTCAAGGCGCGACTTCGCGAGAAGCTAGGTCACTCAAGCAAAGAGGAGAAGAAGAAGACGAAGGATCAAGAAAGGAGTGGTCAACCGGACTACTCCCAATATCCTTTCAACTATGAGCGATTAACCTCTAACAACCATTACTTGTCTATTCCTCTTGGCAAATCTCCTCAATTTGATGGAAATGACTACTCCATGTGGAAGCATAATATGAAGATGCATCTAATCTCCTTAAACCCTAGCTTGTGGCAAATTGTCCAAACAGATGTCCATCTTCCAATGAATGAAGAATAAGTTACCCCGGAGCAAGCCGTCCTACTTCATCGCAATGCTCAAGCAGTTGGGGTCATCACCTCATCCTTGACTCGAGATGAGTTCAACCGAGTCGATGGATTGGAGGTGGCCAAAGACATATGAGACACACTCAAGATGGCGCATGAAGGCAACCGAGTCATTAGAGAGGCCAAGATCGAGATGATCAAAGGAGAGCTTGGGAGGTTCACCATCATGGATGGTGAGTCCCCTCAAGACATGCACAACCGTCTTAAGGTCCTCGTCAACAAGAGCCGATCCTATGGATGCACCCGGTGGACGGATCATGAGGTGGTGAAGAGGATGGTTTGGGCATTCATGCCTCGAAACGTTGCTCTTTGCTCCATGATCCGTGAGAGTCTGGGATATGCTCAAATGACCCCGAAGGAAGTGCTTGGAAGGATCATCAACAATGAGATGATGGAGAAGGAAGCCATTTCTACAACGACCTCCAAAGGCTCACCTCCTCCAAGAAGAAAGATGTTGCTTTCAAAGCAACATCCTCATCAGAAGACCTCGAAGCAAGTGATGATGAGAGTCTCGACGCCGATGAAGAAGAGGCGCTCTTCATCAACCAATTCAAGAGTATGATGAGATGGAGGAAGGGGAGCTACCACTATGAGAACAAGAACAAGGAAAGGTCCAAGCCCAAGACAAAAAGAGCATGCTACAATTGTGGTGAATATGGACACTTCATTGTGGATTGTCCATATGAAGAGAGCAAGAAGAAGAGGGATGGCAAGCCCCAAGAGAAGAAGTTATTCAAGAAGAAGGGTCCATCGGGACATGCTCACCTTGGTAAGGAATGAGACTCAAACGAAGACTCATCCTCCGAGGATGAAGAGAAAGTGACAACACTTGCCATTGGAAGAAGCAAGCTCTTCCCCAACCTTGAAGACTTCAAGTCTACATGTCTCATGGCTAAGGAGGGAAGAAGAAAGGTTAAATATAAACCATCCTCCTCTACTTCTTCACTTGATAACTTTGATAGTAGTAGTGAAAATGAATCCATGCTCAAGGATCTAAGTAGGAGCACCTTGAAAAAGATGAGCTTGTTGTCGGAAAAAATCTTTGAGAAGGAGGAACTCATCAACCTTCAAGAAGACATGCTCATCCTTGAAAAGGAGAGATGTTATGAGCTTGAAGAGCTCCTTGAGGTTGAAAGGGAAAGAAGAAGAACACTTGAGTGTGAACTCGCTTTGAGCAAGGAAACTTGCTCAAATCTTGAGGATACAACTATTGTGCTCAAGGATGAAACACAAGTTGAGTCTCTCAAGATCAATGCACCTTCTTCCTCTATGATTCGACCCTCCTCAAAGAAATCTTCTGAAGCAACTCAAACTTGCAAGTGCTCAAACTTAATCCTAAAACTTAAGGATGAACTCAAGTTGTGAAATTGCCTAGAGGGGAGTCAATAGGCTATTATACCTGAAATGACTTAATTAAATGAGATTAGAACACAATGACCGGACTAGTCTGGCTCAAAGGCGGACTAGTCAGGTTTGCTTGCTGAAAGAGCCTAAAGGGGGCCATACTAGTCTGCCTTGGAGGCGGACTAGTCTGGTCAAACTGCCGGAAAGATCTAAAACTTAATTTTTAAGAGTTTTTCTCCAAATTTTAGTTTAACAAAATGTGGATGAAACAACTAGCACTTCTATATGATAAGTGTGACAGAATATTGAAATGAATTGCAAGATTGTGACGATGTATAGTGAAATAATTAAAACAAACCCTAAGCAATCTTGATCTTAAAAGAAATGTACATGCAAGAGAGAGACTGAGGATTTTTCCCGAGGTTCGATTCCACTCAGGAATCTACGTCCCCGTTAAGGAGTCCACAAAGGACCGGGTCTAACAACCCTTTCCTCACCAAGTCGCCACTAAGGCCAACCCGGTTCTTCACTATCTCAAGGGTGAACTTACAAAGTTTTGGGGCTGCTCACAATCCGAGGCTCCCATTTGATCACTTTCACAAACTTCCAAGATCTCACAAGCCACATATCACACTAAGTGCACGAGATCACTCCAAGAGCCTAAACACGAAGTTCTTCCTTCTCCTCCTCTCACACACCCAAATTCACTTAGGATTTGATTCAAGGGGGTGAGTAGGCAATGGAGAAGGCTTGGAGAGGCTCTTGGAAGGCTATGGCGGCGCTAGGGTTCCATGGTCATATAAATGAAGTCGGGGCATCTCCTTTTATAGAAGTCCCGAAACCAACCGTTGCCACCTACCGAAAGTCCGGACTAGTCCGCCTCACACTAGACTAGTCCGATCTCACATAGGAACTATTTGTGCGGGTGAGAACGGATAATTCTAGAGGACTCAGACTAGTCTGGTCACTAAGGCGGACAAGTCCGGTCCACCAAGACTTAGCCGTAGGAGCTCTCATCTCACAACCATACGGACTAGTCCGCCTTAGAACGGACTAGCCCGAACTCACACAGGAACTCTTTGTCCGGGTGAGAACGGACAAGTCTGGTCCACCATGACTTAGCCGTGGGATCTCTCATCTCACAATCATATGGACTAGTACACCTCAGAATAGACTAGTCCGAACTCACACAGGAACTCTTAGTCCGTGTGAAAACGGACAAGTCTGGCTAGCCCGGACTAGTCCGGCCACTAAGGCGGACAAGTCCGGTCTACCAGGACTTAGTCCCAAAAACACTCTCACCAAGAGAGAAACGGACTAGTCCGTACCAGAACGGACAAGTCCGATCTCAGTCAGGAACTCTTAGTCCGCCACAAAACGGACTAAGTCGTGAGGCTTCCGGACTAGTCCGGCCTGTGGCCCGGACAAGTCATGCCTGCCCAACTTTATCTCTCTACCTCTCTTCACTAAGGATTTGACACTTCTAACGCTTTGAGCTCTCTTCTATGATCTCAATGCACTTTACACACACACTCTCACTTTTACACGGCTAGCCTCCTAAAGACTCAAGTAAAACCCTAATTTCTACTCTTCGAGTCTTCGACGCCGTTCTTCATCTTTTTCCCTTATTGAGAATTTAGATGTCCGCCTTGGAAATGTCCTGTGCTTATGATCATCTCAGCTCACTAGTCTCTTAATTTGTCGTCATCAATCATCCAAAACCCACGGGGATACCTAGATGCACTTACAATCTCCCCCTTTTTGGTGATTGATGACAACACATTAAATTTCAACATAAGAGGTAAAAATTTGATTTTTATAACAAGTGTACGTATGCAAAACTCCCCCTGAATTTATGCAAGAGTAAAAGAGGGGTGCCTACGTGTTGTGCTAAAAAATGTGATAAGACAATAAGCATAAAACAACCATAAAATCTAACACGTAGTGTTACACAAAAGATAGTCATGCATAAAACATTGATAGTCATGTCCAAAAGATTTATTACAAGAATAGAAGGTGATAAAAAATAGGACATCCTTTTCACATCTCTCCCCCTTTGGTATCAAGGCACCAAAAAGGAAAAGAGGGAAGAAGATACGCCTAAGTCTACTCGTCATCTTCTTCGTCTTCTTCTTCATCGCCATTTTCATCGCTCTCCGTAGCCTCTGTATCCTCTTCCTCTTCGTCGGTGGTGGTGGATGGAGGCACGGCCTTGGAAGCGCTTCCATCTTCTCTGAACTGGGCTAGCTCATCAGCGGTGAACTCTGGATATGGAGTGAGTTCCCCATCACTCTCTTCGGGAGGAGACATGGGTACCTCAAGCTTGTCACATACAGCCTTGAGGTACTTCTCCTTACGCCTCTCCATGCGTCGAGTCCGGACCTCCACATGCCAACAAGAGGAGAAAAGTGCGTTGAAGCACTTGAAGAGTCCGCTCATGGACTGCGGAGGAGGAGAAGATGGGGGAGCCGCTGAGCTTGAAGGAGCCGCTGAGCTGGAAGGAGGTTGGGCATTTTCCCTCCTTGAGGGTTCTGGCACAATGGTGGGTAGCTGAGGACGGAGAGGTCGATGAGTGACATCCTTGACAAAGACAATCCCCGACACCTTCTCAATTAGGCACATGATGTACGGTGCATATCCACATGAGCGGTTGGGAGTGTGAGAGATGTTGAAGATGTCATCATAGATATGCTCAACAAGGTTGAACTTCTCTTCACCATCTATCAAGAGGAGGAGATGCCTTAAGTTTCCTTGAATCAACCCTGCATCTCCATCCTTAGGGGCTATGGTCCTCCTCAAAATCCGGTTGAGAATGCTAAAGAATGGCTTGATGTTCCTAGCAAGTTCGTCCTCATAGGGGACATGGCTAGGATACATATAGTCAAGCTGGTCCCTGCCTACTGCCTTGAGGTTGGAAATAATAATCTCATGGTCCAAGTGCTCCTCAAGGCCAAGTATCTGTGCAAACCTCTCATAGGTGACCGAGTACTGCTCTCCATGAGTCATCCAGGTGATTTTCTGGTCACTGTAGGTGGAGAAGTACACAATGGTGTAGAACTGTACAATTACCTCAATGTTCCAGTCATACTTGAAGCCCATGATTTTCTTGATTCCATGGCGCTCTGCGGCTTCAATCACGACATCATAGGCTTTGTGCTTCCTTTTGGCCATGTAGTCCCAATCTACCCACTGAGCTTGGGCGACTGGGGTCTTCATCTTTAGGTACACTAAGCGGTAGTAATCGCAGTGGAAATCACACCAAAACCTAGGGTCCGCTGTGTGCTTTTCATAGTCACATATGTTGCCCATACTCAGCCTTCTCACCTTTTCAGCCCCCTTTCCTTTGAATACAAATGCTGAATTGTTGGGCTGCCGGTTTGGATCTCTAGCAGGGGCAACCATCTTCAAGGGGCTGATAGGCTTCGGTTGCCCTTTCTCCCTGATTACTATCCCTCCTGCCCTGTTTGTCGGTGCCTTGGTAGCTGCCTTTTTATTTTTGAGCTCCTCAGGAAGTGGAGCCCTGCCTTTCTTCGGATCACGAGGAACCCTACCCTCGGATTCCTTCTCCTTCTCCTTTGCCCGCTCTTTATCTCCCAAGGTGACCAGCCTCTTTCTCTTAGGCTCTAAGGCACTAGCAGCTTGGGAGCTTTGGGTTTCATGTTCGGCCCTTTTCTTTCTCCATTGATCCTTCAAGGATTCTTCAACGGCTTGGGCAATTTGTGCCTCCTCGTCGAGATCATGCTTCTTGTTTGTTCTTGCCTCTCGACGGTCGACTTCTTTAGCCGCTTGGGCCTCCTTTGCTGCCCTTTCTTCGGCAATGCGCTGATGAAGGGCTTGTCGAGCCTCCTCGGCTGTGGGACTTGGAAGAGGAGAGCTTTAGTCAGAGTTTGACATATTTCCTGAGAAACAGAAGATTAGAGGTCAAGGAATTGGAATATTGCAAAAGAATTCAATAAGAATGGCTAAAGTTGGAGTTTATCCTGTGTAAAACGGACTTGTCCGTTAAAGGGCCGGGCTTGTCTGCCCGAGAACGGACTTGTCCGCCCAAAAATGGACTAGTCTGGGTTATACAGGAAGAACCCTAACCATAACAATTTTTCGCAAAAACTTCGAATTAAGTTGCAATATTCCTAGGCTACGATCGCATTGACACTAGAAACAACATTTGTAAAGAAGTTTCTAGCAAAAGACCTAAGAATGAAGAAAAGGAAGGATTTTTGGTTAGGTCAAGAATACCTCTTGAAATCTTCAAATGTGATGAATTTGGAGTCGAAACTTGAGCAACGATGCACGGGGAAAGATTTTCGCACTCCTTAGGGCTCCAATCCGTGAATTAGACAAGATTTTTGGTGGAGGAGATCGAAAATCGCCAATTTGGGCGCTTCCGGCTTGAGTGATGGTGTGAGAGCGGACTAGTCTATGAAGAGTGAGGGGTCTGGCCGCACCTGGGTGTTAAGTCCCCCGGGACCGGACTAGTCCGACTTGGTGTCCGGACAAGTTTTTGCAAATATCTTTGGCAAACATGGTCAGTAAGCATACATCAAAACAAACAATGACCATATTTGACAATGAATCCTTTTGACACATAGTTTTCATAGAGTAAGAGAGATTAGGGTAGTATGTTGAAAACATGCGATTTTTGAAATTTATTAACGAGCAACAAACAGATGTGCATGACTCAAGCAACGTTTCGAGAATCTAGGATATTTAGTTCACTCCTTAGGTCACAAAAGCGTTTCTCATCAAGGGGTTTGGTGAAGATGTCCGCCAATTGCTTCTCACTCCTAACATGAGAGATAATGATATCTCCCTTGATAGAGTGATCTCGCAAGAAATGGTGACGGATATCGATATGTTTGGTTCTAGAATGCTCCATGGGATTGTGAGCAATCTTGATGGCACTCTCATTATCACATAGGAGTGGAATATGGCTCAAAGTGTAACCATAGTCCCTTAGAGTTTGTCGCATCCATAGGAGTTGTGCACAACAACTCTCGGCTGCGACGTACTCCGCTTCGGCTGTGGATAAGGCAATGGAGTTTTGTTTCTTTGAAGACCACGAAACCAAGGACTACCAAGGAATTGGCAAGCCCGTGATGTGCTCTTCCTATATACCTTACAACCGGCATAATCGGCATCAGAATATCCGATGAGATTGAACTTGGATCCCTTGGGATACCAAAGTCCTAGGTTAGGAGTGTGAACCAAATATCTGAGAATCTGATTAACGGCCGTCAAGTGACACTCCTTAGGAGCAGCTTGGAACCGTGCACACATACATACACTAAGCATTATGTCGGGCCTAGATGCACAAAGGTAAAGCAAAGAACCTATCATGGAATGGAATACCTTTTGATCCACACTTGGACCATCTTAATTAAGGTGAAGATGTCCATTTGTTCCCATTGGAGTCTTGATGGGTTTGGCTTTGTCCATGTCGAACCACTTGAGTATGTCTTGAGTATACTTGGTTTGACTTATGAACGTTCCTTTCTTGAGTTGTTTGACTTGGAATCCTAGGAAAAACTTCAATTCCCCCATCATTGACATCTCGAACCTTTCAATCATTATCTTTGAAAAGTCATCACAAAAAGCTTTGTTAGTAGAACCAAATATAATGTCATCGACCTATATTTGGCACACGAATAGATCATCGTTAAAATGCTTAGTGAAGAGTGTATAGTCGGCCTTTCCTATCCTAAAACTATTTTTAATAAGAAAGTCTCTAAGACACTCATACCAAGCTCTAGGAGCATGTTTGAGGCCATAGAGAGCTTTCCGGAGTTTAAAGACATGCTTAGGATACTTATCATCCTCAAATCCTGGTGGTTGCTCCACGTACACTTCCTCCTTGATCGGACCATTGAGGAAAGCGATTTTCACATCCATTTGGTATAGCTTCAAATCATGATGAGTAGCAAAGACAAGCAATATACGAATTGATTCAAGCCTAGCTACAAGGGCAAAAGTTTCATCATAATCTAAATCTTCTACTTGTGCATATCCTTTTGCAACAAGTCTCACCTTGTTTCTTGTTACAAACCCATACTCGTCTTGCTTGTTGCGGAATACCCACTTGGTTCCCACAACATTTGCATTGGGTTGCTTCACAAGATCTCATACTTGATTTCTTTCAAAATTGTTGAGTTCCTCTTGCATGGCCACCACCCAATCCGGATCTTGTAGTGCTTCTTATACCTTGCGGGGCTCCAAAGAGGAAACAAAAGAGTAATGTTCACAAAAATTAGCCATTCGAGAGCGAGTGGTCACCCCTTTTGAGATATCTCCTAGTATGTTGTCAACGGGATGATCTCGTTGAACACTTTGGTGCACTCTTGGATGAGGTGGTTGAACTCTTTGATCTTCATCTTCATTGTCACTCTTTTCTTCGTCTCCCCCTTGATCTAATCCTCCATCTTGAATTTGATCGTTTTGATCTTGTTGAGATTGGCATTGCTCATCTTGAGCTTGATCATGGGAGGGAGACATATTTTCGTTTGTTGGATGATCATTTGAGTCTTGAGGATATTCTTGAGGAAAAATGTCTCCAAGTGCCATCCTTTTAAGTGCTTCTCGTGGAGCCTCTTCTTTATCTAGCACACTTTGATTAACTTGCTCCACTTGGGAGCCATTAGTCTCATCAAACACTACGTCTCTTGCTATTTCAATAATTCCGGAAGTTTTGTTGAAAACATGATAGGCGTAGATTTTGAGTCATAACCAAGCAAGAACCTTCATCGGACTTTGAAGCACATTTCAAAGTCCTAGGCTTCTTGTTGAGAATATAACACTTGCTCCCAAAGACACGAAAATAAGAGATGTTTGGTTTGTTATCGGTGATAAGTTTGTAAGACGTCTTCTTCAAAAGTCGATGATGATACAACCGGTTTATGGCATGGCAAGCGGTGTTAACCGCTTCCGCCCAAAACCGATCCGACGTCTTGTACTCATCAAGTATGGTTCTTGATGAGGACATTACAACAGTGGATACTCACATTGATATACAAGGACCAATCACAAGAGGACAAGCACAGTTACTAAATCAGCAGGTGAACTCGTTCCTAACTTCCTACCCATGTGATTTTGAGAATGGATTGCTATTGAATGTTTTAATTGTTATTAGGAACCATGGACATGATCAACAAGTAAATAGAGGAGGATTTGGGGACGTGGAGAATCATATGGGACGTCCACAAGTTGATGGAAACAATCACCAACTCGGACTCGAGTTCAATTCGGAGTCCAGGAGCAGGACATCTTAAAACGGACGCCCAGGATGCATACGGACTCCGTTTCTGACGTTCTACATATGCATGGAAAGATGAGAAGATAAACTTTACAATGGTTCTGGTCCGATATTAAAATTCGCCGGGAGTCATTGGGAGTTGTCGAAACAAGTTGAATTCGGAGTTCTGTCCGGTGTTGCACCACCGTATTGGGCTTTTGGGCCTTGTATCCCGTATGAGTCCATTACAGACGCGTCTAAAGGTTTTATTGTCGAACCATAGCCTTTAAATACTGCAGCCGCCGGTCATATTTGGTGGGTTTTGCTTAGATAATCAGCCGCCGCTCTACGGTTTGTGTGAAACCCCAACTTCGTGATTTTTAGATCACATCTTCTACGTTCTTGCTCGTATTCTCGGTTGCACCTGCAGGGATTAGCCTTCTTAGCGAGGTGAAGCGTGTGCTGCACGTTTGATAACTAACGGAGCAGTGGTGTAGTGATTGCAGGGGTGTTCGAACTGCTCGAGTGCCGCGGATCATCAACGTCGAGTTCTCCACCTCAATCGACCTACCTTTCGGAAGATCGGGCCTAAACTACTCATCATTTCGTATCAGATTTCAGGTTGCCCGTGAGGTATTTGATTTTCCACTAGATTAGTTTTGTTTTTCATACCTAGAGTCCACAGAAAAAGCCACAAAAAAAACATATCGTGTTACAGATTCCTAGACTATAGTGCCTGCAAGTTTTCATTTTTCAGTTTGCATTGTTGAGTTTGCATTCGTGTGGTCGAGTCTTGTTGCTGGTTTAGCTTTGTGTTTTTGGGTCGTAGTTATTGTTTTTCTTCCTTGTTTTTATTGCTGCTCACCTATTCCACAATCCCTAAACAACAAACCGAGCCACCAAGATCATCGGTTTGCCCTAGCTAGCCGCCTTGCGTGAACTCCCGCATCGCCAGCCCTAGAACAGGTAACAAACTATTGTGCCAGCCCTCCTTGATTCATCACACAACATCCCATCAGTCGTCGTTGCTAAATTTTGATTGTTTTTTATATCCTATTGCGAGATCTTTTTCAAAACCGAGTTTGAATCAACATAAAAAACAGTAACTCGGGTAGCCTACCATAAAACGGCAATAACTTTTGCATACGAAATCGAAATCGAGCGATTTTTTTTCAAATTGATCTACTCGAAATTTTGCAACCGATTTTCCGCCGCTTTGCCATGTTCGACGAAATTTGTTTGGCCAAATTCCCCTCGGAAGATAGACTATCCGGCCTCCGAAGTTTCAGCACAAATTTTAAAGAATCTTCCTGATTTTCTATAGGCCATATCTTACATCCAATTGAGCTGCAAAGTTGTGTGCTTCCTATTTTTGTGCTCTCAAGTAAACAAAAAATATCAGAAAAATATTACAAAAAGAAAAAAGTAGTGAAGAGAGCACAGATATTAAAGCATTGACAGCACACACTTGAAATAGTTGGCCTATACACTTGTGATGTACTTGTTGCTTAATCTTTCTGATCTTCTATTTTTCTTTCTACCGCCTTGTGTTGTGCTAGTCCTAGAACACTTGTTAACCGACAACAGTTCCTACATTGAATTCTTATTCAACTTTATTTTGTCGTTAACGATTTTCTTTGCTTATTAGCCACTATATTGTGCCATCCAAGCTCCACTTTTCCTCTTGAGCAGAACATGTACCTTTGCAATCACTTCACGCTTCATTGGTTCTCACCGTCCATCGTTTACCACCTGCTGTGTCAGTAAGAACACTTGTAAGAACGTGATAAGACGCTTGAGAGAGAGAGATTGTTTCCTTCCTTCCACTTTTCACATTGCCACTATCCTTCATAGTTGATAGGGATAACATCTTTTGTTGTCTTTTGTTTACTACTAACAATGGCAGAAGATAAAATGGATGATGAATGTGTTCAACATGCTGAGTTGCGTGACATGATGAGGGAAATGACAGATATGTTCACCAAAACCCAAGCATCGACAGAGGCGTCATTGATGACCTTGAATCACCAACTTGCTGATCTTGTTGTTCGGATGGATACTCTTGAGGCGCGGCTGCCTCTCGCTGAAGATTGTGAACACGATGCTTATAATATGGAAGATCATAACAATCAACCACGACTTCCACGTTATCTACGAGGTATGGGAGGTAATAATCGTTATAATTACAATGATCGTTATAATAATTTTAATCGCCCTCTTGATGATCCTTTTGCTAAAGTCAAATTTACTATACCCTCTTTTTCTGGTGCTTATGATGTTGAGGCATATCTTGATTGGGAGACGACAGTAGAGCCAAAATTTAATGCCCACCTTGTTTGTGAACAACATAGAGTTCGTCAAGCCACTAGTGAGTTTAAGGATTTTGCTATCATATGGTGGAATGAACTTGTTAAAACTAGAACTGATCCTCCAACATGGGATAGATTAGAGGAAGCTATGCCTATTCGTTTTGTTCCTCCTTCTTTTCAGTGGGACCTTCGCAAAAAATTACAGCGCTTAGACCAAGGTAACATGTCCGTAGAGGAGTATTATCAAGAGTTACAAAATGGTATGTTGCGTTGTGGGGTAGTAGAGAACATGGATGATAAAATAGCTCGTTTTTATGGGGGGTTGAGGCGTGAAATTCAGGACATTGTTGATTATAAGGAATATGATACTGTTAACAGATTATTTCAGCTGGCTATGTTGGCAGAAAAAGAACTACAGGGCTGCCAACAGCAGCACCAACGCATGAGGAGCACATTTACACCGCGTTCGACATCTACACCATCCAAAACATCACCATCTTTGAGTTTTCCTACTGCCACTACACCATCCAATAGTGGCCAACGAAGTTCATCTACTGCTCCATTTCCTCGCGCGCCGGAGGGTAGAAAGACGACATCATTCAAGCCTACGTCTTTCACTCCTTCCACAAGTCGAACTTCCAACATTAAGTGTCACCGCTGCCAGGGAGTTGGTCGTGTGATGAAAGATTGCCCTAGCAAACGAGCATACATAGCACGAGATGATGGCGGGTATGATAGTACTTCGGATGTTGAAGATGAATATTCTCTTGCTACTAACGTTGCAGGACCAAAGGATGACCACTGTAGCACAAATGAAGAGGTACTTGGTAATGCAGCAATGGAAAATTATAGAAGCATAATTGTGCAACGTACTTTGAGCTCCAAAGTTGAGGCGGATGACAAGCTACAACGACACAATCTTTTTCACATGTTTCTCATCGTCAAGGACTGCTGTGTGCACACTATAATTGATGGAGGCAGCTGCAACAACTTGGTGAACACGGATGTGGTCAAGAAACTTGGGTTCACAACAAGAGCACACCCTCATCCATACCACATTCAGTGGTTCAACAACAGCGGTAAGGTTAGGGTAACACAAACAGCGAGGGTACATTTTCTGATTGGTTCTTACCATGATTTTGCTGATTTTGATGTCGTATCTATGAATGCTTGTTCTCTTTTGTTGGGACGTACTTAGGAATTTGATACGGATGCTATTCATCATGGTAGAACTAATAAATATACTCTGATGCATAAAGGAAAGAAAATCACGTTGCTTCCTATGACTCCTGCTGAAATTGTACATTTTGAGAAAAGTAAAACACGTGATGATAAGGCAACAAAATCACTAGACTCTGAAAAATAGCAAGTAATTAATTTAAAATCACCTTCGTTGCTCACAACTAAATCTGACCTTGCTGATTTATTTAATATCAAGGGGATGTACTACGCTTTAGTATGCAAAGAAGCCATGTTTTCAATTCATGAAGTGTCCATTGCATTGCCCCTTACTGTTACTAACCTTTTGCAAGATTTTGTGGATGTAAGCCCATTCCAGTTAGTGTATGGTTTCAATCCCCGTGCTCCTATTGATTTATTACCTTTGCCTCCTTCTGAAACTATAAATTTGGATGCTACACAACGATCTGAATTCATTCTTAAGATGCATGAAACTACAAAGAAAAATATTGAACGGATGAATGAGAAGTATAGAATTTCTGGTAGTAAAGGTAGAAAAGAAGTAAAACTTGAACCAGGGGACTTGGTATGGCTACATTTGAGAAAGAACAATTCCCTCACTTGAGAAAATCTAAACTTATGCCACGAGCTGCTGGTCCTTTTAAGATTATCGAAAGATCAATGACAATGCATATAAGCTTGAGTTGCCTCCCGATTTTGGGGTTAGTCCCACATTTAACATTTCAGATTTATGACCATACTTGGGGGAAGAAGATGATCTTGAGTCGAGGACGACTCCGATTCAAGAGGGGGAGGATGATGCGGACATCATAACAGTGAATACTCACATTGATATACAAGGACCAATCACAAGAGGACAAGCACAGTTACTAAATCAGCAGGTGAACTCGTTCCTAACTTCCTACCCATGTGATTTTGAGAATGGATTGCTATTGAATGATTTAATTGTTATTAGGAACATGATCAACAAGTAAAGGGAGGAGGATTTGGGGACGTGGAGAATCATATGAGACGTCCACAAGTTGATGGAAACAGTCACCAACTTGGACTCGAGTTCAACTCGGAGTCCAGGAGCAGTACATCTTAAAACGGACGCCCAGGATGCATATGGACTCCGTTTTTGACGTTCTACATATGCATGGAAAGATGAGAAGATAAACTTTCCAATGGTTCTGGCCCCACATTATAATTCGCCTGGAGTCTTTGGGAGTTGTCGAAACAAGTTGAATTCGGAGTTCTGTCCGGTGTTGCACCACCGTATTGGGCTTTTGGGCCTTGTATCCCGTATGAGTCCATTAGGGACGCGTCTAAAGGTCTTATGGTCGAACCCTAGCCTTTAAATACTGCAGCCTCCGGCCATATTTGGTGGGTTTTGCTTAGATAATCAGCCGCTGCTCTACGGTTTGTGTGAAACCCCAACTTCATGATTTTCAGATCACATCTTCTACATTCTTGCTCGTGTTCTCGGTTGCACCTGCAGGGATTAGCCTTCTTGGCGAGGTCAAGTGTGTGCTGCACGGTTGATAACCAACGGAGCAGTGGTGTAGTGATTGCAGGGGTGTTCGAACTGCTCAAGTGCCGCGGATCATCAACGTCGAGTTCTCCACCTCAATCGACATACCTTTCGGAAGATCGGGCCTAAACTACTCATCAGTTCTTGACATCTCAATGAGAGTCCTATTATTACTCTCAGCCACCCAATTTTGTTGAGGGGAGTAGGGGGCTGAAAACTCATGCTTGATGCCTTCTTCATCCAAGTATTCTTCCACTTGAGTGTTCTTAAACTTGGTGCCATTATCGCTCCTTATGTTCTTAATTCTTAAGGAGAATTCGTTTTGAGCTCTTCTCAAGAATTTCTTGAGAACACCTTGAGTTTATCCTTTATCATGCAAAAAGAACACCCAAGTGAAACGAGAATAATCATCTACAACAAAAAGACCATATTTGTTACTGTCCATGCTTATGTAGGCGATTTGACCGAAGAGGTCCACGTGAAGTAGCTCCAAAGGTCTTGTAGTCGTCATGACATTTTTGGATGGATGTTGAACTCCAACTTACTTTCCGGCTTGACAAGCACTACATGGCCTGTCCTTATCAAAAACAAAAATTTTTAAGCCTCGAATGTGTTCTCCCTTGAGAAGTTTTTGCAAGTTCCTCATCCCAACATTGGCCAGCCTTCTATGCCAAAGTCATCCCATGTTGGTCTTCGCCATTAAGCACGTGTCAGGTTGAGCTTTATCCATGGTGAAATCCACAAGGTAAAGCTTTCCCTTGAGCACGCCCTTAAAGGCGATTGAGTCGTTGCTTCTTCTCAAGACAGTCACACCCTCGTTAGTGAAAATACAATTATAACATTTATCACATAGTTGGTATATGGATAGAAGGTTATAATCAAGGGAGTCAACATGCAAAACATTTGAAAGAGTATGATGGGGAGAGATAGCAATTTTACCGGTGCCAAGGATTTTCCCTTCGCTATTGTCCCCAAAATATATTCCTTCACTTGGATCTTTGTTTTCCTTATATTCAACAAACATCCTTCTCTCTCCGGTCATATGATTTGTGCATCCATTGTCGAGCACCCATTTTGATCCACCGGAGGAGTATGCGTACAAAATAGAGTTATGCATTACCTTTTGGTACCCAAGCGGAGTTGGATCCTTTCATGTTAGTCAAGAGGCACTTGGGCACCCACACACAAGGTTCTAGACTCTTGCGGAGTGGCCCAACATACCTAGCATAGATCTTTCCAAATTTGTTTCTCAATAAAACATATGAGGCATCAAAATCATGGAACAAAGGATGAGGTTTATTTTTAGGCATGTTAGGTGAGTTTGCAATATTTTTTACATGTTCTTTGTTGGATGAACCTTCCTTGATAAATACAATCAAGTCTTTTCCCTTCTTGGGAGTTTTATCATGTTGCCTCCACTCCTGAGAATAGCCAAGACCATCTTTGACATATGGAGGTCTTACATTGGTATATGCACTTCGTGCATATGCCACTTTTTCCTTGTACAATATACCACCTTTCGGTGACTCCTTGTTTTGTGCCAACTTGAGTTCATCTTTGAGTTTTAGGATTAAGTTTGAGCACTTGCAAGTTTGATTTGCTTCGAGAGATTTCTTTGAGGAGGGTGAAATCATAGAGGAAGAAGGTGCATTGATCTTGAGAGACTCAACTTGTGTTTCAAGGATCTTGTTGACTTTTGTCAAGTTAACAATTTCATCCTTGAGCACAACAGTTGTGTCTTCAAAATTTGAGCAAGTTTCCTTGCTCAAAGCGAGTTCACGTTCAAGTGCCTTGCTTCTTTCCTTTTCAACCTCAAGGAGCTCTTCAAGCTCATGACATCTCTCCTTTTCATGGATGAGCATGTCTTCTTGACGGTTGATGAGTTCATCCTTCTCAAAGATTTCTTCCGACAACAATCTCATCTTTTTCAAGGTGCTCCTACTTAGATCTTTAAGCATGGATTCATTTTCACTGCTACTATCAAAGCTATCAAGTGAAGAAGTAGAGGAGGATGGTTTAGATTTAACCTTTCTTCTTCCCTCCTTAGCCATGAGACATGTAGACTTGAAGTCTTCAATGTTTGGGAAGATCTTGCTCCTTCTAATGGCAAGTGTTGCCACTTTCTCTTCATCCTCGGAGGATGAGTCTTCATTTGAGTCCCATTCCTTCGCAAGGTGAGCGTGTCCTGGTGGCTTCTTCTTCTTGAAGAATTTCTTCTCTTGAGATTTGCCATCTTTCTTCTTCTTACTCTCTTCATATGGACAATCCACAATGAAGTGTCCATATTCACCATAGTTGTAGCATGCTCTTTTCGTCTTGGGCTTGGACCTTTCCTTGTTCTTGTTCTCATAATTGTTGCCCCCTTTCTTCTTCTCATCATCCTCTTGAACTTGTTGATGAAGAGCGGCTCTTCTTCATCGGTGTCGAGGCCCTCATCATCACTTGCTTCGAAGCCTTGTGATGAGGATGTTTCTTTGAAAGCAACATCTTTCTTCTTTGAAGAGGCAAGTCTTTGGAGGTCGCTGTAGAACATGGCTTCCTTCTCCATCATCTCATTGTTGATGATTCTTCCAAGCACTTCCTCTGGGGTGATTTGACCATATCCCGGGCTCTCACGGATCAAGGAGCAAAGAGCAATGTTTTGAGGCATGAATGTCAGAAGCATCCTCTTCACCACCTCATGATCCGTCCACCGGGTGCATCCATAAGATTGAATCTTATTGACGAGCACCTTGAGACGGTTGTACATGTCTTGAGGGGATTCACCATCCATGATGGTGAACCTCCCAAACTCTCCTTCAATCATCTCGATCTTGGCCTCCCTAATGACTCGGTTCCCTTCATGTGTCGTCTTGAGTGTGTCCCGTATGTCTTTGGCCACCTCTAATCATCGACTCGGTTGAACTCTTCTCTAGTCAAGGATGAGGTGATGACCCCTACTGCTTTAGCATTGCGATGAAGTAGGATGGCTTGCTCCGGGGTGACGTCTTCTTCATTTCTTGGAATATGGACACCTATTAAGACAATTTGTCACAAGCTAGGGTTTAAGGATATTAGATGCATCTTCATGTTATACTTCCACATTGAGTAATCATTTCCATCGAATTGAGAAGGTTTGTCAAGAGGAATAGATAAGTAATGATTGTTAGAAGTTAATCGTTCATAGTTGAAAGGATATTAGGAGTAGTTCGGTTGACTACTCCTTTCTTGATCCTTCGGCTTCTTCTTCTCTTTGCTAGAGTGACCTAGCTTCTCACGAAGTCGTGCCTTGAGCTGGCGAACTTCTTCATCGTCAGTTGAGTGGTCTTTTAGCACATTAGTGTCCATTTTCTTGTCATACGTGTTTTCGCCTTGCGACGTTGGCGGAATCTCGTATCCCTCAACTTCGGCCATCTTCTCTCCGAGTGGTTAGACTCTTGATGGAGAGACCTGCTCTCATACCAATTGAAATTGCCTAGAGGGGGGTGAATAGGCTATTATACCTGAAATGACTTAATTAAATGAGATTATAACACAATGGCCGGACTACTCTGGCTCAAAAGCGGACGAGTCCGGTTTGCTTGCTGAAAGAGCCTAAAGGGGGGCGGACTAGTCTGCCTTGGAGGCGGACTAGTCTGGTCAAACTGCCGGAAAGATCTAAAACTTGATTTTTAAGGGGTTTTCTCCAAATTTTAGTTTAACAAAATGTGGATGAAACAACTATAACTTCTATATGACAAGTGTGACAGAATATTGAAATGAATTGCAAGATTGTGACGGTGTATAGCGAAATAATTAAAACAAACCCTAAGCAATCTTGATCTTTAAAGAAATGTACATGCAAGAGAGACACTGAGGATTTTTTCCCGAGGTTCGATTCAACTCAGGAATCTACGTCCCCGTTGAGGAGTCCACATAGGACCGGGTCTAACAACCCTTTCCTCACCAAGTTGCCACTAAGGCCAACCCGGTTCTTCACTATCTCAAAGGTGAACTTACAAAGTTTTGGGGCTGCTCACAATCCGAGGTTCCCACTTGATCACTTCCATAAACTTCACATATCTCACAAGCCACAGATCACACTAAGTGCACGAGATCACTCCAAGAGCCTAAATGCGAAGTTCTTCCTTCTCCTCTTCTCACACACCCAAATTCATTTAGGATTTGATTCAAGGGGCTGAGTAGGCAATGGAGAAAGCTTGGAGAGGCTCTTGGAAGGCTGTGGCGGCGCTAGGGTTCCAGGGTCATGTAAATGAAGTCGGAGCATCTCCTTTCATAGAAGTCCCGAAGCCAACCGTTGCCACCTACCAAAAGTCTGGACTAGTCCGCCTCACACTGGACTAGTCCGATCTCACATAGGAACTATTTGTCCGGGTGAGAACGGACAAGTCTGGAGGACCCGGACCAGTCTGGCCACTAAGGCGGACAAGTCTGGTCCACCAAGACTTTGCCGTGGGAGCTCTCATCTCACAACCATATGGACTAGTCCGCCTTAGAACGGACTAGCCCAAACTCACACAGGAACTCTTTGTCCGGGTGAGAACGGACAAGTCTAGAGAATCCGGACTAGTCCGTCCACAGAGGCGGACAAGTCCGGTCCACCATGACTTAGCAATGGGATCTCTCATCTCACATCATACGGACTAGTCCGCCTTAGAACGGACTAGTCCGAACTCACACATGAACTCTTAGTCCATGTGAAAAGGGACAAGTCTGGCTAGCCCGGACTAGTTCGACCACTAAGGCGGACAAGTCCGGTCTACCAGGACTTAGTTCCAAAAACACTCTCACCAAGAGAGAAACGAAGTAGTCCATCCTAGAACAGACAAGTCCGATCTCAGTCAGAAACTCTTAGTCCGCCCCAAAACGGACTAAGCCGTGGGGCTTCCGTACTAGTCCGGCCTGTGTCCCGGACAAGTCCGGCCTGCCCAACTTTACCTCTCTACCTCTCTTCACTAAGGATTTGACACTTCTAATGCTTTGAGCTCTCTTCTATGATCTCAATGCACTTGACACACACACTCTCACTTTTACACGACTAGCCTAATAAAGACTCAAGTGAAACCCTAATTTCTACTCTTCGAGTCTTCGACGCTGTTCTTCATCCTTTTCCCTTTTTGAGAGTTTAGGTGTCCGCGTTGGAAATGTCATGTACTTATGATCATCTCAGCTTATTAGTCTCTTAATTTGTCGTCATCAATCATCCAAAACCCACGGGGATACCTAGATGCACTTACAAGTTGGCACAAAACAATCAATCACCGAAAGGTGGGATCTTTGACAAGGAGAAATTGGCATATGCACGAAGTGCATATACCAATGTAAGACATCCACATGTTAAAGATGGTCTTGGCTATTCTTAGGAGTGGAAGCAACATGCTAAAACTCCCAAGAATGGGAAAGACTTGATTGTTTTTGTCAAGGAGAGTTCATCCAACAAAGAAAATGGAAAGAACATTGCAAACTCATCTAACATGCCTAAAAATGAACCTCGCCCCTTGTTCCATGACTTTGATGCTTCATATATTTTATTGAGGAACAAATTTGGAAAGACCTATTCTAGGTATGTTGGGCCACTCCGCAAGAGTCCAAAACCTTGCGTGTTGGTGCCCAAGTGCCTCTTGATTAACATGAAAGGACCCAACTCCATTTGGGTATCTAAAGGAAAGACATAACTCTATTTTGTAGACATACTCCTCCGGTGGATCAAAATGGATGCTCGACAGTGGATGCACAAACCATATGACCGGAGAGAGAAGGTTGTTTGTAGAGTGTGAGGAAAATGAAGATCCAAGTGAAGGAATATACTTTGGGGACAATAGCCAATGGAAAATCCTTGCCACCGGTAAAATCGCTATTTCTCCCTATCATACTCTTTCCATTGAGTTTCATGTTGACTCCCTTGATTATAACCTTCTATCCATATCCCTACAATGTGATAAAGGTTATAACTGTGTTTTCACTAACGAGGGTGTGACTGTCTTAAGAAGAAGCAATGACTCAATCGCCTTTAAGGGCGTTCTCAAGGGAAAGTGTTACCTTGTGCATTTCACCACGGATAAAGCTCAACTTGACACGTGCTTAATGACGAAGACCAACATGGGATGGCTTTGGCATAGACGGCTAGCCCATGTTGGGATGAGAAATTTGCAAAAACTTCTTAAGGGAGAACACATTCGAGGCTTGAAAAATTTTGTTTTTGATAAGGACAGGCCATGTAGTGCTTGTCAAGCCGGAAAGCAAGTTGGAGCTCAACATCCATCCAAAAATGTCATGACGACTACAAGACCTTTGGATCTACTTCACATGGACCTATTCGGTCCAATCGCCTACATAAGCATCGGCGGTAACAAATATGGTCTTGTAGTTGTAGATGATTATTCTCGCTTCACTTGGGCGTTCCTTTTGCATGACAAAGGCGAAACTCAAGATGTGCTCAAGAAATTCCTAAGGAGAGCTCAAAATGAGTTCTCCTTAAGAATCAAGAACATAAGGAGCGATAATGGCACCGAGTTCAAGAACACTCAAGTGTAAGAATACTTGGATTAAGAAGACATCAATCATGAGTTTTCAACCCCCTACTCCCCACAACAAAACGGGGTGGCTGAAAGGAAGAATAGGACTCTTATTGAGATGGCAAGAACCATGCTTGATGAGTACAAAACGTCGGACCAGTTTTGGGCGTAAGCGGTTAACACCGCCTGCCATGCCATAAACCGGTTGTACCTTCATCGACTTTTGAAGAAGGCGTCTTACGAACTTCTAACCGGTAACAAACCCAACATCTCTTACTTTCGTGTCTTTGGGAGCAAGTGCTATATTCTCAACAAGAAGCCTAGGACTTCGAAGTTTGCTTCAAAGTTCGATGAAGGTTTCTTGCTTGGTTATGACTCAAACACCTACGCCTATCGTGTTTTCAACAAATCCTCCGGAATTGTTGAAATAGCGAGAGATGTAGTGTTTGATGAGACTAATGGCTCCCAAGTGGAGCAAGTTGATCAAAGTGTGCTAGATAGAGAAGAGGCTCCACTAGAAGCACTTAAAAGGATGACACTTGGAGACATTTTCCCTCAAGAACATCCTCAAGACTCAAATGATCATCCAAAAAACGAAGATACGTCTCCTTCCCACGATCAAGCTCAAGATTAGCAAGGCCAACCTCAACAACATCAAAACGATCAAAATCAAGAAGGAGGATTGGATCAAGGGGGAGACGAAGAAAAGAACAACGATGAAGATGAAGATCAGAGAGTCCAACTACCTCATCCAAGAGTGCACCAAAGTGTTCAACAGGATCATCCCGTCGACAACATACTAGGAGACATCTCCAAAGGGGTAACCACTCATTCTAGAATGGCTAACTTTGTGAACATTACTCTTTTATTTCCTCTTTGGAGCCTCGCAAGGTAGAAGAAGCGCTACAAGATCCGAATTGGGTGCTGACCATGCAAGAGGAACTCAACAATTTTGAAAGAAATCAAGTATGGGAACTCGTCAAGCGACCCAACGCAAATGTTGTGGGAACCAAGTGGGTATTCCGCAACAAGCAAGATGAGTATGGAGTTGTAAAAAGAAACAAGGCAAGACTTGTTGCAAAGGGATATGCACAAGTTGAAGGTTTGGATTTCGATGAAACTTTTGCTCCCGTATCTAGGCTTGAATCAATTCGTATCTTGCTTGCCTTTGCTACTCACCATAATTTCAAGCTATACCAAATGGATGTGAAAAGAGCTTTCCTCAACGGTCCGATCAAGGAGGAAGTGTACGTGGAGCAACCACCCGGATTTGAGGACGATAAGTATCCTAACCATGCATTTAAACTTTGGAAAGCCCTATATGGCCTCAAACAAGATCCTAGAGCTTGGTATGAGTGTCTTAGAGACTTTCTCATTAAAATGGTTTTAGGATAGGGAAGGCCGACTATAAACTCTTCACTAAGCATTTTAACAATGATTTATTTGTGTGCCAAATATATGTCGATGACATTATATTTGGTTCGACTAACAAAGCTTTTTGTGACGAGTTTTCAAATATAATGACTGAAAGGTTCGAGATGTCAATGATGGGGGAATTGAAGTTCTTCCTAGGATTCCAAGTCAAACAACTCAAGGAAGGAACGTTCATAAGTCAAACCAAGTATACTCAATACATACTCAAGAGGTTCGACATGGACAAAGCCAAACCCATCAAGACTCCAATGAGAACCAACGGACACCTTGACCTCAATGAAAATGGTCCAAGTGTGGACCAAAAGGTATTTCGTTCCGTGATAGGTTCCTTGCTTTATCTTTGTGCATCTAGGCCCAACATAATGCTTAGTGTATGTATGTGTGCACAATTCCAATCCGCTCCTAAGAAGTGTCACTTGACAGACATTAAGAGTATTCTTAGATATTTGGTTCATACTCCTAACCTAGGACTTTGGTATCCCAAGGGATCCAAGTTCAATCTCATCGGATACTCCGATGCCGATTATTCCGGTTGTAAGGTAGATAGGAAGAGCACGTCCAGGACTAGCCAATTCCTTGATAGGTCCTTGGTTTCGTGGTCTTCAAAGAAACAAAACTCTATTGCCTTATCCACAGCCGAAGTGGAGTACATCGCAGCCGGGAGTTGTTGTGCGCAACTCCTATAGATGCGACAAACTCTTAGGGACTATGGTTGCACTTTGAGACATATTCCACTCTATGTGGCAATGAGAGTGCCATCAAGATTACTCACAATCCCGTGGAGCATTCTAGAACCAAACACAATAATATCCGTCACCATTTCCTGCGAGATCACTCTATCAAAGGAGATATCGTTATCTCTCATGTTAGGAGTGAGAAGAAATTGGCGGATATCTTCACCAAACCCCTTGATGAGAAACGTTTTTGTGATCTAGGGAGTGAACTAAATATCCTAGATTTTCGAAACGTTGCTTGAGCCGTGCACATCTGTTTGTTACTTGTATATAAACTTCAAAAATCGCATGCTATTCTACCCTAATCTCTCTTACTCTATGAAAACTATGTTCAAAAGGATTCTTTGTCAAATATGGTCATTGTTTGTTTGATGTATGCTTATTGACCATGTTTATCAAAGATATTTATAAAAACTTGTCCAAAAAAAGGATCACATTCTCGAGCTAAAATTCAAATTATATGAAATTTCAGCTTATAGTCGGACTAGTCCGCCCCATGGGCCGGACAAGTCCGGGTTGTCTAGGTCGGACTTCTCAGTGGACAAGTCCAAATTGGACTAGTCCGCCTGGGAGGTCGGACAAGTCTGGCACCGGAGAAGTCCAGCTCTGGTGCGTCGACCGGACTTGTCCGTGTATCAGGCCAGACTAGTTCGGCCCCTGGGGACTTAACCTCCTAGGGGCGGCCAGACCACCCCTCTCTCTTCACTCTCAACTCTCTCTCTCTCTCTCTCTCTCTCTCTCTCTCTAGCGGGAACCGCCCCTCCATTGGTGATTTTCGCTTTTCTCCACCAAAAACCTCTTCCAATCCACGGATTGGAGTCCTAAGGAGTGCAGCAATCCTTCCCCGTGCTTTGTTGCTTGAGTTTCGCCTCCGATTTCATCGTATTTGGAGATTTGAAGAGGTATTCCTGACCTACCCAAAATTCTCTCTTTTTCTTCATTCTTAGGTCTTTTGCTAGAAACCTCTTCATAAATGTTGTTCCTCATGTCATTATGATTGTAGCCTAGGAGTATTGCGACTTGATTCAAAGTTTTTGGGAAAAATTGCTAGGGTTAGGGTTCTTCCTGTGTAACCCGGACTAGTCCGGTTTCTGGGCGGACAAGTTCGTTCTCGGGCGGACTAGTCCGGCCCCTTAACGGAAGAGTCCGGTTTACACAGGACAAACCCCAACTTTAGCCATTTTTAGTGAATTCTTTTGCAATATTCCACTTCCTTGACCTCTTATGTCTTGTTTCTCAGGCGATATGTTGGACTCCGACCACAGCTCCCCTCTTGCAAATCCCGTGTCCGAGGAGGATCGACAAGCCCTCTATTGGCGCATTGCCGAAGAGAGGGCGGCAAAGGAAGCTCAAGCGGCTAAGGATGCCATCATTCGAGAGGCAAGGACAAAGAAAGACATGATCTCGAAGAGCAGGCACAGATTGCCAAAGCCGTTGAAGAATCCTTGGCGGATCAAGAAGAAAAGGGCCGAACGTGAACCCCATAACTCCCAGGCTACTAGTGCCTTAGAGCCCAAGAGGAAGAAGCTGGTCACTTTGGGAGAAAAAGAGCGGGCCAAAGAGAAAGAGAAAGAACCCAAGGGTAGGGTTCCCCGTGACTCGAGTAAAGGCAAGGCTCCACTTCCTGAGGAGCCCAAGAAGAAAAAGCTAACTGCCAAGGCACCGACAAAGAGGGCAGAAGGCATTGCAATAAAGGAGAAGGGACAACCGAAGCCCATCGGTCCCCTGAAGATGGTTGCCCTTGCTAGAGATCCAAACCGGCAGCCCAACACTGCAGCAAATGTGTTCAAAGGAAAGGGTGCTGAGAAGGCGAGAAGGCTGAGGGTGGATAAAGTCTATGATTATGAGAAGCACATAGTCGACCCTAGGTTTTGGTGTAACTTTCATTGTGACTACTACCGTCTAGTATACTTGAATATGAAGACTCGAGTCGCTCAAGCTCAATGGGTGGATTGGGCCTACATGGCCAAAAAGAAGCACTCAACTTTTGATGTTGTGATTGAAGCCAAAGAGCGCCATGGGATCAAGTAAAATAATGAGTTTCAAGTAAGATTGGAACATCGAAGTGATTGTTCAGTTCTACACCACCGTGTACTTCTCCACCTACAGTGACCGGAAGATCACTTGGATGACTCATGGAGAGCAGTACTCAGCCACATATGAGGAGGTTGCTCGGATACTTGGCCTTGAGGAGCACCTAGACCATGAGATCATCATTTCCAACCTCAAGGAAGTGGATACGGATCAACTCAACTACATGTATCCTAGTCATATTCCCTATGAGGTTGGGCTTGCTAGGAACATCAAGCCATTTTATAGCATCCTCAACCGGATTCTGAGGAGAACCATTGCCCCTAAGGATGGAGATGCAGGGATGATTCAAAGGAACTTAAGGCATCTCCTCCTGTTGATTGATGGTGAAGAGAAGTTCAACCTCGTTGAGTACATCTATGACGACATCTTCAACATCTCTCACACTCCCAACCGCTCATGTGGGTATGCACCATACATTATGTGCTTAATTGAGAAGGTGTCGGGGCTTGTCTTCGTCAAGGATGTGACTCATCGACCGCTCCATCCTCCAATGCCCCCAATTGTGTCAGAACCTCCCAGAAATAAGAATGCTCAACCTCCTTCCAGCTAAGTGGCTCCCTCATCACCTCCTCCTCTGCAGTTGTTGAGTGGATTCTTCAAGTGCTTCAACGCGATCTTCGCCTCTTGTCGGTGTGTGGAGGTCCGGACTCGATGCATGGAGAGGCGTGAGGAGAAGTAGCTCAAGGCTGTGTGCGACAAGCTTGAGGTGCCTATGTATCCTCCCAACGAGAGTGATGGAGAGCTCACTCCTTATCCAGATTTCACTGCTGATGAGCTCGCCCAGTTCATGGAAGATGGAAGCTCTTCCAAGGCCGTGCCTCCATCCACCGCCGCCGATGACGAAGATGATCCGGAGGCCATGAAGAGCGAGTTTGAAGAAGAAGACGATGAAGATGACGAGTAGACTTAGGTGTATCTTCTTTCCTTTTTTCTTTTTTGGTGCCTTGATGCCAAAGGGGGAGAGATGGAACAGGATGTCTTTTTATCATCTCCTAGTCTTGTATAGATTCTTGGACATGATTATCTATGTTTTATGCATTGTGTCTCTTTTGTGTAAGACTATTTGTGGATCTTATGCTTATAATTGATCATTGTTGCCCTTTGCTTTGTTTCATTGTCGTGTCACACTTTTTGAGCACAACACGTAGGCACCCAACCATAACATGTGAGTGTATGTCAACTCCCTCTTTTACTGTTGCATACATCCAGGGGGAGTTATGCATACGTACACTTGTTATGAAAATCAAATTTTTACCTCTTATGTTAAAACTTAATGTGTTGTAATTAATCACCAAAAAGGAGGAGATTGTAAGTGCATCTAGGTATCCCCGTGGGTTTTGGATGATTGATGATGACAATTAAGAGACTAATAAGCTGAGATGATCATAAGCACAGGATGTTTCGTTTGAGTCTTTAGTAGGCTAGTCGTGTTAGAGTGAAAGTGTGTGTGTCAAGTACATTGAGATCATATAAAAGAGCTCAAAGCGTTAGAAGTGTCGAATCCTTAGTGGAGAGTGCTAGTGAGGTAAACCCTAGTAGGCCTGACTAGTCCGGAGTCCTACGGTTTAGACTGTTTTAGGGCGGACTAAGAGCTCCTGACTGAGTTCGGACTTGTCCATTTGGGGATGGACTAGTCCGGTTCTCTCTTAGTGAGAGTGTTTCGAGACTAAGTCCTGGTAGACCGGACTTGTCCGCCTCAGTGGTCAGACTAGTCCGGGCTAGCCAGACTTGTCCATTTTCACACGGACCAAGGGGTCCTGTGTGAGTTCGGGCTAGTCTATTCGGAGGCGGACTAGTCCGTATGGTTGTGAGATGAGAGGTCCCACGGCTAAGTATTGGTGGACCGGACTTGTCCGCCTTAGTGGTCGGACTAGTCCGGGTCCTCCAGACTTGTCTGTTCTCACCCGGACAAAGAGGTCCTGTGTGAGATCGGACTAGTCCGTTGTGAGGCGGACTAGTTCGAAGATTTGTGAACGTCTGAAATTTGAACGTTGGCGGGTAGTTGGCTTTGTGACGTCAGTGGTCCCCGTAGACCGGACTAGTCCGGGGTCCTCACTGGACTAGTCCGGACTTTAGTTGGTGGCAACGGTTGGCTATCGGGACCTCTATAAAAGAAGGTGCCCCGACTTCATTTCACCCACCCCTGGAACCCTAGCGCCGCTACAACCACCCTAGAGCCTTTCTAAGCTTTCTCTCTTGCCTACTCACCCTCTAGAACCAATTCTTGAGTGGATTTCGGTGTGTGAGGAGAGGAGAAGGAAGAACTTCGTGTTTTGGCTCTTGGAGTGATCTCGTGCACTTGGTGTGAGTCTTTGTGACCCGTGGCTTGTGACATTCGTGAAGTTTGTGGACGTGTTCAAGTGGGAGCCTCAGATTGTGAGCAACCCCAAAGATCTTGTAAGTTCACCCTCGAGATAGTGGAAGAACCGAGTTGGCCTTAGTGGCGACTTGGAGAGGAAAGGGTTGTTAAACCTGGTCCTTTGTGGACTCCTCAACGGGGACGTAGATTCCTGAGTGGAATCGAACCTCGGGCAAAAATCTCCGTGTCTCTCTTGCATTTATGTTTCATCGATCGTTAAAATTGCTTAGGGTTTGTTTTGCTCATTTCGCTCTTCTAGTGTTCCTCGTTACAGTCTTGCAATCCACCAGCTATATCTTGTCATACTTTTCATATTAGATTGCTATAGTTTATACGTATTTCGTTGAGCTAAAATCTGAAGAAAAACCCATAAAAATTAAGTTTTTAGTTTTTTCCAGCGGGCTGACCGGACTAGTGCGCCTCTGAGCGAGACTAGTTTGGCCCCTATGTTCTAATCTCGTTTAATTAGGTCATTTCAGTTAGTTTAGCCTATTCACCCCCCTCTAGGCAACTTTCAGGGGGTTCCCTACGCAGAGCTCCATTGAGTGCTGGTTCTTCCATGTCAAGATATGTATTGAAAATCTACCTTTGCATGCATGAAATGCTGAGGCCATACGTCAAATTCTAGGAGACACAGTGCTCTTTGATCATTTTGACTCTGCTACCTTTCATCAGGAGGATACCGACATTTGTGGGGTTGTGGGATGGATGCAAGACCCAAACCTCCTACCACTTGCTAAGGACCATCATCTTGTTCCCAGAGGGCTCTGGTCGGACTGGCCACAACGAAGGCCCGCCGCAGGTGGACATCGACCACTCCAATGCTTAGATCCCGGGGGGCGGGGGGGGGGGGGGGGGGGGGACCGCATCAGCCTTATTTTCCATCTCGACCACTATCATGACTACACCCCAGTGGATCCTAATAGCTCCTCATTGTCTTCCTCTGATGGGCACTCGAAAGGTGGTGACCGATCTTCTGGGTCTTCAAACTATTCAGGTGGCTCCTTTCCCCGCACTAGGCGCTTCATGTGGTCGCGTGGAGTGCTGGATGATGTGTCCAGGAGCGGGCCGCCGGGTTTTGACCTTGTGCCTCGATTCCGATGTCAGGATGGGGTGGAGGCCCGTGACACTGAACAAGGCAGCAAGAGTTGCCTCCCTACTAGGGGACGTCCCCAGGAGTGGGTCGGCAGAGCCTGGCTCCACAGTACCCGCTCTAAGACACCTCCTCGCAGTGGGCGGTCATCTTCTCCTGATATCCTACCACTGCGCAGCACTTCCCCGGCCAGACGCCAAGATCCGATGGTGTTTGAGGAGGAGCTTCATGGTCTCCCTGTCACCCCCCCTAAGCAACATGAACATAGGGGGGCAAGCGAATTGCTGCAACAAGATGAAATCGAAGGGCTCGTGACGACTCCTTTACCACCACCCTCTATGCAAACTGAGATGGCTCCACCCAGGGTGTCGCGAATAACATTGATGACTTCAAGGAAACGGTTGTTGGTCCGCCCATGGCCGGATCGCTCCCTACACCAACTGGGCGTCGTGCTGCTACAAGGGGTCAGTCGGTGCCGGCCGCAACGTAGTGCACGTCAGGCCAAGAAAGGGTCTCTCATCCCGGTATCCCTTCATGCCACATAGATTGATCAGCCAAACTTGACTTGGCAGGCCCGGAGGAGCCCATCGATGATGTTGTGCTACGACGCTACTCCGCCCTCTACAAGCATCCACTCCCGCCATCGGTTATTGGAAAGATGAAAGATATCACATGCCTTTCGAGGCAGGATATCGTTGCGGCTTCCTCTGCACTGGCGGCCAATGAGCTGGCGTCTCAGGTGGCGGCCATTATATCATGGAGGATGACAGTACTCAGGGAGCCTTTCCATCTGTGTTCCAATGTTGTTGTTGATGCCAGTTGTTGTCATGACTGTTCCTCACAGTGATGTATGCACGAAGACTGTTTGGGGCTATGGTTGTGTCTTTGGTGCTTATGGTGGTGTGTTGTGTTTCGGTTTAATCCTTGTCCATCTACAATGTATCAACGGGAGTGGTTCCATGTAGTGTACTTATGGATGACAATCTATCTATTCTAAGTTGGAACATGCGGGGACTTAACATGCCAGCCCGACGAGAAGTACTGAAATCCTTGATCTCGTCGACACGTCCCTCGATTGTGTGCATCCAGGAGACAAAGCTTAAACACATTGATGATCGTCTGAAGGCAGAATGTATTGGCCCCAACTTTCAGTCCCTATATTTACCGTCAGCCGGTACAAAAGGCGGTATCTTAGTAGCTTGGCAACCTACAGTTATTACTGTGTCCACGCATGTATGTGGCACATTCTCATTATCACTGACCTTCACCCACATTCCATCGCATACCACCTCTCTGTTGACAGCTGTGTATGATCCTTCAACGGATGGTGAAAAGCCAGATTTTCTATGTGAATTAGGAGCTGCAAAACCAAGCCCTCGCACACCATGTATTTTTTGGGAGATTTTAATCTCATATATGAAGCTCGAGACAAGAATAATTGGAACCTGAACAGGCGCTGGATGGGGGCATTCCGGAACACCCTAAACACAAATGAACTGATGGAATACCGTCTGCTAAATAAAAGCTACACTTGGAGCAATGAGCGCACCAATCCAACGCTGGTCCGTCTTGACATTGTATTCTATAATCAGCCATGGGACATGGCCTTTGAGGATCTTGGGTTGATGGCATTATCTTCATCGATATCGGATCACTGCCCGATTTTTCTTGGCCCTGCAAGAAAAACCGCTGAAACCGCCAATGTTTTGATTTGAACAGTTCTGGGTGCAAGTACCTAGGTTCACGGAGGTGGTACAATCAGCCTGGACAAGGTCGTCTAGTACAAGAAATTGCTCTCCACTCAACACCCTACAACAGAAGCTTTCTAGTACAACTAGGGCCTTGCGTCAATGCAGTGTCAGCCTCTTTGGTAGGGCACGAATGCAATTTCATATGATATTGGATATTATTCAAAACTTAGAAGTCACAGAGGAGTCCAGAGTTCTAACCAGCATGGAAACGGAGTTCAGGAAAGAACTGAAGGTTTGAGTGCTTGGCTTAGCAGCCATTGAGAGGTCCAGACGTCGCTAGACATCAAGGATAACATGGTTACGCTCAGGAGATGCATGCTCTGGTTTTATTCATGCCAAATATAATTCTCGGGTGAAGAAGAACTATATCTCTCATCTCTTGGCTAGTGACGGCATAGTACTTCGAACACACAGCGAGAAAGAACAGCTGCTTCATCAATCCTTCTCTTCATCCATTGGGTGTAAAATAGAGCGGCTAGCATCAGTTCGTTGGGACCAACTGGATCTTCCAAGTTCAAGACCCGCTGCTCTAGTCCAGCCCTTCACTAAGCCGGAGGTATGGGAAACTGTCAAGGTAATGCCAACTGAAAAAGCACCCGGCCCAGATGGTTTCACTATGGAATTTTATAAATATTGTTGGCCGATCGTCAAAAATGATGTCATGGAGGCTATTCATTATTTCTTCAGCTTGCGTGGTGGTTCTTTGTGCAAGCTAAATATAGATAATATCACCTTGCTACCTAAGAAGACGAGATCTTAGCTTGTCTCTGACTTCAGACCAATCAGTCTAATTCATTCGGTGGTGAAATTGTTGTCCAAAGTATTATCTAAACGCTTATATGACAAAATGGACAGATTGATATCAGTCTCACAGATCGCCTTTATCCCCGGTCGCTCTATCCAGAACAATTACCTGTACATGCAGAATGTGGCAAGACAATTGTGAGACCTATGTGTGCTGAATACATTGGCAATTAGGGTAAAAGTTAGCATTAACATTCAAAGTTTTGAATATTGCCAAAATGTTCTTCTGTGGCAAGGTCCGACAAGTTCTTTGTTAGGTCCGCCAAGTGTTGGCAAGGTCCGACGCAAGGTCCGTAGAGCTCCTGCAAGGTCCGAAGAGCTTCTGTGAGGTCCGGAGCTTGTTTTTAGGAAGCTCCCGTGAAGTTCAACTCGTAGAACTGCAGCGTCTTGTTTTTTCTTTTAACTCGCAATGTTTCAAACTTGCTTTATGGGAAGGTTTGCTTAGTATTAATTTGCTAAGTTTTTGGTGTGTTTTGGTGGTTATGGCTGTTATCATTTGATATAGTTTGCAACATGCTTATGTGACGTGCTCATGTAAGGTGTTGTGGTTTTTGAACTAACGTGAGTCAAGTCGAGGACTTATGCTCGGAAGAATTGGTTGTTTATTCATGTGCAGGTGTTGCTTGAATTCAACACATGACTGGTGACGGGATCCTTGGACTAGTCTCAGAGAGGAGATGAGGTTCCAACAACCAAGTTCGGGAGGAGCTGTGGTTGAGTTGATCGGGAGGTCGCGCAGCATGTTTGGATCAAGGACAGTGCATATGAAGGTTGCGTGTACGTCGTTGGAAGGTGTTTGCACGTGTGCAAGGAGTGCATGGACGTGGCAACATTGTTCCAAGGCGTGATGAAGAGAAGTGGACGTAAAGAATTGGTCGGAAAGGTCCAACCGGCTGGATTGTGTACTCAGGCTGAGGCTGAGTCGGATTGGCTCAAATATGGAAGATTTGAGTTGGTTATGATAGGATTTCGTGCTAGGCACGAAGTTGAGTTGTTTTAGGAATGTTTAGGACGTTCCTAAGGTGTTTGGAAGTCTCACGATTGCTTCTATCTGCGAATAGGAGAGTCCTGAGCAGTTATGGTAAGTTAGGATACGAGTCCAATTAGGAGTAGGAGTTCTAGATTGGAATGTTTAGCCTGAGGGCTGGCTATAAAATCAAGGGAGGCTAGAGCTCTCGTGGGCAGAGAACTTTGGGCTGTTCCACTTGTGTTTCTATTGAATGAAGTTCATAGTTTCGAGGAGTTTTTGTGCCTTGTTCGTCCGACTTGTTTTTCGTCAAGTCTTTCTCGCCGAGTTTTTGGACAGACCGACGTTGCTTCGGTGTTTCGTTCATAACTCGAGTTTTACAGATCCGATTGACGTGATTCTTTTTGGGTTGTCTTCACAACTCAATTATCTATCATCTATGAAATTTTCACGAGCTTCGTATCTGTAATTTTTGAGATACACGAGTTTCTTTGCAGCATTGCAGACCTGTTTTATATCGGGTAGAACAGATTGATCTTCGTTTAATATTTTGATCGTATCTCAAGTTTTACTTCTTGTTTTCAAGTGATTCTTGTTGCATTAGATCCGTGACTTGATTCTATACCTCTCTACTGGACTTGTCACGGTTGAACACGTTTGAAAACACTTGCACACACGGTTTCTTTAACAGATTGATTTTTTGCTGAGGGATTTTTTTTGTATCCGCTGCGAAAAGTTTTAATCTACCATTCAACCCCCCTCTGGTAGCTTTTCACGTGCTCTTCGATCCTACAATTGGTATCAGAGCCAAGGTGCTCTAATCTTTGTGATTTGCACGTGTTTTGACTAACCATCATGGAGAAGTACTCCGCAAAACCTTATGTGTTCAATGGCATCGATTTTCAGGTTTGGAAGACGCGGATGGAGGCCTACATACAGGCGCAAGGCTTCGCCATATGCGAGAAGGTCTACCGGAACTTCGATGTACCACCCAACGATCAAGTTACGGCTGGGAACATGAGAGATGTTGACAACAACAACAAGGCTCGCAACTTGATCATCCAAGGATTGACTCAAAGCGACTTCGATCGTGTTGCACACCTCCGATCTGCATATGATGTTTGGAAAGCTCTTTGTGACAACCATGAAGGATCCAATACGATCAAGGAGGTAAGGCAAGATATGTTCAAGAAAGAATACATGCGTTTTGAGATGCAACCCGGTGAGTCAATTGACGACCTTTTTGCTCGCTTTAATAAAATTCTCAGCAACTTGCGTAGTGTCAATGTTAACTTTTCAGATGCTGAAAATGCTAGACAATTGTTAGGAGCATTAGATATGTCAATTTGGGAGATGAAAGTTACATCTATTCGTGAATCTACTGTCATGAGTTCTCTTACTTTAGACGTGCTTTATTCTAAATTGAAAACTCATGAAATTGACATCATCTCACGTAAAAACCCCAACAAGTCTAGCATTTGTTTCGCAACGTGACATGTCTAGTTCTAGTCAATCATCATCTAGTGGTGCACTCTCTTTGCTGTCCTCACTAACCCTTGAACAGATTGAAGAGTTCCCAGAGGAGGAGCTTGCACTCATCTCTACTCGGTTCTCAAAAGCATTGCAAAATGTGAGAACTAGAAGGAGAGGAAGCTCCGGACCTCAACGATGTTTTGAATGTGGTAAGATAGGACATTTTCGTACGGAGTGCCCTAACCTTTCAGGTCCGACTTCACGTGAAGAAAAGCAAACAAGGCTGAAGAAATCGTTTGCAAAGAATAAGAAGAAGAAAGATTTACCAATGCGCAACATAGTGCATAGTATGATCTCTGCACTTCAAGATTTCGGCTCAAGTGATGTGGACACCGGTAGTGATGAAGATGAAGAAGCTATGGCAAATATGTGCTGCGTGGCGAGCAAGTCAAGTTCAAGCTCCGAGGAGGCAGAACACAACAGCGACGATGAAGAGGTATGTCCCACTTGCGAAGAAATGTGTGATGCTATTTCTCGTGCCACTGCTATATTAAAGAAAAAGGATAAAAAACTTAGGAACAATGCTGTTAAAATTGAATCACTAGAATCTGAAATTAATTGTTTAAAAACTTTGATTCCTAGTGATGATTCTTGTTCCTCATGTGATTTGATTTATGAACAATTATCCTCTTTAAGAAGTGCACACGCATCTACTCTTGATAAACTTGAACTTGAAATTGAAAAGAACAAAGAGCTTGCTGCACTTAATGATAAAAATTTGAAAGATGCTTGTTGTTCTATAATTGATTTGCATTGTTCTTCATGTGATGATCTGAATAAGAAACTAAATTATGCTATGAATGAGATTTTTATTTTGAACAATGCTTTACGTGTGCATGAAGTTAAATATTGTTCAAATTGCAAACTAAAAGGAAAAACTTCATGTGAAAACTGCTTTGATCTGTCCAATAAACTTGATGACATGCATAGGACACTAGATCGGTTTTCTAATGCAAATAAGAACCTAAACTTGCTGCTGAATTCTTCCAAGTCTTGTAATGATAAAACTGGTTTAGGTTTTAATTCTCATGCTCATGCTAAGGCACACCCACCTGAAGTTGTAAAGTCATTAGGAAGCGGTTTGATTCAAACAGCTCCTAGACAAAAAGAGGTGATTTTCAAATCTGCAGGAGTACTGTCCCATTCGGGTTCTAATAAACGTGTTGCTTGCTCATCTAGACATGATAATAAGGTTATTTTTCATTGTACCTACTGTGGTAGAGATGGTCATGTCATGGATTTTTGTTATATACTAGCTAAACACGATAAGAAACAAAGAATACTTGCTAGATCACATAACAACCAAGCAAAATCTGCTAGACCGAATGTTCGGAGCTTGCAACCTGCTGTAATGAGTCAAAAACTTGCTCACCTACTGTTTTTTGTGCTACATATAACACATCTTCTAAGTCAGTAGTTGGGAACAAAAATTTTTGATGTTTGGCTCATAAACCTGTTGTACCTTCTCAGCTTTCGCGTGTTATTCCTGCTGGACGTCGTGTGACTCAGTACTAGATTCCTAAAAGTCTTTTAACTAACCCCAGTATTGAGTCATCGACGTATTGTGCTGCTGTGTAGGTTTCACGTTTGAGGAAGGAGAACATTTGGATTGTGGATTCAGGTTGCTCACGCCACATGACCGGTAACAAAGAATGGTTCTCCTCTCTCTCTTTTGTGTCACGTGTAGAAAATGTTACTTTCGCCGATAACTCTTCTACTCCCATAATTGCTAAAGGTTCAGTTAGAGTAAACAATCTCTACACTTTGAAAGATGTGGCACTTGTTAAAAATTTGAAATACAACTTGCTTTCGGTTTCACAATTGCTAGATGAAAATCTAGAGGTTAGCTTTGCTAAAAATTGCTGCAAGGTTGTAGATTCAAAAGGTGAGCTTTTATTTAACATGTCTAGGTTTGGAAGAGTTTTTAAAGCTGATTTTGATTTGTCAACTTCTAAGCATCGGTGTCTAGTTGCTAATGATACAAAGGATCTATATTTTTGGCATCGTAGACATGGTCACATAGGATTTGATCATCTCACTCGTGTTAGTGCTCTCGATCGCATGTGGGCTGCCGAAGTTTAAAAAGGACAATGATATTGTGTGCTCTTCTTGTAGACATGCTAAGTTTGTTGCAGGTTCACATGCTCCTCTCACAATGACCATGACAGCTAAACCGAGACAACTTTTACATCTTGACACAGTTGGTCCGACACATGTTCAATCCTTCGGAGGTAAATGGTATGTGCTTGTGATTGTTGATTATTATTCCAGATATTCTTGGGTTTATTTTATGACATCTAAGAATGAAACTTTTAGTCATTTTAGAACTTTATTTCTTAGATTATCTATTGATCACCCAGGATCATTAAAAGCAATTAGAAGTGATAACGGAACTAAATTTAAAAACCAATCCTTTGATCACTTCTGTGCTGAAAATGGAATAGATCATCAATACTCTTCACCCTATGTACCACAACAAAATGGTGTCGTAGAAAGAAAGAACAGGACCTTAGTTGAGATGGCTAGGACTATGCTTGATGAATATCAAACTCCTAGGAAATTTTGGGCTGATGCAATTGCAACCGCTTGTTATGTCTCAAATCGTGTTTTCTTGCGTGCTAAGCTTGGAAAAATCCCATATGAGCTCCGGTTTGGACATAGGCCTAGTGTTACACACTTTAGGGTTTTTGGTTGCAAATGCTTTGTTAAGAAACATGGTAATCTTGATAAATTTGAAGCTAGATCTGTTGATGGCATGTTTCTTGGTTATCCATTTCATACTAGAGGCTACCGTGTGCTTTTACTTGACACTAACAAAATTGTGGAGACTTGCGAGGTTTCTTTTGATGAAGCTAGCCCAAGTACTAGCTCCGATATTGCAGGTCCGGATCCATATCCGCAGGGGGAGAGTATTTTTATTGAAGAAGATGAAGAAGTGGTGCTGCTGCCCGAAAACTCGGAAGTAAGTAACGATCAAGCTGCTGATTTTGCACCACAACCAGCACCAACAATCACTACTGCTGGTTCGGACCTTCCTCGATCAACAAGCTCTCCTAATCAAAGGTCCGAACATGAAGAAGAAGGTGCTTGTGAAATGTCTACTCCCCTCCGAGTACTCAAAAGTCATCCTCCACAACAAATCATTGGAAGCTTGCATGAACGAGTCACTCAGTCCAGGTTTTGCGATTCAAACTCTCATGTTCATTCTGCTTTTGTTGCTTCTTTTGAACCCAAGGATATATCACACGCACTCACTAATGAATCTTGGATTAATGCCATGCAAGAAGAGTTAGAAAATCTTGAAAGAAATAATGTTTGGAAACTTGTACCTCCACCTCAAGGTCACACATTAATTGGAACTAAATGGGTATTTAAAAATAAGCAAAGTGAGGATGGGGTTATGGTTAGGAATAAAGCTAGGTTGGTTGCTCAAGGTTTCACTCAAATTGAAGGTCTAGATTTTGATGAAACATTTGCTCCTGTTGCTAGATTAGAAGCTATAAGAATTTTATTAGCATTTGCTGCATCTAAAGGTTTCAAGTTATATCAAATAGATGTTAAAAGTACTTTTCTTAATGGCTACATAGAGGAGGAGGTTTATGTTAAGCAGCCACCGAGTTTTGAAAATCCAAATTTTCCTAATCATGTTTACAAACTGTCCAAAGCCTTGTATGGTCTAAAACAAGCCCCTAGAGCATGGTATGATAGGTTAAAAGCATTCTTACTTGAAAAGGGGTTTACCATGGGCAAGGTTGATAAAACTCTTTTTGTACTTAAGCATGGCAATGACTCATTATTCGTTCAAGTGTATGTGGATGATATTATCTTTGGTTGTGCTTCTCATGATCTCGTGTCCAAGTTTTCAGCTATGATGAGTTCAGAATTTGAGATGAGTATGATGGGAGAACTCACATACTTTTTGGGGCTGCAAATCAAGCAAACAAAAGAAGGAACTTTTGTGCATCAAACTAAGTATACAAAGGACCTTCTTAAGCGCTTCAACATGGACAAATGCAAGCCTCTTCGGACACCAATGGGAACAACAAAAACACTTGAACTTGACGAAGATGGTGACCTGGTCGATAAAAAAGAATACAGAAGTATGATTGGATCACTTTTGTATCTCACGGCGTCAAGACCGGACATACAATTTAGCGTATGTCTTTGTGCACGTTTTCAAGCTTCTCCACGTGCTTCACATCACCAAGCCATCAAAAGGATTCTCAGGTACCTACATGAAACTCAAGAATTTGACATTTTTCTTCCTTCTTCCTCAACCGTTTCTTTGAAAGCTTTTTCGAATGCTGATTTTGGGGGTTGTAGGATTGATAGGAAAAGTACTTCGGGTGCTTGTCATTTTCTTGGTAATTCACTTGTTTCTTGGTCCTCTAGAAAACAAAGTTCAGTTGCACAATCCACGGCCGAATCTGATTATGTAGCTGTGGCTAGCGCTTGCTCACAAATTTTTTGGATTGTTCAAACACTTAAGGACTATGGGGTTGCTTTAGATAGTGTTCCACTGTTTTGTGATAACACTAGTGCAATTTGTATTGCTAAAAACCCCGTGAAACACTCTAGAACTAAGCACATTGACATTAGGTATCACTTTCTTCGTGATAATGTTGAAAAAGAAAACATTGTGCTTCACCATGTCGATACCGAACAACAATTGGCTGATATTTTTACAAAACCTTTGGATTTCACTCGTTTTTGTTTCATTCATAGTGAAATAGGGGTTATGCATCCTCATGGCTTAAATTGAGGGGGAGTTTTTGAAACTTTGAAAGTCTATGTGTGAATCTGAAACTAAAATAATATAAGCATAGTATTTCATACATATATGACTTTGTGATTCCTTTTACAGGCTGAAAGTTCTTACTACATTACTTATGTTATACATTTTGTAGTTTTTGCCATGACTAGTAATTGGAATAATTACTTACACTAAATTTGGTCATGATCGAACTTTCTTGCTGTTTTGAACTTGTTGCGTGCTCACAAGTGCTTTTAATCATAAAAAAATTAATCAAGTGATCAGCTCACATGTTGAGTTTTCAAATAAAAACTGAGAATAGATCAAGAGAATATGCATGCATCGCACTTCTTCTTTTGAGATTGCTTATCATTGCACTAAGATATGAACTTGGAAGGAATTGTGTATGACTAAAACCATGTCCTTAAGTTTCTGATTGTCAAATGATATAGGCTTGGCTTGGTTGGTTAGAATAAGGCTGATGCGGCATATAATCTATTGCAAATATCATATGATCAACTTTGTGCCTTAAATGATTATGAATAATAAAAATGCAGCAACAAGTGTCATGTTTTCAGGTTTTGAAATAGTTGAGTAAGGGAGATCATGACTTGCTTAAACTGAAAAATATATTTGATCTCTAGCATGGCTTACACTACTTCATGTATCTCATTGATGTGATAGTGTAAGTAACCTGATAGTATGACTTGGATGAGTTTTGTTTTGTATGTATATGTTATAATATGCTCATAACATTTAAATTTTTTTCTTTTGAACCTTGCTGAATACATTGTCAAAGGGGGAGAAATATGTATAAGGAGAGATTTTTTTACACTTTGCATATGTTATACACTTTCTTCCTTCTCTGATTTTAAAAATGGGGAGAAATTAAAAAAGGGGAGAAATGAGTTTTCAAACCTTTTCAAAACTTTTCATAAGCCAATGTTCGGATTTTAATTGGTGTTGTCAATGCATTCATCAAGGGGGAGATTGTGAGACCTATGTGTGCTGAATACATTGGTAATTAGGATAAAAGTTAGCATTAACATTCAAAGTTTTGAATATTGCCAAAATATTCTTCTGTGACAAGGTCCGACAAGTTCTTTGTTAAGTCTGCCAAGTGTTGGCAAGGTCCGACGCAAGGTCCGGAGAGCTCCTGCAAGGTCCGAAAAGCTTCTGTGAGGTCCGGAGCTTGTTTTTAGGGAGCTCCCGTGAAGTTCAACTTGTAGAACTGCAGCGTCTTGTTTTTGCTTTTAACTCGTAATGTTTCAAACTTACTTTATAAAAAGGTTTGCTTAGTATTAATTTGCTAAGTTTTTGGTGTGTTTTGGTGGTTATGGCTGTTATCATTTGATATGGTTTGCAACATGCTTATGTGACGTGCTCATGTAAGGTGTTGTGGTTTTCGAACTAACGTGAGTCAAGTCGAGGACTTGTGCTCGGAAGAATTGGTTGTTTATTCATGTGCAGGTGTTGCTTGAGTTCAATACATGGCTGGTGACGGGATCCTTGGACTAGTCTCAGGGAGGAGATGAGGTTCCAACAACCAAGTTCGGGAGGAGCTGTGGTTGAGTTGATTGGGAGGCCGCGCAGCATGTTTGGATCAAGGGCAGTGCATATGAAGGTTGCGTGTACGTCGTTGAAAGGTGTTTGCACGTGTGCAAGGAGTGCATGGACGTGGCAACATTGTTCCAAGGCGTGATGAAGAGAAGTGGACGTAAAGAATTGGTCGGAAAGGTCCAACCGGCTGGATTGCGTACTCAGGCTGAGGCTGAGTCGGATATGGCTCAAATATGGAAGATTTGAGTTGGTTATGATAGGATTTCGTGCTAGGCAAAAAGTTGAGTTGTTTTAGAAATGTTTAGTACGTTCCTAAGGTGTTTGGAAGTCTCACGATTGCTTCTATCTGCGAATAGGAGAGTCCTGAGCAGTTATGGTAAGTTAGGATACGAGTCCAATTAGGAGTAGGAGTCCTAGATTGGAATGTTTAGCCTGAGGGCTGGCTATAAAAGCAAGGGAGGCCAGAGCTCTCGTGGGCAGAGAACTTTGGGCTGTTCCTCTTGTGTTTCTATTGAATAAAGTTCATAGTTTCGAGGAGTTTTTGTGCCTTGTTCGTCCGACTTGTTTTTCGTCAAGTCTTTCTCGCCGAGTTTCTGGACAGACCAACGTTGCTTCGGTGTTTCGTTCATAACTCGAGTTTTACAGATCCGATTGACGTGATTCTTTTTGGGTTGTCTTCACAACTCAATTATCTATCATCTATGAAATTTTCACGAACTTAGGATCTGTAGTTTTTGAGATACACGAGTTTCTTTACAGCGTTGCAGATCTGTTTTATATCGGGTAGAACAGATTGATCTTCGTTTAATGTTTTGATCGTATCTCAAGTTTTACTTCGTGTTTTCAAGTGATTCTTGTTGCATTAGATCCGTGACTTGATTCTATACCTCTCTACTTAATTTGTCACGGTTGAACACGTTTGAAAACACTTGCACACACGGTTTCTTTAACCGATTGATTTTTTACTGAGGAGTTTTTGTTGTTTCCGCTGCGAAAAGTTTTAATCTACCATTCACCCCCCTCTGGTAGCTTTTAACGTGCTCTTCGATCCTACAACACTTTCATAATGTGGGAAGACCGATATTGATGATGAAGATTGATATCTCAAGGGCTTTTGACTTAGTTGTTTGGGAATATATGCTTGAATTGCTCCAGGCAAGAGGATTTCCAAGCCGTTGGAGGGATTGGCTGCCCTTCTTTGGTCATCATCAACCTCTCACGTCCTGTTAAATGGTACCAAAGGGCCTCCTGTAACATGAGCGGATCTCCGACAAGGTGACCCTCTATCCCCTCACCTCTTCATTATCGCAATCGACACTCTGCAAGCTATCTTCCATAGGGTGACATCGGCAGGTGTATTATCTTCCCTTCCGGGCGGTCAGGCATTTCTGAGGGTCTCAATGTATGCTGATGTGGTTTTTTTTAAACCCAGTTCAAGCTGAGGTGTTGGCCACTGTGGAGATTCTACGTTTATTCGGGCTAGCCTCGGGCCTGGTTGTTAATACGTCTAAAGGCTCCATCACAACCATACGATGCGAAGACGCGAGCTAGATAACATTATGCAAGATTTCGGTGGACAAAGGGTTTCATTCCTAATAAATTATCTAGGTCTGTCGATCACCTTGGGCTGAACGAGACTAGAGCACCTGCAACCTATTCTAGAGAAGATCCAGGGAAAGATGGTCGGATGGCAAGCCCAGCTGTTAACCTTTGCAGGACGCATGGAGCTCGTGCAGACTGTTCTATCGTCGCTTTCAGTACATCTACTGAGCTCAATTCGACCACCTATGAAGTTCATTCAGGCTATGGATAAAGCTAGACGTCGGTTCTTGTGGGCGGGGGCCAATCACATTACCGGGGGCAAGTGCAAAGTAGCCGTCTACGCATCTCTGACCTACCACGTTTCAGTTGAGACTTGCGGCTTAGGTAGCTCTGGCATGTGTGGTCCTGTCCACAATGGCCCTGGAACTCCGTGGATCTCCCCATAGATGATGCTGACCGAACATTGTTTGCAGCGGCCACCTAACAATTGGCAGTGGTGAAAGGGTGTCCTTCTGGTGGTCCAGTTGGTTGCATGGCATGGCGCCCGCGGCATTGTTCCCAGAATTATTTAGCCGTTGTAGGAAGAAGAAGCTCACTGTGGCACAAGCAATTAGGGAACAGGCATGGACTCAAACGTTCCGGCCGATATTCTCCACTGAGTTACAAATGCAGTTTGCTACTTTGAGGATGCTAATCCAGGAACAGGGGGTATCCTCCGGGAATAGATCAAAGACTCTATCCAATGGAAATCACCGTCTGGTATATATTCAGTCCGGGCAGCATACCGATGGCAGTTCGAAGGAATATACCGCTCAGAGTTCCCATTGCTCATCTGGAGGGTTTGGGCTCCACCCAAGTGCAAAATCTTTACATGACTGCTCTCACAGAACAGGGTATGGACTGTGGACAGATTGCAGCGCCGGAGTTGGCCCAACTCATACTTCTGCTTCCGTAACCTTGAGACTTCGCTGCATATGATGCTTCAGTGCCGCGTAACTCGACTAGTGTGGCAGCAAATCAGCATGAGGTTCCGGTTGCTAGAGTTACATCCAGATAAGTGGGGGAGTGTTCGCTCAACGATCGGATGGCTACAGCAGATTAATGATTATGGCGACTTTGTGGATCATTTGAAAAGAACGGAATGAGCGGGTATTCCTAGGAGTTGAACGATCCATGACGTCATTGGCTGAAGAAGTGCGAGAATATACACGGGAGTGGTGTTTCGCCGGGGCTTCCAAGCTAGCCCTACTATGTAACAATATTGATAGATAGTTTCTGTCCCCCACCCCCCTCATTCATTTTCTTCTTCCTCTGATTCCTACTTCTATTCGTAGCATTCAACAGTTCCTAGGTTAGCTCGCCAGCTAACCTGTTGATTGTTATTGTATTTGAAATGTACTTCTCTACTTATGAATGAAACACTGGCTCGCCTAGCTCTTAAAAAAACCATCTGAAAAAAAATTGGGTTCTGCTCTCGTAGCTGATCATTTCACGGAAGAGATCAATGCGAGGTTGCCGTGAAGGCATTGGAATTTGGTCGTCCCTTTTTCCTCGCACGAGGTTCTCTTCTCCCCGACCCAGTGTGTCCAAAACATGTTGGATGAACATGAAGCTTTTATGAAATGAAAATGGTGAGGATGCTCCCAATTTCGGATTAACTAGAAAATAATATCTAAGAATAATACTCCTCCTGATGCTGTTACTTATTTTTGCGAGGATAATTCTGTTGCTTCTGTAATGTTATTTTTATCATGCTTATGTATGTTTTTCTTTAAAAGAATGCTTTTGCAATGTTAGAACAACCACAGCCTAACCTGACGCGCCGGCCGAAGTGACTATAACATGACATCCATTGGCCATTCGGCCCAAGTCTGGATTGGCTTGCCTGCAAAAGGCCCATCACACCATTCCATGGCATGGACTGGGAAAGAAGCCTTGTCTCCAGGTTCAGCCCACTTCAGGCCCAGTATCCAAGTGTGATGGGCCATAAGGCCCAAAGCGAAGGCGAGCTCCGTCGTTTCCCTCGAACAAACCAGATCGCACAGTTCTTCTCGCTCAATCGCAGGCCGCCTGCTCACGAGCTCATCGATCTCCTCCATTCCCCTCCGCCTCTGCGTTGTACGGCTCTGACGAGATGGCAGCCCCGCTCCGGCGGCGCCTCCCCTCCCTCGGCCGCGCGCTCCTGACACCGGCGCCGGCTCGGATGCTCTCCTCCGGGGCCTCGGACGCCCTCGTTGAGATCAAGCCCGGGGAGATCGGGATGGTCTCCGGCATCCCCGAGGAGCACCTCCGCCGCAGGGTAACGTTCCCCCAGCCCTGGACGTTCGTGTTTCTAGTAGCACGTTGCTAGTTCTCGTCGATCCATGTGGGCATCTGCGAGGTGTTTATAGATTCAGATTTTTTCAATGGCTAGGGATTAGGGCGCGGGGACCGGTCGATTTGCTGGTAGGGTAGTCGGAGTCGGGTGGCTAGAAATTCAAAACTGCTATTCATCTTTGCTATTGACTGGCTTGAAGTCTGAACGCTGACGAAGAGGAATGTGCGGAAGATTTTGTGCCCCTGCATATACACTATCGACCAAATGCTTGAAGTGTATAGCTAAATTTCTTAAAACTAAATTTTCTATTAGCAAACTTTTAATCACAGTTTCCCATGCTCTCTTGCGAATGAAGTCTGGTCATTGTCTGATTTTGTTAATTGTTGGCACTTAGAACCAAGTGGTCTCCAGTCAGATTGCCTTGTTTGCATCCTGTGCTCATGTGAGGATTGAAGGCAGCATGACTTCAGTTTTAAGACCTGCCTTATGCATGTGATCAGATTGAAGCTTGCCACTTATTAATGGGAGTCGCTTATTAACATGGCTGGTCTATGGCAGTCTGAGTTTTCTGGATTGTCTGGTGAACTGCAAATCTGATCTAGTTTCAATAGCATGAAAGGGTGGGTCATCTTAGAGAACTGTTTTTTTGTTATTCTTATGTATGTAGCTTACCTAGCAACTTGGGACCTTTCTTCCGTTCCTTTCTTTTTTTTTTCTTCTTAAGTAGTCCGCTTATTCTTGTGAATTAGCAGGTTGTAATTTATTCACCAGCTAGGACTGCATCCCAGCAAGGTTCAGGCAAAGTCGGGAGGTGGAAAATCAACTTTGTGTCAACACAAAAGTATGTTCCTGGCCATGCTTTATTGTTCATTAGTGTAATTAACTGAGAATCATCAAATGTTGCAATCTGTACTCATATGTGTTATATGTTTGGAGTTGACGATGATTATTATATCAAATTATTTTGGTTGATATATCCTCCTGCTTATTGAATTTCTTTGCCCCCTCTTTTGATAAAGTGTCATCAATTGAATGTATTACAGGTGGGAGAACCCACTAATGGGATGGACATCTACTGGTGATCCATATGCTAATGTTGGTGACGCGGGACTTACATTTGATAGCGCAGAATCAGCAAAAGCATTTGCTGAAAAACACGGATGGAACTATGTGGTGGGTCCTCTTTCTTTTTTCTGGGAGCTGACAATTGATTTGGCAGATTAGATACTCAATTTGAATTTGTAAGTTGTGGCTGCTATTTCATGACTATTTGTTAAATGGTAATATTGGAGTACTTAAATTGCATAATCTTCTGATGTTTTGTGTTTTTCTGTTTCATTTCTCCCCTTGAAAGTTAAAAATTGGTGAGGCACTTGTAAATTCTGATGCTTAAGTGTCTAGACTATATAATGGTGGTACTGTGGTAGAAAGACTAGATTTATTCATCTATTGAAGTATGAATGGATATGGACTCTATACTATTTCCTCAATAGAATCTTCACATGTTGATAATGGTCAATTGGAGAAAGAAACGTGGTTAATTTCCATATCTGGTCTGAGGTTGCATTTTGCCCCAAATACTTACCACTGAAATTTCTTCTCCCCAAGGTTCTTTTTTTTGTATTTTCATGTGAATTATCTTGCATCGATCTTGCCTTTGTCATGGGCATAGGCCTGCTGGGTAAGCATGGGTCATGACACAGTAATTTGTGGCTTGTTACTGTATTTGGGCGTTACTGTAGCGACGGCTAGGGTTTGGGATAGATTAGTAGTTTCCTTTGTCGTAGGGGTTAGTTTCTTAAAAGTCAAGTCACCTTGTCTATATATAGATGAGGATTGTATCATGGGCCATTAAACAATGAAGAATCAATTAAAAGAGTCCCTCCAACCTGTAGCCTAGTCTCCCTCTAAGAAGCCGTTGCCGCCCGACCTTTCTCTTGGCGGTGTTTAACTGTTTACCCCTTATAATCCAAGGATCGTATCATCTTTGCTGCTTTCCATGTTGTCGATGGTAAATTTTATGTGAGGACTTGCTATCTCTATTCTCAAAAACTCATTGTACTTTTGTACTGATTGCAAATTTACTGGTCTTTGTAGTTTTTATGTTGGAAGTTTAATTTTACCTGTGACGTAAACTGATGCCCATTTAGACTTATGCAGTCCACATTCTAGAGTAGAACTTACTGTTGAGTATGATCCCTTTCATTTACTGTTGAAGTATTCATTAACTTGCATATTCTTAATCCTTCAGATCTGTTGGAATGCTTTTCCCCAAGTTTAGTAGAGTTCGAAACTCTGTACTTACATGATATTTTTTTTGCTGCAGGTTCGTAAACGTCATACACCTCTTTTGAAGGTATCTATTTTTCCCTATTATCTTCATTTGACTTCACTTAAGTTTATTGAGTCATGCATGTAGCTTATACAAACTCCGCCTATGTTGTAATGACATAGCCTATGATATGTTGATAGCTAACACCCTCTTTAGGAAGAGGCAATCTCACCTAGTGACATTTAGTAGTGCCCAACACTCTAGCCAGATTGACTTTGTCCTCACTAGGAGAAAGGATAGACGGGAGTGTCTAGATTGTAAGGTGATCCCGGGGGAGTGTGTTGTGACACAACACAAGTTTGTGGTAGCTGACTTTCGCTTCCATACATGCTCTTTGCGGGACAAAGGTGTCAAAATCACAAGAACAAAGTGGTGGAAGTTGAAGGGAGAATCACAAGAATCCTTTAAAAATAGGGTGATCATAGAAGGACCCTGGGCAGAAAATGGAGATGCAGATAGTATGTGGATGAAGATGGCAACTTGCATTAGGAAGGTAGCTAGTGAGGTGTTCGGTGTGACAAAGGGAAAGAAACTTGTAGATAAAGACACTTGGTGGTGGAATGAGGATGTACAAAAGTCCATTAAGGAGAAGAAGGAGTGTTACAAGAGTTGGCATAATGATAGAAGCGCAAGCAACATGCTTAAGTACAAAGAGGATAAGAATAATGCAAAGCGGGCTGTGAGTAAGGCAAGAGGACAGGCCTATGATAAGTTATATGAGAGACTAGAGACAAAAGAAGGTGAAAAGGACATATACAAGGTAGCAAAAATCCGCGAAAGAAAGATGAGGGATCTCAATCAAGTTAAATGCATCAAAGATGAGACTGACCACATTCTAGTGAAGGATGAAGAGATTAAGAATAGATGGCGTGATTACTTTAATGGGCTATTCAATGATGGGAATGGGAGCACTATGGTTGAGTTGGATGACTCCTTTGATGACTCCAACAGGCGGTTCGTGCGGAGGATACAAGAGTTTGAGGTTAAGGAGGCCTTAAAAAGGATGAAAGGAGGAAAGGCACTCGGCCCTGACGATGTCCCTATTGAGGTGTGGAGATGTCTTGGGGACGTGGCAATAGTATGGCTCACAAAGCTATTCAACTACATTTTTCGGTCAAACAAGATGCCTGAAGAATGGAGGAAAAGTATATTAGTACCTATCTTCAAAAATAAAGGAGATATTCAAAGTTGTACTAATTATCGAGGCATTAAGCTTATGAGTCATACTATGAAGCTTTGGGAGAGAGTGATTGAACACCGCCTGAGGAAAGTGACTAATGTCACTAAAAACCAGTTTGGTTTTATGTCTGGGAGGTCTACAATGGAGGCGATTTTCTTGCTTCGTCAGCTTATGGAGAGATATAGGGAGCAGAAGAAGGACTTGCATATAGTGTTCATCGACTTGGAGAAGGCGTACGACAAGATACCAAGGTCAGTCATGTGGTGGGCACTAGAGAAACATAAAGTGCCAACAAAGTACATTACCCTTATCAAGGATATGTACAATAATGTTAGGACAAGTGTGCGCGTAAGTGATAGTGAGACTGATGCATTTCCTATCACGGTAGGACTACATCAAGGATCAGCTTTGAGCCCATACATCTTTTCCTTGGTGATGGATGAGGTGTCGAAGGATATACAAGGGGATATCCCTTGGTGCATGCTCTTTGCTGATGATGTAGTGCTGGTAGATGGAACTAGAGATGGTGTTGATAAGAAATTAGAGTTATGGAGACAAACCTTAGAGTCCAAGGGGTTTAGACTTAGTAGGACCAAAACAGAGTATATGAGGTGTGACTTTAGTGGTGTTGGTCTTGAAGAAGGAAATGTTTGTCTACAAGGACAAATAGTACCTAGAAGGGACTCTTTCCGATACTTAGGATCAATGTTACAAAGCAATGGCGATATTGATGAGGATGTTTGCCACAGGATCAAGGTAGGGTGGATGAAATGGCGACAAGCCTCTGGAATCCTATGTGATAGGAAAGTCCCACAAAAGCTAAAAGGGAAGTTCTATAGGACGGTGATCAGACCCGCGATGCTCTATGGGGCGGAATGTTGGCCAACTAAACGGCAACATGTCCAACAAATGAGTGTCGCAGAGATGCGCATGCTACGGTGGATGTGCGGGCACACGAGAAGAGACCGAATAAGGAATGAGGTGATTCGAGATAAGGTAGGGGTGGCGCCGATTGAAGAGAAGTTAGTCCAACATCGACTTAGGTGGTTTGGACATATCCAACGGAGACCTTCAGAAGCACCGGTTAACAGTGGGATTTTAAGAGGTAGAGAAAATATTAGGAGGGGTAGAGGACGACCAAGATTGACCTGGGAGGAGGCGGTAAAACGAGATTTGAGAGATTGGAATGTATCCAGTGACTTAGCTCATGATAGGACCGCATGGAAAGTAGCAATCCATGTGCCAGAATCGTAGTCTTGTTTTTTTTTCTCTTTTCTTTTTCTTTTTTTCTTTTTTCTTTTCTCTTTTTCTTTTTTTTTCTTTTTTTTCTTTTTTTCTCTCTTTTTTTTTCTTGTTCTTATAACTCTTCCTCTCTTTTACTTCATTGATATTGGGTTTCATGTCTAGCCGACCCCAACAGGCTTGGGATAAAGGCTTGGTTATTGTATTGTATTGTATTGTTGCATGTAGCTTATACAAGGTTGATTTGTGCCTTTTTTCTGATACTGATTTTGTGTTCATTTTCTTCAACTTATAAGGTGCATTTCAAAAGTTTGCATGAAGTAGTTATATCTTGTTCCTCAGTTCGGTATCAGGCCTGATGACATGCCTACTCCCTAAGTATTTTGTGCATGATTGAACAGATACAAAATAGTTGTCAGAAGTAGTTGACGTAAGTGTTAAGTAAGAATTGTGAAGTAAAAAATGCTGGTAAATGAAGCAGAGTTTGCAGTAAAAATACTGTTTGCTGCTGCCGTGGGTGGACCACTTTGAATTGCTAGTTCAGCTTCAGTAAGTATATCCATTAATTTGAAATTTTGTATTCAAATCTACCTTATCCCTCCCCCCCCCCCCCCACACACACACAGTTTCAGTTGAATTGGTTATTTCCACAATTACGGCGTATACAAATAAAGTGTTCCTTTGGTGTCTTTATGTCTAAGCATGTGCACTTGCAAAAACAGTATGACCCGTTTTAAACATAAGCACATATCACTATAATGCATGCCAAAATCTATAATGTGTGAGGAATAGTAGACTGAGAATAGATTGTTCAATACTTGGTATCAGCAAGATTGAGTTGAGGATGGCATCGGTCATAGTGATAATGGTGTTTCCTGGTAATCAAGGATAATAGTGCCTGTTAGAATGGAGGAGATGGAGATTAAGGACTTACTAGAGGGGCAACTTTAACTCAGGAAAGGATATGGACGTCCTGTCCCAAGAATGATGAGCGCCAGCTTGGAGAAGGGAGGAAAGAGCTAAGGGTCAAATGGAATGACGGGGGCAACCACTTTAAATGAGTAGCCTGCTGATGATGGTAGTACTCGAGTAATTTCTTGACGTTTATACTTTGCTAGCTCGTATGATCCTTTTAAGAAGGAGAAAAGTTGTTCGAGTCAGAACTGATAAGGTAGAAGCTGCCGAAGAAAAGCCAAATTTGGCATCAACGTTGGAGGTATGTTGATTGTTGAATGTGTGAACTGTGCATAATTGCCCAAGTTCCAGGATCCTCATCCACTCCTGAGTCGCATCTTTTATTAGCAGGGTATGGATAAGAACAAGCTGGTCACTGCTGGCTTCCATGTAGGTTGAATCTATGCATCTGTTGATGCAATGTGACCGCTGTTTTGGCAGATTTTCACGGTGCATGCATCCCTACATAAATTTTTCCTAGTCCAGCTATTTTGCATTTAAGTGTTGTGGTTATACGTTAGTCACTATTATTGCAAGGCTCTAGAATGACATGTAGTGAGTGAAATATATTACAAAAGGCCACAAGTATGGCTGATATGACTTTGTTTGCAATTTTATTTATGAACTGGAGTGTGCCTCCTCTCTCACGCCTACAAATATAACCGCTGATACAACAGTAAAAGTTTGCATGTCCTTAGTAAAAGGATTTCCTGGTTGGACATTATCAGGACTTAATATTCCTTCTTTATAGCGTGGCTTTTTTTCATGTAAATGTTGGATCTCCTTTTCGCTTTCATTTTGTAGATTGCTCGTAAGTCGTTTTGTTATTTCTGTCCTTGCCTGACGCCGCTCGTCTAATCCAATAATTTGATGGAACGTGCACGGCATCGGTTCTTAGTGACCGTACTGGCACAGGTCGTATCGGGTGATGAATCTCGCTTGTTACCTGTAGTCTTTACATGACTGGACTTGGTAGGGCTGCGTTAACTCACTTTCGTAATACTAGAAGCTGCAGTTCATTCAAGTCTATTGGCCAGATTAACCTGCTCTAGTACATTTGACGAAATATAGATCACCCTGGGCACAATTTGAAAGTACCCATCCGTTTGAGTTGCTTGAACTGTAGAAGCATAGATTGCTATTGCTCAATGTTTCATTCCTTAAAATGCTTATGACCATTGATTTCTCTGGTGCTACATTGCATTACTGTCTCTGTTTACTGTGAGTTTTGTTACACACGTCTGTATTAATGGAACAATTTGTTTATTCAAATCTCGAATTACTGGCTGTCGTCCTAATCAGAAGGGATCGGCCTATGTGTGATTAACCGGATTGTGTTTCTACATGCAGCCCAAGGCTTACGCGGAAAACTTCAAGTGGAGAGGTCCCCCGAAGACGGAGCAAGCATGAGCTCTTGCCTGAGCCGACGCTCAGAAGACGTTCCCCGCTGCTGCTTTTGCTTCCATCATTATCCATTGTGAAAGCATGATCCGTCAAACATGTAATAAGCATTTGCTGAAATCAAACAAAATGCAGGTACTGCGAAAGAGTTTGTTTTATTTCTATCCTGTGCCGTTGGCACTTGAAAGAAGATATAATCTCATTCTTTGTTAAATGATATTCCAACTGAGCCAGTTTTAAAAACATGTCATGCTGATGTCGACATGCTTTCGCACGGCATTACGCAAGAACCGACAAACGTCCTTATAAAATTAAGAAGAACGTTTTAGAAAAAGAAATCAGGTAGATACCGACGCGTGCAGCTCCATTAAAGTACACGTTTATATTTCCCCTTGCATTTCCCCAGTCGACATCTTATGTACTTCAGATTCCAGAGCCTGGTCTACATTCTATGCAGTACGCAAAAGAGGAAGCTGATCTAGTTTTACAAGCAGCTTAGCCGATATGCACTTGGTTTTGCAGACCGCAGTTTGTGTCCAACACCAGCTTTGGGGGATGCAGCGCAAGCTTTTAGCTCTCGCTCATCTCGCCGGAGCAGCTGTTGACGCCGGATGTGCGAAACCTCCAGGTGAACATGTAGTCTCTGAACTCGCACTGCAGCCGGGTGACGTCGCACGGTACAGAGATGGAGGTGCACTTGCCGTCGCACTCCCACTCGATCCTTGCCGTGCATGTGAACGGGACCCCGTGGGACTCCGGCAGGGACGCCTGCCCGGCCACCACCAGCACCACCTCGCCGCTGATCCTCCTCGACGCCGCGGCCACGGCGCGGAGCCACGGGCACTCGGGCTGCCCCACCATCTCCTTGTACGCGTCGTTCACCAGCCAAACGCGGTTACCCGAGTCCGAGACCAACGCCGGGAGCGCGTCGGCTTCGAGCTCCACCTCCACATCAACCGCCGTCTTCGAGACGGCGGCGGTGGTGTAGCTCGCGGGATGGGTGCGGTGGATGATGGAATCGACGCGGATGGTCGAGCCTACCGGGCGCACCGCCCGCGGGGAGATTAACTTGGGCTCCAGCAGCTTCCGCAGCAGGTCGCGCTCCACGGGCACGTCCCTCTCCTCCTTCGGCGCCAGGTCCTCGGGACCCAGCCGGGGCGAGGCCATAGGAACGCACGCACTGGCTGGGACGACAACGGACGCGTGCGCCCTCGTCGCCGTGGCCGCAGCGTCGGTGGTCGAGGCGCACCGGAGAGGCGGGTAAGGCGCCGCCGCCCTCTTCCTCTTGGCCGCCGGCACGAGGCTCGGGCGGCCGCGCTTCCGGGCCTGGGACGGCCTGCTCTGCAGCTGGCACAGCACCCGGTTCGTGGCCACGACGCCCTCGGCCACCGCCTGCGCCGGCGAAGCCGCCAGCGACGGCTTGGGCGCGATGGGCCTGAACCGTGCCAGGATCTCGTTGGCCTTGACGGCCATGTCCGCCGGCTGCACCACGGCCATGCTTGGCGGGCGGAGCACCCACGTCGGACAGGACACAGTGGTCAGTGGAGTCCTGATCGATCAGTCGAGTACGACGGACCGGAGCACGGCGTTGGGGCCCGGCCGGGGCCGTGCGGCTTAAGAAGGCAGGGCCGGCCAATCGGACGCGCGCAGGGGGAGGGGCACGTGGGAGAGCGGGGCGGGGTACGGTCGATCGCGACGGGACGCGGCCGACACGTAGGCGGAGCCGAGTCGCGGGGCGCGCGCTTTGGAGGGGCGGCTTGGGTGGCTTCCGGTTCCGGTGGAGTGACGGGGTGACCGGTGAGGCGCTACATGCGGGTCGCCTGGCCGCTTCGGCTCAGCCCCTCGCGTTGGGCATGCCGCGTTGCCTCGGGCGCCTCGTCCCCCCGTGGCGCTTTGCGCTGTTAGTTGGGCCGCGGTCATTCCCTGGCTGCCGCGCCATTGATGGATGGGGGCGTGGCCTTGCCGGCGTTGCAAGGCCTCGTCGAAGCACACCGCGGCATCGTCCTCCAACAAGCAACGTACGTACGTGCGAGCACTTTGCCCTTGCTTGGAAGAACCTACTCGGGACACAGTATTAACTTGCGGTAAGAAATTGATACGTGCATGCGAGTGGACGCATGATTATGTACTGTGATTTTCTGAGAAGACTGCTTACATGGCTTTCGAAAAAAGAAGACTGCTTACATCGTATCTATCTCTGAATTCCAATTTCAATGGCGATCCATCTCCGCCTGTTAGCTACAGTAATCTAGGCCACCAGAACCGACCGCCTAACGTATATGCACGTGCTGTTTATCTTATCCTGTGATGCGGATACATGCATGTACCTAAAAAAATTATGAGGTGTGCATGACGAGATCATCTAGCTACAACGACGACAAATGCTTAGCTCGACGAATTGAAAGTTCGTGACGCGCAGGCTTGACTCTTGAGCACCGCCGTCGCGGGCTGCAAGGCGAGGTGATCGGGACGCTCGCATGCATACGTCGTCGGATGCATGCACCTCCCGGAGCTCAGGTTTACCGTTTCATCGGGAACTGGGGAGTAAGTGGATATCTAAAGCTCAAGCTCAAATCTAAGTTAGAGTATCTTCATCGATGATGAAAAATTGGATCACTGCTCTTTCTATAGGCTGGTGTAAAATTTTAATATGAAAATTTTGGTCTCAACTACAGTACGACGACGGAGATGCTGCTAGCCAATACCGCGTCGGTGCAGTAACTACAGTGTTTACGCGCCATCTAGATGGGCTGCATATACGTACGCGGCTGGAATCACGTTCACGGACACGTATGGCCGCACTTCCTTGTACACGACACAGGACACGTGGAACATGCATATGCCGGACGTCCTACTGGAGGCAACCAACCATGGGCCTAGCTAGCTTCATGCTAGCCACCCACCCGGAGCAGCCAGCCGAGCCGAGAGGGCGCTTCACCTCTTCGTCCCACACGCGGGGACTGAGCGTTCTGCAGATGCTACGGGCGCGGCGATTGTTTAATCGTTTTCCGCTGCATGCGCGGCATGTGCTGGTCGCCGTGGCAACCGGGCAGGGAGGCGGCGCGGCGAGTGGCCGCGCCGGGACTGGCGGTTGCCGGGCGCGGGCGCGCGTGGTCGACGCATGCATGCAGGCGTCCCGGGCCGGTGAGTGGCGGGCGCGCGTCGCGAGGCGGCGATGACGCAGCGGGGAGAGATGCAGGGCAGGCGCGCTTTCGGTGGGTGGGCGGGGGGGGGGGGGGGGGGGGGGCGATCCGGAGCGTGGCTGCTGCTGATCGTCCGTGTGCGCTACATCTGTTGACGAGTGAGCGCACGCCACAGTAAACGCGGCCGCGTCGCGGCAGTTCTGGTTCATACGCGCTGGTGACATTGCTGATAAATCCTTTATCAGGGACATGGGTCTGTTTCTGTTGCAGAAAAGGGGGAGAGTTTCTAGTGGTGACTTTTGTGAACTCAATTTTGTGCTCTTTTGCAGTTCAACAACGACGACTAAATTCTCCTTTGCTTCGACCAATTTAAAATTTGCATTTGGAAAATTTTGGACTAAAGTTGGTTTTCTTATAGTTTAGAGGAAATCCATTTCTACTTCCTTTGTTGAGAGCCGAGGTTTGGACCAATTTTGCTGTGGGCTTCTACTTCTCAGCAACAGAGGTTACTTTGGGCCCTAAAAAATGCAACATGAATTGAGTCCAATGTCCCAAGGCCCAATTATATTTCCGCCACACGCAGGGCCTAATCTGGCCGAGGCAGAAGGCCCAACAGCGAGTCAGCGACTACGGAATTTTTTTGGCAGTGTTATTAAAGAATTTAATATTAATAACATCCAAATATTTTTTTGCAAAACTAGCCACTCAATCGTCCACGGCGTGGACGTCCTGTCGTCCACGCCGTGGACGATTGGGCCACGTATGCAGCTCTGTCGTCCACAGCGTGGACGACTACACCACATGGACCATCCTGTCGTCCACGCCGTGGACGACAGGCCAGGGAGGCTTGATTGCTCTCTGCAGCAAATATTATAAGATTAGGTTTTTAGCATCCATTTAAAAATGCTTAGAGACATTTTTACAAAATGTTTTTATAGAATTTAATGTAGTATATTGTGTTATAATTTTATATAAGTTCTTTAATTTGATTTTTGTTTAATAGATTCTATGTTACGGAATTTTGAATTATGTAACACGATCAAAAATTTTATTATTTCTTGTTGTGGATGTAAATGTAACTAAATTTAACAAAATAACAGCAACACTTCATTTAAAACATTCGGATACATTACGAAGTTTATTAAATTGCAAATATAGATTTTACTGAGTGCTACGGGATATTTTCCCTTGCGCAATGCATCCGGTCCAACATCGCTTGCGCGACGTGCTCTCTCGCGTAAGCGCTCCCGTTCATCTTCTCTCGCCTGGCGAGTAATGCGTTCTTCCTCCTGAGCGTGGCGACGTTACTTTTCGTCGATTCTTTGAAGTTCTTCCTGACGTTTGCGCCGACGCTCCGCCTGTTCAGCCGCATCCTTCCTCTCCTACTCAACCCGCTTTTCGAACTCCATCTCGTAGTGGAACTTGTCCCAGGAAGCTCTGTGCATCGCGTGTACATACTCGACGTCTTCCGGTGTTTGTTCGTTGTCGATGTACCAGGTGAACTCACAAAGGGGCGGCGGAGACTACATGATTAGTTATGTGTTGTTATTAATATTAGAGCTAAAATACGGATACGTGAAGTAAACATGTTACCTGACTTCAACCATTCGGGAAAAATGTCGTGGTACTATGCGGGGGTCATATTCATAGTTGTTGCACATCCGTAGCCTCAAACCGTAAGTGACTCCCAGCCTTAAATCTTTCACGAACCGACAATCAGTGTCATATAGACACATTGGCGGTTATAGTCCATCTGGAACGCGAACTCTCTCTTTTTGATTTGGTGGTGAGTACGGTGAGTCCATATCCGCAAGAGTTGGGTCTGTGAAGTGTGGTTGTGGCGATGTCCGGAGTGCTCTTAAATAGACAATCGAAGATAGACGATTCGTCCACGAGGTGGACGATTCGTCCAGTACATGGACGACTAGTACATCAGTTGTATGACTCGTCGAACAGGTGGACTAGTCGTCCACTATGTGGATGACAATTCCGTCAGCGGTACGACTAGTTCATTATTTGTATGACTCGTCCATCAGGTGCACGAGTCGTCCACCATGTGGACGAGTTGTCCAATAGGTGGATGACTAGTCCATCACTTATACTATTCGTCCATCAATTGTTCGACTCGTCTATTAGTTACTCAACTAGTCCATCACTTGTAGTACAGTGCGAAAATTATAGAACAATAATAGTTACTCGTCCATATTTATTAAAATTCTTAGTACAATATCATACATTACAAGGATACATTGCGAGCATACATGTTGCTCTACATTAGTGAAACCTAGTTCTAATGGTTATGGTTTGGCTTGTGGTGAGGACATTCGCAATCCTTGTTGTCGCAGACGGGCGTATCACCTATGTACTCGAATAGCTGTGACTCCATTTCCGCTAGTTCACCAACCATCTCTCGGTTTCGATCTTGTAAATATTTAATGTAATCTTCAGTTGGCTTGATTGGCGGTGGGTCAACCCAAAGTGTGTATCCGCAATTATTATCATCGAAGTAACACTAGTTAAAAAGCAAAACATGGTCAAAATGACAATATTTTACCGAAAAATTAATGTATTTTGAACTTACTCCACCGTTAGGGCAACGAAAGAATCGACGACCACTGCCCTACCTTCCATCCTTCATTTGCACAACACAATCAATGTCACAGCGACATTTGGGTCACTCTTCTTTCGTGCTATCATATGGACAAAGAGGATTGAACACACCAAAATCACTCTTGCTTAGAAGTGGGAATCTATCTACAGGTGGTTCATATCAATTAGGACCACCCACCAAGTAGTCGGGACGCACCGATCTAATGTTTTCCACCTCTGTCCTACCACGACCTCTGCTCGCCATTATTTTAGTACTCTCTTCTCTCACACTCAATTTATAATGGTGACTCTTCAAGGCGCTACGACTTTTATAGGGCTAATATCGTCCATCCCGTGGACGACTCCTTTATTATATGGACGAGTCGTACATGTCGTGTGCTACTCGTCCAACTCGTTAACGATTTTGAATCAATTATCAGGAACACTTTTTCATTTGTAGTTGGGTGTTTTGATATTAAAAGATTTATTATTTGTGACATAAAGTAACGTCCAAAAGTAGATATTTAAATTCATTATCCTAAAAGATATGATACATAGAGTAAAAAAAACAAAAAATAAATTACACAATAAATCAATGCCTAGCACGCTTTCCATGTGCTCCCCTAGCAGCCCTACGCGCCGCTCGTACGTGGTCCGCATCGTAAGTTAGCGGATCAGGAGGGTTCCTAGGCCTAGGAGGTGCTGGCGGGGTCGCAACGTCCACCGACTGCGTCGGCTCCGGAGCTCCTTGCGTCTAAGGAAGCGTGTCCGCCATAGCATCGGCGACAATACGCTTTCCAGTCAAAGGAGACTCCCAAATCCTGTTGTGTAGCATCGGACCCGTAAGACGGGTCCTCAAAATATACAAAACATATTATTTCTCAAATTATTAAATATCTATAAAGATTAATAATATAAATTAAAGTGACGCGTACCACTGCACCAGTTGGATGTCCCAACAATGTCACCGAGACACGTCGAAGGCACTGCACATAAAACAATATTAATGACTACGCTGAACCTATTTGTATAAATCAGTAATATATCTACGTCGTACCTGGCGGTGGAACAGTCATCGCCGGTGCGTTGAACGACTGTTGTCCAGAGGAGTCTTGACGACAAGACTCCGTGCACGAAAGGGACATATGCTTGATGGCGTCGGCTATGCACTTATGCATTTTTTCACGCCGTTGCGTTCACTTCTGTCGGGATGTGCAAGCCCTGATCCACGCTTTGTACCATAGCCCTCACATCGATCTTGGCACTCCTAAGCATCTGAAAATGTAAACGAAAACATGTAAGTAAAATAAATTATAATAAAACTTACGCAACTAAGAAAATAGTAATTGGAAACTTACTGGTAGTAAAGTGTTACAATCTCTGTGTCGAGGGTACGTGTCTGTCATCGACGCGACGTGTGCCTCCGGATCTGCTGGGATGTATGAAACTCGCGTAGTGTACGAGAGATGTACCAACATAGGTACTCATCGTATGATTCCGCGCTGAACGTGTAGGCATCCGCGATTACGTCCTGAGGTGCCTCTGCCCACTGCTGTACCCAAGCCTCCATGCGAGGCCAGAAAATGGGCGTAGAGAAACCTTTCCGTATGTGCCTGCGAGGAAAAAATAACGTTTCTCAGAGATTAAAACTTATGTAAGTTAAATATAAATAAAGCAAAGTACTTACGTGTGTGTAGTAGGCGGAACTGCGAGACCCCTAGGAACTGGGAAGACCTGGTGCCGTCCAAATTGTCGCATAACTCTGTGAGGAGAGTACTCCTCCACGCAGATGTCGTACACGAGAGCCTTCCGTGTTCATCACACGTGCGCATCTCTCGTGCACAACGACGACAACCCAGCGGGTGCGCAACGCTCCACGGCCTCGTACGAGAATGGAGTCCATACGACGTCGCTGTCCACCTGTAGGCGGTCAAACGACATCGTATACTCCAGGTAAACTATGTGCACGGTGTCGTCACCCCAAGTACGCTAAAAAAATATTATAACGAAACATATAGTTATGTTAATAATGGGTATACATGTTTTACAAGTTTACGTACCCTACGTCGAGTCCACAATGTACCCATCGTTGGCCTGTCCTCCTGTGAGTTCCCGTACAAGGCATCACTGTATGGGGTGACGTCCACCCTAGGACGACCTATCGAGAAACGCTCGTACGCCCAGAGGATCAACAACAACGGACAACCAGACAGTATGCCATACATCGCTAGCTATGAACAATAGAAATATTAAATGTCATTTGGTTAAAAAATGATAAGTTTTGAATAATGTGTTTATAGTAACTTACATTTGTACATGCTGTATAAAGACCTCGATAAGTGGCCGCTAGCACAGCTGAACCCCAACTGTACTGCGGAACTACGTGAGGGAAACTGTCCGCTATCTCTCTAGCGAAGTAGATCAGACGCTAGTTGACCGTGTCGTCGTGTGAGTCTGTGAACATGATCCACCCAAAAAGCCACAGAAGGTACGTCTCCAAGTGTTTAGAGATTGTGAACTCATCCGCGTCCGGGTGGATATTCTCGGGCTAAAAGGAAGAAATAATTGTGTATTGTTATATTAATTAGTAATGATGATATATTATATAAAAATCTAAATAAACTTACCTCAAACTGTTGCAACCAAGTATTCGGCAGACCTGGTCTTGTCTATCTGTGATCGGTATCACTGGTCCGTGCCTCTGAGTGTACCTCAGGTGTAGCACGACGCTAGAGAAACGGTCGTGTAGGTCCTCGCGTCATCCGTCCGACAAGTCAGGCCTACAAACGGCCTGCCCGGCGAGCGGAAGCCCTAGCAAGTAGGACACGTCCTCAAGCGTGACTGTCATCTCTCCATAAGGCATGTGGAAAGTGTGTGTCTTCTGGTCTCCAACGGTCGACCAACGCAGTAAGTAGGGAACGGTCGTAGGTTAGTCGCATGGACTTTTCTTTAGACCGTTCCATTACCTGGGGCTCCAACATCCTACACAGTGGCAGGAGCCCCACTGCACTCAACCTGCAATACACGATATTAAATTACTACGAAACAATCTAACATTTATTAATTAGTTAATTATACAATTTCGTGCCTGTCGATCCACCCATCGTCCAGGTGTAACAGCGTCTTCGGCACCGTAGGCCACAACGTGGTGAGTTCAACTCCTCGAACACTCCTCAAGTACGAGCGGTGTCGAGAGTCGAACTGAGCGTCCAGGAGTTCGTAAGTGCCACTATCACTCGCAGCCATGGCTGCAGGGTTGAAATATATGAAATTATTATTCATTATTAACTTATGTAAAGTCTTAACGAAGAACATTATTCTTAAACAACAAAATTTGTAATACATGATGACGTTAAAACGAAAATATTACAATTCCAATTATTGATCATCCCGCCGTGAGCGACGAGCACGAGGACGCCGCCCGTCATATGGATTTCCTGAAGGTCCCGCTTCTACTGCTCCAGGAACATTACGCCGAACGCAATTCTTATAACTATGGCCAACTTCGTTACAGTTGCTACATCTCACTTGTTGCGACGTTGAGCACTCATCCATATCATTTCTTATACATCGAGTCTTACGATGGCCACAAGTCTGCTTCAACCTCAGATAATCAGGGCCTCTTTTGAATTGTGGTCCACGATCATTGGTGCATGCACCAAAAATCCGGTAACCAAATATCTCTGTGCCAGGTTGTGTGCAAAGTCCCCTTCAAAAAATACTGTGACACATATATAGTTGGAGATAATTGACTTCGACTGCAGGCAGCAATGACATGAGAACAAGGTCTATGCAGTAGCTTTGGCTTCATACATGTACATATGACAGAGTTCTCACAAAGTATGCACTCATGAACAGTCCGTTCACTCGTGGCACAACGTCTGCCTTTGTCTCTGCATGTGATCTCAAACCTGTTCTGCACAGTTCCAGTTTGTTTAACACTATGCAAATGAGCTTTTTTAATCTTCTCGTCCATGTAGTCACAAACAAATCTTGAGAAGACTAAATTAGGATCAGCCATCAATGGAGAAGCTTTTGCAAAACGCTCGCGGAAGTATTTCATCATTCCATTCAATATTCTTTCAACGATACCAACTAGTGGTAAATTTCTTGACCCACGTAGTATAAAGTTGTAAACCTATATGAAAGTTGCATTAGTTTGTAGTCTTACCATTGTTAAGACATATTTAAAGTATAACAAATAATTACATACCTCTGCTAAATTAATTGTCATAATTCCGTACCTAGCACCATGTGTGTCATATAACAATGACCATTTCTCTTTCGGCTCATTATGAATCCAATGTGAGAAACATCTGATAGATGATCCAGCCCTATGAGATATAGTCTGTTCGGTTGAAGTAACGGTGCAGAGTGGATCAGAGGTGTCTTCATTACTATCCCGTCCAAGTAAATTTTTCGTTTGTTTATTAGTGAGTTCATCAAGACGACGCCATAAAGCATTGAACTTTCTCTTTTGATTTTGACTACAGAGACGCTTAAACATATTTATGAGCAGTTTGTTCTTGAAGTGACTATAAAAATTTACACCCAAGTGCCTTATACACCACCTTGATTCTATATCCGGCCAAACTGGTGTGAGAGAGCTCTCTGCGCAGCCGTATTTAATATCCGTTATTGCCTCCAACAAGCCAGCGTGACGGTCGTGTATAACACATACATTTTCTCGGTCTTGAACTACATCAACTCTAACCCGTTTCAAAAACCAGTACCAACTATCAGCATTTTCACTCTCCACAAATGCAAAGACCAAGGTAAAGTTTGATTATCGCCATCAACTCCAATAGCTGTGAGAATTTGACATTTGTACTTTCCGGTTAGGAATGTGCCATCCATACATAGAACAGATGTACAATATCGAAATGCATTTATGCATTGACATAGTGAAAAGAATGCACGGTGAAGAATAAGTTTCTGAACATATCGAGGGTTTGGAACATCCACGATATCCACGGCTGTGCCAACATTCCGAATTCTGATAGTATTAAGTAATTTCAGAAGATTATCATAAGATGTTTCATAAGTAACAAATCTTGCCTCATTAACCTTCTGTTTCGCCTTCCAAACTTTAGAGTAACTTATTGTGTACTTAAAATCTTGCTCAATTATGTTGATAATAGATTTAGCCTCAAAAGAAATATTATCAACGATACGAGCATAAATGTGACTTGCAATAAACTTTGATGTTAGAGCAGTATTGCATTTTTTAAGATGTTGCAACTCGCAAAAATGATCAATCACAATAGAACACTTTCAAAGGCTACTCCATTTCTTTGCATCCGCGAACAGGAAACGGGCAACTGGTTGATAAGCATCCGACATCATAAAGTTTCTTAGTGGATCGAGAAACTTTAAATGATCTTTTTATTGAAAGAGATCAATATTTCACAGCATCATGCAAAGCTTCTTTATTTTTGAAAAGAGACCCCGCTGTTATCGTATTGCCGTGGTAATCCAACGGCAAATGATAACCTTTAAGTACTCTTAGATTTTCAAAATTTGGATTACTCCAATCGGCAGGGACAAGAGGTTGAACTTCTTCGTCAGATGAATCGTAATCAGGAACATTATTATAATCTCTATCCTCAACAACAATCTGATGAACTATATGTTCTATATGCTCTCCTTCATCTGCTTGACCAGATGACTTAGTAACAACCGTATGTGACAATTCATTATAATCATCATTTTCAGCTTCACCACTGTTATTATCTTCCCTATCATCATTTTGATCCTGCGTCTCATCGACTACTTTCTTGGCTTCAACCCGAATAAGAAGTATGAGAGGCCAGCCATATTTCATAGCTCTTGAAACATAAGCACGCCAAACGAGTATTCCGTTTAGCGGCAGTAGTTCCCAAAAATGAACGTCACTTGAACGGCTTATAACTCCGTTTATTTTCAACTCATATTCATCCTCACTCAGTTTAAAAACTTTCAACAACCATTTGTATATACCTATAAATGTTCGTTCCGTTGGACTAGGTATTCCGCGATTTATAAAAGGGAGTCCTGATAGATCTACTCCACTCGAATTGTAGCTAATTTCGTCATCTCCATAAAAGATTTGAAATTCTACTTTATTTGACATACCTAGCATACGTATATACGCAATTTAATAATTGTCACAACAAGAGTAACCATAATTGAATTAAAACAAATTGTATTAAAAAATAATATATACTGAACTATAAACTAAGTTAATCTAATCAACAGGATAACTTAACTAAACTATAAACTGAATTAAAAAAATTATTTAAATCTAATAATAATGCTAAAATTAAAATTTAAAGTTTCAACTAAATTAACATAAATTAATTTAACCTAATCAACAGTATAACTTAACTAAACATAATAAATAAAATAAACTAAGCTAGAAACCTATAAAAGGAAACATAAACTAAAATTGACGACTAATATAAAATTTAGATTGCAAACTAACTAATGAATTAAATTATAATCTAACTTAATTCTAAAAACAATCTAACTAAGTCCTAATATGAAACTAAGAATAAACTAGTATTTTAGTATAAACTATCTAAAATACATAATTAAAATAAGTAATTTCATAGTTTTTATTTATTTCTACAATTTTTACTATTTCCTTTTTTCTTTTTCCTTTTCTTCTTTTCTTTCTTCTTTTCTTCTCTTCCTCTTCTCTTTCTCTTTCTTCTCTTCCTCTTCTCTTCCTCTTTCTCTTACTCTTCTCCTTCCCCTTCCCTCTCTTTGTGGTGTGTTTGTGTGGGAGATGGTCCCCCGGGGGTCTGTTTATATAGGAAAATCTGTCGTCCACGACGTGGACGATAGGACATGTCGGTCCAACGGTCCCGTGACTGTTGGACCGACGTGGAGTCCATGTGAGCTCCTGTCGTCCACGATGTGAACGACACCGTCCTGTCGTCCACAGCGTGGACGACATGACTTCCACGTGAACAAATCGTCTACGCCGTGAATGATTAGGTGGCTAGTTTTACAAAAGAATATATATTTAGATGTTATTAATATTAAATTTTTTAATAACAGTGCCAAGAATAAAAAAATTCGTGACTACGCACCATTCCGCTTCCAGGAACAACGGGCCTAGTCGCGCCCGCCGCAGACCACACCGCCACCTACAGGCTTGGTCGAAGCTTCGATCATCCCCATGTCCACGTCGGCAGCCGCCGCGCGCCTCGTCGGGGGAGGTCTCGCGGCCCACGTCCCGGGCCGCCGCCTCTAGCAAACTCCCCACCGGGGGTCTGCTGCAGCTAAGACCAAGAACCCGCTGCATGCACACGGCGCAGATATTGTTAGTCAAAATTTTAAAAGTCTTAACTTTCATCTTATATTTTATTTTAGAACGGAGAGATTACACTTATATCATCAGAGACATGCGACTAGGATCCTTGGCTTCATGCCAATATCTTTCCCTGAAAAGTAGATATTGCTAATGTAAGAAATGCATGTTGTCAGGGCTCTATTTCTGCAGTTGGGTGATTGGAGCGTGACAGGGTGAGGTGGCGACAGTGACTCGTTCTGCATGGAGGCGTTGGCTGCACGGCATGGATTCTATCAATGGTCGCAAGGGTCCCAGCCCAGGCGCGGAAAAAGAAAGTGTCACCAAAAAAAGAAAAAAACATGGCAAAGCTGACCGTCACATGCCCAGCTTCCGTGCACAGCGATGCTTGGATTCGACTACATGTGCCGTGCATCCTCCACGTCGACAACACAAGATCAGCCAACACCAACTACGCGCGCTGCTGCAGTCAAACGTCACGGGCAAGCGAGACCCGTCGGCTAACGCGCAGCAGACATTTCAAAAGCAGGCAAACGTGATGCTACCAGAGCTGAGTAAATGCGAGGATACCACCAAAAAAAGAAACAGCAGACGGAGACACCGATTTGCACTCCATAATCCTGGGCAGAATCCCACCAGCTGGAGCATCATACTAGATACAAATACTACCAAGTCTCCTCATCCAACCAGCACCAACGTCCAATTAACAGAGTTCACAACCAAGGAGGAAAATAGGTGATAAATGCAGAGCAATAAAATTAATAAGCTACTAGTTGAGTTGCAGTTCTTCCATTCCATCAAGCAGTTTTGGCTTGCCGTCTCGCAAACGCCCTCCTCGTGCATCTCAGAAGCAGGCCTCCAACATGCAGCAGCAGCAGAGGGCAGCCAGGCTGTTCCACCACGAAAACAACGATGGCGATCATTAGAAGAATAAAGACAAATGCTTAATATGCAATCTAGAATGCTTTATATATAACACTAGCTAGATATCATTATCATGGATAGCTTTCAGAATATGCAACGTGCTTCCGCCCCAAAATGCCCAGCCACCCAGGCATTTTTCGATTTCTATTTTTTTTAGAAAGATCCGATTTCTATTTGTAAGACGTTAGTAAATGTGGATGCTTGAGCATCTTACTACCAAGGAACCATATATAACCACCAAGACTTATCTCTTTGGTATTATCGCGTCAACGGAATTATATCTTATTCTTTAAAAGAAAACTACTATTATTAGTGTATTATCCTGGGTGACTTCGCCTGGAAGGAATCTGAAAGCCTCGTGCATTCACACGGACAGCTAGTACACGTTCGGATATTTTTCTGTAGCGAAACCAACTAACGCGTGTGAACCCACATCCGCGACAGAAATGTGATGGCAGGAAAAAACAACAATCCGATCCGCCCCTGGCTGATCGGACGGCCACCGCGGCGTGCAATGCGTGCGCGTCGCCAGCTCACGCGTCAAGTGCATGGCCGACCGGGCGGCCAACGTGCCCACGAGCACGGCGGCTACCGCCCGCCCCAACCGGCCGGGAAAGATCACCGGCGGCGGCGGGCGGTTGATCCTAAAGGAGCTGCTAACTAGACCTCCAAAAGCCCTAGACATTCGATCTAATCTAGTACTAGTACGAAATACTCCGTTCCCCAAGCTAGCAATGTATCAGGAGCCCGCTGCACAATCAAGAGCAGAAGAGATGAGAGGAAGGGGAACGTCGTACCATCCCTGCATGAAGGAAGGCCCGCTGCTCTGCTTCTGCTGCTGGGGCGGCGGCTGCGCGTACCGCGGCGGGTAGCCCTGCTGGGGGTACCCCTGCGGCGGGTATCCCTGCTGGGGGTAGCCCTGGGCCGGAGGCGGGTAGGCGTCCTTCCCCGGGTAGCCTGGAGAAACCAAGATCCAAGCGCCACAGATTTCAACCGCCTCAAAATCACGAAAAAGGAAACAAGCTAGTGAACAGAAAAGGAAAGGCGAGAGAAAAGCCGGAGAGAGACGGGAAGACGGCCGCGCGCCGCACCTTGCTGCGGCGGGACGCCGACGGGGGGCTGCTGGTTGTAGTAGCTCATCTTGTTCTTCTTCTTCTTCTCCTACCTCGCGATCGGAGGCGGAGCAGGAGGCAGGCGGTCGCTGCGCTGGGTTTCGGCTCGGGACTGTGTGCGGGCGAGACCGGCCGGCTCGGTGGCCTGGTTTTATAGACCACCCTGGAGGAAAGTAGTTCCCTCCCCTTTCGCAACGTGGCTGACGCTGACCCAGCGGGTGGGCCATCCTAAGCCTCGTGCCCCACCGGGGCTGACTGCCTGGCCCCACCGGAGTTTTCCGTTCGGCTGCGTTGCGTGCCTGGCGCGGCAGTTTCTGCAGAAACCGTGTTTCCGGGCGGGGAGGTGGTCACTGGTCAGCGGTCACCGGGTCTCTCTACCTTTTATCTTTACTGTTCATTAAACTAAAGAAATCCCGGTGGATACTCTTAATTATCGACGTGGGCCATATGAACGGGAACACGTCTGACCACGGGTCGTCCGAGCCATCCAAAAATACCTCAACCTGGCGGCTGGCACCTCGACACGGGCCGTATCAAAGCTTCGGCACTCCGACGACATGTAGGGAAATCGTATGAAAAAGATGAAAATTTTGAAACCGGTGATGAATAAGGAAAACGTACATTTTGGATGGTGAATAAGAGAAAAAATATTAAGTTTTGATAGCAAATAAGGAATTTGCTTAAAATTCGATCTTTTCCGTTCTGATTCTACACGTCGCATACGCGGAGGTTAGTTAACCAAGGGGTGAAGGGAAATTGTTGCTCGTTGTACTAGTACGCCGGTGATTTTGGTTACAGAGGTCGTGCAGCATTTGGTTTTGGCGAGGTTGTTCGTGTTAAAAACAAATAGTCAGGTCGAGTTGCGAGAAGCTTGGTTCTTGCACCGTCTGAAGAAGCTGGCCGACAGACTTCAGAGCCAGTGTACCTCAAGGGCTTGTAAGCTTGTTTGGATGGAGTATAAATACTCTTCATTGAAAGTGGATTGGAGTATTAAAATAAAATTTAGTTTATTTTCACTTCATTACATTTCAATCAACTCCTATTTACTTTACCAAACAAGCCGCAAATGGGGAGCAGAACGAACGTGCAGACTTGATTAGGTGTCGCACAGAATCCAGTTGTCTCGGTGGCTCGGTCCATGCCATGTGGTCGTTGTTGGACTGGCTCGGTGGCCTGATTCTGGCCGTTACGCATAGGAAATTACGAAACCAGATCCGCGTACCGTTCAAGATTATCAGCGACTGAAGAGATCGTGGTTATTTATTCCTAAGCAAGGACCAGATCATCAAAGACGCAGCTGACCAGAAAGGTTAGGTCTCTGAAGGTCTGCTAAAATTATCCATGAAATTCGGGGCAGCCCAACCTGGGCCGGCGGACCCGAAGCGCTGGTAGGCGCCTGCCTCGGTTGATTCAGCCAGGTTCAGCTGGGTGCTGACCATGCGTTGCCAATTCTCCGTTTCTTCCCCGCGAAGTCTGCTCTAACTTTAGATTACATGCAAAAATAGTTTTTATGACTTATTTTGGCTTATTCTGGCTTACATAAAAAACCTTTTGATTTTTTTAGAACCGGCTTGAAGCCCTTTTGATAAAAGCTGCAATTTTTAACTTATGGTTTGCAGTACAAAAAAGAAAACAACTTATGGATGCTTTTAGATATAAACTGTTTTAAGTTTGAGGTGTTTAGTAAGTATTATGCTATAATCTAAAGCTAAAGCGTTTTCATAATCCCTCACAACCAGATCCTAAGTATTTTGTGCAATTCACTCACTCTTGTATCCTAAATTTGGGTGAAACAACTGCATCCAGTTCTTGTGCGAATGGAGGACACAAGTTAAATGTGTGGCTAGTAAGGCTCTTTTGTTCAGCTCCAATATCCTAAATTTATAACCAAGAGGTAGAGACCGTAAAAAACTCAGGATAGAACTAATAGAATAAGTTTTATACTCTTAGTTTGTGTGGTCCCTAGTTAGGACAGCATCTTAGACCAGACAGTATATCAGTCCTTGTTTGGTAGGACAACATCTTAGACCAATAGGATAACATATCAGTCCTTGTTAGGATAGCATATTAGTCCTTTGTTAGGACAACATTTTATACTAGCATCTAGGTATATGTTTGGCTGCCTCAGCTATAAATATGTAACCCCAACCCCTAGATTGGGCATGACATTGTGTGTGGAATGAAACAAGAAAAATTTCCCAACTCCTAGTGTCATCCTCTCCATGAAAGTAATACTTCAGATACTAACAAGTGGTATCAGAGCCGTTCTATCCTATAGCCTAGACATCTCCTGCTCATCTCCTTCCCACGCCTCTCTTCGTCTCCAGCCGGCAGCAATAACACCGGTTGTTTTAACCCATTCCTCCTTTTCTGCACAGACGAGCAACAGCTTGTCTGAGACAGCCTTTTCCCCACACAGCACTCTCCCACTAGCGCGCCATGTCCGAAGGACAGTCTCAGCACTCGGTCGCTTCGAGCGCGCGACATCGGCAGGAGGCCGAGGTCGCCGCGACAGAAGAACTTGAGCGAGCAGCAGCAGAGGCTGCAGTGAGGGCGGCGAGGGCGAAGGAACTGGCAGCAGCGAAGGCGGAAGTAGAAGCAGCAGCGGCTGCGGATGCAGCGCGTGCGGCTGCAACAGAGCTTGAGGCTCTGCGTGGCGGTAGCGATATAGGCTCTGATTCTACCGACGGCGGCATCAACGAAGACCTCAGGCTCGCGAGGGAGGTAGCACGACCACAAACGCCACAGTGGGCAGCCGCGCACCCCCATGAGCACGGCGGCTGCAGCCCAGACGAGCGCGGACGCGCCGACGACGCTCCCGACGGGGGGTGGTTGGGTCGACGGAGATCGAGGCATTTACAGGCGGCGCGACTCTCCCTCCCCGAACAGGTACCATGGTCACCACGGGATCCAGGCCATTGTCAGTGACGTTGGTCCCGGCGGTGGGTGGCCTACCCTCACCAAGACTAACTACGTCGAGTGGGCCGCGGTGATGAGGATACGGCTCCAAGTGCGGCACATGTGGGAAGCAGTCCGGTACGGCGACGTCGACTACTATGAGGATCGACGGGCGCTGGATGTTCTCATTGCTGCAGTACCGCCTGAGATGCAATTCTCTCTTTCCAATAAGCGGACTTCCAAGGAGGCCTGGGACGCCATCGCTGCGGCACGCATCGGTAGCGACCGCACCCGCAAGACGACACTGCAGGCACTCCGCAAGGAGTGGGAGAACCTGACCTTCAAGCCAGGTGAGGATGTTGATGACTTTGCTCTCCCTCAGCACACTACTGCAAAAGATGGTGCAGTTCGGCGTCGACACCTACAACGAGGAGAGAGCCGACGAGAAGCTCTTCCGTTGCATCCCCGAGAAGTACAAGCAGATCGCTCACTCGATTGAGTCTCTACTGGACCTCTCCATGATGTCGATTGAAGAGGCGATAGGCCGCCTCAAGGTCGTTGACAGCGACGAATATCAGCCTCTCTCAGGGCCTATCACCATCGGCGGGAAGCTACATCTCACTCGGGAGCAGTGGGAGGCCTGCCAATGTGACGGGAAGAAGGGGGAGCCCTCCTCCTCGAAAGGCAGCTGCAAGCGCGACAAGCCATGCAAGGGGCATAGTGGTGCCCAAGCCGGGGAGCAGAGACGTGTCGAGTGTGGTGCCCACGGAGGCGCCCAGGACGGCGCCGCCGGCAACCGGAAGCCAGCACGAGATGACACCTGCCACAACTATGGCAAGCTTGGTCATTGGGCCAGGGAGTGTCGGCAGCAACGACGCGGCCAAGCCCACGTCACAAGGTGGAGGAGGAGGAGCCGGCTCTGCTCCTGGCGCACTCAAGCATCGAGCCACCTCTAGTGGCATCGGCCGCAGCGGCTCTTCTCCACATCGATGAGCCGAGAGCACACACCTTCCTCGGTGACGGCTCCAGCAATGACAAGACTGATGGGTGGTGCCTCGACACCGGCGCCACCCATCACATGACTGATCGATGGGAGTTTTTCACTGAGTTCGACCCCAATGTCCGAGGCTCTGTCAAGTTTGGGGACACCTCTGGTATGGAGATCAAGGGCGTCAGCTTCGTCATCCTCACAGTCGAGTCTGGTGAGCACAGGCTGCTCGTCGGAGTCTACTACATCCCCGCGTTGAGGAACTCTATCATCAGCGTGGGTCAGCTGGATGAGAACGGTTCGCGCGTGGAGATCAAGGACGGAGTCATGAGGATTTGGGATCGCCATCTTCGCCTTCTTCCCAAGGTAACCAGAGGCACCAATCGACTCTACGTCCTTAATGTGCAGGTAGTACAACCTCTCTGCCTTGCTACTCGCCGGGATGACGAGGCGTGGCAGTGGCATGATCGCTTTGGGCACCTTCACTTCAAGGCCCTGAAGCGGCTCAGTGCCAAGGAGATGGTACGGGGCCTGCCGTGCCTTGACCATGTGGAGCAGTTCTGCGATGTCTGCGTAGTGACAAAGCGGAGCCGACTCCCCTTTCCTCAACACTCGAGCTTCCGAGCTAAAGAGCGGCTCGACCCCGTGCACGGGGATTTGTGTGGCCCGGTGACACCGGCTACACTTGGAGGACGACGTTACTTCCTGCTACTTGTCGATGACCTCTCCCGCTACATGTGGGTGATGGTCCTCGGCAGCAAGGGAGAGGCTGCGAACGCCATCACGCGCGCGTAGGCCTTGCGGAGGCGGAGTGCAGCCGCAAGTTGCACGTGATGCGTACCGACAACGACGGCGAATTCACAACGGCTGAATTTGCGTCGTAATGCGCGGATGAGGGTGTTCAGCGCCACTACTCTACGCCGTACAACCCGCAGCAGAACAGCGTCGTCGAGCGACGCAACCAGACGGTTGTGGAGATGGCTCGGACCCTCCTCAAGCAGAGGGGAATGTCGGCTATCTTCTGGGGAGAGGCGGTGGTGACGACGGTCTACATCCTCAACCGCTCGCCCACCAAGGCTCTCAACGGCAGGACGTCATACGAGGCTTGGCATGGGCGCAAGCCGACGGTCTCTCACCTACGGGTCTTCGGCTGCCTCGCGTTCGCCAAGGAGCATGGCCACATCAGCAAGCTCGACGATAGGAGCACTCTAGGGGTATTCATTGGCTACGCGGAGGGCTCGAAGGCCTACCGCATTCTCGACCCAGGAACACAGCGCGTGCGCACGACACGTGATGTAGTGTTCAACGAAGGGCAAGGATGGGCATGGGACAAGGCGGTAGACGACGACTCGACTCCGACATACGACAACTTCATCGTCGAGTATGTCCACTTCAAGGGAACTAGGGGAGTAGGCATCTCTTCTCCAACGACTTCAGCGCCACGCTCCCCAGTCACGCCCTCGGCTGCGACGACCTCTCCACCACAACAGCCGGCGACCCCCACACACTCTAGCACCGATTGTCATCCCTCCGGGTACGTCCACTCCGACACCAGCTCGTGTCGAGCACAACCCGGTGGAGTTCGTTACTCCGCTCTCCCACGACGGTGAGCCGTTGCAGTATCGTACGATGGAGGATCTTCTCGGTGACCAGTCGGTGTCGGGACTGATCCCTCACGATCTGGAGGCACAGTTGCATCTTGCGTGTGATGACGGCGAGCCTCGATCTTTCGCGGAGGCTGAGAGACACGCGGCATGACGTGCCACGATGCAGCCGGAGATGGACGCGGTTGAGAACAACCGCACATGGGAGCTTGCTGACCTCCCTCATGGTCACCGCACGATCACCCTTAAGTGGATGCTCAAGCTGAAGAGGGATGAAGCCGGCGCCATCGTCAAGCACAAGGCTCGCTTGGTGGCACGCAGTTTCGTGCAACAGGAGGGGATCGACTTCGACGATGCCTTCGCGCCCATGGCGCGGATGGAATCTGTGCGACTCCTCCTTGCGCTGGCTGCTCAGGGAGGTTGGTGGATTCAACACATGGATGTCAAGTCGGCGTTTCTTAACGAAGATTTAAAGGAGGAGGTCTATGTGCACCAGCCGCCGAGATTTATGATTCCTGGCAAGGAGGGCAAGGTGTTGCGCCTGTGCAAGGCCCTCTATGGCCTGCGGCAGGCACCAAGGGCGTGGAATGCCAAGTTGGACTCCACGCTCAAGGGGATGGGCTTCGAGCAAAGCCCGCACGAGGCGGCCATCTACCGATGGGGCAATGGAGGAAATGCCCTACTGGTGGGTGTCTGCGTCGACGACTTGGTGATCACCTGCACCAAGGATGCGGAGGTGGCAGCGTTCAAGGAAGCGAAGAAAGCCACCTTCCAAATGAGTGACCTGGGATCTCTCTCCTTCTACCTGGGGATCGAGGTGCACCAGGCCGACTCCGGAATCATGCTAGACAGACTGCCTACGCCAAGCGCATTATTGAGCTAGCTGGGCTCACAGACTGCAACCCAACTCTCACTCCCTTGGAGGAGAGACTGAAGGTGAGCCGCCACAGCACGACGGAGGATGTGGGCGCCACGCAGTATCGACGTCTTGTGGGGAGTCTTCGCTACCTCGCCCACACACGACCGAATTTGGTATTCTCTGTTGGCTACGTCAGTCGGTTCATGCAGCGACCGACGACGGAGCACCAGCATGCTGTGAAGAGGATCATCGACTACGTTGCGGGGACTCTCGACCACGAGCTCTATTACCCAAGGTGACCTGGGGTCGCACACCATGTCGGGTACAGCGACCACGCCGGTGACATCGACATTAGCAAGAGCACGAGCGGAATTCTCTTCTTTCTTGGCAAGTGCCTCGTTAGCTGGCAGTCGGTCAAGCAGCAGGTGGTGACCTTGTCCAGCTGTGAGGCCGAGTACATAGCGGCCTCTACCGCTTCGACTCTGGCGCTCTTGCTAGCTCGACTGCTTGGTGATTTCCTCGGCAAAGACAACGGAGCGGTGGAACTTAGGGTGGACAACAAGTCGACTTTGGCTCTAGCAAAGAACCCCGTCTTTCATAAATGGAGCAAGCACATCCGGGTGAGATACCACTTTCTCCGAGGGTGCTTGGAGGAAGGAAACATCAAGGCGTGCTACATCAACACCAAGGACCAGCTTGCAGACCTGCTCACCAAGCCCCTCGGGAGGATCACGTTCCTTGAGCTTTGCTCTAGGATCGGAATGGTCCAACTCTCCCACAAAACAACGCACAAGACTTAGAGGGGGAATGATGGAATAAGTCTTGTACTCTTGGTCCGTGTGGCTCTTAGTTAGGACAACATCTCAGTCCTTATTAGGACAACATATTAGTTCTTTGATAGGACAATATCTTAGATCTTGTTAGGATAGCATCTTAGACCAAGAGGACAGCATATGACATCTTAGACCAAAAGAACAACATATCAATCTTTGTTAGGATAACATATTAATTCTTTGGTAAGACATCATCTTAGACTAGCATCTAAATATATACTTGACTGCCTCAGCTATAAATATATAACCCCAATCTCTAGCTTAGACATGACATTGTGTGTGAAATGAAAAAAGAAAAATTTCCAGCTTCTAGTGTTATCCTCTATATGAGAATACTAACAAGAACAAGTTTCTCGTAATTTCTAAAAAAGTTGACTAAAAAGATGGAAGTCGGGGTTACACTTATCAGCGGTTCAACTATCCGGTTTTAAAGGATGCAAAGCAGTCCTACGTCCTATAGCTCATTTCTTTACAAGACCCTACTCTTTGCCATGCAGGTTACTGGCCTTGTGAACTGTGAACAAGCGGAATGTGTCGTTCTTACATATGTTAAATTTTTAAGAGTTCTTTTGGGCGATTCAGGCCAGCCCTGATGTCAATATCTATACATTAAATCATGGCAGAATCCAAACTCCAGTCATTCTTGCACTAGATCCAATAGAATAATACAAAGGTGTATTTATTATTGCCCATGCACTTCATTGCCAAACGAAAAATCATCCCTCACAATGACCAAGTACATGTACATCCTCAGAGATATTCAGAGTCCAGATATTTCTTTTATCACCTGCTCCTTGTCCGCCTCAAACTGCTCATCCTCTGATAAAGCACAATAACAGTGTCAGTCAATACCAAACTGTTACAGTGACAACTCGTTAAGCATTGAGACAGCTAGTGCAAAAGAAGTTAAAGAGGGCAAAGCACAGTACCTTTGTCAATTTTGAATGCAGCGAAAAACCGAAGGAGCTTGCTTCTATTTGTAACTAGAATGTTTACAACCTCAGGCGGTTTGTTTTTATTTGCAGCAAACAACTGAAATGCATAGTGATACAGTAATCAAATAAGCAAAATTTCAAAAGGAAAAAATTATCACAACTGTTGCACTCACCTTGAATACATGAAAAGCTTCGATTTGAATATTCTTACTTGAATCCTGAAAGTAGTAGGAAAAATAGTAAAAAAAGGTTCAATGGGAGAAGATAATAGCATTAAAAGCAACAGCACAAGAAAAGGCAGGTGTAGAGCAGAGCACTTCAACTATCATACAAAAATGTATGCAAATGTTGATCGGACGACAGAGATTGATTCTCAAAACACAAAATCGGCAGCACTTCTATACTAGGAGGCTTGTAGTTAGTGGACAACACCGTGTTTATCAATTTAATCCGTGGGTCAATCATGCTTGGCAATCAGAATGGGACACTTCAGTACCAGTCCGCACACCAAACCAAACTAGGTCCAATTTTCAGCTATACATAATGACCTTTGTAACATCCGTTACAAATCTACAGAAGAAAAAAGCAGGTAAACTACAATATCAGAAGTTGTTGCAATGAAAAAAAAAAACTGACCCTTAAGAGATTCATCAGAACGATTAGATTGTCTTTTGAACTAACATAGCGCATCATGACAGCAGAATTTGATCTATCCAGCAGCATGTCTCCCAACAGCTGAAAGGAAAAGCATATTACCATGAAAATCCTGGCCCATAAAACAAGGCATAGCACTGAAGCGGAAAACAAGGTATAGAGGACCTTGGAAAGATTCATAACAATATATCATCAGAATAGCACTGAAGCAGAAGGTTATCATGAAGACACAAGTGTTTGTTGTATCTGAAAAGCCTCAGGGAAGTTCAGTAGCAAGCTACTTGATCATTAAAGCTTCACTTACAGATGGTACAAAGAATTGTTTTATTAAAAAAAATTCAGACACATAGTAACGTACAGTGAGGTGGATGAGATAAAGGACATACCCAGTGCTCAAAGCTCCCACAGGTTGTGGAGTCTGAGGAAGGGAATTCTAGGCAGCCTTCCCCTTGCTTATTTTGCAAGGAGGCTGATTCGAATCCAGGACCTCCAGGACACAAGTGAGGTGGATGAGATAAAAAAAAAGGGTGTACCCAGTGCCGAAGGCTCCCACACATGTGGGGTCTGGGGATGAGATATATAAACAAAATTTTATATCACAGAAAAAAAGTGACATATTAAGTTTACTGAGATTCATACTCCATAGACCATAGAAATGCACATAAAATGAATCATAATAGAACCTTAGTACCTTGATAGCTTGTCTTTTTGTTATGTAGTTGATTGATGACAACAACCTAGAGTTGAATTCCGCAAAGAACTAAGAGGAAAGGAGGAAAAAGGATTAGGATTAGAAAGTAAAATAGCATGCAAATAACATGGTGCTAATTGAGCCATATTAATGAATTAACATACATAAAGGAAAGACGGATACAACATCCAGTTAAATGATAAAATTTAGCAGCAATGGTCCCAAGTTAAAAATACTAACCCAATCATAATTATTGGAGAGAAATTCAGCCACGGTTGCTTTATGCCTTGTCAGTAGTTCCTGTTTACAGCAGAATAATATAAATCAATGATTGAAAGCATATGCCTACTTACATTTCAATACAGTATTGTCATAAAGAAAGGACAGTTCCAATTCTAAGTTCCCACATATGGTGGGGTCTGGGAAAAAGATCATACGAGGCAAGCCTTACCCCAACCCAGTAACTCTAGGCACAAGTAGGGTGACTTAACCACAATATCGATATCACATCAGTTAATTTTCTTTTTAGCTACACCAAAGGGCGTAAAAAATTCTAAATCAAATTTCAGTGGCAAAACCAGGTCGACCTTTTCAGTGTCAGTAATTTCACTTATGTCCAGGGTCTTAAACAAAGTTCAAAGTACAAAGCAAGAAAGTCCAAAGATCTTAAAAGACGAGAACGAAGCAACTCACCTTAAAGGTAGCAGAAGCATCAGAAGCAATGTCAAAATTTGGTAGTTGTATATAGTCAAAGAACTCCTTCATGTGTTCAGACTCTAAAACGTACCTGTCAATGAACAAGTTACTATAAAAACAGAACCATTGCCACAGCACGTTCCAAGTTTTGTGATATTTGAATACTACTTATGGATATCTACATTGGGCCTAGATCATTACTGAACGTATTATTTTCTTTCAATATCGTATAGTATTCCAGGAGGAATAGAGCGCATCGAAACCAGCCTACTGAAGCTTGCCATTTTTTCAAAGTGATTTTAAATGGATGCAATATGACTTATATCAGACTGAGAAAAATTGAACAAAAATTGGGTTTGGTATATGAAAGATAACACAAAAAGTCAAAAATATTATTTGAAGTTTTGATTCAGGTAACCTATACATAGTGCTTCTATATACACAGCTAACTTTTCATTCATGACTGGAAATTAAAAAAATCTGCTGACCATTATGGTGCCAGAACGGCTCAGTGAATATAAAAACGATGTGCTCGGACTGGTGCTAGAACTACCCAATGTTATCGCTAATGAGGAATGTATAATGGACTTAGGAGGACTTCTTGCATGAGCATTTCATAGGTATGACCGTTTTTTTATGGCATGACATGTGATGTTTGATTCATCAGTGAGGTGTGAAGTGTGATAAAACAAATAATGTATTAAAGTATAAATCAGCATTTCGATCTAGTAGCTGTCACCTTGCAATACTTTGGTGCCGAATACATTCCCTCAGCATTGCACCATAATGTAAAGCAATATCCATATTTTCATACCTGTACGGGATGTATTGTGAAAGAGCAAATAGTTAATGAAATGAAAGCTTATAAAATTAATTAAATCTATTGTGCTGCCATGATATATAGTAATTCCTGCATGTCTGCTGCTGATTTCCTCTGTAAACTTACACACATGAACACACAGTAATTTAATCCCTCCAACGATGAGAATCGGATATTGTTGAGTGAAAGGGCAAGGCCCCTTTAGGAATGCAGGAATTTCATAGGAATCAATTCGATAACTGCAGGATTCAAGGAAAAGACATCCTACATTTTAAGAGAGGGGAGGGGCTAGAAGGCTAATATCACATTAATGCAGGAACCTAATAAAAAAGAAAGTATTTAGTTGTGTGGGAGTGGTTTGGTGGGGTGCGGCTAAAGGCCACACATGATCTTAAAAAGTAGTCAGAACAAGAAACTGGAGCTTATATCCACCAATAGCTGATTTCCAGACCAGAAACAATTTTTGGTAGACATACTTTACAGTGATCAAGCGGACCCTTCCCCGGACCCTGCGCAAGCGGGAGCTACATGCACCAGACTGCCCTTTTTATATACTTTACAGTGATCAACTCCGCCTATGCCTTTCTAGGTATGGTCCCAAACCCGGGTAAAGGAGGAGGGTTGTAATAAGCTCAGTGAGCCAGCATCAAAACCAGTCATTACTATGGATATGAAACCCAGTTTGGGTTTCATATCTAGCCTACCTCAACATGCTTGAGACAAAGGCTTTGTTGTTGTTGTTGTTGTATACTTTACAGTGACCATAATACTGTAGGACATGACAATCAGGCACTGGGACGAAATAGTATATGAGTGCATGTAACAAATGGCGGAAGAGAACCAAACACACCTGGTTTTTGAACGAAACAAATAAAATATTAATAAACAAAAACAACAGACATAGATAACGCATTATATTTTAGTGTTTTACATTTCACAAAAGGAAAAATTACATCTCAGTGACCACATTTCACAGTTCACACCCATATTTACTTTAGCATTCAAATAATGCCGTAATTAAGAGCCAAGTGGATAAATACTGGAATATGGAATACGTGGCCGGCTGGTCACATGGGTCGCATTAACAAGCATAAGAGTAAAAGGGAGCTAAACAAACGAGATACAGAGAATAAAAATAACAAGAACCATACATCAGCAGTGATTTTCAATAGGACATTAATCTTACCCAGAGATTAAGATGTCCAAGAGATCTTTATTTGACTCTAGGTACTCGGACGCAACTATCCTTGAAGATACTTGCTGTCTTTGCAAGTTTGCTACAACTTGAGTAGCATCTTTCCTGGTCTGCAACAATACATAGTAGAGGTCTATTTGTTAAATAACCTGTCATGTGTTTCCAGTGGTACTGTCAATCTACATACATCACCAATCAAGTTACACATACCTCCAAATTTAGTTTTGGAAGACAAATAATTAATAGTCGTAAAGTGTTCTCTCTGAAGAATTCTTGGGTCAATTGTACACAAGCTTCAGTTACGGGCTCTTGTTCACCGTTGCCATAAAGAATTGACTTTAATTCCCTGATATTTTTGCTTAGCTCTGCCATCTGCACAAAACTGGTCTCCATAAGAAGTTAAGAACACATTTCAATACATGACAGTGAGTGCATATTTTGGATATTGTTTTTCTTTTAACCATAGGAGTCAATAAGTATTCAAAGGTCTCTAAAGCATTATAATGCTGAGCATAAAGATTTTTTTTAATTAGTGAACTGTTGTGTTTGGCTGTTTGCAACTTCAGCATTACTTTCTTACTTTCGCGTAACGACGGTCATGGAAAACTATTTATCTCTGCAATGAGTTGTGATGACAAGCTGCCAGCTAGATAATCATACGTTCATCTCCATGCGAACTATATTAACATAATTAAGTATCTTAGTTATTGTCTTACACCAAAAACTCATCTCACGGGGTCCCATGAGCAATGCAATCATGAATCAAACCCATGTATACTCATCAATTAGTAGTATGTATTGAGAAATTGCAAACAAAAGTAAATGACCTTGACTCATCACTGCACTAGCTGCCAGCATCTCTTCCATCAGTGACGGAATTAAGCGAATTGAAGGGTACGGATCGAAAATCAAGCAAACAGGTCCCTCACTCAATCGCGATCAGGACAGATCTCGCAGCGAGGAATGGGGATCGAAGCCACGAGAAACCCTAAACAGAGAGGACAGATTCCGATCTCACCTTCTCCTCGCGCTTGGCGTCGCCGCTCCGGGGGCCGGAGTTGAGGTCGACGTAGACGAGGAGCTCGCGCGTCTGCCGCACGACGTCGGCGGGCGTCCGCGGCTTCGTCTTGAAGAGGCTCTTCATCTTGCCCGCCTCGTCAGCGGCCGCTGCCGCTGCAGCTGCCGAGGTGGAGGGCAAACGCGGTGGGGAGGGCAGGGGCGAGGCCTTGGGCCGCCTCCGCCCCGCCGACCCGAACGAGAAGCAGCCGCGCAGGAACGCCACGACGCCCGCCTCGTGAGAGGCCCTGGCTGGGGCCCCTCCTCCTCCTCGTCCTCCCTCTCCTCCTCCCCGAGAGGGGCGGGGCGCGATCGGACTCGGCTCGCGCGGGCGCGGGCGCGGCGTGCGAAGACCCGGGCTCCGCCTCGAGCTCGTGATGCGCGCGCGGCGATCGGGATGGGATGGGGTGCCGCGCTGGGCACGGGCGACCACGAGGCCGAGATCTCTATCCACCGGTGACACCGGACGAACGAGACGAGACGGGGCGAGGCCGGTCGCGCTTCGCGACGCTTCTTCCCGTGCCGTGCTGCCTGTGCGCCGCTCCCGTCTCTCGCTGTCTCGCTCTCGCCTGCTCCGCCTTTCCTTTTCTTTTTTTCTTTGCAGCCTTTATGCACGCACCAACTCTGTGATCAGCGTCGGGTTCAGCGCCAACCTGATCCCCTGGGACGAGTCCGCGGCGATCCACGGCTACTACTCGCGCTTTCCACGTGAACCCGGACGTGATTTACCCTGTTTGGGGTCGGATTTGTTCGTATCTAACTCGATGATCTATGCAAATGGGATCGGACCTTCACTGTTTCAGATTCCTAGGATACGTTTTCGGCTCTTTTTTTGTCCTGCAGGTGTAATCCGAGCATATATTAACCTCGCAGAATTTGATCAGCTGAAGCGCATGCTATAGTACTAACCCTAGGAGCAAACACGAGATGCGGGAGAATATCCACGGAGGATATCATGTATGTTCTTTTAAACCCCTATGGGAAATTATATTAAAAAAGAATAGGAGCAAAAGTTTGTTTTGCAATGATACAATGCCTGAGGCATGAGCTAACGCGTTCGTGTTTGAAACATTTAACATCTGGCAGAGTGGATGATGAACTAGTAGTCAATGACTTGTGCTAGTATATGATACATTCTCAAGCTCAACTTCTTCAACACGAGTTTTTCTTTTAAAAAAGGACTTCTTCAACACGAAAGATTCTTTCGAGCACATAAATCATCTGTTGTAGACTTGAGTATGTTGATTCGCGGGAAAGGACATGAACCTTATTATACTCTTTACAACGATGACCAAACAGTCCTCACTGGTACGGTGTCGCTCGATCCATGTCATTTGTTAGTCTTGATCAAGAGATAATATATGGCGAGGAGGCGGTTGGGCTGGAAAAGGTACGTCCATGTCCTGCAAGAAAGGGTGGTCCAAGGCGTGGGCTATTAGCACGCGTTAGTTTCAGATGAGCAGGGAGTGGGCCAATTGAGAGAATCGAGTGAAGTCAAACGGTACTCCGAAAGAGTGTGGCTAAGAAACAGAAAAAGAATAGAAACGGAAACCGTACAATGATTATCAGAGATCCATATTATTCCACATTTCTGCACTTCTACCTTTTGAGTTTATCGTTAGTTGTTGGGGGTAGGTGAAAAGAGGGCGTCATAGTGTTTAAGGACTTGTAATAAACTACAGCTAACCTTTCTAGTCATTAGCTAAATCTTAGTGGAGCTATATATCGTGCTATGACTGACATGTGTGCATTATCCAGCCTTAATTATGGTGCGTTTGGAATTGGAAGGGAAGGAGTTTTGGAGGAAGTGGTACACATAGATCAATGATGCACTATGAAAAAAGTCTAAAAGGCCCATTTGAACTGCAGCATGCTTAGTAAAATAACTTCTTTTCGAAAGCCCTTGGTACAACACTTCATAACCAAGTCTGCGTAGATTTATTGTTCCGGTGGGATCTTCTTCGAGTACTGCTAAGCAGATTTTATGAAATAGAAAAGAAAAACTCATGCGCATATATAGCTAGAAAAAAGAAGAAAGAGATGACTCAACAACACTCGTGTGTGAGTTCCCACCGTGCTTTTCTACTGTCCACGCATCATCCACAACAGGCTAACTAGACGCATGTGTCCCAGTCCTCCGAAAAAAGGACACACCTGTAATGTGACAGCATTAGCTGATTTGCTATCAAGCGGACGTTTACTTCTCTGAAGAATATTTTGCAGATTAGAGCGATGGTTAGCGTTGCCGAGGATACAAGTCTGTACGGTGCTCTATGTTTTTCGGTTCACTCTCTCCCAGTCTCTAGACCCTTAGCGATGCTGAAAAGCATGAGCAACGGTGGGCATATCGTGATTTCACTAATAGGCGATGGGAGAATTAGGAAGCAACATGGATTATTGCGACGTCTTTGGCGATTTCCGGCAAAAGCCAGACCCGGTCCGGAGATGATCATTTGATGCGGCTGCAGTTTGTGACATTTGCAGCTGGACAAACAGATCGACCTCAATGCTCCGGCGCGTCCTCAGAAAGAGCACGCTATACGTCCGGCCGTTTTAACCGGCTGCCGTGTATGACCGCACCGAAAATTTCGTCATTAACGTCATGGCGAGGGCAGCGGCCCCGGAAAATACACGACGCGAGGTAGATGAAGCTTGATCGCACCATGGCGTTGTACGTTACGTACATCATTTCCCCTCTCAGAGGAATATTAGCATGCTCCCCACGGCTTCCTGTGATCTTTATCCATTTCACCACGTCTCTCTCTCCGCCAAGATGCTCCACCTCGCGAGACGCACGCAATGGGCTCCGGTAACGAGCAAGCGAGCAGTACCACCCGCTTCGGCGAGCTCGAGAGTGGGCATCGGCGGGACAAGCTCCGGGGGCGCCGGATCTGACCGTGGCTTGCCGGAAGGGAACATCGAAGCGGGCGCTAGAGGAGCGGGAGCGGCTCACCCGATCCAGAATTGAGCTGCCGTAGCAGCTCGAAAGTACTAGCTACGGCGTTTCTCACTGTCGCTGTTGGCCGCCTCCATGGTTTTCCTTATTGCTCTCTCCTAAGTTCTAACTGATATGGCCCCATTCACTGTCTAATCGCGGTGCTTTGCCTCGATCCTACGAAACTGACGGGAAAAAGAGGTCCGAGCCCATGCTTCGTTCCCTGCAATTCCCTGTGAAATCGGTGGCAAAGGAAACTTTCCGACAACTTTCCTGCACTGCAACCCTACGAACCAAAGGTATCTACAGTGTCCGTTCCATAGGATCGCTAATCCTTTGCTTTTGCGTTGGAAATCCTCCGTTGCAATTGCAAAGCACCCGAGTGTAACCTTGGCATCGCTTTCTCCCTCTCATCATTATGTGGCAGTAATGGATCTATCAGACTGCTGGCGACTTTGTTGGACCAATCAGAATTGAAAACTCGACCGATCTACCTGCCCGGCACGTAAGTACAGGCGGCATGGTCGGCAGAGAAGATCACTGAAGAACACTGGTAGAACGGGTTACTAAAAACAACGAAACCAAACCATTTCTTGATAGTACTGATACATTACGCGAGCGACTGATTTCCGATCTGACAAACCTAGAACGAGATTGTGAGAAGGTGTTATTCCTCTGCGCTACTAAGCTTCAGCTGACGACTGCAAATGCCATCTCTTAGCTTCATTTTTTCGGCGGTGATCCGGTCCATATCAGAAGAACGCCCGGCTGCCGTAGAACACCTTGGGGGACGGCTTCTCCTGGTTCCCTGCCGACGGTTTCTTCACCGCGCTAGAGTCGGCGCCGCTCGAGTCTGCGTCGGGGGAGGTCGCGGAGGCGCTCTTCTCGCTGCCGCCGTTGTCCACGTCCAAGGGGAGCTTCATCTTGGCCAGTGAATCAGTAAACTGCTGCATGCTCTTCATGTACATGTCCATGATCTGGTTCTGGTCCACCGTCACCTCCTGCTCGATGTTCACGCTGATCACCGGCTTGTCCACCGCGTTCTCCGACACGGCGCCGGGCGAGTTCACCGCCGGGCTCTCCTGAACGGTGCGGGACGACTCGACCTCCGCGGCCTCCGACGCCGCCTTCTCCTTGTGCTCGGCCGACGAGTGGCCGTTCCCAGACGGCGCCGATTTGGACTGAGGGGTGACCGGGACCGCGGCGACGGCAGGGGACTCCGTGGTGGACACGCTGCTGACCGGCGTGTCGCTCCGGGAGGCGCCCACGGAGTCAGCGGTGCTCGACAAGCTCTCCACGAAACGCACGCCGGCGTCGTGGTTCACGGTAGCGTCGCCGTCCCCGTCCTCCGAGGTCAGCAGGCTCCCGGAGCTCTGCGGCTCCACGGCCTTGCACGGCAGCCCCGTGTACTCCGAGACCATGATCTGGTTCTCCTCGACGAGATTCAGGTCGGGGAACACGATCTTCTCGTACTCCTCCTCGTTCCCGGCGCCGGCGCCGGCGGCCACGTTCTCCGGCTCCTCCGGATCGGCCAGCGCCGGCTTCGGCGCCGGCGAGATGGGCACGACCTCAGGCACGACCCCGATGTAGGAGAGCTCCAGCTGCAGGAACCCCGATGGGGTCTGGAACAGGTCGCTGGTGGTGAGCTGGAACTCGCGGGCGAGCGTGCCGCCGTCGGCGGCGACGACCTCGGCGAGCGGCACGAGCGCGAACCCCAGCAGCTGGTCCTGCAGGTAGTTTCTGACCCGGCTGAGCATCCAGACCTCGCACCGGAGCGCGGCGTCGACGTCCCCCGCGCGCACGCCGAGGCGCAGTGACTGGTCGAACACCGGGTTGCGGCCGCCGCCATTGACGACCTGAGTGGACGCCACCGGCGCGCCCTCCCCCGGCAGCGACACCCGCGCGTACACGTCCTGCTTGTGGTAGATGCAGATGTTCTGGATGTCCCGCGCGCTCTGCACGTGCACGTCGACGTACCCGATCAGCTCCCCGCTCCCATTCGCCGGCGCAGCGACTGCCCCCTTCTGCTGCTGCTGCTCCATGACAAGAAGCACACGTCTCTACTCCAACAAGCCTGAATCAACCTCGCAACTGCAACCGAAGAGGAAGCAAACTAATCAGACTAAATCCATATTAATAAGAACACGACAATTCTATCGCAAGAATTCGGAACCGGTGGGACGGGCAGCTGTATAGTCCAAATCGAGGATTAGGTGAAGCGAAACTGTCAACAGAGGATAGATATGCTCACTGCAGCGCGCCCGCGCCAAACCGGCACCGCACACCGGCTCCGCAAGGTTCTAGTGACGGATCACGACCACTCCTCCTCCTGCTGCTAACTCGATTCAACCGCGCAACCGCTCACGCAACTAAAGCACTCGCAGAGCAAGCGCAGTGGAGCTCTAACCATCACTAGAGGAGAAGAAAACAGAAGTGACTGGTGACTGGTGAGCGATGCACAGGAGGCTTCCATCCCAAGAAAGGGGAAGGCGCAGGCCCAAATCCCAGAAAAAGCGAGGCAGAACTCGAAAAGGGCAAGCAGGGAGATCTCGTCTCAGAGCACGCAGGTGAGGCCGAGAGGGGAGTGGAAGGGCTCGAGATGCCGTTACCCTGTCCGTGCGTGCCGCCGCAGAGGGAGAGAGGGGGACGGCGGACGAACGACGAGCGAAGCTGAGCCACTGGGAACCAAGCGGAGGCGCCGCGGCCGGCTGGGGGCTCGAGGATATAGCGGATATAGCGCACGCACTCGGAAGGGGATTGGGAGTAGATTTTTTTCTCCTCCTCCCCCCTCAGTTCGCTGGCTTTGCCTTTTCTTTCCACGCCCTTTACCTACCTGAGCTTCCTTTTATTGCCTTGTTTGGTCGTGGCCGTAGCGTTCAGCGTAGTAGGACTGCTGCCGCCACGCTCGGTAGACTGGACTGAAGCAGTATTCAAAGGCGCCCGGCAAAAAAAAAACATTCTCCCCGTCCCTAATCGTATCGCGACCGCATACTTAGCGATCAGGGCCGCTGCTCTATGCAGGAAACGTAAAGAAAATGGTTTGTTTTAAAATGGGGTTAACTGGACAAAGGAGGCGCACGCATACAGAGGGAGGGAGGGAGGGACGGACGAGAGGAGGAAAAGCTGCGAAAGCGGTCGCGGAAAGTCCGCGGCCGTGAGCTCAGGCCCAAGGGGGGCACTTTCCGCGTTTTTTTTCTTCTTTCACGTTGGTGGCAGGTCCGAAAAGTCAAGGGTGTCTTGCCCCGGGCGGCGGCTCGCGGCTTGGCGCCTTGTGGCGGCCGCGCGTGACGGGGCGGGCCAATGGCGCGGCGCCACGCCCGTCCTTTTGATGGGCAGGCCGCGTTGTTTAATCGGATGGACGGGGGAGGGAACCGTCTGGGCTGGGCGGGCTGCTACGGCCGCGAGCTGGTGGGGGTGGGTGGGCCGTGGGCGACTAGGCGTCGCTGTCGTCCTGCCCCGGTGTGGTGTAGGTGGTGGAGGTCCCGCGCTCGCAGCGCACGCTTGCGCCGGGCTTTCAAACCGGGGCATCATCTCGCCGCTTTTCCGCGCCCGCCATCATCATCGTCGCGGATCAGCCAGCGAGTTCGCGAGCGCATCGGTGTGGCCTGCCTTTACCACCGCGCGTACGGGCACCGGCGCACGGCAGGACGGGTGCCCTGCACGGGCCAGCGGCGGACGTGCGGAACTGGCACGCGTGCGCGGGGGTAGCTGCTGGAAACTGAAGGAAAGTTTAGTCACCGCCAGGTAAACCAACTTTTCTTTCTTTCTCTCTCTCGCTCTCTCTTTTTTTTTCCCGAAAGAGGGCGTCGAGTAAACTAGCCCGGCGGGCGGCGGCTAAAACAGAATCTGATCCATGTCGCCATGTGCGGTTGACGCCTCCACGAGCTGCCGTAGACGGGTTCCGCGCCGCCGGGTCGGCCAGGTGGGGTAGTTGGGAGGAACTAGGAAGAAATGCACCCGTGAGCCGAGCTTTTTAGCCCGTTTCTTCGAACATGGAAACGGTTTCTGCCACGGCCACCGTGTGCCGGGCGCAAAGAATGCTCGCGGCTGATGAAAGGGCATGGACGCCCAGAAGAGGCTCGTCGAGCGCGCGTCACGCGCCCGCGTTGGTTTTCGCCTAACACGCGGACGAGTAACTCTCACGTTACATGTTCCAGTTCGCACGCCAGCTGATGCAGTTCTGTGTTTAGCGAAATCTAGGCCTCTCTTCAAACGAGGATGTGGAGCCTGTCAATCTCCACGTTTTCTCAAGCCAACCCGAGGCAGGATTTCGAAGCTAGAACATGTAACTTCATTCATGATGATGTTGAAAGTCGCACATGCATGCATGGATGTAACCAATTGACCAATAGTAGAAAGTAAGGGCGGAGCATCAACGAGTACTTGATTGCAACTCGAGTGTGAGTATCTTGCTTGTAGATCCGGTGGATGTTGCAGTTGTGGCAAAGCGGAAGGCGCCGGCATTAGATTCCAGTTAGCCGACGTGGGAGTCCATTTCTGTTTGAATGTAGTTAGTCATGGCAAACCGGATTCTTCCTGTTATATTTTTTCTAAAAGCCAGCAGCAAAATTACTCTCTATATGGGCTTGATCTACCGGATAGTCACCTGTCATCAGTTTAAATATGCTTGATCTATTCAATTAGGGCCTTATTGGCCCCCCTCTCTCTCTCTCTCCATCTCTGTGGGTTGGGACCCTTATTCCTACATCTCGGACCGATCTCCTTTAAATTTGAGATTTTTTTGTGAATTCTATTTTTCTGTTGAATCTGATTGTTTTCTGTGAACTTGTTGCGACGTTCCCCGTGCTCCAACCTCCAACGAGAGCCTCACACAAGCAACCCTCACTTCGAAATCTAGATATCACATGACTTTTCTTTGTTTCTGGTGCCATCAGTTACCATAACAACACTGACAAAATAAGTCAACATCAAGATCCATGCATGTCAAACACGCTGGGGCCCTCCGCCGGCCCCTACGATCTGCCATCAACGATCTATTTAGCAGCACCACGGTGTGAAAACACGAAGCAAGTATATTCTTAATACAACTACGCAGCAGGACATTGGTGGCAGAGGTGCAGTGATCCTTCAACCCGGAACGACAATGATGAAATCCGCTGGAGATTAACATCCGCTGGGGAATACTCCTCGCGTTCAGCATATCGACTCTAAAGGAGGTCTGCGTTCATCTTTCCCGGTAACAGTCTGGACAGTTAGAGTGCCGTCACGTTACAAGTCCTTCCTATGGCTGTTACTCCAAAATTGAGTTGGATATCAGATAGACTACAACTTAGGAGATGGCCTAACAGCTACTTTTGCCCATTGTGCTACCGTAATCTTAAAGTGGCATTTCACCTGTTCTGCGAATGTACGGTGGCGAGGCTGATCTAGGCTCGGGTGAGCGATTAGGTGAATGTGGCGCGTCTTCATCCGGTGAATTGGGCACCAGCTCCATCACTCATGGAATGGTTCGAGGACCTGGCCACCACATCGCTCATCTCACATAGCAAGGGTATCCGATCACTGATTATTGCGGTTCTTTGAGGCATCTGGCGGGGAAGGAACAATCACATCTTCAGAGATGAAGAGCCCCCCATAGACACCATCCTGTCTAGACTAAGAGAAGAACTGCATATGTGGTGTCTTGTAGGCTGCAAAAATGTAACAAAGATCCTTGCAGACTGCTCTCCGGTGCTGTAATCCCCCTATTTTGATGTTGCTTTTTCCTTCAAGTTCATGTAAGATACACCTTTGTATAAAAACTCTTCCCAGCTTAATATAAAGTGCCTGTTAGGGTTTTCAAAAATAAAACTACGCAGAAGCAAATGCGACGTGCCAATTGCCTGACTCACAGTGAGCAACGTCGCAGAGATTAGGAGTTCAGCATGGGAAAACCGGCATTATCCCGTCTTACACTGCAGACTCGTACGACGCGAGATCGACGATTGCGACACGGGCGGTGTCATGCTGATTGGATTCGGTATCGTGTCGGACGTTTAGGCCAGGACTGGCCTCCATGCTCGTCGTTTTTAGCCGTCGTAATTGACGATTTAACTTGATCGAGTGGCAACAAATGCTGATAGACCCCCTAGAAAAAACAAATGCTGATAGAGCGAGATGAAGCAGAGGAGAACCGCAGTTTTGCGGAACCATATCCGCGTGAGCACAGAACTCGCGGTTGATGCGTGCCGCCTGGCCCATTCCTTCTCTTGGTTGCATCGCACGAGCAGCACGACGGGGTCCCCCGTAACGGGGCATGGTCCCTCATTTCGGCAGCACTCCACGAGGTCGGAGATGGCCCTACGCGGCCGCATGTCTCGTGTCGCACATCTTCGTGCCGTTACGAGCCAGCAGCAGCCAGCATGGCCCCCGTTTCGGCGTCCCCCTGCCCCGTGTTGAAAATCATGCCTCGTGCAACATCTTATAGATTTATGCCACGTGATCCTAGCATGGATCATAAATCAGTTGAGTAAAATAAATTAATTTACTAAAATTTTCTATCCTCCTCTCAACTGCTTTATGACTCTCAACTGCTTTATGATTCGTGCGAAAGACCCGTGACAAAAAATCTGAAAGATGTTGTACAAGCCATGATTTGCAACAATGTTCCACGGAATTTGTTCTGCACCGCTCGAACCGAAACGGGCCGTGCCACCGTCCGCTTCTTTCTCGGTCGACGGCGACGACGGCTGCCAAGGCTTCCACGGTTCAGAGAAAAAGGGAGGCGTTTCCTTTGGGTTTCGTACGGCGCTCGGCCGTTGCCGCGTGAGCACGTAGTCCGAGTGCTGCACAGTCTGTAACGCGATGGATGACACGAGGTAGCCGAACGAACGAACGAACAAAGGGGTGGGGGGGGGGGGGGTCTTCATCATCAGCAGGGAAAAAGGCACGGTGCACGCCGATGAACCGTTCGATTTACAGGTCACGTACCAATAGGTTACAGGCCGCGAAGCAAACATCAGCTGCTTAAACTATATCCGGCGGTCTGCCGTGTGTGGAGCGTGGCCGTCGGTGGCGGCAGGATAAAGGTCCATCGTCTCCAACTTGGAGCCACAAGAGATCGTTTAGTTTTTCTATGCGCTGACCACCTGCTAGTAGACTGATACGGATACGAGCGCGGCGAGTTTGAGGTAGTTGCTGGCTCTCTTTCTTGAACAGGTTCTACCTTTTATTTTTAATAAAGTCTGCAGAGGCTCCCCCCCCAGTACCTTCAAAAAGAAAAGAAAAAAAAGATGAGAGAGATAGACAAAAAGGAATTTTCCATGAGGCTAGACCTCATGTCATGTTAGAAATCCTCCAAAATTCTTATGGAACAAGCCATTGCATAGAAATTTTATTGGAATTTGGCATGGTGAATTCTTTGTTTCAAAAGGCTCTTGTTTAATTTTTTCCTATGGATTGAAATCCTTCATAATCTCTATGAAAATCCTACAATCCAAAGATGCTCTTACAGATTTTGGTCCATGTGTTGCATTCTGATAGTGACTAGACCAAATAATGCAGAAAAGGTGATTAAAAAAGAGTCGCTATTCGTGGCAGCTAGCCAAGCTAAATGGTCGGGCTGATATTCACGTAATCGCATCCTGACCATGGGATGTATGCTTAGAAGTTATATTTCACTCTAGTACATGAGAGCTCCAGCATCCACGTCAGCAGGGTCAGCTGCCCCTCCCCTCCCCTCTCCCCGCCCGCCACCCCCCCCCCCCCCCCCACACACACACACCTCGATAATCACCAAAGAAGTTCAAATCTGTGCAGAAGCCTTATAAAAATCCGTATGTCAGAATGGCTATTTATGGCTGCCCTTCAGTTGTAACGAAACCATTCTGAGCAAACAAGGCAACACAAAATGTTTGCAAAACAAGTCACACTAGATAAAGGAGGAACAGGGAATATGGACTCCAAACCTCAAGTAAAAAACAGACACGATCGGTGATCCAACATTCTCTTATAAACCTGACCAAGCCAAGCAAGGGCACCACCAATTACCACCCTAGCAGACTGTACACAGCTACAAATCAACATCACAGATATGAAATATGTGGTAACATCTCTCCTGAAATCCCGCTTCCTCCTCTCAACTGATGTCAGTAGCGAACTTACTAGCCAACTAACCATCACTCACAAACCGCATTCATATTCACATCATCAAACCAAAACAAGCTGTTATTTACAGTTCCCGTCTCCTTACCAAGCTGCTCCATTCTCAAGACTCCATCAGAAAATGGAGCACAGGAGATCAAAGGCAAGCAAAGCATACTTCAACCACATAGTTCCTGCTTTACCTAGCCAAGCTAGTAGCTGCTATTGATCCACCACCGCAGCCAGGCCCTTGCCGCTGCTCGCGCAGATAACAGAGTAAAGTCTCAGCCTGCAAATCATACAGAAAGCATTATACTCTGCAATTTGGAAGCATTTTTCAGATTCAACAACATTAAGACATGCATAGTAAGCTGCTCCAAGCTAGGACTTCCACAAGATATTTGAAGCATCAACAGATATAACATAAGTGAGTTTTCTCAATTTACAAAATCTCAAATATGTTGTTTCCTCGAAGTAGGAAGAATGTACTACCAAGCTAGGAGCGAAAGAACAGCAATTGACTTGCAGAAGACAGCATGCATTCTCGTAGTCTGAAGATTTAGCAGACCCTAGATTGTACTAGAGAAATATGAAAAATAAACGACTGGCTGTCGGCACCGTTTCAGATACCCACTTTATAATGCCAATATACCTTGTTTTAGAACATAGACATCGTCATTGTTATAACACTAATCCTCATATTTTTTATATAGTGTTGTTCCTGTGGTATGTTGCAAAATCAGTTGAATTTGACGACATTACGAACGATCCAGTGGTCTGCTTTCCAGAAGGCCATCTTTGGGCCGCGACATGAAGCAGAAATCCTCTGTGCCGGTCGGCTTGGCCCATGTGTTGACTGGCATGAGGAGAGATCCTACCCGCAAAAGACCAATTCGCAACCAAAACCTTCCTGGAGATAAGCTATGAAGCAATCGAGGAGAATTCATATACAAAGTAATTCAAGTGAACTCCAAGATTCGATCTTATCAACTGAATATTCTCTACAGAAGTAATCATCCTGAGGGCCCACGTGAAAGTCATGAAAGAGCTTCTGAAAGCATTGAACTGACCCTGATTCTATCCTGTTTGCGTGCACTTATTTCAATTGCTTGGTTCATGGCCAAGTAGTAGAGCGTAAATATAATCAGAGTGATTAAATCATGACTCAATAACCAATGTAAACTTGATAGAGATGCCTGCATTGTGGTGATGTAGAGTTGTTTGTTGCTAGTTTCTCAATTAGGCATTAGTTGCATCAACTGTGGCCTATCTCCATAATGTGAAACGAATCTGGCCCGATGGTTTGCATCAGGCAATTTTGAAATAAAAGCACAAATCCACCAAAATCTACCTAAACCACAAGTAGATGTACAGTGCCCTTCCTCCCCCCTAAGTTCGATTTAGTACTTTTTGGTACTTCCTGTCAATCAGACTTCAATCAAACTGAAGTCTCTAACTGATGAATTGGTTGTATACTATTGTACAAACAGTGGTAAACAGACTTGTCTCAGACTTCAATAAAACACAAGTCCTTTTTTATGAGCTTAATCAAACTCAAGTCCTTAACTACTGTACAATCAGTGGTAAACACAAGGGGACTTCAGTCCAAATGTCCCATCAAATGTTCAGACCACTTAAATGTCACCTACCAAAATTACCCATTGTTACTCAGATAAAATGTAACGGGTCACATTCGATTCCAACGTAGAATTAGTGTATAGGGCATTAACGTAACCAAAGTTAAAGAACTACTGAACTTAGTCAAGGAGAAGGGAACAAAAAGGAGTGAAATGGGGCTGCCATTCCGTACCTTGTGCTTGGCACGAGCTGAGCCGGACTGAGATAGCGCGACAAGCGGTGGGATGGCGCCCTCTCGTACAAGAAGCGCACGGTTGCGAGGGCAGTCGGAGCACAGCTGTAGCAGTGCCACCACGGCGAACTCCTTCCCCCTGGAGGGGCCGTCCTCGATCGCCTCGACCAACGCAGGGATGCCGCCAGCCTCCACCACGGCGTCACGGCCCTCTGTGATGCCCGCAAGGCTCCCCAGAACCACCATCGCCTTCTCGGACGTCCCGCTTCCGTGCTCGCCGATGAGGTGCACGAGCGGCACGACGGCCCCCGCGCTCACCGCGCGCTCCTTGTTCCGGCGCGCGGAGCAGAGGCGGTAGAGCGTGGTGAGCGCGTCCTTCTTGCCGCGCGCGGAGCCCGCGGAGAGCAGCGCGACGAGCGGCGGGATGGCGCCGCACGCGCCGATGGTGGCGCGGTTCTCCTCGATGCCCGAGAGGCTGAGCAGCGCGCACGCGGCGTTCTGCTTGGCGGGCGCGGTGCCCGTCCGCAGCGCGTAGACGAGCGGCTTGATGGCCCCCGCCGCCGTGATGGCCGACCGGTTCCGCTCCTCGAGCGAGAGGTTGAACAGCGCCGTGACGGCGCTCTCCTGCGCCAAGGGGTCGGTGCTCCGCAGCAGCGGCACCAGCGCCGGGATGCCTCCCGACACGCCGATGAGCTCGCGGACGTCGGAGCGGTGCTTGGCCAGCAGCCGTATCCTGGCGGCCGCCGCGCGGCGCGCGTCGGGGGCCGCCTCGGGACCCAGCGCGCGCACGCACGCCAGCACGAAGGGCTCCAGGCGCTCGAGCGGCGCCGCGTCGGCCGACAGCTCCATGGTCTCCAGCTCGTCCAGATCCACAGCGGCGGCCGCCGCCGCTGGAGCGTCGGATCTGGCCGGCGCCGCCGCCGCGGCGAGCCGCTCGAGCTCCCCGGATATGTCCGAGTTGAAGCTGGAGCAGTAGTCGGAGAAGTCCCGCGACAGGTCGAGCAGCTCCGTGGCCGCCGCGTTGATGGCGGAGGACGACTTGGCGACGGCCGCGGGGTGGGCCGGCCCCGTGGTGGCGGCCAGCTCGCTGAGGTGGAAGTCGATGAAGGAGTCGGTGAGGTTCTCGATGTCCGAGTCGTCCGCGCCACCCCGGAGCGCGGCGGCGGCGGTGGGCGAGCCCGGGGTGGAGTCCGGCTGCAGCAGCGTGGAGCGAATGGTGCGCATGGAGTGGCCCGGGCGGCGCTGCGGCCGCGCCGACGCGCAGGGGCTCTGCCCCGGCGAGGGCGAGGGGATCTGGGAGCCGGCGAGCGAGACCATGGCGGGTTGGCTGGCGGTCGAGGAGGGGGCGACCGGGCGAGTGATGATGATGAGGGGGAAGGGCGGTGGGGGTAGCCGGGTGGTTGAGCGCGGTACTGACGCCTACACGTCTACGCTTTGCCGATGCTGCTGTGTTGTACCCCACTATGCGCGCGCAGAGGCCAGGCACTCGACTCCAGCGACGGAACGGAATGAGGTGCGAGTGCGGCGTGGATCTTTGTACCCCGCTTTTCGCTCGGTGGAAGGAGGACGACGTGACCTGGGCCGGTTGACGGCACGGCAGACAGGTGGCTACGCCGCGCGCCATGCCTGCTGCTAGCCAGATCCTTTTGCTTGTGGTGACACGCGGAGACGGAAAAGTTCCCAGTGCATGGCTGTCGGTGTCAGCAGTGACAGTGAGTAGGAGGGGAGTGTCAGTGGCTCCGTGAACGCCACGACCACCAGTTTTATTTTCACTTTAGGTAGCCCGGCCGGCGGGTCATGAGTAGCAGCAGCAGCAGCAGGGGAAGCGAGCAAGCAAGGAATCCGCTTTCCGTTCTGTTCCTTGTTCCACCTCCGCGCCCGCACCGTACCGCGACCTCGGCGGTGTCGCTCGTCTCGTGGGACGGACGGCTTGCGCGTGGGCGGGGAGTGGACCGGGTTTGGTAGCGGCGGGGCCGGATGGGCGTGCACAAAGCCAACTGGGCGTGGGAAGTGGGGGTGGACGCTTTGCGGCACGCCGCGCCCCGTGCTCGCGCGTGCTCCAAAGACCTGTGCTACTCAGTCCGTCACGCGACGGTCGGTCGCGCTTCAGGTGCGTGCGCGCGTGGTTATGGTGTGGGGGTAGTGATGGCTGACGAGGTACAGGGAAATCGGCACGGGATAGAGGAGACAAAGCTAGTGCGGAGGCGGCAGCGTGCGTGCGTGCGTGCGCGCGCGCGCGCGCGATGAGTGGTGCTGGGACGGTTGTGCAGAGGACCCCCAAGGCGGTGGTGGTTCTTCCTCAGGTTCGTGCCAACCACGCGAGGTGATGTTTTCCATGCGCAAAGAAGTCGCTAGATGCTGTGGTGCTGAGGCTTAATCTTGACATTGACCAGTAACGCATGCTGGTCACGCTGGTGAATCGCCGTGGCATACTGGAGTTTTAGTAGATTACTGGGCAAACCGCCCGTGCCTTGCCACAGCTGAAGCAACTATTTCCAAACCTAATTCCTTCATGGAGATGGGGTGCTATTTGTGTTACTTTTTCTTATTTGAAACTTATGTGTGTGAGCTTCGTTCCTCCATCTGTTCCAAAGGCTATGGATCAGAATGTTCGTAACCGTTCACGATTTCCCACAAATAATCATAAAACAGGCGGCTGGGGCTACACGAGCCGCGTTAGCGTAGAATTGGGTGGCCCTCAAAAATAAAATAAAAAACCCGTAGAATTAGCTGATGCTCTCGGTGCACGCAACCAGAACCCTCCGAATTGACTCTCGATCGATCAGCAACGCACCTTTGGCATGCCGCTCGCACAACCTCTATATTGTATCTCTAAAAAAATATTTCTAGCTTTTTACGATGACCTCTAAAAAAATTCCTACCTTTCAATTCTCTACACTCGTTCACCTCTAAATCAGATCTCTATATCAATTGTTTTATACTACAATTAACTCATATTTTATATTATTTTATGTAACTAAATTTATGTTAATGCTATTATATTTACAACTTATAAAAAATCACCCACTTTTTTTCTTCATTCTCTTTTCTTCTTTTTTCACATTTCCCTCTGTTCTTTTTCTTTTTACCTTTCCTTTTTCCTTTTCTCTCCTTTCTTTTTCTTCTTTTTCCTTTTTTTTTCTCTTTTTTCTTCTCTTTTTTCTTTTCTTTTCTTTCCTTTCTTCTTTTTCTTTTTTTTTCTGTTCTCCTCCCGGCGTTGTATTGCGCCACTGCATTTGAAGCCTGCCTGTAGGTACCGCCATCTCCCCGGATCCGCTGCCCGCGACCGCGCCCGCTGGGTTTGCAGGCGCGGCGCGGGTAGAGCTCCCCGCTGCGAGCAGCTTAAGCCTGCAACTGCCACGACTGTCGCTCACCTCCTCCAGCTCCACCAAATCGCCAGCGCAGCCATCTTACTGAGAATCACCGGTGGTCCTCCTCCTCCCTGCCCAACAGGGGGGGGGGGGATGCTAGGGGTTATCCCAGATCCAGCAGCTGGATTTGATTTGCAACCACCAGCAGCCTCCTCCAAGCATGCTTTAATCCCCCGCCCCGTCTAAAACCCTCGGTCACAAATGAAGGTGAAAACAATTTGAGCCAAATAATTTGGTACAACCGGTTACTGATGCTGGGACAAGTCTAGTTCATTTTTAAACTAAACAAGTTGTCCTAACATCATTACCAAGAAATGGCGGGAGCTGATAACAGGTGAAGAAAGTCCTTACTGAAAGTTATGTCCAGGAAGAAAAACAGGAATATATTAGAAGGAAGCCTACAGCCAGCTATTTTTAAGAGCGACTATATAACAAGTTATCCTCGAGGACATCGACTTCTTAAAAAGACCCGTCCATATTAACATGGGGCCAAGCTTTGAAAAACTATATTGACCTCAGCTGAGAAATTAACAACAGTGCATGGAATATAACTATGCAAAACATACAGGAAAAAATAAACAAAAGAATACAAAAGGCAGAAGTGAAGAATCGTTACATATATGTACTTTTGGTGTCTTTATTACTGGGGTGAAGATGTCATTTGCACCCCAGTAGCTTTAATAATAAGCTAGGCAAATCTCTAGTATACAGATGGAGCGGTTAAACAGAATGGAAACAAGCGAGCTAATGTAGCCATAAATGGGCAAGATAATACATCATCCCTTTGGTATACAAGTTTTTCCCCGTATGACAGAATTCCAGCTTATGTTGGAACACTTCTAAGTGTGTGCCGAAATCAACACTGCACATCTCATTCGAAAACCAAAGACCTAATACACATAGAAATTAAACTAAAAATCTGAAACATTCACAAAATGTTTGTATCCGCTCCTCTAGCACTTTGGTGTTCGTAAACCACACCTTTGGTTACCTAGAAACAAGCAACTAACCTGTATATTAATCTGACATCACCAATTCACAGTCATGCACCTGAAAGCCTGATATAGTGGGCGTTTCGCCTATCCCGAGTCATATAATGATATAATAGTACTCTCTCTAGGAAGTGATACCTGCAAAATGATCCAACAAATCATAATCAGAAATAAATTCTAACAATTTTTATCAGTATATTTGTCAATAAAACGTGGATCTACTGGCCTTCTTGAAGAGATGTGTATCTTTGCATTAAACATAGTATTAACAATAGCATACTTGTGCAGTGCACCACCTTTTAATTCAATCTAAAGCAACATAGTTGATCAGTTTCTGATTTAATACAAAAGTTGTATTATACATCACTAGCAATACAAATGAAGATACTCGAGACAACTCCTACTAAAACTAAAACCATACTGTGATCCCAAAATAGGAAATGGGGATGCTGTTGAAAAATCGGGATAACTTTTCCAAGGAAGTGACAAAATTGTGCTGTACAATCCATAAGCTTACAGTAGACCAACTTGTCTAACATTGGTTTTCTACTAATATCTGTAAACTTTCAAGTGTCAACAGTTGGATTTCTTGCACAAAACATCTGCACCTTGATGTCCAAGTATACAGGTCAGAGGAGTCACCTATATCATGCGGTTGGATTCCCTTTGCTTCACGTGAAACAAACAGAAACAAAAGGAGGAAGATGTCTAAAAACCTAGTAGAACAAGGAGCTCAACAGCTGGCAAGGCGTCGTGCGGCCTAATTCTGTGTCCATTAATTGACCATTTCATATTACTGCTAGGCATAGGCAGTTGTCCGTAAACATGCATACTGAGGTAGGATACATTTGTGATTTTACCAGAATAACCCTTCCCCAGACCCCACATGTGTGGGAGGCTTCGGCACTGGGTACGCCTTTTTTTTACTAGACTGATGAGAATCAGGCCATAACTCAGCTATGGGTTCGTTCTAAAGTAGACTGTTCTCTAGTTGGTTCATACTGTTTCCTTAGGTAGTGTTTTTGGTTTCTTGGATCAAGTTAAACTGGATGGGATAGCCCTTGATGGATGGAGTTGTCCTGGACGAGGTGGTGCAAGTAGGTTGTTTGGTTAGATGTACGAGGTGGTACATGCATATGTTTGGTTTGATGTATGGAATAGTACAGGAACATGTTTATTTGCTTAAAAATCATATACATTTATTCATTATAGGTTAAATGTTTTCTAATAGTAATATTCTTTCTTTCTCATTATCAACAAAGCATGCTAATTAGTATTATTCTTTACTAATGATTGATCATCATAAATTAATTCTTTAAAAATAGTTGTTAAACACCTAAAATAATAATTATTCAGAGTTAACGCTATTTAATTGTAACTTGCTTATAATTAAAAGACCCAAATATTCATTAATAGCTACCAATCAACACTATTGATAAATCATTACAGCAGCTAACAGAAGTTGGACGGAGTCGTTTGACCTTTTTTTTTTTTGCTCAAATGGAATGATCCAACATCTTAAGAGGATATTCCTAGAATCTGTACCACCCTATCCTGGATGAATTGGTATTAAGCCAACCAAACACAGGACCAGAGCATATCCAGGATCAATTCATATGATACAGCTATATAAGCAACCAAACACTACCTTATATCCAGTTATATTGATATTGGTTTACAACAACAACAACAAAGCCTTTGTCTCAAGCACGTTGAGGTAGGCTAGATATGAACCCAAACTGGGTTTCATATCCATAGGAATGGCTGATTTTGATGCTGGCTCGCCAAGTTGGTTTACAAGCGCAGAAAAATTATTGACGTGATGCTGTTGTTTTGATGCTGTTGTTTTGCCCTATGTTCACAACATGACCCATCAATACATGTCATGTATGACACGATGAAATGGTGAAAAAAATATTGAGCACATCCAGGCTGTATGTCAAAAATGATATTTACTAAAAGAGCCCGTCACAAATATCTCTGAATTTTATGCAAAGTATCATTTATTACAAACAAACCCAATTGTCGGAAAAGATCATACATAATAAATTGCATCCTGAACCATGTTTATGCGAAGGTAAAAAACAATGTTTGCTACAGGCACTACTCATGATTCACGTCCCTAGGAGTTTCTGTAAATTCATAGTACTTCTAATACATTTGAAGTACATAAATGCTAAGTGTGAACGCTAACGCAACCTGTGACTCCCAAAGAGCAGTTACAATATTAGTCCTACTAGCAATAATCTACATGGTTATATGTAAGTTGTCATTTTAACTGATCAACTAGGTGAAAACTCAAAAGAATTAATATTTTTCCATATCAGGATAACTACAAGCTTTTGACCAATACAAGTAACTATATTTGTCTATATGAACCTACAGGCTGTTGAGCAACTAATACCACACTATGCTACAGGTCGAAATAATTTTCACCATATCTTTGAATGTGAACTGTGAAACATTTTTTTAAGCAAAACGTGAACTGTGAGCTTTCGTGGTCATTTCAAACCATGAAATATTATAAATGTATCGATGACCTTTTTCAGGCCTCAACATTCATAACAAGTAGCATATATGCCGAAATTACATGATTTATTTCTTATATCTGGTATTGCATGTAGACTCTAAGGAGCATTCATCAAGAACTTGAACATACTTGGAACAACTAGCGATAAAACATAAGCTTGCATTAACACAAACTAATAGAGTTCAGAAAAAAAATGTTGAGTGTAAAATTAGCGCATGGAATTCAAACAACGGCACAACGAAGACCTATCGATGTTGCTTTATGTGTACCATCTTAAGTGGCTATGATACTTTCCTTTTCAGAGATACGTTGTTATACTAAACTGAGGAAGGGAAAACTCCTTGAAATAGCCATCTTATTTACTCAGCATATTCCTTTTAAAAGAAAGAGAAAATATATGTAGACAATTGCAAATGTTGAAATAGCAACTGACCTCTGTTGGTCTGATTATTATTAACAGTATAGTTGCCCATATAGCTTGCTGATATTTCTGATTTGATCTCCAGATCAACATTTCCAAGCTCATGACCAAAAGGAGGTATGTCGACCTCAGATGATGAGAATCTCCAGGTTGTATCACCATAAATAGAGTTGCTGCCATAAGTACCTTGGTTGTTCGAATCATATGCATTGGCTGATGCAGAAAACTGCTCACCGATAGTACCAGTTGAATTGCTCCTTCCATAGCTGCCAGAAGGCCAACCAAAGTTACCATCTCCAGCCCCACGTCCAAGGTTTCCTGACCCAATGCCTGAAATGTTGCCCATCCCATGTGCGGAATTAAGACCTCCCCAACTAATACTGTCACCAGAAATGCCCCCACGACTTCCAGGTGGACCAAAAGAATTGGAGTTTGCGGGATTGCCTGTGTAGTTCAGATTTCCATTGCCCCAAACATTTCTACCCATTGAATTCAATATTGATCCTGAATCATCATTAAGTCCAACATAACCGATAGGACTACCTAATCTGTTTGAACTACCATTGTAAAAAGAACCTATCTGACGCCCACTGGAGCTATTGATGAAGCCAGTGCCTGCACCAAAATTTCCAGTCATCCCACTTTCAACATTCATGCCCATTCCATAACCCGGACCAAAAGAAGAGAACCCATTCCGTGCTCCTGTAAGAAGGCCATACCTACCATCCACCCTCATGCCATAACCACCAATAGGATTTGGGTTGTAACCCTGGTTGAATCCATTCAGGAAGCTATGGACCCTGCTCATACCATAATTTTGGCCTACCACGGGTGAACGTGTAACAGGTCCAGGAGACTGCTCCTTTGGGACAGCCCTTTTAACCTCAACCATTTTACCATTAAGCTCATGAAAGTTCTTGTGAAGGGCCTTATCCACTGCGTCTTCTGAATCATAGGTGATGAAGCCAAAGCCCCTAGGCCTCTGTGTGTTGTGGTCATACATCACGACCACATCGGTTATCACACCGAACTGTTCAAAGTACTTCCTGAATTCAACCTCGGTAACATTAGAAGCCAGACCTCCAACAAAGATCTTTCTTGTACGTCCCGGTCCAGGTGAACCTATGCTGCTGCCATTGTTCTTGCCTGCAATACTCTGGTCGTCCCTGGGAACTGCTTTCTTCGCTTCCACCTGAACCACAAATGGGCAATTCAGCTCGCAGAGTGAGAAACAGCTCCACAACAGAATTCCCTTCGAAATGTGCGTCAATGCATTGGCAGAGAAGAGCATGACGCAAGTACCATGCGGCCGTCAATCATGTGCTTGTCCATGGTGACGCGCTCGGCGACAGCCGCATCGGCAAAGACCACGAAGCCGAAGCCGCGGGCGCGGCCCGTGTTGCGGTCCCGCATGATGACGGCCTCGGTGACCTCCCCGAAGCGGCCGAAGTAGTCGCGGAGGCGCTCCTCGTCCGTCTCCCAGGAGATGCCACCGACGAAGAGCTTCCCGGAGTCGGCCTCCATGGTCGAGTCCTCCCGTCCCCTCCTCTCCCCCCTGCAATCCACAACGCGGGCTCTGTTTCATACCAGCCGCTTACGCCGAATACGGACAAAGCCACTACTTATCCACAACGTTCGCCACAGAAACGCGCGCGCGGGGGACACGAGCTAGATCCGAGCCGAAAGCTACGCAGCGATCGGGCGCAAGGCGCCCACGGCCCCCCTCAAAGGGCCGCGAAATTACGCGCCCGCTTTCGAGATCCGTACCAGATCCGGCCACCGCCCACACGATCCGGCACCGATCGGGCGCGGGCGGTCGCTGATCGTGCCACTCACTTACCTGTCGGTCGGCTGCGGCGGCGGCGACGACGACGACGAAGACGAGGAGGGATCGGGGGGCCCCGCGTCGCCTCTCCTCTCGCGCTCCCGCTAAGATCTCGATGCGGGCATGGGAGGGGAGGGAGGTGGGGGACGTTGCTTGGGGTCGGACGGCACGCCTCGTCTCCTCCTCTCCTTTTTATCGAACCTTTTGCTGTCTGCCTGCCTGCCTGCCTTCGCCCTCCTCCGCTCGGTGGTGGCTGGCTGGCGATGCCGCGACGCGATGGTGGTTGTTTGTTTTTACCTTTTTTTAATATCCCCCGCTGCCCTGCGATTTCGGTGCTCGGCTGGATTGGGAAAGCCGAAGGATGCGAGACGCGGAAATGGATAAATAATGGAGGTGAGCCGAGCGAAGCGGGGCAGGTCGGCCTGCAGAGCTGGAGGCGACGCGACGCGACGCGGTGGGCTGCTGCGTGTGTGGCGCGCGGGGAAGGAGACGACGCGCCCCAGAAGCAGCTGGGCTGTGACGGTGAGCAACGTGCGCGCGCGGCAAAGAGGAACTGAGCGAGGTGGAGATGATGAGGCGGGTTGTTGGGCTCGCGCGTCGCCGCGGTGCGGTTGGAGCGCGGCCCGCCGAAGGCTCGCCAGGGGCAGGCTCCGGGGGCCACCTGGCAGCGAGTAGGCGCGTTGTGTAGCAGGAGTGAAATCGTGCAGGCAGGTCAACAGTTTTGTTTGCACTGGTGGTCAGAAAAGAAAATACTCCCTCTGTTCTATAATAAATGATGTTTTAGACAGTTAGTTTAATTTAAACTAAATTTTTATCTTATTATTTATTTCAGAACAGACCGAGTATGTCTGAAAGAAAAGGTTTATACAACGTATGATGAGTTCATGAGCTTTATTTTTCAGCCACACAATTTTATGATCGGCTATCAGTCTACATTACTGATAAAAAATCAAACGTTTTTCTTCCACGCATAAATTAGTGTTGCACCATCATTAATCATAACTTTCATCAGAAAGTCATCGTAATTCTTCTGTGATCTAATTGTAGTTATAATGCCTACCAATTCCAACTGTAACAAATGTAGAAAATCCAGTGAGCAATAAGATAGGCGAATCGAGCACACATTAAGTCTATTTTTTAATCAAATTAACTAGTAACCACATAAACAAATCTAGAGAGCAATTCCAGTGAGCAATAAGATGAACAAGACAGAACAATAAGCAACGAGATAAACAAAATGGGGTGACGCTGCCGCGCCTGGGGGGAATGTTTCGGACCACGCTTGTATAGTGGCGATTGCCATCCGACATCAACTGAGTCTCAAGGTCTTCAGTATTGCGAGCAATATGTACACAAACACTGCTTATACCTTGTACACTTTTTTTCTCCACAGGTCAAACAAGTTCAGGTCGCGTTTCTCTCCGGCATGTTTAGTTCTACAAGCCATTGATCTGCTGCTCTGTGGCTGTCCGGCACTTGCTCTGCTTCCCCCTGGACTTGCCCCTCCCGAACACGGCCAGCCTCGCGAAGACGCGCAGGATCCTGCTGGCGCACCGGCGCTGCGAGCCCCAGCGCATGGACCCGATGCAGCTGCCGGACACCGCGGCTCGCCGCCTGACCCCCGCAGCAAGCGTGGCCGCGTCCGCCGCGACCCTGAAGCTCGGCTCTTTCGCGTCCCGGCGCGCCGAGCCCTTCAGGGTGTTGTGCCGCTGCAGGGTCTGCTTCAGCGAGATGATCTCCTGCTCCAGTGCCTGGATCCGGAAGCTGGCCGTCTCGTAGTCCGACGCGTCGTCGCGGGCGCGGAGCTTCGCGTCGCGCGGGGCGTGGCTGTCGTACGGGCTGCTAGTGCTGAGGGGCTGGCTGGTGGGGATGGCGGGGCACCCGGGGCTCGGCGTGTACGCGCCGGCGCCGGGGACCAGCTCCCCGGAGTGCATGCACCGGAACGAGTCGGAGCACTCCGTGAACGCGCGGTGCGTGTGCAGCTGCTGCACGAACAGCGCCTGCACGATCAGCCGGAGCGGCATCCGGTCGTTCTGCACCGCCTTGATGCAGAGTTCGTGCGACAGCTTCCGGCAGTCGAGGTGCCCGCACAGCGCCGCCTTCTCCTCCCCAGACAAATCCTGATGCTTCTGAAATGGGAGGATTAGTAGTCTCTCATTGTTAGCACGAGACCAAACTTATAGCCAAGCTACTCCACGATCATGTGTACGATTTGCTTATCTTACCGCTAAGAATGTGTTGATTGCTTCGTATAAATGGTTTTGAGTCTTCCGGTTACTGGCCGGAATGATGCTGATCAGCTCTGCTAGCCTCTCAGGCTGGAGCTTTGGATCACCAGCAATTTGAACGAGGTACCCATCCCAGAGCACAGCGACGGCGTCCACGCCTCTTCTTTGCAAACTGACATGACTTGAGACGATGCTCTCCACTGCCTTGACCTCCCGGCTGTCGGCGACGGACAGCTTGGTTTCTTTCTCTGGCAGCGGCAGGTCGTCCACGCGGGCGAACGGCAGGTTGGACGCCACCTGTTCCCGCAGCCTCCCCCGGCTTTCGTCGCTCAGCTCGAGGGCGAGCGACCGCGACAGCAGAGCGAAGTAGAACGCCACCGGGATCGCGTTGCTCGCCGCCGACTCCACCGGGAGCAGCTCGATCACGCCCTGCAGGATCGCCGCCGCCCTCCTGTTCGCGTCGCTCTCGCCGTCGACGGCCTCGTCGTCCGTAGTCGCCCAGAACTTGTGCGTCTTCTTGGAGAGCACCCACTTGTTGGCGTAGAAGAGCACGACGGGGCTCACGTACTTCTCCTTCATGCCCTGCCGCCGCAGCGCCTGCACGATCCACTTGAAGAACTCGAACGGCAGCGCGATCAGGTCCTTGATCCACAGGTCCCGCGCCGCGAGCTCCTTGACGAGCTCGGCGTCCCACCGGCGCCCGGCCAGCGCGCGCACAGCGGCCGCGCCGAGCTGCTCCCGCCGCTGCTCCGGGTCGAGGATCTCCATGCACGCCATGAACGCCAGCGACTCGACGCAGCGGCTGACGATAAGGAGCTCCTCGGCGACGGGGAGCAGGGGCTGGCACCGCTGCAGGACGATGAGGGCGTCGTCCCAGCTCTGCAGCACCACCTGGTTGATGTACAGGTCGCAGCGCGCGCCCAGGCCACACACGCCCATGAACTCCGTTGCGCACCGCACCGCCGCGACGTTGAACGGGTCGAGCGCCACGTCGTCGCCGTAGCAGAAGAGCGCGATCACCTCGAAGGCCTCGAAGCCTCCCGGGAAGCTGGCCGGCAGCTCGACCTCGCTAGACTGGACCAACGCCTGGCTGAAATACCTGCACTTGGACACCAGAGGATCCTGCATCGAACGGTAAGCATCACAAACTTGCCCTTCATTCTCAACAAGATCACAATTTTTGACGTCTGTTACTAAGCCTCTGCCCGTCCTCCGACCTTCTCCAGGAAGCTCGATCTTACCTTGTGCAGATCGAAACTTCTGCCTTCGACGTGGACGCGGACCGTCGCCGGCAACCGAGTCTCCGTGGCCCTGCATCAAAATCGGATGACTCGACAAACAAAGAATCCGCCATGGAAGCTGATAAGCTTAAGCAGCCTTAGTGCCTTACCATGCGGCAACTCTCCTCTTCAACAAGACGGCCGTGCTGGGGCTCGAGTACGGGCTACACATGGCGGCCTCCGCTTTCGCCACCGGCGACAGCTCCACCTCAGTGTCCAAGTCCACCTCCATCAGCATCTTCATGGCGAGGACGACGAGAAGCTCGGCCCAGCAAACCGCAAGCTCCCGGCGGTTAGGTAGCAGCAGCACTGCCGGCAAATTTGTACCAGTATTGTACAGTGTGTTGAGTTGAGTGTGGAAGGGAGTAACCTGGGGAGGCGTGCAAAAGGGTACAATGGCTGTGGGCGCAAGAATGGGGGTTGAACCCCAGTTTTCAGGCTGGGAAATCGGATCGCCCCCTCGTGCACCTTTTCTTAATCCCCCCCTGGGTGCGCGCGCGTCGCAGCAGCGTTTCCCTGGTGGATTTGCTGCCTCTCGCGCCGGTGCTCGCCTCCGCGGGGGCAGCCTTGTAATGATCCGAGGGGGTCAACACTAGTTTAAGCCCACCCAGCCAGATGGCTCCTACAGGGTGCCTTTGATCCAACTCAATCGGTTTTTCCTGTGATCACAGACATGGCAGCAAATGTTGATTTGCACCCTGTCTCGGGTGCCCTTTGGATGTTGGTGGTGGTCAAGTTGGTTCCCGTGCCGTTTGTACCGTACCTGCAACTGACGCCCGTTCATCAGGTGCTCATTATTCTCAACAAACATTGAAAACTCTGGGCATATGCTCATCCTAGTCATACCAAAAGCTTTCAGCTTTCTGAATAATCACACACGAGGCGGTCATTGCAGGCAGCGCCAGGAGACGTCGTTCCTACGAATACATGCCACGAAAAAGTCCACGAGCAAGTGGCACAGCGTTAGGATGACTTGATGGGAGTTGCTTGGAGGGAACAAACAGCTAGCCAGCCCCACATTTAAAACTGCTGCCACAAGACATGTCATGCGATCAGACCGCTATTCTAATCGCCTGACGAATGAAACCCATGGAAAAAATCAAGGCCGAATTGTTCGTGCGCCCGCCCCCGGGTAGCATAATAATCCGGACACCCGCGCTTGATTCCACACAGCTTTTTAATTAGAAAAGCGAGCGTGCGCGTTGACGACGATGAAACGAACTAGCCCTGAACAACATAGAAGGCGAGACGAGCGAGAGAGGTCAGGTCTCCGCCACTTATTCAACGAGCGGTTGGTTCCGTCATTCACCACGCGCACACGCCAGAAACTCTCGCTTGGACTAAGAACCATGCGACATCGGAGGCTTCTTTAAGCTCCGCTGCCGGTGCGCCGCCGCCGCGAGCATGACGGCCACGGCATGGCGGTGGCGGCTTGACGCCTTGCTCCCTAGTTGGAACTAATCCATGGCATCTGACTGTATGGCACAGAACAGCTTCCAGATGTCGAGAGAGGAGGACGCGATCACCGGCCGGGGTTTAGGACGCGATCTTCGCAGTCTGGCAACACGGTCAGCGCTGCCCGCCCGGCGCCACCGCGATCGCCATAGGTAAAGGAGAATGCCGGTAGTAAAAAAAAACGGATGACGTGCCTCGGCCGCTGCACGGGGGGCGTTGGGGAGTTCGAGGGCGGCCAGTACAGCGCCGGCAGCGTTTCGGCGTGGAAGTCGTCGGAGAAGCCGCCAAATTCCCGTACGGATGGCCACGCCCGAGGCGGGGCGCGCGGGCACGCACGACGAGCCACCCCGCACGTGTGAAGGGTGAGGCTTCTCGACGTCTCCGTGGCTCGCCAGTCACTGCGCGTGGAGGCCAGCCGGCCGGGAAATGTTTGCTCGGCGCGGAGAATTTTGTTTACGTGGAAAACGACTGACCGAGACGCCACCGAGTCGTGCGAGGGGCTGCGACGCCGGCCCGTGATTCACATTTGAGCACTTTCATGGTATTCCAACTTCCAAGATAAAAGGGTACTGTATGTTAGTTCTAGAAAAGGATAAAAGGCTCCCGATTGTGAAGTGCGCTTTCGATCCAAACTGACCTGAACTGTTTCTCTCTCCTTCATCTTTGTCCATACTAAGGAGTAAGGCCATGTTCGTTTCAGTTTTTTTTTCCTGGAACTGGTGGGGTTCTGAAACAGATTTCGAAAACCTGAAAGATAAGATTTGGGAAAATAAGCTAAAAGTTGAAAGCCCACATAGAGCTGTTTTCCTGACTTTTAGCGTGCAAATAAGCTAAAGAATATAATACAAAAGCAAATAACAAATTCTAAAAACCAAAAGGTAACAACCAGCTTATTTAGGCCCTGTTTCGTATAGCTGAAACTTGTTGATAAGCTGGCTTATTTCTGGCTGCTGTAAGAAGCAGCTATTAAAATAAGCTAGGTGTTTGGTTGTCTGCTTTTGAATGTGCTGATTTACTGTTTCAAAGTAAAAAATGTCTGCATTGCCCATGATGTTTTTTAACATTTATATAAACTAACTTTAGATTAGTTTCTCTGTTGTATTTTATTTGCCACAGGATTAGAACTATTTAATATTCATACACATAATAGAATAATATGATATAAGTCTTTAATATCATAAATAAAGTTTCATCAAAGAAATAAAAACATTATAATTCTTTGTTCTAATAATACTCCCTCATTTCGAAATATTCCAGCATTGAATATTTCAAAACTGAACAAGTATTCCGTGAAGTCATATAAGCTAGGGACATTTCTGTTTTCATGCTTTCCTTTATTTCTTTTGATACTGGACGTAATCATGCCTATTGGTACTTTTAGCAGGCTCATGAAACCATTACCCCCCTCGAATGAGATGCAAATAACAAAACAACCAACATACTCATGGATCAAACACTTCAGTTATCTTTCAAATACACTCTAGAGAACAGCTCCTATCCAAAAGCCCCTACTTTTGTCTCTTGTAAATATTTGTGCAAGGACTTCAAAACGTTCTGAACAGGGATGCCCGGCTGGGCTTCAATTTCTGAAATCAGCTTCTTGTAGCTCACGTTCTCATACTCCGGAAATAGCGCGTAGAACAGAAGGTCGGAATTGGTCACTTTTGTCATGTCTTTTGTTCTCACACATGATGGATCTTTCTTTTCATATTTTTTCTGCAGGATCAAGTGTTTAGTTTAGACAATAATAACCTTTAAATAACTGAAAAAGAGTCTGTAGTTAACTTACAAATAGAATTTGCTTTTGACTCTCCTAAGAATGCTTAAGTGCTTGCACAACTAGCCAGGAGCACATGTAATTTTCAATATCAGTTCCAATCTATATAAAGAAAAACATCAATCAAATCACAAGAGCTAAAGAAAAATTATCAGCATGTAAAGGTATTCAACAAAATTAGAACTATAAGTAAATAACAACCCTTACCAATGAATTCAGGATCCCTGTAACAATCTAGGTAATCATCCTGTAAAAGAATAAATAATTTCTTGCTAAGCAAACTGATCCTTGTGGTACAAAAATGGTTCATGCTCTATCTAGAGAATGGGAGTTACCTGGACTTGGAAGTATATTCCCATTTTAACAAGAATGCTTCCTACAGCACCATAGTTGTTTAAATCTTCACAAGATAACAACAGCGCGCATGCAACCTTTGATGAAACCACATCAATCATACGCATTTAACTGTGGAGAATCATCCCCAGGCCCATATCGATGTAAAAGATCCCCAGGCCCCAAGTTATTCACCAAGTACAGGTCAAGATAGAAAAACTGAAGTGCCTAATTTCTTCTGTACCACGGATTCAAAGAATAAATCGTCACTTCTCCTTTTTTATTGAAATTGAAAGATAAAGCAGTGCAAATATTCCAAACATTATCTCCTTTTTAACCCGCCTCAACCCTAGCTGCTGGCCTACTGCTGATGTGGAAGAGGAAAGAATACCTGGGGGGCGGAGGAAGCAGCGCAGAGGAGGCAGTGCTCCGACGACATTCTTCGGTGGCTGGTGTAGAGGAGGCGATTTGATGGGTGGGCGAAGGAGGCGGCGCAGAGGAGAGAGGTCGGAGGCGACGCAAATGAGAGAGGAATCAGGAGCGAATGGTGAGGTAACCATTTTATACGATGGTAATTGCAGGTAATTTCCACTGAACTCCAAGGGTGTTTTCGTAACGTTGTTGTATAGAAGCGGCGAAAAGCGAGTGGGAGGCCGATTTTTTTAAACGCTGTGTTTTAGTTCAACCGGAGAAGCGTTTTTTCTAAAAAGCGGGATGAAAAGCCAGAAGTTTGGAGGCTTAAGCACTTATATTTATGAATAAGCTGGCTGATAAGCTGTGCCAAACAGAACCTTAAAACCTCAGATGTTCCAACCCAAACAAATAGACATTAATACACATATATAGCCTTAGAGGTAGAGGTTGTTTGGTGAACGCTCGCAGAAGTTACCCTATATCGTAGCTATGCCAGAACTTAGTCAAGTTCTTCTTGGTAGAAGATTTTAGGTTTTTGACTCTGGCGAAGCCGAAGTTGCAGTGTTCATTCTCCGTCCCAGGCCCCGCTGGCGTGTTGGTGTGTGGAACTGAAAGTATAAAATATGCAAGTTCTGCCACCAAATCAACTTTGCCAGGTGTGTGCTGCATGCAAATTTGACCAACTGTTGCCAGTTTTTCGTCAGTTGTTCGGCTTCCAAACATTTCTATCACTGGGCGGATCTATCTGGGCACAACATAATTGAAGCCCATAGAGTACAAGTTGTTCAGGGCCCGGCAAGTGGTTCTCAATTTTACTTCGGTTAGCTGGTCAAACACTCAAACGAGTCCATATACCGGTCGAATTAGTATCCTCTAGCTTTCAGCCCAACTGCCAAGTGCCAAAGCAATTTTAGATCCGAACCATTCATGGTAGATTTTCTCGGTTGACCAACGTAAAGCAAGCCACCCTCCCTGGCATCGCAGCTGATGACGAGCTGCTGGGATGAGCTATTGCCTCATCAGACGGCCGTGCATGAGGATCTTTTATGTTCCAGATATCCCAAGATATGCCCACCACGTCCATGGATCTGGATCGAGACCCCCCTCCCCTTTTTTTGGTGTAGGGTCAATTCTGTTGTGCCCACCACGTCCATATATCTGGATTGGGACCTCCACTTTCGGATGTAGGGTCAATTCTGTTCAGACACGAGACATCTGGCACCCCTCTGCATCTCACAGTATGGGATAACATGACAGCCTGTCTGCTTATCTAGCAATCACAGCTTGCCCATGATGTTGCTAGTGCTTTAAGGAAAAAATAAACCGAAAAGAGTAGGCGACACTTGGATTCGACAGCTGGTGCCATGCTCCCAAGGCCCCGGGATTCAGGATACTGCCCCTGCTCTCACGGCTGATATCTACGTCTACCTGAGTTGTTATGTAGCACGGCACGGCATGGGCATGGCGGCATCCAGCTGAGAGAAAAGACAATCAGATACTCAAATACAGCGCTTCATCTCGCGCAAAGCCAATAAAAGTTACACACGGTACAAACTACTCAATCAACTGCCAGCGAGGCATAATAATGCTCTGATTGGCTAGGTAAATATACACACTTGCAATCGCTCGCCGGCCACAAATTCGCTAGGTAAATCAAGTACAGCTGTGTAAATTAAGACAGCCTCCGAATTCTAAAATACGTCAACACACGGAATGATCCTGATCGATGACGAATAATGCTCTGATCAACCAATCAATCCAGGCGGAACCCCGCGAGGTCGTCGACGTAGCTCCTGGGGCGCGGCACGGGCGGGACGGCTGCGGCGACGACGCTGCTCGCGTCGGTCAGCGCGTCGTCGTCGTCGTCTTCGCCAATGCCGCTGAAGAAGGGGTCCTGCAGCAGCTCGGCCGCCGAGGGCCGGTTCCGCGGCTGGCCGACGCAGCGCTCGATGAAGGCGCGCAGCTCGGGGTCCCTGAGCCGCTTGAGCGCCGCCGGCGGCACCCCGCGGGTGACGTTGTGGTAGATCTGCACGACGCTGCCGCACTCGGCGTAGGGCACCTCCCGGGTCACCATCTCCAGCACGCACATCCCGTACGAGTAGATGTCCACCGACTCGGTGTACGTCTCCGTGTACAGCTCCGGCGCCATGAACTCCGGCGTGCCGAGGATGGTGTGCGCCACGTGCGTCTTGTCCACGATCGCCGCCAGCCCGAGGTCGCCGATCTTGACCTGCGACGGCACGTGCCGTGGTGTTAGCTAGCTCCGTCCAGCTCAGTCCCAACAGGCACAGGAAAGCACCTAAATCAACAGCTAAGTAGCTGGTGGTAGGAGCACGACGCGGTAAGCAAGCAACGCGTGCGGAATCCCGCGACGCCCGCGCGCGGACGGCGCTTGCTTGCTAACCAATATCATTGCTGAATCGATGAGAAGGCGATGTGAATTAGCGTATGGAAATTAAAAGTGCCGCTACCGAGCGTGCATCACCTGGGGCTGCGTCTCCTTTGCTCCAAAGGTGCAGCTCACCCAGGCGTAGATTCATATTCTTGAGATGCTTTTGGTTGGGTCTCTCGACGGGGAGAGGTACAGGTGGTCACAGAAAAGAAGCAGAAAAGGTAACTTAAAGTGCTCGCCAGTGCCGAATCCCCGGGTCGGTGTAGGACATGTCAAGTAGCAGTGCAGCATCAACAACCAACAAACTGGCCTTTACAAAGTTTTAAAACTCAAGTAATCCCGATGTTTATCCTAATCCCATTAATTAAATATAAGTCCTAGATAAATTTTGGCCGTACTAGTGCTCGATCCCTAACTGAATAGACAGGACCATGCACGAATTAAATCTGAATGAATCCTAAATTCCGTCACGCAGGGATTGAGGAGGAGGAGGGGCGAGATGGGTACAGACCTGGCCGTTGTTGCCGTTGATGAAGACGTTGCTGCAGTTGAGGTCGCGGTGGATGATGCAGGGGTCGTGTGTGTGGAGGTGGTTGAGGCCCTCGAGGACCTGGCGCGCCCACTTCTTGAGCGCCTTGACGGAGACGTGGCGGTGGCGCTGGCGGTACTCGCGGAGGCTCCCCGAGGTGCAGACCTCGGTGATGAAGTTGAGCACGCCGGCGTCGCGGTCGAGCCACACCTTGTGGAAGCCGATGATGTGGCGGTGGTGGAGCGAGCGCAGCAGGCGCACCTCGGCGTGGAGCCGGTCCACCATGCCGGGGTCGCGGTCCGCCAGCGCGCGCAGCCGGACGCGGTTCCACGCCACCTCGATGCCTTCCTCCTGGTCGAAGCCGCGGTACACCTTCTTGACGGAGCCCAGGCCCAGGACGTCGGCGTACCGCCCGAAGCGACCCGTCGGGTCGACCTCCTCGAACGCCTCCCCCCCGCCCTGGTCCCGCTGCTCCACCGCCATCCCCCTCGCTTTTCTTCCTCCTTCGGTAAGTTGCTGCGGCGCCGGCCAGGCCTCGGGTCCGTGCGAACGCGAGGCGGCCGGGGCGCGGGGCGGGGCGGGGCGGGGCGGGGCGCGGCGCGGCGCGGAGAGGGGAACGGGAAGGGGAGCAGGCAGTTCGCGACGGCGCGGCGGCTATATATAGCGTCAGGAGATAGAGACGAAGGAGGAGGTTGGGTCGCGGGTGCGACGGGCGCGTAGTCGTGTTGTACCGCGTCGTACAGTACCCGCCTGCACCAGACGTTGCCGACACGAGGAACCCCCGGCCGGAGGTACGCGGACGTAACGTATTGTACCCCTACTCGCTAAGCTGCTGAGCCACGTGGAACCGTGGAGGACATCGATTGGATGGAGTTTCTGAAGTTGTCAGGTGGACTCGCCCGGCCCGGGTCAGGCGGTCATACGTAGCCACGTAAGCAAAGAGGGCCCGCTGGCAGCGGTTCGCGCCGTTCCGGTTGGTTTGGTTGCTGCTTTGGCCACGACTTGGTAAACTACAAAACAACTGCCAGTTTATCTGTTCTACTGGTGAGCCAGGCGTACGCGTACCTGGGCAGAGCGTAGTTTGAGTTAGAGGTGATCGGCTGGCTGGCAGCAGGATTAGCTAGATGCTCTCATGTCTATTATCAAAATCTTGAAACGCTGCCGTGTGTTACTATGCGATTATTCTGCTAGCTAGGTGTAACTGTGCGTGGACAAGCCAATTTGGACCGTGGCATGTGACTATCGATTCAGCAAACGCGTGCTGTGATTGCTACGTGTAACAGAACCGCCGCTTGCCCAAGGTATCAGCTCTCCACGACACGTTTATTTCGTTGTTCCTTATTCTCGTTGTCAGCACGCAGCAACTGAAACGTGCGCATGTTCAACAGAACAAGAACGCCTGCCGAGCTTTACCGTGAAGCTACCGGACACTGGCGGAGTTCAAAACAGCAGGTATCTTGCATCTTGTCTTTTGATCACCTTCTATTGTTATTACCGTCTAAAAAATGATCACCTTCTGTTCTCCTCATAAATTTTTAAACAACAAATCACATGATGTACAAGAAAAAAAGGGTGGTCATCGACTCGTCGTGAGTTGTTTCAGTTTCAGTTCTAACGCTCACGTTACATTTTTTTTAACCGGACAACGCATTCATAACCAAGTACGAGGTTTTTAACATTATGAGCTAGAATCGATTAAATCTTTTTCATCTAAGAAGAAATATTGCTGAACCAATCCTTATTTTGCAACATCGTTCCAGATTTAATAAATTCTCAGCACACACGGTGTTGTTCAAAAATCTCACATGTGGGCTACTTTTACGGGGCCATATTCAGTCATAAAATTGCTTTAGTTGAGAAATTTCTGAAATCCCATTAAGCCGTTGTACAATGAAGACTTGCAATTTTCAAGTTCAATGCTTTTGATATGCAACGTGAGTACGTGACCTGAAACTCAGACGCCATTCGGCACCTATAGTGATCTTGTTAACTGCATATCAGAATGCCTTCATGATACAACTAAGTGTGTTTTTGTTCCTTAAGATGACATGTTATTGCTTAAGCTCATGCATTTTGAGGGAGTGAGCACGGGAGCAAGAACAATCAAGAACAGAGTGTCACAACAACATACAGCCAGCAAATTAAATGTTCAAGACCAACAAACAGCCAAATGTTCAGTGATATAATATGTACAGTTGCGAGTGTCTGCATTTGCAGACTCAAATAGTCGATCAGTTTCGTCCGCTACAATCTTCTTTCAGCATCATGTTCTTCTCCAGAATATACTTGCCCTCTTTGTATTTCTGGTCCTCGTTATAAGCTTTCTCCTGCACTCGATGGGAAGGGAACTTACCATGATATTAACAATAACAAAGGACAAAGAAAAACAACACAGCATCCACAGGCAAAAGGAAAAAAAACATCTGAATGAACATATTTTCTCGTTCCTGTGTGCCTATGTGCCGTGTTCAGTGACAAGCTGAGAATGCAACCAAACGGCGAAAATCTGTAGCACCCAGGGCTGGTCTGGTTGACATGGCAGTGACAACTACCAAGTACTAGCAAGTAACAGGCAAACTCATGCTTTCCATTGTATCATGCATAATATAGGCTGTGAGGCATGATCACAGCACTTCTAGAGGACCACTCCAGCTTGAATTATATTGAGATAAACTGTGTAAATTTAGCATGCAAGTGTCACGTAGACTTATTCACAGAAGAGTAATTTTCTACCAACGTGTGACATATGATTCAATGATTTTATTCCTGGATGGTTAAAATGTACTTGGAAATATGCAAGTTAAGTAGATAAGTGGTCAACAATTGCTCTAGTTTAGCAAGTCGAGGGGCATGTATTCATGATTTGTAACACATGTATATTGTTTGCCTGCCTTTTCCAGCAAACAAAGCAATTGATCATTCAGAACATCAAGATAAAGATACACCTTGAAGGATGTTGCTAGGATGCCTAAAATCAAGATATGTTCAAATTTACTGGATGTTGTTGGGATATCTATCATCTTCAATGGAAAGAAAGCTAAGGTACATTGTTTACAAACCTGTTTGCTCTAAGCAACCTACATTTGTAGTTTCAAATGACTTACATAGAAAACAAATGAACAATGAGTAACTTACGTATCTCCAGCCAAGGAGCCTTTGGCAGCAGCTACAGTAGATATCGTTCACTGTATGCAATCCGGTCATGAGATAGCGATCCTCGTTGGGACCAAGGCTTACATTCACCCTGGATGTGACATTGACCCCCATTAACGTGTAGACAAGAAAAGGAAAATGTGTATTGTTCAAATAATCAAATCTTCAATGAAATATTAAACTGTATTACAGTGATACAAGTCATTCTATGATCTAGAATAATGGAACATTAATAACCATGAAGGTACACATTTGGTTGCTAGATCAGGTAGAACTAACGCCAACATCATAATTCATATAAATTACGTTCAATATATATTCATACTGGATGAACGTTAGGAGTTAAGCATCAAAGGGCAGAAAATGGTCCAAGCATGGCTCCATGATCTCAATTGAAGGGTATTGATCAAGCTCTCTGTACTACTATTGGAGTGTACATCCACATTCCCAACCAAGAATGCCCTTGTCAATCATGTGCAATCTGATATGCAATTTTGGCTACTTACTCTCTGGACTCATAAGTATAATATGGTTGACCGTAAGTCCAAAATAACATGTACCACTTTACCTAAATCCAACCACCAAACACAAAAGATCATGAACATGAAACAAATTATTGATTCATGTAATCATGTATGTCCCTTGTCCCACAACTCATTTGGTTCACATCCGCGATGACTCAGTTATCGCTAGAACCACTGCCAAATATAGTCCTCGACATCCACCATCCATAAATCTCAAACAACGTGTCAACGTGACCCATCCACAATCACATTAGGTTGATTGCACAAGGCATTATGTGATAATCGTCATCCTTCTAAATCAACCAACAGGAGGGTTTCTTGAGGCAACAAAACTATTGTTCATTAAGTATCTGCACGATTCAGACAGCTTGGATTGACGCAACTCTAACAAGTAACGACGCGAAAGCACAAATTAACAATCCTCTAGTCGATGTACTAGCAAATATATCCAAATGCCTACGACAAGACGCTAAGCTATTCCAGACCAGGCACATTGCAAGCACCGCACAATCCACACCCAGAAAACCGCAGAAAATTAAAGGGGGGGGGCAAATATATATATATATATATATATATAGAGAGAGAGAGAGAGAGAGCCCAGCTCACACGCTATCGAAGAGGTAGGCGCGGCCACGGCGGCCGCGGAAGTCCTTGGACACGATGGCGTCCGGCGACGCGGAGTCCACCTTGCAGAACTTGCACCTGAACACCTTGGGCCCCGGCAGCGACTCCACGAACAGCAGCCCCATTGTCGCCGGGAAACTCAACCGGCGAACACAGACCACCAACCTCCGCACGAGATTCCCGGATCAAGCCAGCAACCCGTCAGAACGAGGCGGAATCCTATTGTCGCGTCAAATCCGCAACCGGGCGGACGGGAGGCGGGGGCCGCGCCCGATCGCCATCGGCGGGGGAGGGAGGGGTCGGCTGCTCCTCCTCGGCGGTGGGCGGAATGCGGTGGAGACCGCGGTGAGATTTGGCCGGGGAGGTTGGGGGAAAGCGGGGGCGACGAGGACGGGAAATGGACGGATGGCGCAGACCCTTTCCGTCACGCTTTTTCCCCCGCGACCACTGATTTATAGAGACGTACGAAGGAAATGGAGGGATGGCACCGTGATGGCGCTCATGGTTGGTCGTTAATTTCCTCGCTGCCGTTTCGTCGTGCGCGATCAATCGATTAAAAAAAAAGAGGAAGAAGCACGTCCTCTTCCAACCCAGCGCTGCCCACAGCCGCCACCTCCTCCCGTTGCCCTGCCTGTTTTCCCCATCACGTTGCAACGCCGGCGCATGCGCGATCCGGCTGGGTAGCTCTAGTGCTGGTAGCACCCTGATCGCTGGTGGTTTGTGCTGATGTTGGGTGGTAGGTGCTCTCTTTGCCGAACTACTGTTGGCCTCTCCAGATGCGCTGGACGTTTACGGTGCTAAGCCACAGCTTACTGTTCCTTCGAAGGAAGCAGATAGACCAGACTGGTGCTGCTTACTAATGCTGAATCATGGGGAGAAGGGGAGTTCGAGAACCTGTCCTGATCCATCAGTAATTGGTCATCTCCGCAGCAGGGGTAACTTTTATTCAGTCCATACTTTGAGTTTTTAGTGGTAAACATCTAGATACGTCAATACTTGGAGTGTTACACCCGGTCCTTTCATTTTGAACTCACTCGAGAGTGCACTTGCGATCAATTTTATGTGAAAAGGAAAGAAAATTGTGCACTCACGTGGACATGTCAGTAGTGGACTAGTGGTGTGAGTTGTGCGGTTGATGGACAGCCACGGCCATGGCACGATTTGGGCCATTTGATCAAAGTCGTGGAAGCCCAAGCTGCCTCCGTCGAGGAAGGCATGGCCCAGGGCCCGTCCGCACCTGCCTGCCCGAGCGTGGAAGCCACGCGGAAGCGCCCAGCCTCGCATGCACTGCACTGCGCTCCATGGTGGCATGGCAAGATCGCAACCGGTCCCCAAGCGCCTGGCCACGTCGATGCGTACATGGCCTAAGCAGCGGCTCGGTCTCGTCTCAGCCAGCGTCTCCTCCTGCAGGTGAGAGCCGAGATCTCCTTCCTGATCCTCTCGAGAATCCTCCTTCCTTTTGTAGCTGACATTTAGGCTGGCTGTAGCCTGTAGCGAGGATGGGTCAATCCCTGCGCGAGGGCGGGGGCGGGTTCGGGAACGGGGGGATTTCACCCTAATCGGATGTGGGGGTGGGGATTGGGAGGGAAATTTCCATGTCTCGGAGGAGAGGGATCTCTCCGCTGGCGTTAGGTAGGGCGGCTCTCAGTCCGCCGCTGCCTCTCCCTTTCCATGCACATCTCGTTCATCGTTCTAATGGGCAAGCAGTACAAACAGGCACTCGTCAAGGAAGTGAGTGGCTGGCCTGAATGGAACAATACAAACAAGAAGGGGAATCAGCCACTGCAGCGGAGCAACAGGGAGAGGAGGGGCAGGTCCCTGGAAATCTCGTCTGCCAATTTGAGCAAATCCTCCACGACGACCCCCTCATGTATGTTTTGTTTTTACATATTATTACCAAGACCATTAATTTCTCCATGTTTGCTGTTTTTTTTTTCTAGATTCAGTGTAGCAACTTCGGGGTTTCTAGTTTTCCTAATTAAATAGTTTGTTTCAGACGACCCAGATGAGAGTGAGAAACCACACGAGCTTTTCAATCTCGGACCCTACTTAGTCCATGCAATTCACTCTCTTGTTCGTTCCCTTAACTTGTTATGATAATTTCCGTCAAAACATAATGCAGCGATGAGGTGGGTTTCTTGCATCCGCTGCAATTCTGCTCACTAGACTTCAGCCAAAATGGCAATTTGACAGCTCAAGATCCAGACATATATCAGAGATACTTCTGGTGCAGAGACCACAAGCTTGCCATCTCCTCAAAGATCCTACCCAAGCTCTACCGTGCTGTGCGTGATGCATATACCAATGCAAGAACAGCCCACGACACATCCATGACTGACCTCATGAGTCACAGCAAGGCATTGCTCATACTTTGCCCTGACTCGCTTACCTCTTGGAACTCCAGGTAATGCTGTTACTGTAGGGCTAAAGTGATTGCATTTTCACGGGTACCAAAAATCCCACCTTTCATTGATGTGGAAACAAGCTCATGTGTTTGAGGGAAAAAAGGCTCCACGTACCTGAAATTTTTCAGCGTTTCCTTATGCCCCTTTTCTTTCTTCTTGCAGGAAGATAGTCCTATCTCTGGATTCTGATTATACAATGCTCGAGGATGAACTGAAGCTGTGTGCCTTGATCCTTTCATACTCACCAAAGAATGAAAGCACATGGAGCCATAGGTACACCGTACACCTTGATCCATGTGTATCAAAGTCTAAGGTTTTGTTTTCGTTTTTCAACAATACAATTATCCCCATTTAACTTCTTATCAAAGATGTATGAAATATAGTAAATAGTTCCATCAGTGTAATCTTACGCTCTGGTAATGACATGAAAGTATTCCTATTTGGAGCTGGGTTTTGTTTCACACCAAATGTAATATAATGCTCATTTTGTTACACTAAGTTTAGCACAACTGTATGCTGCAGGAGATGGGTTATAAAAAAGTTTGCAGAACATCAGAATATTTCAGAGATTATTGAGAAGGAATCTGTACTGGTGGAAGAGATAGCAGAGGTTATAACTCATGAATGCCTTTTTATTCAAACTACTAATAACATCAACTCGTGTGAACTCAGTGAGCTCACTATATTATAATTGTTCATCCATGTGCTATCTAACCTACTTCACAAGACTTATCTTGCACCTTTTGCAGAAATGTAAAATGAACTACCGTGCATGGAGGCATCGATGCTGGCTTGTTCATTACATGACGAGAAAACAGGTGAGGATAAATAACTCAAACTGATATAGATACCTTGTCCCTCATTCTTAATCTCGTACCTGAGCTTCATAGCACTATCATGAAGAGTAAAGCTTTTATCTAGGCCTTGACTGTTGTAACTACTAAAACCTACGGAGGTCTGCTTGTTAGTGACAATGAAGGGCACCAAATTTCTGTTTCCTGAAGGTACTGAATGAACTGAAGAAGTCAATAAGATGGAGCGAACTACATGTCGCTGACAACTGCTGCTTTCACTACCGCAGGGTTAGGACCTTTTTACATGATGTTCTCCATATCAACCTGTGGCTGAAAGCATGCACAATTTATTGGCGTATCAATAGAAGTTCTTTAATTCACAGCTTCCTATATCATGTATAGGCACACACATCCTGTTTTGCTAACCATTTTTATTCAATGTATTTGTGTACTCACGCTGATGAAAAACACCTTGGAAGCATGTATACAGTCTCTGCTGCGTGCACTACGGGAAATTAACCTAGAGAATGGAGATGATTCCCTTAGTTCGGACTCAGAAACTTCCCTGCTGTTGAAGGTATGATTATTCTGTTGGAGAAAGGTAGCGATACATTTTATGGGGAACAAACTGTGCTGTTTGATAGGGTTACATACATTCACTGAGGTCATCTTATCCTCAGTTTTCATTATGCATGTGATACAAAGCAGAAAACAAGGGGGGAAATTGCAGCTCGCTTTGCAACATTGGTCCTCCATCTTGGTAGAAAGTTGATTTTATGTGTTCTGCTAGGAGGAGCTGATTTGGGATGAGATGCTGATCAGAAGCTACCAAGGGAGAGAGGTTCGGCATTTGCTCGCTGCTGGTGATCATCATTGGTCAAAAGTATTTGTTCGATGCATGTGTTAGTTTTGGTGATATGTTTCTGCAGTCATTGTGGATACACCGCCGGTTCCTCTCACAATGGTGGATACAACAGTGGCTCAGTTTTGGGGAAACCTCATCGATATCCCCGGTGGATACTTTTGTGGCCCAGGAGATGAACCTTCTGTGGGACTGCATGAATGCCCCTTCAGATGAGTTTGAGGAGTCACGCGTTCAAGCAGAGCTTGCAGCACTATACATTCTGTGGATATCAAAGGCAACCGCCACCTCTTTTAGCCAGCTTGCATTACAATAATTGTGCATGTGCTAGTTCAGTTTTTTATTGAAAATTGTTTTATGGCCTGTTGGATCCAGCAAGCTCCGGCCGTGAAAGAGAAGCTTGAAGAGAGGATGTACTCCATGTCCATGGGTAGTCTGGAGGACGTGCTGGGAGGAGCTTGCAGACCTGAGAAAAAGAGGCTGTGGATGAGCTTGCTCGGCTTGGCTGTTAACAGCTGAGCACTCGCAGTGACGACGCGACATGACATTCGGTATTTTGTATTATAATGTATACTAGAATTGATCGTGGCGTTGTGGCGCCCTACTGTAATATTTGCATAGATTTGCCCATTCTCAGTTTTACATATTTCTCAATCATATTTTTGAAACAAATAAAATGAACATGTAGAACATTTTTTTTATAAAGCTATAAATAATCCATAATTGAAGGTAGAATATTTTTCATTATTTAACAGAACATTTATGTGAATAAAAGAGAATATAAAATCTAGGCAATTGGATCTAAAAAAGTGACTGAGCATCTCCAGTGCTATTGCTAAAACAGGTTCCACAGTCCTCCGGTTGGCCGTGGGTCTCCTAGCCGTACTTGGAGGGGGAGCGCTCGGGCTCACCTTCCACAGCAATCGCAACAAGCAGGACCGGCACCGAGGGCGCGACTCAGGAGGGCGACCGGAGCGGCTGGGCGAGCTTGGCATCGAGGCGTGCCCACCGCGCGCTCCACCAAAGGGAGGCCTCCATCGACGGCTGCCGAGGGGCGACCGAGGCCTGCCGAGCCACGGGCAAGAAGAGCCGTGGCGCGGTCGTGCCCTGTCGTGGCGTGGGCGAGGGGGAGCCGTGGCGCGGTCGTGTCCTGTCGTGGCGTGGGCGAGGGTGAGCCGGGGCGCCGGCGCGGCGCACGACCGGCGGCGAGCCTAGGTCCGCCGCGCTGGAGTGTGCTTAAACCATTCGACATCAGCAAATGTGGGTGGCCGCCGTGCGCTGATGTTACGATCCTGCATCCCATGCTGGGGCCAAGACGAGGCAGTCAAGCTGCCTGAAGAGAATCAATCGCAGATTGTTCATTGATCAGCGTGTGATTTTATACAATGGCCAGCATGCCAACAACCAGCACGATTCGAGGGCGTGATCCACTAGGAACTCGTAGAGCTCGTCCTTAGCTGAAGCAACGGAACGTGCATGCACATGCACGCAAGGCGTGCGGCTGGCCTGTTGTCAGCTAACTTCCAACTCCAACACCCCCTCAGTTTATGGTACATAATTCATGATGCATAAACTGTTACGAAAATCAATGAAAACACTAGATGACAATCCATTAGTCATGATGTCCGCGAACTGTAACGTTGTAGCTACGTGCTGTACCTGAAGCTCCCCCAAGTCCACCTTCTCACGGACAAAATGTATGTCAAGCTCAATGTGCTTTGTTCGACGATGACTCACCGGATTCTTGCTGAGATATACAGCTGAAACGTTATCATAATATAGAACGGTGGCCTTCAGAACGTCAACATAGAGCTCTTGAAGCAGTTGTCGCAACCAACAGCACTCGGCTGTAGCGTTTGCAACTGCACGATATTCAACTTCGGCACTTGATCGAGATACCGTTGGTTGACGCTTGGAGAACCATGAGATCAATGAGTCACCAAGATATATGCAATATCTAGATATTGATCGTCTAGTATCAGGGCAGCCCGTCCAGTCTACATGGGAGTAGGCTGTTAATGTTGTTGTTGAGGGAGCTATGTAGTTGCAAGCCTAAGGAGATGGTTCCTTTAATGTAGCGCAGGATCTTCTTCACTAGTTTCCATGCATGTGCAAGCAAACTTGATGTACCGAGTAAGCAATATCTGGACGAGTTAGTGTCAAATACTGAAGAGCACCTGTGATGCTACGGTAGAAAGAGGCATCTGTAAAAGAGTTGCCCTCGGAAGATGACACTTTAGGCTTCGTGTCAACCAGTGTTGATGAAGGCTTGCAATTAGTCATGCCGGCTCTCTGAAGAATGTCCTCAGCATATGATTCTTGATTAAGGAAGAAGCCCTTGCTTGTTCTGCGAACATGAATCCCAAGAAAGAAATGAAGTGGCCCCATATCTTTCATAGCAAATCTGTTGTTCAGCTGTTGAATAATATTCTTGAGGAGAGCCGATGATGAAGCAGCAAGAACAATATCGTCGACATCTAAAAGAAGATATATAGGCCATACAATCTCCATGTTTGTAAATAAACAGAGATGTGTCTGATGTAGAACCTTTGAAGCCGAGGCTGATCAGGTGTCCAGCAAATGTCTGGAACCAAGCACGAGGTGCATGATGGAGACCGTATAAGGACTTGGATAGAAGACAAACATAGTATGGATGGTCACGATTGATGAAGCCTGTTGGTTGATTGGTTGGTGTAGACACGTTCAGAGAGCTCGCCATGCAGAAATGCATTCTTCACATCCAATTGATGAACTGGCCACCGCCTTGATGCTACGAGATGTAGTACAGTTCGGATAGTGGTTGGCTTCACTACATGAGAGAAAGTCTGATCCAAGTCGATCCCATGGCGTTGATGGAAGCCTCGCACAACCTACCGTGCCTTGTGCCGGTTGAGACTCCCATCTGCATGAACTTTGTTTTTGAACACCCATTTGCCGGAGATGATATTGACACCTGAAGGCCATGGTACTGAGTCCACGTATTGTTCTCGCAAAGAGCGCGGTATTCTTCCCTCATGGCTTCAAGCCAAGCTGGATCACGTAATGCGGCGTATGTGAAGAAGAAATAATACCCGAGTTGTTGACCATGTGGTGTCACGGGGCCAACTCTGTACCAGCTGAGGCAGGCCTGACGCCGCCCGTTTAGTCACGGGGACGGGGCACTCGCCCGGGAATCGCATTGGATGGTGCCATGTTGTGCGGCACCCAACATCACACATACAAGGAACAATGTATTACATAAAACAATAGCGGAAGCTTACAAGTTTTTCTTTGTAAATAGTTTACATCAAATAGCTACAGCGGAAGTCTATAACAACTCACGTCGAATAACTAAGAGCACTCGAGATGAAGTCCAGCCCGCGGACTCCTCTCGCTAGCAACACGAAGACAAGCAGCAGCGACTGGGTTCTCCATGTGTTACCTGACTCGAAAGTCTCCGAGTCGCACCGGACAACCTCCATCTTAGCATCGATGTTAACCTGCAAAACCACTTATATAGCAAGCGTGAACACATAGGCTCAGCAAGACTGATCCGTCTCTCCTAAACAAGAAACTCTACATGCACGACGGTTGCAATTGGGTTAGCTAGATTTGCATATAGGACTCGCCTAAAGTTGATCCTTAACTTTCAGATTTTAAGCTTCATTGTGCAGACCTTGAGCCGAAAAGCATCGCAACTCCACAATCAAACAAGAAACGCTTTGTTGCGATGCTCCTTACACAAGGAGAAAATAATGTTTAATGAGCCTATCTCTAATTGAATCATGGTTGCAATACAATTTACATCACAGCCTTATCAGGTTCAAAAGATAACCATTTCAGTTGTTACTACGTCAAGACGCAGTGGGCAAGTATGCTCATATAACCGCGAGCGACGGTGATTCGAATCAGTACACGCCCGGACTATACGACACGTACACCCGTACTCCGAATTGCTGACAGCAACCTCGACTGACGTTGTACGCGACCACCTTTCCCAAGATCTTCCACATTGGATGTAGTCCAACTACCCGAGTACGCAAGCTCCGTCAAGGTACATACCCGCAGTGGTATGTTCTTAAGCGAGTTACCTCCTGCTACCCTAACGCCGAAAGCCTAAGGCAGTTGGAAAAGTTCACTATGGATCTCCAAGGTACATCGGTTTCCTGGGTCCCATATAGCCAGTATGTGTCCGGTACACAACTCAAACTTGTCCAACAGGGCCAAGCACGGACGGGCCTTAACCGACACAGGCAGGGCTATGCACGCACGGTCCACAACCTGCCGCATCTAAACCTCCCTGCCCGATCTCCATTTCTTATGTGTGAACTTTCCTCATTGTCGGTACCCGCGATATGGGGTACCCCCGCGCACAGGGGAAAATACCTAAGGAACTCGCCCTTCTCCGCAGGGAGAGCTCCGAAGGCGCCACGCGTCCGGCGGGGCCGGACCTCCCTCTCCTCAGAGGAGAGCTCCGGGCCCGCCACGTGGCATACAAAAGCCGGACCTCCCCCTCCGTGGGAGAGAGGTCCGAAGGCGCCACGTATCCGGCGGGGCTGGACCTCCCTCTCCGCAGAGAGGAGCTCCGGGCCCGCCATGTGGCCGACAGAAGCCGAACCTCCCCCTCCGTGGAGAGAGGTCCGAAGGCTCCACGTGTCCCGCGGGGCCGGACCCCCCCTCTCCTCTGAGGAGGGCTCCGGGCCCGCCACGTGGCCAGCAGAGCGGCGCTGCCTGCCCCCGAGCGATAGGCAGCGGGCGTAAAGACGCCCCATACCTTGCCCGTACACGGTATTCAAGGCCCGCGTCTTCCCAAGGCGCGGAGACGCGGAGCACGCCTCTGTCAGGTGCCGTTGCGCCCAGTCGCATCACAGACTGGCGCGCGGTGTCAGAGCCTGCCAGCTAATAAACGCAGCGACAAGACATCCCATGCCGCCCGCGCCGTCATCAACCACTACGACTAGCATGCGGCATGGGCAGGGCTGCAAGACGGAGACTCAGAAGCCTTCGCCAGAGACAACTACCGGCATAACTGCAGATACGGTAGATGACAGACAATCTCCCCGGGACCACCTGTCGGGTCCCGGGCCCCCCTTGTAAGCCACCCGAGTCTTGGACTATAAAAGACTCGGGTAGGCGATGATAGCAAGGGTTCGCACCTCTGCAACTCATACGCTAGCCATTCACACCCAAGCTGTAACTCACCCCCAAGCTCAGGACTCCGGTTCTGAGCAGCAAGCAATACAGCGAGCTCCATAGCTCGCCGTGGACGTAGGGTTTTACGCTCCGACGGCCTGAACCACGTAAAACTCACCGTGTCAAGCTCTTACTAACTCATCCATACGCGCAAGCTCTCCGCAAGGGACTAGCCCCACCGAAAAAAGAACCTTCGCGGGCTGCCCAGTGCAGGCCCGGGGGAAGTGTCGACCGAACACTTCGACATTTGGCGCGCCAGGTAGGGGCTTTTTCCCTTGCGCGACGAGTTTCCGCCGACGAAGATGACCAAACTTCCTTCAGCAGCAAACTCTCCTCCTCCGCGTTCACGGCGAACCGTGACCAGCGGGGAGTACATGTCGACACACTCAGGACGGAGTGTGTCAGCACAGGCTGGTAGCCAGTAGCCGACTCCGGCAATGCAGGCTCCGACCAGTGTGAGATCTTCTGCAGCGCTGAGCGTACACCATGGGGGTGCGCTAGCTGCAGCAAGAGCACTACTGCGCAACCCACCTGCTGGGGATGCGTCCCATTCAGCGACCCAACAGTGGGTCCGCGAGGTGGACCGCCTTGTCGTCGCCGCCGCGAACACTCGGTTTCAGCGAGGACGACGCCCCGGTCAACTGGCTGTGTCGCTGACGCGCACGCCAACGGTTGACGGGCAGACGACGGATTCCAGCTCCTCCAGGCTCCCGTCGATGGACCTGAGAAGGGAGCTGGAACGGTGCCACTTGGGCCAGGATGCCCGGGTGTACCTCGAGCGACGTCGAGAAAGGCGTCGCAACCATGAGGCTGGCGACAGCATGACGTCGGCCTCGACACAACCTGGAGGGCAGATCTTCGCCACGCGAGTCCTGCCTCAGGCATACGCCACGCAGCATATGCCACAACCATATGCGCCGCAAGCAGCGCCCCCGGTCTATGGTGCAGCCTTGCCCATGCCGGGATACACGGTGCCAAGTGCGAACCAAGCGTTCGCAGCGCCAATACCTGCGGCAGCAGGAGCAGGATGTGCGGCCCTTGCACCCCACCTTCGCTTCGCGAGGTGGCCGCGCAAGTTTCGGCCGCACCTGCCCGAGAAGTACGACGGTAGCGTCAACCCGGCGGAGTTCCTCCAGATCTACTCCACCGCCGTACTTGCCGCAGGAGGGGATGAGGCTGTCATGGCCAACTACTTCCCCGTCGCCTTGACCGGCCCAGCTCGGTCTTGGCTCATGAATCTCCCTCAGGGGTCCATAACTTCCCTGGGAGAGCTCTGCCGGCAGTTCGTCGCCAACTTCGGCAGCTCCTACACTCGTCCCGGCACGGAGCTTGACCTCCACGCCGTCAAGCAACAACCTGGGGAGTCGCTGCGCTCTTTCATCCAGCGGTTCTCCCAGGTACACAACACCATCCCGCATATTCAAAGTGCTTCTTTGGTGGTGGCGTTCCGGCAGGGTGTCTGGGACGAGAAAATGCTTGAGAAGCTCGCGACCAGAGAGGTCCGCGACGTCTCTGAGCTCTTCAGCCTGGCGGACAAATGCGCCATAGCAGCTGAAGGGAGGAACTGGCACTCTCTGCCGACCTCCGAGTCAGGAGGACAGCCCGGGTCCGGCGCTGCTGCCTATGGAGGTGGCAAGAAGGCCAAGAACCGGGGGAGTGGCAAGATGAAGTCATCGTTCACGGCTCCCGTCGCCGCAGCAGCGACGACTAGTGGAGCTCGAGGGCCACGCCCCGAAAAAAGGCAGCGGCAGTCACCGGCCCCAGATAGTGACCAGGGCGGACTATGCCCCGTGCATGGCGCCGGCAACCATACTGATGCCGAGTGCTGGGATATCCAGAGGCTCGCAGAGCGCTTCCGCAAAGGAAGACAGCAGAGAGCTGAAGCACCGCCCTACCCTCAGAGGGAGGGCAAGCAGAAGGTCGATGCTCCAGTCAGTGCCGGCCACCAGGTGGGGTTTCAGGAGCCTCAGCGTGTCATAAAGACAGTGCATAACGGTGAGGACTCAAGCTCCGATGGTGACGGGCCGGGGCGGTAGCCGGCTGTGGCTGCCGTCCTAGGTCAGCGGAGGCTGCGCTGCTGCGGCGTCAACCTTGGAGAAGCCCCAAGTAGTAGCAGCAGCCCAAGCACCGGTCACAATGGTGCAAGGTCGGGCCAGCCTCACTCGAGAGCACGCCTCCGTGCCTCGGACATACCTCCCGGGGGCCGCCCAAGGTCTGTCAACCCCTTGAAGGCCTTGCCAGAAGGGGAAGACGCCTTGGGTCATCCAAGACGAGCTTGGGTCCACCTACCCCTCGAAGACCTTAGCCAGGAGGGGAGAACTCCCCGGGGGCCCCCAGGAGAAGCCGCGCAGGACCTGATCCAACGTGAAGATGACAACCTCGCCGACGAGACTCGGCTGCAGGTAACACCCCACAACGCACGGTCTCGGCTGATGCTCTAAGCACTACTGCCAAAGAACCAAACGCGTCAGGGACCTGCAGAAGGGCAACCTGGTATCGCGGCACGCTCTTTCCTGAGAAGGACCTATAAATTCTCCCCCAGCAGAGAAGGTCCCTTCCGAATCACGAAAGCTGCCGCCCCAGACACACATGCCTTTCAACCGAGTGTGGGATCCGTTCCCAAAACCCTTGGCATGGAGCAACACTGTAAGTCCTACTCCCTGAGCATTAGTAGAACAGGGTCATTCCCTTCTGTAATGAATCCCATAGAATTTAGGAACAGAGCTTGGGGCAGCTAAGTCTCAAGGGACGGTACAGGACTACGTCCAGTTTATCCTGGTTCTGACCCTAAGCGCGTAGAGTCTTGCTTCCCTTGTAGACGAGGCAAAACATTGCCTCCATGTACAGCCAGAATTCCACCTATGGGCATGAACACAGAAACCTGTTCTACTTAGCTCTCTCTCATGCGCTCATTTAAATTATGCATTAATTTTTATGATCGCACTATCTATGTATGTTCATCGTACATCTAGCTCCCCCTCTCCCGTGCACATCCATTGTCAGCATTCGCTATCCTACCGAGGGCGGCCGCGCTTGAGGCACCTGCCGATGGCCGAGTGAGACTCTCGGGCCTCCCCCAGTCAGGTGTTGCGGTGCCAGTTGGTCACCTCCAGGAAAGGCCTGCGTTGTGCATGGGGGGTCCAGGGTGCGTATCCCGCTTAGCAAGCCATGAGCCCAAAGCGTGCGCATCCTGCCCTCCGGAGGTACAGGGGAGTACAACCGCTTTGCCTGGTCATGAACCCAAAGCACGTGCACTCTGCTTCCCCAGCGCACGGCCCGGTACTAGGGATCGGACGACCGTACCTGGACCTCGGAGGGAGCCGGAGCTCCGGCGCCTCGAGCACAGAATTGCCCAAGCCCCGTATAACGGATCAGGATCGTAAGACAAATATGACTAGGAGACGGGAGGGGAGGACCCCCCGAGGAGAATTACGTTTCCTCTGCCTGTGTGCAGGACCTCCAGGTTACGGCAACGGGGACTGCATGAAGCGGGGGGAAAGGAGCTATCAACTACTCCGGCCTAGGACTGGAAGGACTGGGTCCCACCCCTTCAGCAGGGGTGAGGCCCGAAGGCCCCACGTGTCCAGCGGGCCCGGAGCTCCCGCCTCCCCTGAGGGGGGCTCCGGACTCGCCACGTGGCAGGCGGAAATCGGACCTCCCCCCGGTGGGAGGGCTCCGAAAGCCCTACGTGTCCAGTAGGGCTAGAGCTCCCGCCTCCTAAGGAGGGGCTCCGGACCCGCCACGTGGCAGGCAGATTTGGAGCTCCCCATAGGGCGAGATCCGGAGACCCCCGGGGGCCCCTAACACGGTTAGGACCCGGGGAAGGTGTCTGTGCAGAGCTCCGAGATTGGAAAAGGCCTCTGAGTACCTTGCGGAGCTAAGGACTCAGTCAGGCAAAGCCAAGAAGGAGAGAAAAGGCATCACAGGCACAAATATCTAAAAGAGTCAAACTATGCGAGGCTCCATGAGGTGGACTACAGACTCGATAAAAAGGGAGAAACAAGTCCTAAAGACCTCCCGGCTCCCGCCGGAACCTTGCGGCTACAAGGGCGGCCACATCCTCGACTTCAGCCCTGGCAGCTTCCTCCCGCTCCGCGACTGGGCCCTCTCTCGCTGGAACCAGCGAGAAAGAGGGGTCACGGCTCTTGAAGCATGCCAGCACATGTGAGGCGACCTCTAAGGCTAGGCCGCGTCCCTCGGCCTCAAGCTCGCTGGCGACCACCGAGTCTAGCCTGTCCAGCTTGGCGCCGATCGACTCCAGCGCGGGGATCACCTCCGCCACCTTCAACGCAGGAGCCGCTGCCCTCACCGGACTGAAGAAAAGAGGGATCAAGGCGGACCCCGCTCGATCAACGAATCTTGAGACCGCAAGAGCCTCGGAGGACCGCAAGGCCGAGAGCTCCTCCACCTCGCGGCGGGCTGCCTGCAGGGCCTCTAGGTTTCTCTCGGAGAATTCCTTCTCCTTGGCCGCCAGGGAGCTCTCCCGAAGGTGGAGAGTCTTGGCGAGCCGCTCCAACTCAGAAGCCTTGAAGTCGGCGGCCAACTCCCGTTCCAAGACCGCCCGACGTTCGCGGGAGACCTGTTCCTCCCTCAAGTCGAGGTCTGCCTTTAGAATCTCTAGCTCCTCGATCCGATCTCGAAGGTCATCCTCGCCCGCCGCCAGCTGCGCGGCGACCCTCTCCGCCTCGGCTGCCGTGGAACGCTCTCGTTCCTCAATGATGAGTTTACGGCGCTTCATCCGCTGCCGTATCTCCTCAGCGGCAGAGAGGCTCTCCTCGGCCCGGGCGTGTGCCTCTAGGGCCTCCCTGTTGATCCGCCGCGATTCGGCGTCCATGCGGTTGACAGCCCGCTTCAGCCGGTCGAGGAGCACTTCCCTGAAGTCGAGTGACTCCTGCCTGGAGTCGAGCTCGCTCTTGACCTTCGCGGTCCGCTCCCGCAAAAGGTTCCCCCAGGTGAGGAGGCGATCCCGTTCAACTGTATACTCCTCCCGCTCGCGACCTAGTGCAGCCAAGACCTGCCGGACGCTCGTCTCAGCAACCGCGAAGGCATCTGCCAGGGGCAATGGAGCAACAGAGGCCGGGGTAGTTCCCCCGACCTCCTCCATCACCTCGTCCTCAAGAGGAGTCGATGCACCAGCGACCGAGACTAGGCGCCGGTCAGGAGAAGCTCGCGCCGGGGCTCTGGCAGCCAGACCCGCCGGGCCCTCTTTAGCTTCTGGCTTCTTGACCTGTGGAGAAGGGCGAGCCGGGGAAGGCGGCGTTGGAATAAAGGCCGGGGCGCCTGGTGCAGGGTCGACCTGCGCTGGCCTGGGGGCCGCGGCGGCCGTCTCGGCAGGAAGAGATGACGCCGCCGCGGAGTCCGGGCACACCGGAACAGGAGAAGCTCGCGTTGGCTTGGGGGCCGCGGCAGTTGTCCCGGGTTCCGAGCGCAACGGCACAGACTCCCCGCCAGTCGGGGATGGCCGGGAAGCGCGGACACTCCAGCGGGCTCTGAACCCCGACTTCCGAGCCGGGGTAGGACTCCGAGAGCCCGCTGCCGTCACTGACGGCCGCTCTACAGTCGCTTGAATTGGCGGAGCAGGGGATGCCCCAGAAGCTCTCCTCAACGCATCAGCCCGGGGCCTCTTTGAGTTGCCACCGGAAGGAGTGCCAGGCACCCCAGATTCCCGACTTGGCACAGACGCCGCCGCTGGAGGAGATCGAGCGCGCTTCTTCTCTAGTGGCGGGTTGGAGGCCATGGTGAGGGAGGACTCAAGGGCAAGAGGGCAAAAGCACAAGAGTCCAAGAAGAAACGCTGGGAAGTGCGAAGGGAAGCCGCAATGCGGGTAAGATCCCCTCTAAAACCTTCCCAGGTACAATTCCAGGCGATTCGGAACTCTTCGAATGCGCCGCATCAGCAACCGCTTCGGTTCCTAGACCGAGCGCCGATGACAGGTGGACCCAAGCCGCCCGACTGAAGCGGTGGGTCAAGGAGTCAGTCTCCTAAGAAGACAAGCCTGCAAGGCACTTCGGCGGTTCCCGAAGAAAGCGCCGCAACGTGCAGAAGTGGCAGTCTTGGGAACCGCCGCAGTAAAAGCAACCATCAAGTGGGCGCACGCTCCCACGATCCTGCGGCCGTTCGTGCTACGGCAGCGGTCAATGCGGGACTTAGAGAAAGTGCGCGGATCAGAAGAGACGGAGGTCCCACCTCGGACTCGCTATCTCCCCCGAGATGGGCCCGGGGGCCACTGTCGGTACCCGCGATATGGGGTACCCCCGCGCACAGGGGAAAATGCCTAAGTAACTCGCCCTTTTCCGCAGGGAGAGCTCCGAAGGCGCCACGCGTCCGGCGGGGCCGTACCTCCCTCTCCTCAGAGGAGAGCTCCGGGCCCGCCACGTGGCATACAAAAGCTGGACCTCCCCCTCCGCGGGAGAGAGGTCCGAAGGCGCCACTTATCCGGCGGGGCCGGACCTCTCTCTTCGCAGAGAGGAGCTCCGGGCCCGCCACGTGGCCGACAGAAGCCGAACCTCCCCCTCCGTGGGGAGAGGCTTGAAGGCTCCACGTGTCCCGCGGGGCCGGACCCCCCCTCTCCTCTGAGGAGGGCTCCGGGCCCGCCACGTGGCCAGCAGAGCGGCGCTGCCTGCCCCGAGCGATAGGCAGCGGGCGTAAAAACGCCCCATACCTTGCCCGTACAAGGTATTCAAGGCCCGCATCTTCCCAAGGCGCAGAGACGCGGAGCACGCCTCTGTCAGGTGCCGTTGCGCCCAGTCGCATCGCATACTGGCGCGCGGTGTCAGAGCCTGCCAGCCAATAAACGCAGCGACAAGACATCCCATGCCGCCCGCGCCGTCATCAACCACTACGACTAGCATGCGGCATGGGCAGGGCTGCAAGACGGAGACTCAGAAGCCTTCGCCAGAGACAACTATCGGCATAACTGCAGATACGGTAGATGACAGACAATCTCCCCGGGACCACCTGTCGGGTCTTGGGCCCCCCTTGTAAGCCACCCGAGTCTTGGATTATAAAAGACTCGGGTAGGCGACGATAGCAAGGGTTCGCACCTCTGCAACTCATACGCTAGCCATTCACACCCAAGCTGTAACTCACCCCCAAGCTCAGGACTCCGGTTCTGAGCAGCAAGCAATACAGCGAGCTCCATAGCTCGCCGTGGACGTAGGGTTTTACGCTCCGGCGGCCTGAACCACATAAAACTCACCGTGTCAAGCTCTTACTAACTCGTCCATACGCGCAAGCTCTCCGCAAGGAACTAGCCCCACCGAAAAAGGAACCTCCGCGGGCTGCCCAGTGCAGGCCCAGGGGAAGTGTCGACCGAACACTTCAACACTCATCTTTTCTATTTTGGACCCGCTCCGAGTAAACCAACCCTAAACTCGTGAGTAGATTCCAACTACTCGACTTCTACCGGACCTTTCCTACAAACATTAGCGTAGCCAAATTCACTCGAGGGGGTGCTATTCTACCCTTTCTCTCTTAGGTAGTTGTCATCACCCTCAATACCGGGTACCCCCGCGCACAGGGTAAAACTACCTAAGGACCTCGCCCCCTCCGTAGGGGCGAGCTCCAAAGGCGCCACATGTCCAGCGGAGCCGGAGCTCCCCTCCCCTCGGAGGATAGCTCCGGGCCTGCCACGTGGCCCAGGAGGCCGTACCTCGCCCCCTCCAGGGCGAGCTCCGAAGGCTCCACGTGTCCAGCGGGGCCGGAGCTCCCCTCCTTTCGGAGGATAGCTCCGGGCCTGCCACGTGGCCCAGAAGGCCGGACCTCGCCCCCTCCGCGTGGGTGAGCTCCGAAGGCTCCACGTGGCAAGTGGGGCCGGAGCTCCACTCTCCTCAGAGGAGAGCTCCGGGCCTGACACGTGACCAGCAGAGCAGCGCTGCCCGCCCGACGCGATAGGCAGCGGGAGTAAAGGCGTGCCATGCCTTTACCGTACGAAGCATTCAAGATCCGCGCCTTCCCAAGACGAAGAGGCATGGCGCACGTCTGTCAAGAGGCGCTGCGACCCGTCATAGTCAAGACAGGCGTACAAGGTCTGAAGCTGCAGACCATTAAAGGCAGCGACAAGACATGGACAAGACATACCCTGCCGCCCCTGCCATCACCAACGGCTACACCTAGCCTGCGGCATAGGCAGGGTTGCAGGATGACCACCTCGAAGCCAGCGCCAAGACTATGTAGCTGGTAGGAAGTCACCCCTGGGCCACCTGTCGGGTCCCCAGGGCCCACCTTGTAAGCCGCCCAAGCCTTGGACTATAAAAGGCTCGGGTAGGCAACGTTACAAAGGGTTCAACTCTTGGCACACTTACGCTCCAGCATCCGAGTACTTAGGTCATCCCCAAGCTCAGAAGTCCGGTTCTGAGCACCAAGCAATACAACGAGCACCTCTGCTCACCGTGGACGTATGGTTTTACGCTCCGGCGGCCTAAACCACGTAAAAATATCTGTGTCAAGCTTCTCCCTTCATCGTCCCTAACGCGTAAGCTCTCCGTGAGTGACTAGCCCCTCCGAAAAAGAACCTCCGCGGGCTGCCCAGAGCAGGCCCGGGGGAAGTGTCGGCTACACACTTCGACATTTGGCGCGCCAGGAAGGGGGCTTTTCCCTTGTGCGACGAGCTTACGCCGGCGAAGATGACGAAGCTTCCTTCAGCAGCAAGCTCTCTTCGCCCACGTTCCCGATGAACGGTGACCAGCGAGGCCTACGTCTTGACACACTCATGATGGAGTGTGTCGGGGCAAGCTGGAAGCCAGCAGCCGACTCCGGCGACGCAGACTCCAGCAAGCCCAAGATCTGCTGCAGTGCCGAGCGACTCCCAAGCAAGCGCACTAGCCGCCGCAGAAGTGCTCCTGGACAACCCGCCTGCTGAAGACGCCCTCCAGGGGGCCACCCGGCAGTGGATCCGCGACGTCAACGACCTCGTCGCTGCTGCCGTCAATCCTCCGCTGCAGCAGGGACGACGCCCTGCTCAACCATCTACCTCTTCGTCGAGGCAAGATGGTGAGCAACGCCTCGGATCGCGCAGTACAGGCAGACGCCCTAGCACCACCGTGAAAGTGCATCTAGGTAATCCCCGTGGATTTTGGTTGATTGATGACGACAATTAAGATACTAATAAGTTTCTACTGAGTATGAGCACATGTGTTTATCAAAGAAATGGATATGGAGTCTCTCAAGAAGCAAAAGGAAAATAAGAAGACTTGAAAGAGTAGAAAATAGAATTTTATATTAATTTTCATATTTTCTAGTTGTGTACAGGGTCTTCTCTTTTAAAGTGCTTGAGAATCATTAGAGAGCTCAAACGAAGGGTAGAAAGTTAGAATCATGAGACGAAGTAGTCATAGATATGAAGAAAAGGGGAGACTGGACTTGTCCGGACCATGGGCCGGACTAGTCCGTTAGGACCCGGACTAATCCGTTTTGGATCGAATAAAAAGTCTCTGAGTGCCATCGGACTAGTCCGCTCCACAGGCCGGACTAGTCCAATCTTTTCAGACTAGTCCGAATTAGGACGGAACAAAGGTTCCTGTGTGAGCTCGGACTAGTCCGAAGTTGGCTGGACTAGTCCGCAGCTCTAGATTAGAGAGTTTTTTAGACTAAGTATGGTAAGACCGGACTAGTCCGCCCTTGGGGCCGGACTAGTCCGCCCTTACCAGACTAGTCCGTTCTCATATGGAACAAAGGTTCCTGAATGAGATCGGACTAGTCCGCTCTTGGCCGGAGTAGTCCGGGGTTTCATGACCGTTTGAGTCCAACGATCACTAAACTTTAGTTGGTAGCTCGTGAGTGGTCCCTCAAGAACGCACTAGTCGGGGGTTGGGACCGGACTAGTCCGGACTTTAGTTGGTAACGGCTAGATGCCGGGATTTCTATAAAAGGAGACCCTCCGGCTGAGAATTGAAAAGACAACAACCTAAGCGCTGAAAACTCATTCCTAGAGCTCTTCTAAGCTTCTTTCCTCACCTTCTAGACCCCTAAGATTGGATCTTAAGGAGTTAGTGGTTTTGTGAGAGGAAAGACGTGGTGATCGACGTCTGAGCTCTTAGTTTGATTCTCTTGCACTCTAACTGTTATTTTGAGTTCTTAACAGTTGTACTTTGAATTCTAGAACTACTTGGTTGGTGTAGGGAGCCTCAAGGTATGAGTAGCCCCTAAGAGCATTGTATTCACATTTGATTGATAGTGAGAGAGCCCGGGCTTGATCTTGGTGATCGCTCGGTGAGGGAAATGTTGGAAAAGACCCGGTCCTTGGTGGACTCCTCAACGAGGACGTAGATTGCTGTGTGGAATCGAACCTCGGGATAAATCGTGTCTCTTGGTTCCTCTACAATCTCACTAGCTCACTAGAATTACTTGTTGAGCTTTCATCGTGTTAATACCTGCAAATTGTTCCACTATTTCACAATATAATCATTCACAACTAATTAGTGATATCATTTGACTACCATATATTTTCCGCTCAAACAAACCTAAAAGGAAACCTAAAACGCAAATTTATACTTAGACCGGACTAGTCTGACCTCACACCGGACTAGTCCGGCGTGCTTCAGGTTTTATCCGTTGTTTGCAATAGTTTCAAGTTTTATTAGCCTATTCACCCCCCTCTAGGCAACTTTCAATTGGTATCAGAGCCTAACTCTTCACAAAAGCTTAACCGCTTGGAGAGGAGATGGGGGGACAAGGTCGGTAGTCAAATTGATCTCAACAAGGGAAAAGGAGCAAGTTCGAGCAACTTTGAAGAACAAGGTTCTAGCCCGCCTCCAGCGGTTACTCCTCCACAAGATGTTTCAAGCTCAAAAGAAGATGAAGAAGTTCTTCGTCTCATGACACTCCTCAAAAAGAAGAAAGAGCAGCTAAAAAGAAAAAGAAAAAGAAGTTGGAGAAGAAGCTCAAGAGTAGCCAACAAGACTACTCGCGATATCCTTTTAACTATGAACGTCTAAATTCTCATTCTAGTTATTTATCAATTTCTCTAGGCAAACCACCTCACTTTGATGGAACTAACTACACAATGTGGAAACAAAACATGAAGTTGCATCTAATTTCCTTGAACCCAAGTCTTTGGCATGTGGTATGTACAGGTATAGATATCCCCGAAGATGAGGATGAACTCACCCTAGAATAAGAACAACAAATCCATCGCAATGCACAAGCAGTAGCCATGCTCGACTCATCTCTGAGCATTGAAGAATTTAACAAGGTAGATGGGTTGGAGCTCGCTAAAGATATTTGGGACACCCTCAAGATCGCACATGAATGAAACCGATCAGTGAGTGAAGCTAAGATTGAGATGATAGAAGGAGAGCTTGGAAGATTCGCCATGGAAGAAGACGAAACACCTCAAGAAATGTACAACCAACTCAAAAATCTTATCAACAAGAGTCGAGCATACAGATGCAAGAAATGGAATGACCATGAGGTGGTCAAGAGAATGATAAGAGCATTTATCCCTTGCAATGTGACCCTATGCACCTTAATCCGGGAAAGTCCAAACTTTCACTTGATGACTCCGGATGAAGTGCTAGGGAAGATCATTAACCACGAGATGATGGAAAAGGAAGCCCAACACGTCAATGACCTAGCAAAGATCACTTCATCCTAGAAGAAGGGCATTGCTCTCAAGGCCACATCCAAGTCCAAGGCAAAAGAAACTCAACTCACTAGTGAAGATGAAGAAAGTGATGATGAGAGCACGGACATGGATGATGAAGAAATGGCATTCTTCATCAAAAGATTCAAAAGGCTGATGAGGAGAAGTAGAAGTCATCACTATGAGAACAAGAGCAAAGACAAGGGCAAGTCAAGAACAAAGAAGACTTGCTACAACTGTGGAGAACGTGGGCATTTCATTGTGAACTGCCCCCATAGCAAGGAAGATGACAAAAGAAAGAAGAAGGATGGGAAGCCTCTAGATAAGAAATTCTTCACAAAGAAGAAGACTTATGGACAAGCCCACATCGGAGAAGAATGGGGCTCAAACGAAGAATCCTCCTCCGAAGATGAAGAAAAAGTGGCAAACGTAGCCATCAAGAGGCCAACCATGAAGAAACCACTCTTGCCAAACAAGGGTGATTGGAAGAGCCAAAATCACACATGCCTCATGGCAAAGGAAGGAAAGCGCAAGGTAATGTCTAAATCTTCTAAGTTACATATTGAAGATGATAGTGACTTTTATAGTAGTAGTGAAAACAAATTCATGTTTAAAGGATTAAACAAAAAGGCTATAGCTAAAATGAAAATGTTATTGGATGAAATATTTGAACAAGAAGAGCTTCTCAATCCACTAGAAGAATTGCTTATCCTTGAAAAGGAAAGAAACCTTGAGAATGAGAAACTCCTTGATCTCGAGAGAGAAAAGAGTAGAACACTTGAAAGCGAACTTGTCATGAGCAAGAAGACTTGCGTTCAGCTTAAAAGTGAGAATGTAGCACTTCAAGATAAACGTGTAAGTTTAACCAAAGCTCACAAGAATCTTGAAGCACAACTTGACTCACTTAAGTCTCAACTAATTCATCCTCCAAAACTCTCTCTCAACAAATATAGAATCCAACACTAGAACTTGTAAATGTGCTAGCATTGTCTTAAACTTAAAAAATGAGCTCAAAGAGGCACAAAGCAAGAATACACACAAGAGTGGGATCTTTGATAAGGAAAAGATTAAATATGCACGTAGTGCATACTCAATCACAAGATCTCTCTTCATCAAAGATGGACTTGGTTATACTAGGGGAGGAAAGCAAAACGCTAGAATCCTTAAAAACAATAGCAAATGCGTAACCTTTGTGAAAGAAAACTCAAGTCAAGACAAGAGTGACAACCTTGCATTTACCTCACACGAAATTACCAAAAATGTAAAATATATAGTATTTCATAATTTTGATGCATCTTATGTTCTTATGAAAAGCAAGTATGGTAAAGTTTATGCAAAATATGTTGGGCCACTCCACAAGAGTCCGAAAACTTGTGTGTGGGTGCCCAAATGCCTAGTAACTAACCTCAAAGGAACCAACCAAGTTTGGATACCTAAGAGCAAAGTTTAAATTGTTTTGCAGACCTACTCCTTCGGTGGCACTAAATGGGTGCTAGATAGTGGGTGCACTAACCATATGACCGGAGAGAGAAAAATGTTTGTCGAGTATGAAGAAAATGATGATCCAAACGAAGGCATCTATTTTGGTGACAACAGCCAAGGAAGGGTACTCGGTATTGGTAAAATTGCAATCTCTTCTCAACACTTTCTTTTACATGTTCTACACGTTGAATCACTGGATTATAACCTATTGTCCATATCTCAACTATGTGAGAAAGGTTATAATTGCTTGTTTACTAACGAGGATGTGACTGTCTCTAGAAGAAGTGATAACTCAATTGCCTTTAAGGGTGTGTTAAAGGGAAAGCTTTACTTGGTGGATTTTCTACAGATAAAGCTCAGCTTGACACATGCTTAATAGCAAAAACCAACATGAGATGGCTTTGGCATAGAAGACTAGCCCATGTTGGAATGAGGAACTTACAAAAACTTCTAAAGGGGGATCACATACGTGGACTAAAAGATGTTGTTTTTGAAAAAGATAGACCATGTAGTGCGTGCCAAGCAGGAAAGCAAATTAGAACACCTCATCCCGCCAAGAATGTGATGACAACAACAAGACCATTGGAGATGCTTCACATGGACCTTTTCGGCCCTGTCACCTACATAAGCACTGGCGGTAACAAGTATGGTCTTGTAATTGTTGATGATTATTCTCGTTTCACTTGGGTATCTTTCTTGCATGATAAGGGAGAAACACAAGGTATCCTCAAGAAGTTCTTGAGGAGAGCTCAAAACGAGTTTTCCTCAAAAATCAAGAAGATAAGGAGTGACAACGGTTCTGAATTCAAGAACACTCAAGTAGAAGAATTTTTGGATGAAGAGGGCATCAAACATGAGTTTTCAGCCCCTTATACTCCGGAAAAAAATGGGGTGGCTGAAAGAAAGAACCGAACACTCATAGAGATGGCAAGAACCATGCTCGATGAATACAAGACCTCAAATCGATTTTGGGCGGAGGCGGTCAACACCGCTTGTCATGCTAGAAACCGCCTCTACCTCCATCGACTTTTGAAGAAAACCTCATACGAGTTCCTAACACAAACCCAATATCTCCTACTTTCGAGTTTTTGGAAGTAAATGCTATATTCTCAACAAGAAGTCTAGGACTTCAAAGTTTGCTTCGAAATCTGATGAAGGTTTCTGTCGAAGTGTGTAGCCGACACTTCCCCCGGGCCTGCTCTGGGCAGCCCACGGAGGTTCTTTTTCGGAGGGGCTAGTCACTCGCGGAGAGTTTCAGCGTCAGGGACGACTGAGGGAGAAGCTTGACACGGGGAGTTTTACGTGGTTCAGGCAGCCGGTCCCAAGCCCGGTTAAAGGAGGAGGGGGTTGTGATAGGCTTGGCGAGCCAACAACTACACTTAGCCATTCTCATGGAAATGAAACCCAATAGAAATTTGTTGGGGCGTAACCCTCTTAGCGACGCGCCATATCGGAACCCGGGTATGGTGTTAAGTGGGCAAGGGCCGGGTCGCCACCGCCTTAGTGGCGCGCCATATCGGAACCCAGATATGGTGTTAAATGAGCAAGGGCCGGATCGCCACCACCTTAGTGGCGCGCTACATCATCGCCCGGATGTAGTGATAAGTGAGCAAGGGCCTTTGCATCTTACTCGACGGGTGCAAAGCGTAAGGAAGCTAGCCGAGGAACATAGATTTCGGGTGGGTAGTTGGAATGTAGGATCCTTGACGGGGAAGCTACGTGAGTTAGTAGATGTTGCCATTAGGAGACGAGTAAATATCCTTTGTGTACAAGAGACTAGATGGGCGGGTCAAAAGGCGAGAGAAGTCGAGAATATCGGTTTCAAGCTTTGGTATTCTGGTTCGGCTGGGACTAGGAATGGCGTTGGTGTTCTAATAGATAAGAGTCTTAAGAATGGAGTAGTGGATGTTCGAAGATGAGGGGATATGATCATCTTAATCAAGATAGTAATTGGGGACATTGTCTTGAACGTCATCAGTGCTTATGCCCCACAAGTTGGGCTCAACATGAGTGCTAAGAGGCAATTTTGGGAGGACTTGGAGGATATGGTTAGTAGTGTACCGATAACCGAGAAACTCCTCATAGGGGGAGATCTCAATGGTCATGTGGGTGCAACTAACCTAGGATTTGAGGGAGTACATGGAGGTTTTGGATGCGGTGATAGAAATCAAAAGGGCAAGGACATCCTAGACTTTGCCGTAGCCTATGATCTATTGATAGCTAACACCCTCTTTAGGAAGAGGCAATCTCACCTAGTGACCTTTAGTAGTGCCCAACACTCTAGCCAGATTGACTTTATCCTCACTAGGAGAAAGGATAGACGGGAGTGTCTAGATTGTAAGGTGATCCCGGGGGAGTGTGTTGTGACACAACATAAACTTGTGGTAGCTGACTTTCGCTTCCATACATGTTCTTTGCAGGACAAAGGTGTCAAAATCACAAGAACAAAGTGGTGGAAGTTGAAGGGAGAATCACAAGAATTCTTTAAAAATAGGGTGATCACAGAAGGACCCTGGGCAGAAAATGGAGATGCAGATAGTATGTGGATGAAGATGGCAACTTGCATTAGGAAGGTAGCTAGTGAGGTGTTCGGTGTGACAAAGGGAAAGAAACTTGTAGATAAAGACACTTAAGGAGAAGAAGGAGTGTTACAAGAGTTGGCATAATGATAGAAGCGCAAGCAACATGCTTAAGTACAAAGAGGCTAAGAAGAATACAGGGCGGGTTGTGAGTAAGGCAAGAGGACAGGCCTATGATAAGTTATATGAGAGACTAGAGACAAAACAAGGTGAAAAGGATATATACAAGGTAGCAAAAATCCACGAGAGAAAGATGAGGGATCTCAATCAAGTTAAATGCATCAAAGATGAGACTGACCGCATCCTAGTGAAGGATGAAGTGATTAAGAATAGATGGCGTTATTACTTTAATGGGCTATTCAATGATGGGAATGGGAGCACTATGGTTGAGTTGGATGACTCCTTTGATGACTCCAACAGGCGGTTCGTGTGGAGGATACAAGAGTTTGAGGTTAAGGAGGCCTTAAAAAGGATGAAAGGAGAAAAGGCCCGCGGCCCTGACGATGTACCTATTGAGGTGTGGAGATGTCTTGGGGACGTGGCAATAGTATGGCTCACAAAGCTATCCAAACACATTTTTCGATCAAACAAGATGCCTGAAGAATGGAGGAAAAGTATATTAGTACCTATCTTCAAAAATAAAGGAGATATTCAAAAGTGTACTAATTATCGAGATATTAAGCTTATGAGTCATACTATGAAGCTTTGGGAGAGAGTAATTGAACACCGCCTGAAGAAAGTGACCAATGTCACTAAAAACCAGTTTGGTTTTATGCCTGGGAGGTCTACAATGGAGACGATTTTCTTGCTTCGTCAGCTTATGGAGAGATATAGGGAGCAGAAGAAGGACTTGCATATGGTGTTCATCAACTTGGAGAAGGCGTACGACAAGATACCAAGGTCAGTCATGTGGTGGGAACTAGAGAAACATAAAGTGCCAACAAAGTACATTACCCTTATTAAGGATATGTACAATAATGTTAGGACAAGTGTGCACGTAAGTGATAGTGAGACTGATGCATTTCCTATCACGGTAGGACTCCATCAAGGATCAGCTTTGAGCCCATACATCTTTTCCTTGGTGATGGATGAGGTGTCGAAGGATGTACAAGGGGATATCCCTTGGTGCATGCTCTTTGCTGATGATGTAGTGCTGGTAGATGAAACTAGAGATGGTGTTGATAAGAAATTAGAGTTATGGAGACAAACCTTAGAGTCCAAGGGGTTTAGACTTAGTAGGACCAAAACCGAGTATATGAGGTGTGACTTTAGTGGTGTTGGTCGTGAAGAGGGAAATGTTAGTCTACAAGGACAAATAGTACCTAGAAGGGACTCTTTTCGATACTTAGGATCAATGTTACAAAGCAATGGCGATATTAATGAGGATGTAATGGCGACAAGCCTCTGGAATCCTATGTGATAGGAAAGTCCCACAAAAGCTAAAAGGGAAGTTCTATAGGACGGTGATCATACCAGCGATGCTCTATGGGGCGGAATGTTGGCCAACTAAACGGCAACATGTCCAACAAATGAGTGTCGCAGAGATGCGCATGCTACGGTGGATGTGAGGGCACACGAGAAGATACCGAATAAGGAATGAGGCGATTCGAGATAAGGTAGGGGTAGCACCGATTGAAGAGAAGTTAGTCCAACATCGACTTAGGTGGTTTGGACATATCCAACGGAGACCTCCAGAAGCACCGGTTAACAGTGGGATTTTAAGAGGTAGAGAAAATATTAGGAGGGGTAGAGGACGACCAAAGTTGACCTGGGAGGAGGCGGTAAAACGAGATTTGAGAGATTGGAATGTATCCAGAGACTTAGCTCATGATAGGACCGCATGGAAAGTAGCAATTCATGTGCCAGAATCATAGTCTTGTTTTTTTTCTTTCTTATTTTTCTTTCTTATTTTTTCTTTTCTCTTTTTCTTTTTCTTTTTCTTTTTTCTTTTCTCTTTTTCTTTTTCCTTTTTTTTCTTTTTTCTTTTTCCTTTTTTTCTTTTTTCCTTGTTCTTATATCTCTTCCTCTCTTTTACTTCATTGATATTAGGTTTCATGTCTAGCCGACCCCAACAGGCTTGGGATAAAGGCTTGGTTGTTGTTGTTGTTTTTCTTTTTTCTTTTTCCTTTTTTTTCTTTTTTTCTTTTTTCTTTTTTCCTTGTTCTTATATCTCTTCCTCTCTTTTACTTCATTGATATTGGGTTTCATCTCTAGCCGACCCCACCATGCTTGGGATAAAGGCTTGGTTGTTGTTGTTGTTGTAGGCCGCCGGAGCGTAAAACCCTACGTCCACGGTGAGTAGAGGTGCTCTTTGTATTGCTTGTTGCTCAGAACCAGAGTCCTGAGCTTGAGGATGGGTCGAACCTAAGGGTGTGAATGGCTGGAGTGCGAATCCTTGCTAACGTCGCCTACTCGATCCTTTTATAGTCCAAGGCTCGAGCGACTTACAAGGTGGGCCCGGGACCCGACAGGTGGTCCCAGGGAGATTGCCTGCCATCTACCGTATCTGCAGTTATGCCAGTAGTTGTCTCTGGCGAAGGCTTCCAAGTCTTTGTTCTGCCGCCCTGCCCATGCCGCAAGCTAGTCATAGTGGTTGATAATGGCAGGGGCGATAGGGGATGTCTTGTCGCTGCGTTTATTGGCGGGTAGGCTCTGACACGGCGCGCCAGTCTGCGTTGTGACTGGGCGCAACGGCACCTGACAGAGGCGTGCTCCGCGTCTCCGCGCCTTGGGAAGGCGCCGGCCTTGAATACCTTGTACGGGCAAGGTATGGCGCGTCTTTACTCCTGCTACCTACCACGCGGGGGCAGGCAGCGTTGCTCTTCTGGCCATGTGGCGGGCCTGGAGCTCTCCTCTGAGGAGAGGGAGGTACGGCCCCGCGGGACACGTGGAGCCCTCGGAGCTCTCCCCACGGAGGGGGGAGGTCCGGCTTCTGCTGGCCACGTGGCGGGCCCGGAGCTCTCCTCTGAGGAGAGGGAGGTCCGGCCCCACGTGACACGTTGAGCCTTCGGAGCTCTCCCCACGGAGGGGGGGAGGTCCGGCTCAGTTGGCCACGTGGCGGGTCCAGAGCTCTCCTCTGAGGAGAGGGAGGTCCGGCCCTGCTGGACACGTGGCGCCTTCGGAGCTCTCTATGCGGAGAAGGGCGAAGTCCTTAGGCATTTCCCCCTGTGCGCGGGGGTACCCCGTATCGAGGGTACCGACAGTTTCCTATTTGGTTATGACTCAAACACCTACGCTTATCGTGTCTTCAACAAAACCTTCGGGTGCGTTGAAATTGCACGTGACGTGGTGTTTGATGAAACTAATGGCTCCCAAGCGGAGCAAGTTGATCAATGTGTATTAGATGAAGAAGAAGCACCAAGTGAAGCACTAAGAAGAATGGGGCTTGGAGAAGTCCGTCCCCAAGATAACGTAGGACAAGATGCTACAAGCTCATCACAATTGGCACCTCTCACTCAAGATCAAACTCAAGCACCCCAAGATCAAGACGGTCAGTTTGAAGAAGCAGAAAATTAAAACCATGATGTTGATCAAGGGGGAGAAGAAGAAGAAGAAAACCACTCAAGAAATCAAGTGCCTCACCCAAGAGTTCATCAAAGCATTCAACGAGATCTCCCCGTTGATAACATCCTTGGAGATATCACAAAAGGGGTAACAACATGTTCTTGAATAGCTAACTTTTGTGCACATTACTCTTTTGTGTCGTCCTTGGAACCATTTAGGGTGGAAGATGCACTCATGGATCCGGATTGGGTGGTAGCTATGCAAGAAGAGTTAAAAAAACTTTTCAAGAAATCAAGTATGGGAGCTAGTGAAAAGACCAAATGCAAACGTGGTTGGCACCAAGTTGGTGTTCCGCAACAAGCAAGACAAACACGGAGTGGTGATGAGAAATAAGGCCAAACTTGTGGCAAAGGGATATACTCAAGTCGAAGGTTTGGATTTCGATGAAACTTTTGCTCCCGTAGCTAGGCTTGAGTCTATTCGTATTCTATTAGCCTATGCTACTCACCATGATTTTAAACTCTATCAAATGGATGTGAAAAGTGCCTACCTAAACGGTCCAATCAAGGAGGAGGTGTACGTGGAGCAACCACCTGGCTTTGAAGACCAAGAATATCCTGATCATGTGTTTAAGTTGCATAAAGCTCTCTATGGCCTCAAACAAGCTCCTAGAGCTTGGTATGAATGTCTTAGAGACTTTCTCATTGATAATGGCTTTAAGATAGGCAAAGCAAATTATACACTCTTCACAAAGAATGTAGACAACGATCTGTTTGTGTGCCAAATATATGTCGATGACATTATATTTGGTTCTACTAACAAATCTTTTTGTAATGAGTTTAGTAAGATAATGACAGATAGATTTGAGATGTCCATGATGGGAGAGTTGAAGTTCTTCCTCGGATTTCAAGTCAAGCAACTCAAGGAAGGCACGTTCATTAGTCAAACCAAGTACACACAAGACATACTCGAGAAGTTCGACATGGACAAAGCAAAACCTATCAAGACACCAATGGCAACAAATGGGCACCTTGACCTCAATGAAGATGGACCTAGCGTGGATCAAAAAGTATATCACTCTATGATTGGCTCATTACTTTATCTTTGTGCATCTAGGCCCGATATCATGCTTAGTGTATGTTTATGTGCAAGATTTCAAGCATCACCTAAAGAATGTCATTTAACACCGGTTAAAAGGATCTTAAGATATCTAGTTCACTGGTATTATGGTATCCAAATGGATCTAAGTTTAATCTCACTGGATACTCCGATGCGGATTACGCCGGATGTAAAATAGATAGAAAAAGCACCTCAGGGACTTGTCAATTTTTGGGTAGGTCCCTAGTATCATGGTCATCCAAGAAACAAAACTCCATTGCTCTCTCCACAGCTGAGGCGAAGTATGTCGCAGCCGGGAGTTGTTGTGCTCAACTTCTTTGGATGCGACAAACTCTAAGGGATTATAGTCACAATATGAACCACATTCCACTCCTTTGTGACAATGAGAGTGCCATTAAGATAGCCCACAATCTCGTTGAGCACTCTAGGACCAAACATATAGACATCCGGCATCAGTTTTTGAGAGATCATTCTATAAAGGGGGACATAGCTATCTCACATGTAAGAACTGAAAAACAACTAGCCGATATTTCCACCAAACCACTAGATGAAAAACGATTTTGTGAACTTCAAAATGAGCTGAATATACTGGACTCTAGGAATGTGAGTTGAAAAGTTGTGCAAATAGAAGTTCTCAAAATTTTTCCACAACTTTCAAAAATGTGCACTATTGTGAAAAACTTGTTCCTCCTCTATTTCTTCTCTCATATTATTTTTGGCTATATTGTGGTCATCATGTAATTATGTGTTCGATATATATATGGACCATATTGTTACGTCCCTTGGTCGGGAGCTCGTGGAACTCCGGCGTGAACGCGCACAGGATCCGGCCAGCGGTGGGCGCGGCGCGGGAACGACGAAGTAAAGGAGACGCTCAACTGATTCGGTTTTCTTCTCTGCTTTCTCCTCACGAAATGGGTTCGTTTACATACCCGACCGGGAGCTGACACGTGGGCCCAACACCGCACACAAGACCCCACCAGTCATACGCCGATACAACTCACGCACTCACACCATTTCACCCTCCACAACTTTCCTCTTCGTCTTCACGCCTCCTCGGCAGCTCCAGTGGCGACGCCGTCTTCCTCCCTGGGATCCTCGGCCGTAACAGCTTCCCCCCCTCGAGCTTCGGCTTGACCCCAAGCCGCCACTTCCGGAAAGCGCTTCAGCAGTACGTACCAATCCTCCCAGCTCTCAGCAGCTTCACTTCCCTCCCAACGAACTCTAACTTGCGGCATCGCCTTGCTTCCCTTCTTGACCAGCCGGCGCTCCAGAATCCGACTCGGCCTCAGTGGATCTGCGTTAAAGTCGACGACTTTCGGCAGATTGGAGAAGATTGGAGAGTAGTTTGGAGTAAATGGCTTGATTTGAGATGTGTGGAACACGGGATGCACCAACGCACCAGCAGGCAATTCCAAGCGGTAAGCTTCCTTGCCAATCCTCTCCAGTATCTTGTAGGGTCCAAAAAATTTGTATGCCAGTTTAGGGAAGGGTCGATTGACCACAGAAGCTTGCGCATAGGGTTGCAGACGGAGCAGCACCATCTCCCCCACCGCAAAGTCTCGATCTTTCCTCTTCTTATCTGCAGTTTGCTTCATTCTGTTTCGTGCCATAGCAAGCTTATCACGCAATAGATCCAGATGAGCTTTTCTCTCCTGCAACATCTCCTTAACATTTGTGTCTTCTGTACAAGGTACTGTTGGAGCCAGAAATGGATTTGGAGCATAACCATAAAGGACCTGGAAGGGAGAACACCCCAAGGTTGAATGGTGAGATGTATTATACCAATATTCTGCCAAAGGTAATCAACTCTTCCACTTTTTAGGAGATTCTTGCACTGCACATCTAAGATAGGTCTCTAGGCATTGATTCACCCTCTCAGATTGGCCATCAGTCTGAGGGTGGTATGCAGTACTCAGTAGCACCTTCACTTGCATGCTATTGAATAGATGTTTCCACACACCACTTGTAAATATTTTGTCCCTATCAGAGATCATCGTCTTAGGTAGACCATGTAGCTTGACCACATTGTCTAGTAGGACAGTGGCCACTTGAGCAGCTGTATAAGGATGCTTGAGGGGGATAAAGTGAGAGTATTTGGATAGTCTGTCCACCACCACTAAGATTGTATTGAACCCTTCAGATCTTGGTAATCCTTCCACAAAGTCCATGGTGATGTCTTGCCACATTTCTTGAGGTACTGGCAGAGGCTGTAAAAGCCCTGCTGGTACTGTCCTTTCCCCTTTGGCTTGCTGACAGACCTGACATTGCTTCACCCAGTCCTCTACATCCTGCTTCATTCCCGTCCAAGCAAATAGCTTCTTCACTCTGTGATAGGTATTGTGAATGCCAGAATGACCTCCTACTGCACTGTCATGACATGTTGCTATTATTTTGGTCCTCAAGGCAGAATTCTCACCTACCCATATTCTGCCTTGTTGCCTGATCACCCCTTGTTAAACAGAAAATCCTTGCTGGTCAGGGCTGGAGATAGTCAACTGAGCCAACAGATCTTGGGCATGTTGATCAGTAACATAGGAGTTCTTGACTTCCTGAATCCACATAGGAACTACCTCAGCAACCATAGACACCTCCATCAGATGAGCTACCCTTGACTGAGCATCAGCAGTCAGATTTTCTTTCCCCTTCTTGTAGAGAATTTTGAAATTTAATCCCATCATCTTAGCCATTGCCTTCTTCTGAAGATTAGACTGAAGGACTTGCTCATCCAAAAAGCTAAGACTCTTGTGATCAGTCCTTATTTGGAACTCGGTCCTCTGTAAATAGGATCTTCATCTGTCCACAGCTAAGATTAGGGCCAGAAATTTTTTCTCATAGATGGACCACTGCTTGTGTTGTTCAGACAATGCCTTGCTCAGAAATGCAATAGGCCTATCATTCTGCATCAACACTTCTCCAACCCCACATTCACAAGCATCAGTCTCTACCACGAAGGGTTCATTGAAGTTGGGTAAAGCTAACACAGGTGCCTCACTCATAGCCTCCTTGAGTAACTGGAAAGCCTCTTGTGCCTCCTTGGACCACTAAAACGGCTTATGTCTAAGGATTGCAGTCAGTGGCCTGGCAATAACCCCATACCTCCTCACAAACTTTCTGTAATAGCCAGTCAATCCCAAGAAGGCCCTTAGTTCAGTGAATGAGCTAGGTACTGGCCACCCTTTCATTGCCTCAATTTTCTTGCTATCTGTCTGAACCCCTTTTGCTGAAATGTCATGACCCAGATAAACCAACTCCTCTTGAGCAAAGTGACATTTAGACAGCTTAAAGTAGAACTGATGTTGCCTCACCAACTCAAACACCAGTCTAAGATGTTGCACATGTAACTCTAAAGTAGGACTATAAACCAATATGTCATCAATAAAGACCAACACAAACTTTCTCAGATAGGGACTTAAAATAGAATTCATGGCACATTGAAAAGAGGCAGGAGCATTAGTTAGGCCAAAAGGCATCACCTTGAACTGGTAGTGCCCACAATGAGTCTTAAATGCTGTTTTGAACTCTTCTCCATCCTTCATTCTGATTTGGTGATATCCAGCCTTCATATCTAGACTAGAAAAGTAATGAGCCCCATGCAATTCATCCAAAATCTCCTCCACCATGGGCATAGGGAACCTGTTCTTGATAGTGATGTCATTTAACTTCCGATAGTCAATGCAGAGCCTCCAAGTCCCATCCTTCTTTTGCACCAACAATACTGGGGAAGCAAATGGGCTGACACTGTGTTCTATTAGCCCTGACTGCAATAACTCAGCCACTTGTCTTTCAATCTCATTCTCATGCAGGGGTGAATACCTATAAGGTCTTGCATTAACAGGTATAGCCCCTAGGATCAAGGAGATGACACGATCAAAAGGCCTTGGGGGTGGTAAGACCTTAGGATCATCAAATACATCCCTGAACTCCTCTATCAACTGCTGCACTAGCTTCTGACTTCCAACCTTCACCCCAAACTTCTCAAATCTCCCCTGATCCTCCACCACTGCCATAGCCCACACCTCATTGCCCACCAGCCACTTATCCAATTGCATTGGAGTAACAAGAGCCAAGTGATGTTGAACAGGTGTGTGGCTACCCTGCAACCTCACCTTCTTTCCATCCTTCATGAAGGCCAAGTACTTTTGGACCCAGTCACATGTCATAGGGCTGTACTGGGTTAACCAGTCATACCCCAATATTGCATCATAAGCTCCTAGGGACAGGATGCGCATGTCAGTCCTGAAGGTATGCCCCTCACACCACCACTCCAAACCTGTCACCATGTACTCGCTCCATAGCTCCTCTCCAGAGGCTACCTTAACCTTCAAAGGGGAACATTTGTGCTTTTGCAACCCTGCTCTGTCCACAAAGGCAATGTTAACAAAGGACATTGAACTCCCCGAGTCCACCAAGATCAGGAAGGTTTGGTCCCGCACCAGTGCTTTCAAGCGCAAGCTCTGCCCACCCTGGGTACCAGAAATTGCATGGACTGACACATGCAGACACTCAGCCTCCTGGTTATCCTCCTGCTCCAACTGCCTCAACACCTCTTCAGACAGTTCCTCCTTCGAGTCTGCAATCTCCACCATATTGAGATGAGCTTGGGATCTCTTGGAGCACTTCTGTATGTGTCCAGGTTCAAATTTCTCACCACAAGCATAACATAATCCATTCAGCCTCCTATAGTCCCTTAACTAACTTTCTCTACACAATTCTCCCTGAGCTGGTACAGCTCTACTCTCCCCTTTACCTCCAACACCTGATATAACTCCACTGCTGACTCCCCTGCTACCCCTATAAGTGCTCCTCTCCTGAATATCCATCTGCACTTTAGCCAGAACCACTGCTCTATTGACAGTTGTAGGGATCTGTGATTGAACTGGTCCCTTCAGTTCAGCCTTCAGCCCCTTCATGAACTGTGTAACAAAAAAGACTTCATCCAGCTCTGGGTTGTGCATAGAAGTTGAGTATCTTGCTTCCTCAAACTCTGAGATATACTCATCCAGGCCACTGGTTTGCCTCAGATGCAGTAAGTTGTGCATGGCCTGGGCGTACTCATAAGAGTCGAACTTCACCTTCACTGCCTCCACAAATCGCCGCCAAGTGCTTAACCCTTCTGTCAGTTTGAAGATCTGTAGCCACTTGGATGCATTGCCCTCCATATGCATGCTATCAGCTCTCACCCAGGTCATCTCTGGCACATGATAGATGGAAAAGTAATCCTTACATTTATCAATCCAAATGGTAGGATTATCACCAGAAAACTTAGGGAATGACAACTTCATCAATGTTTTGTCCTCCTACACCTCTCTCTGCTGAAATCCTCCATTCCTCCTTGGCGTCCTACCTCCTCTACTCCCCTGTATGGTGGCGGCTCTCTGCCACCTCCTCTCTGCTGCTGCCAGCCACCATCACCCCTCTGCTGTCCTATCTCCTCTATTCTTCTGAACGGCGGTACCTCCACCCGACGCTCTAGGGTCATAGCTTCCACCTTCGCCTCGATCTCCTCCATTTGTTTTGCCAGAAGATCTCGCTCCTTGGCCGCCTGCTCTGCGATAGAGGCCGCGAGAGTTTGCTGACCCTGGAGATCGCTCTGACCCCTCGCCAACTGCTCCAACAACCCGAACACCTTCTCCCATCTCTCCCCTTCTGCTTTCGACTCCTCTGCCATCGCTTCCAGCACGAATCGAGTCTGGACCGATGGCTTGGGTGCTGGTGCCGTGGTGAGAAACGGGGATTCACGACGATCTCTACTCCCGATCACCCGCAACTCCAACCACAAATCACAGGAACACTCCGCCCCCGAAAATTTGAAGTCCCAAAGAAGGAGAAGGCTCTGATACCAGCTGTTACGTCCCTTGGCCGGGAGCTCTTCAGAACTCCCGCGTGAGCGCGCACAGGATCCGGTCGGCAGTGGGCGCGGCGCGGGAACGACGAAGTAAAGGAGACGCTCAACTAATTCGGTTTTCTTCTCTGCTTTCTCCTCACAAAACGGGTTCGTTTACATACCTGACCGGGAGCTGACCCGTGGGCCCAACACCGCACACAAGACCCCACCAGTCATACGCCGATATAACTAACGCACTCACACCATTTCACCCTCCACAGCTTTCCTCTTCGTCTTCACGCCTCCTCGGCCGCTCCAGTGGTGACGCCGTCTTCCTCCCTGGGATCCTCGGCCGTAACACATATAACAGGTGCAAGTAAATCCACCGCAAACAAAGGCAAAATTCTAATATATAAGAATTTTTAGACTTTATGAGCCGGACTAGTCTGACCTAGAGGCCGAACAAGTCCGGGCATCCTAAGAAGTCCAAGACCCGGCACCCGGACAAGTCCGGACTAGAGACTTAACCTCCAAGGGTCGGACTCACCCCTTCCTTCTCCCTCATTCACCTCCACTCCACTTCTCTCCTCCAAAACTCGCCCCCATTGGCGATTTTGGAGTCCTCCCTCAAATCCCTCAAAGGCATCCTCGATTCAAGGCTTGTGGAGTGCGGGGAACTCTTCTCCGACCATCTCCGCTCCTTCGAACCGCAGATTTCATCAAATTCCTTCACTCTAAGGTACTTTTTAACCTAACCTTGACTTTTTACAAAAATCTTACTTCTAGGAAATACCTTGAGTACCTTAGGCCTTCTCTGATATTCCTACACTATATTATTGCACTCCCTCATAGTATTGCGACTACTTTGCTGGATTAGTGATCAAATCACCTCACTTAGGGTTCAAAACTGTAGAGTCCGGACTAGTCCGGCCGGAGCGGACTAGTCCGCCTCCTGCCCGGACAAGTCCGACTGATACAGTCTTAGCCCCTAACTTTGGGGTTGTAAACTAATTCAAACGCAATGCTCCATCAACTAAGTACTTCTTTTCTTACCAGATCATGTCAGGACCCAGCGACAGTCCTCTTCTAAACCCCGAGGCCGAAGCGGCTCGCCAAGCCGCTTATCGTGCGACAGCCGAGGCAGAGGCAGGAGAGGCTGCTGCAAGGGAGGCTCGGACAAAGAAACGGGCTGTCAGGGAAGCATAAGCCTCTCAGTCCGTTGATCCTCCAAGGAGGAAGAGGCTAGTAACCCTGAAAGATAAACAACATGCCGAGCCCCAAAAATAAACCCAAGACAAAGCAAAAGGCAAAGCAGCTGATCCTCCCAGGAGAAAGGCCTTAGCCAACAGGGGACTCGTCATTCGTGACAACCCTAGACGGGGAAGGGAAAATCCCCCACAGGGACCTGTTGGGCCTCTTGAAAGGGCACCTCCTATGCACAACCCAAACCGCCAACCCAATTTGGCAAGTGCAACCTTCATGGGGAAAGGAGCCGACAAAGCCAGAAGGTTCCGGGAAGAGGAGGTTTATAAGTACGAGAAGTCCACACCAGACCCTCGCTTCTGGTGCGATTTCCATTGTGACTACTATTGGCTTATCTATCTCCCAATAAAGACACCGGTAGTTGATGCTCAGTGGGTGGACTGTCCATACATGGCAAACAAGAAGCATCAAGCTTTTGATACAGTAATTAAAGCAACAGAACGCCATGGGATCAAGGACTTGATGGCCTTTCAGTATGATTGGAACATTGAGGTCATAGTCCAATTTTATACCACCTCCTACTTTCACACCTATGGAAACAGGAAAATCACTTGGATGACAAATGGTGTGGTTTACTCTGTCCTGTATGATGAGTTTGCTCGAATCCTTGGACTTGGAGAGCACTTGAACTATGAGATCATAGTTCGCAATGAGAGAACCTTGGGAAAGGATGACTTGGACTTCATGTACCCTTCATATCTCTCCTATGAGGCATCCTCAACCCACAACATCAAACCCTTTTTGGAGTGTTGAACAAGATTCTAAGAAAGACTCTAGCTCCAAAAGATGGAGATGCGGGGATGATACAGGGGTATCTCAGAAACCTGTTGAAGCTGCTCAATGAAGAAGAGAGATTTAAGTTCTTTGACTACATATACAACGACATCTTCAACATCTCCCACACCACGAACAGATCATGTGGCTATGCACCATACATCATGTGCATGATAGAAAGAGTCACAGGACTGGAATTTGCAAAGGATGTGAAGCACAGGAAGCTACGTCCTCAAATGTCGACTCCTCTTCCTCGCCCTCCTGCGTCCTTGGGCAGGAGCTCCTCTGCAACTCCATCCTCCTCAGCTGGACCATCCATCCCTCCATCATCGAGTGGCTCCTCTAGTGGGCTGCTCAAAATTTTCAAGGCCATATTCTCCTTATGTCGGAAGGTGGAAGTTCACACGCAGAAAATGAAGCAACGCCAAGAGAAGTATCTCAAGGCCATGTGCGACAAGATGGAGATACCTATGTCTCCACCATCATCAGATGATGATGAAGTGACAGAATTTCCCACTCTCACGGAGAACGAGCTTGCCTACTTTGGATCCTCCTCAGCTGCTCCTCCTGCCTCCCACACTCATCAAGAAAATGACAATGAAGATGAAGATGAGGATGAGGAGACTCAAAGTGACCAAGACGAAGATCAAGATGATAGTGATTAGGTTTTTATCTTTTTTCTTTCCCTTTTTTGGTGCCTTGATGCCAAAGGGGGAGAGAATAAGGGGGAGTAGTCTAGTCATAGTCTTGCTCTTTAAACACTCATTTTATGCTGGTTTGTAATAACTATGCCACATTATGCCACGTTATGTTATTTTGTAATGACTATGCTATTTTATGTCTTCATATTATGCCATATTGAAATATGTTTGCTCGTAAATGTTATATCTTTCTTAATACGATCACTGCTCACATCACACTTAGCCACCCCACCATAACACAAGTAAGTATGAAATTCTCAAAGAACTCACTCTTGTGCATATTTTCCTTAATAACCCATTGTGCACACATCTAGGGGGAGTAAATCATACACACATGTGTTATGAAAACAATCTACTATATCTACTTTTCAATAATCTTAATGAGTTGTCATCAATCACCAAAAAGGGGGAGATTGAAAGTGCATCTAGTTAATGCCCGTGGGTTTTGGTTGATTGATGACGACAATTAAGATACTAATAAGTTTCTACTGAGTATGAGCACAGGTGTTTATCAAAGAAATGATATGGAGTCTCTCAAGAAGCAAAAGGAAAAGAAGAAGACTTGAAAGAGTAGAAAATATAATTTTCTAATAATTTTCATATTTTCTAGTTGTGTACAGGGTCTTCTCTTTTAGAGTGCTTGAGAATCATTAGAGAGCTCAAACGAAGGGTAGAAAGTTAGAATCATGAGACGAAGTAGTCATAGATATGAAGAAAAGGGGAGACCGGACTTGTCCGGACTATGGGTCAGACTAGTCCGTTAGGACCCGGACTAATCCGTTTTGGACCGGATAAAAAGTCTCTGAGTGCCATCGGACTAGTACGCTCCACAGGCCGGACTAGTCCGATCTTTTCAAACTAGTCCGAATTAGGACGGAACAAAAGTTCCTGTGTGAGCTCGAACTAGTCCGAAGTTGGCTGGACTAGTCCGCAGCTCTAGATTAGAGAGTTTTTTAGACAAAGTCTGGTAAGACCGGACTAGTCCGCCCTTGGGGCCGGACTAGTACGCCCTTACCAGACTAGTCCGTTCTCATACGGAACAAAGGTTCCTGAATGAGATCGGACTAGTCCGCTCTTGGCCGGACTAGTCCGGGGTTTCATGACCGTTTGAGTCCAACGGTCACTAAACTTTAGTTGGTAGTCTTGTGACATGAGTGGTCCCTCAAGAACGGACTAGTCCGGGGTTGGGACCGGACTAGTCCGGACTTTAGTTGGTAACGGCTAGATGTCGGGATTTCTATAAAAGGAGACCCCTCGGCCGAGAATTTTAAAGACAACAAACTAAGCGCTGAAAACTCATTTCCTAGAGCTCTTCTAAGCCTCTTTCCTCACGTTCTAGACCCCTAAGATTGGATCTTAAGGAGTTAGTGATTTTGTGAGAGGAAAGACGTGGTGATCGACGTTTAAGCTCTCGGTTTGATTCTCTTGCACTCTAACTGTTATTTTGAGTTCTTAACAGTTGTACATTGAATTCTAGAACTACTTGGTTGGTGTAGGGAGCCTCAAGGTGTGAGTAGCCCCTAAGAGCATTGTATTCACATTTGATTGATAGTGAGAGAGCCCGGGCTTGATCTTGGTGATCGCTCGGTGAGGGAAGGGTTGGAAAAGACCCGGTCCATGGTGGACTCCTCAACGAGGACGTAGATTCCTATGTGGAATTGAACCTCGGGATAAATCGTGTCTCTTGGTTCCTCTACTATCTCACTAGCTCACTAGAATTACTTGTTAAGCTTTCATTGTGTTAATACCCGCAAATTGTTCCTATTCACCCCCCTCTAGGCAACTTTCACACCGGTCCGTGCATGGGAGCCTAAGACAGGCGCTCCGGCGCTATCCCAGTAAGTTCACCATGCTTACTTAGGTGTTCATTTAAATTATGCATTAATTTATATGATCACCTCCCCGCGCTCTAGATAGTGTACGCCCATTGTACACTCTGTTCCTCTTTCCTGATCTCATGCATAGTCGACATTTGCTATCTTGCCGAGTGCGGTCGCGCTTAGGGTACCTGCCGATGGCCCGGGGACCTCTTGGACCTCCCCTAGTCAGGGTACTGTGACACCAGTCGGTCTTCTCCAGGAAAAGACCTACGCCAGAGCGGGGGGTCCAGGAGCCTTGCTTTGACCGGTCCTGCACCCAAAGCATGCGCACTCTGCCTCCCTAGCGCTACGGTCTGAGTACTAGGGGGCCGGACGATTAGACCCTAACTAGGGCTGGGGGGCCGGACCTCCGGGACCGAGTGCACTGGATTGCCCGAGCCCCGTATTCTGGCCCGGGACAGTAAGCCAAATAAGACTAAGAGATAGGGCTGAACTCCGATACCGGCCCTCGCCCTCTCCTTAGAGGCGAGCTCTGAAGCCGGACCTCACCCTCTCCACAGAGGCTGAGCTCCGATGACCTCCGGACCTCACGCCCTCCGTGGGCCTGAGCTCCGATGCCGGCCCTCGCCCTCTCCACAGAGGCTGATCTCCGATGACCTCCGGACCTCACGCCCTCCGTGGGCCTGAACTCCGATACCGGCCCTCGCCCTCTCCTCACAGGCGAGCTCCGAAGCCGGACCTCACCCTCTCCACAGAGGCTGAGCTTCGATAACCTCCGGACCTCATGCCCTTCGTGGGCCTGAGCTCCGATGCCGGCCCTCGCCCTCTCCACAGAGGTTGAGCTCCGATGACCTCCGGACCTCACGCCGTCCGTGGGCCTGAGCTCCGATACCGGCCCTTGCCCTCTCCTCACAGGCGAGCTCCGAAGCCGGACCTCACTCTCTCCATAGAGGCTGAGGTCCGATGACCTTCGGACCTCACGCCCTCCGTGGGCCTGAGCTCCGATACCGACCCTCGCCCTCTCCTGAGAGGCGAGCTCCGAAGACGGACCTCACCCTCTCCATAGAGGCTGAGCTCCGATAACCTCCGGACCTCACGCCCTCCGTGGGCCTGGGCTCCGATACCGGCCCTCACCCTCTCCTCAGAGGCGAGCTCCGATGACCTCCGGACCTCACGCCCTCCGTGGGCCTGAGCTCCGATGCCGGCCCTCGCCCTCTCCATAGAGGCTGAGCTCCGATGACTTTCGGACCTCACGCCCTCCGTGGGCCTGAGCTCCGATACCGGCCCTCGACCTCTCCTCAGAGGCGAGCTCCGAAGACGGACCTCACCCTCTCCACAGAGGCTGAGCTCCGATGACCTCCGGACCTCACACCCTCCGTGGGCCTGAGCTCCAATGCCGGACCTCGCCCTCTCCTCAGAGGCGAGCTCCAAAGCCGGACCTCACCCTCTGCTCAGAGGCTAAGCTCCGATGACCTCCGGACCTCACGCCCTCCGTGGGCCTGAGCTCTGATGCCGGACCTCACCCTCTCCACAGAGGCTGAGCTCCGATGACCTTTGGACCTCACGCCCTACGTGGGCCTGAGCTCTGATACCGGCCCTCGTCCTCTCTTCAGAGGCGAGCTCCGAAGCCGGACCTCACCCTCTCCACGGAGGCTGAGCTCCGATGACCTCCGGACCTCACGCCCTCCGTGGACCTGAGCTCTGATGCCGGCCCTCACCCTCCTCAGGGGCAATCTCCGAAGCCGATCGCCACCCCCATGGGTGAACACCGAAGCCGGACCGTGCGCCCTACACTGGGCTGAGGTCTGATGCCGGACGACACCCCTATCGCAGGGGCGATCTCCGAAGCCGGTCGCTACGCCCAGGGGTGAACACCAAAGCCGGACCGTGTGCCCTACACTGGGCTGGGGTCCGATGCCGGACGACACCCCTATCGTAGGGGCGATCTCCGAAGCCGGTCACCACCCCGAGGGGTGAACACTGAAGCCGGACCGTGCGCCCTACACTGGGCTGGGGTCCGATGCCGGACGACACCCCTATCGTAGGGGCGATCTCCGAAGCCAGTCACCACCCCGAGGGGTGAACACTGAAGCCGGACCGTGCGCCCTACACTGGGCTGAGGTCCGATGCCGGACGACACCCCTATCGCAGGGGCGATCTCCGAAGCCGGTTGCCACCCCCAAGGGTGAACACCGAAGCCGGACCGTGCGTCCTACACTGGGCTGAGGTCCGATGCCGGATGACATCCCTATCGCAGGGGCGATCTCCGAAGCCGGTCGCCACCCCCAGGGGTGAACACCAAAGCCGGACCGTGCGCCCTACACTGGGCTGAGGTCCGATGCCGGACGACACTCCTATCGCAGGGGCGATCTCTGAAGCCGGTCGCCACCCCCAGGGTGAACACCGAGGCTAGACTGTGCGCCCTACACTGGGCTAAGGTCCGATGCCGGACGACACCCCTATCGCAGGGGCGATCTCCGAAGCCGGTCGCCACCCCCAGGGGTGAACACCAAAGCCAGACCGTGCGCCCTACACTGGGCTGAGGTCCGATGCCGGACACACCCCTATCACAGGGGCGATCTCCAAAGCCGGTCGCCACCCCCAGGGGTGAACACCGAAGCCGGACCGTGCGCCCTACACTGGGCTGAGGTCCGATGCCGGACGACACCCCTATCGCAGGGGCGATCTCCAAAGCCGGTCGCCACCCCCAGGGGTGAACACCGAAGTCAGACCGTGCGCCCCACACTGGGCTGAGGTCCGATGCCGGACGATACCCCTATCACAGGGGCAATCTCCGAATCCGGTCGCCACCCCTACGGGAGGACACCGAAGCTGGACTGTGCGCCCTACACTGGGCTGAGCTCTGAAGACGCACATCACCCCCCCCCCCCCCCCCCCCCCCGCGGGGGTGAGCTCCGATGACCTTCCGGACCTCCCCTCTTCTCAGAGACTGAGCTCCGATGACCTTCCGGACCTCCCCTCTTCTCAGAGGCTGAACTCCGATGACCTTCCGGACCTCCCCTCTGCTCAGAGGCTGAGATCCGATGACCTTCCAGACCTCCCCTCTTCTCAGAGGCTGAGCTCCGATGACCTTCCGGACCTCCCCTCTTATCAGAGGCTGAGCTTCGATGACCTTCCGGACCTCCCCTCTTCTCAGAGGCTGAGCTCCAATGACCTTCCGAACCTCCCCTCTTCCCAGGGGTTGAGCTCGATGCCGGACCTCCCCTCTTCTCAGAGGCTGACCTCCGATGACCTTCCAGACCTCCCCTCTTCTCAGAGGCTGAGCTCCGATGCCAGCCCTCACCCTCTTCTCACAGGCGAGCCCTGAAGTCAGACCTCACCCCCTCAGCAGGGGTGACCTCTGAAGCCGGACCTCCCCCTTCCGCAGGGAAGAGCTCCGAAGAGGGCAAGACCATACAAACACAGGGAGTACAAAAGACAAGAAGGTGCGCGGGAAGAAGAAGGCCCCACCTCGGGCTCGTTACCTCCCCCGAGATGGGCCCGAGGGCCACTGTCGTCACCCTCAATACCGGGTACCCCCGCGCATAGGGTAAAACTACCTAAGGACCTCGTCCCCCCCGTAGGGTCGAGCTCCAAAGGCGCCACATGTCCAACGGGGCCGGATTTGCCCTCCCCTCGGAGGATAGCTCCAGGCCTGCCACGTGGCCCAGGAGGCCGGACCTCACCCCCTCCAGGGCGAGCTCCGAAGGCTCCACGTGTCCAGCGGGGCCGGAGCTCCCCTCCCCTCGGAGGATAGCTCCGGGCCTGCCACGTGGCCGAGAAGGACGGACCTCGCCCCCTCCGCGGGGGTGAGCTCCGAAGGCTCCACGTGGCCAGTGGGGCCAGAGTTCTACTCTCCTCAGAGGAGAGCTCCGGGCCTGACACGTGGCCAGCAGCGCAGCGCTGCCCGCCCGACGTGATAGGCAGCGGGAGTAAAGGCGCGCCATGCCTTTACCGTACGAAGCATTCAAGACCCGCGCCTTCCCAAGACGAAGAGGCATGGCACACGCATGTCAGGAGGCGCTGCGACCCGTCACAGTCAAGACAGGCGCACAAGGTCTGAAGCTGCAGACCATTAAAGGCAGCGACAAGACATGGACAAGATGTACCCTGCCGCCCCTGCCATCACCAACGGCTACACCTAGCCTGCGGCATAGGCAGGGTGGCAGGATGACCACCTCGAAGCCAGCGCCAAGACTATGTAGCTAGTAGGAAGTCACCCCTCGGCCACCTGTCGGGTCCCTGGGGCCCACCTTGTAAGCCGCCCAAGCCTTGGACTATAAAAGGCTCGGGTAGGCAACGTTACAAAGGGTTCGACTCTTGGCACACTTACGCTCCAGCATCCGAGCACTTAGGTCATCCCCAAGCTCAGAAGTCCGGTTCTGAGCACCAAGCAGTACAACGAGCACCTCTGCTCAGCATGGACGTAGGGTTTTACACTTCGGCGGCCTGAACCACGTAAAAATCTGTGTATCAAGCTTCTCCCTCCATCGTCCCTAACGCGTAAGCTCTCCGTGAGTGACTAGCCCCTCTGAAAAAGAACCTCCGCGGGCTGCCCAGAGCAGGCCCGGGGGAAGTGTCGGCTACACACTTCGACAGTAGTTCTGGTCATGCAAGTGGGGTTTTCAATATCAACTAGACTTAACGCAATCAAGATGCAAAGCTATGATCTCTAAAAATGGAAATGTTTTATAAAACAGTTCAGATGCAAACCGGGGCTTGCCTGTTTTGCAGGTGGCTATGATTACAATCAGTTAGTGACGATCACTTGGAGCTTGATTACTTGTTTTTCCTCCCTCCTTGATCTTCACTTTAAGTCCTTCTCACGTTCTTCACGTAGATGCTACACGATATGATCATGCATATGTATTTAATTGAAAAGCTTTTGCTAACAAGATCTAATGACAGTTTTAAAATTGGAACTCTATTTAAGAATTTAAAATGACACTGGTGCTAGTGGTTTAGGTTGGGTTTAAGCACTATGATCAAGTGTTTGAGTGCTACTCATCACTTGTGTATTGATCACCTAAAGAGGTTACACATAAGAGTGGTGATCCAGAGCTCCAATGGACCTGAAAATTTTTCATGCGAGTTCCTTATCACAAGAAAAGTTATCTGGACAAAAAATTAGCACTTTTCGTTGAGTGGTTTATTCAGAACAATTTTCTAAGCAATTAAGCAAAGAAGAATTAATTCTGAGGTAACACCTATGTTCATGTCAAAATCATGAAACCACAATTTCAATTATAGTTCATAGAGCTTGCATGAATTTTCCTAGTATTTTTGAAACTAAGAATTGTCCAGAACTCAATTTACAAATTTTAGAAATTCTTTGAAAATGTTTCTGTATTCAATTGAACACAACAACTTACAATCTGAATTACCCTGATCAAATCAACTCCAAATGATCTGAAACTTTTACAGGAGTCTAATAACACCCTAAAGAATATTCTGGCAAAATTTTAGGATCTTTGGATAAATTAAACTCCCCCAAAAATTCTTTTGCTGAAAAGCTTTAAAGAATTTTCCAGATTTAAATAAAGATTTTAATACAAATTTAGTTGCAGATTTGGATAGAGTTTGTCAATCTGAAACTAACCCAATTTGAATCACTAAATTTAGAGGTTCCTAGCAAAAGTTATGCTCTTCTAAAGTTTGGGGAAAAATCTGGAATTTGAATAAATCCGGGAAAAAGTTTAAACTGATGGTGGGACCGGGGAGCGCACGTGTCACGCCCTGAATTAAGCCACACGGGGCCACAGAGCTTTTTCCCGTGTTTCCACATCTAATCCGGAGCCACGGAGGATCTGTCCACTGTTGCTGTGCGACTGACGCGTGGAGCCGGCAGTATCTTCGTCTACCTCCCGCCCCCGCGCTCCCAAGCCGCCACACTCGCCGGAGTTCGCCGGTTTTCGTCGCTCCGGCCAACTCCCGAGCTGTTACTCGCCGCCAGGCCCTCATTTTGTGCGGGGAACACGCTGGTGTGACTTCCACAGACAGGTGACGTCTTTAAACCACCCCGCACCGGTGCAGCGGCTCGGATGAAGTCCGTCGATGCTATCCTGACGCCCTAAGCCCTCCAAGCTTCGGTCTCCATGCTCTAAAGCACCGGCAAACGCTAGGAAACGTCGACATGGGGATGAAACGGCTCGGAAATGGCTCTAAACTAGGGTTCACCATGCACCCGCACCTTCCCGCCATAGCCGCCTTCGGAAAGACCGGAAATACGCCGTACACCGTGCGTTTCATGCGAGGCTTCAAAAGCAAACTGGTGCACCCTCAAGTCCAGCCGTGTGTGCGAAGTTTCGTGGTGTCTAAACAAAATTCAATCGGAAATTTCATGGAATCATACCCGAAGGTCGGTTTACACCGACCGGAGAGGATTTCCGAAATTCGTCGTCGAGAGGCAACGGTTGGAGCTGAGCTTCGGATGGAAGCGGCAGGAAGATCTTGCGCATCCAACGACCCTCTAGCTTGGTCGTGAAAACCACTCTGTGGAGCTGTCCACGAGAGCGCCTCGTCGCCATTGTTTTCAGTTGCTGCGGGAACTCGGCGTTCTCGGTCTCTAGAGGTGAAGCTCACGTTGGAGTGACGCGAGGGCGTCGGAGGAGAGTCTGTGGTGTTGTTTGATTACTCAGCTGAGGCTCGCACGCGAGCTAGGCGGTGGGCGATCGATTGAGAGCTCAGCGGCGGTCTCTGCTTGTATCTTGCGCAAGGAGAAGGAAGCAACGCCGGGTCCTCGGTGATAAGGGCGAACGGGAGCACGGGAGAGGGTATAGACGTCCAGGCAGCTCTCCAGCACGCCGAGAATCAACAGGAGGTGGCCGTGGTGCTGTCTCGGTGTCGCCCGTAGAGAGTCAGCTCTACCGATTGCCTCACGTGGAAGTTGAAAAACATAGACCCAACACTGTGAGATCTTTTGCAATTTTCAGCTTTCCTCAATGGCATGTGGGACCCACAGTTCAGTCCTTCCTTATCCCTCTAAAATATCTTCCAAAGTTTGAATATGATGTAATTCAATTATGGAAGTTTAAATCTGAGAGGCATTTGGACAATTGAGCAAGTTTAATCCAAATTCAAACATGCATTTGAATTCTTTGTTATTTAAAGTCCATTTTGGAAAATGGGTTGCAAACATTTCAACAAATCATGAAACTTTGCACACCCACTAATTTGGACCCAAGGAATTTAAATATGAAATCTGATTTTTAATTTGGCTGTTGCAAATGAGATTTGTAGCACAACAGTTTTGAAATTCATAGTGTTGCTCTCATTTGAATTTGAGTTGAACAATTCGTTCTAAATCTGCCTTTAGCTTGCTCACACCTATGAAAACTTCCCATCTTGGTTTTTGACCCTCTTGGGTTCCATGTTTTCAAATAAACATTTGAACTTGTGTTAAGAAAACCCTCATGTGGGTTATCACATGTGAAAAAGTTTTAACAAGTCCCAAATTTCACTCATATGAAACAAACTTTTGCAAACAAGTGTATCTTTGTATTTATATTTTTGGGACCTTTACATGTGGGAGCTTGCGCCCGTGTCGAGCACCTAGTCGTTACATGGGTATTGATTGGTATGGGGCACACCTTGGAGAGCGGTGAGAAGGCCGTATGGCGCCGTTCCTTGCTGCGAGCCAGGAACGCTCACATTGTGGAAGTAGGTTGAAGAAGTGGAGTTCAGCGCCTGTTGAGGCTGAGCTCCTGGTCGGGGACCAAGCAGTCCAAACTTTGTTGGACGCCAGAACGGCATTTGCCAAGCTTGAACGACACCAATCCATGGACTCTATGGCGGAGTCGAGTTGGGTCGCGGACCACCAGGTGTCGAGGGAGAATTCGTGTTGCCACTAGAGGTGCCTCTAGTGGACGTGGAAGATGGACGCTGTCGGTACCTGAGATATGGGGTACCCCCGCGCACAGGGTAAAATGCCTAAGGTGCTCGCCCTTCTCCGCAGGGAGAGCTCCGAAGGCGCCACGCGTCTGGCGGGGCCAGACCTCCCTCTCCTCAGAGGAGAGCTCCGGGCCCACCACGTGGCATACAGAAGCCGGACCTCCCCCACCGCGGGAGAGAGGTCCGAAGACGCCACGCGTCCAGTGAGGCCGGACCTCCCTCCCCTCAGAGGTGAGCTCTGGGCCCGCCACGTGGCATGCAGAAGCCGGACCTCTCCCTCGGCGGGAGAGAGGTCCGAAGGCGCCACGTGTCCAGCGGGGCCGGACCTCCCTCTCCTCGGAGAAGAGCTCCGGACCCGCCACGTGGCTGGAAGAACGGTGCTGCCTGCCCCCGAGCGGTAGGCAGCGGGCGTAAAGGCGCCCCTCACCTTGCCCGTACAAGGTATTCAAGGCCCGCGCCTTCCCAAGACGCGGAGACGCGGAGCACGCGTCTGTCACGTGCCGTTGCGCCCAGTCGCATCACAGACTGGCGCGCGGTGTCAGAACCTGACAGGTAATAAACGCCGCGATAAGACATCCCATGCCGCCTGCGCCGTCATCAACCACTACGACTAGCGCACGGCATGGGCAGGGCGGCAAAGAGGAAGACTCAGAAGCCTTCGACCGGGGGCAGCCACCGGCATAACTACAGATACGGTAGATAATAGACAATCTTCCCGGGACCACCTGTCAGGTCCCGGCTTCCCTTGTAAGCCGCCCGAGCCTTGGACTATAAAAGGCTCGGGTAGGCGTCGATAGCAGGGGTTCGCATTCTACAACTCATACGCTAGCCATACACTCTCAAGCTGTAACTCACCCCCAAGCTCAGGCCCCCGGCCCTGAGCAGCAAGCAATACAGCGAGCTCCATAGCTCGCCGTGGACGTAGGGTTTTACGCTCCGGCGGCCTGAACCACGTAAAACTTCCTGTGTCAAGCTCTCACTAACTAGTCCATTCGCGCAAGCTCTCCGCTAGGAACTAGCCCCTCCGAAAAAAGAACCTCCGCGGGCTGCCCAGTGCAGGCCCGGGGGAAGTGTCGATCGCACACTTTGACATTTGGCGCGCCAGGTAGGGGGCTTTTCCCCTAGCGCGACGAGTTTCCGCCAACGAAGATGACCAAGCTCCCTTCGGCGGCAAGCTCACCCCCCCCCCCCGCCGCCGCGGCGAGCCGCGGCTAGGGGGGAGTACAAGACAACACACTCAGGACGGAGTGTGTCAGTACAAGCTGGGAGCCAGCAACCGGATCTGGCAGCGTCGACCCCGGCAATGCAGGCTCCAACCAGCGTCATATCTCCAGTAGCGCCAGGCATACCCGGAAGGGGTGCACTAGCTGCAGCAAGAGCGCTACTGCACAATCCGCCCGCTGGAGACGCGCCTCAGGCAGCGGCCCAGCAGTGGATTTTCGAGGTAAACCGTCTTGCCGTCGCCGCCGCAAACCATTGACTTCGGCGGGGATGACGCTCAGACCAACCAGCTGCGTCGCTGACGCGCACGCCAACGGTTGACGGCCAGACGGGGAAGTTCCAGCTCCACTAGGCTTCCGTCGACGGACCTGAGGACAGAACTGGAACGGTGTCGCTTAGGCCAAGATGCCCGAGTGTTCCTCGAACGACGTCAAGAAGGGCGTCGCACTCAAGAGGCTGGCGACAATATGACGTCAGCCTCGACCCAGCCTGAAGGGCAGGTCTTCACTACGCGGGCTCTGCCCCAGGCATACGTCGCGCAGTATATGACACAACCATATGCCCTGCGAGCGGCGCCCCCGGTCTATAGAGCGGCCTTGCCCATACCAGGGCATACTGTGCCAGCGGAGGACCAGACGTTCGTGGCGCCGATACCTGCACTGGGAGCCAGCAACCGGCTCTGGCAGCGCCGACCCCGGCAATGCAGGCTCCGACCAGTGTCAGGTTTTCAGTAGCGCTGGGTGTACCCAGTGAGGGTGCGCTAGCTGCAGCGAAGAGCGCTGCTACTCAATATGCCATAGTCGTATGTCCTATGTATGGCCGCCGGATACATGCGGTGCTCGGTGCAAACCAAGCATTCGCGGCATCAGAACCTGCGGCAACAGAAGCGGGGTGTGCGGCCCTCGCGCCCCGCCTTCGCTTCACAAAATGGCCGTGCGGGTTCCGGCCACTCTCGCCTGAGAAGTACGACAGCAGCATCAACCCGGCGGAATTCCCCCAGAGGCCGGGAAATCCAGAAGCTCGCGGGGCGCTTCCGGAAGGGGAAGCAGCCCCTAGCTGATGCCCCATCCTATAGTAAGGGAGGGCAACCAGAAGGTCGAGGCCCGAGACGGCGATGACCGCCAGGTGGATTACCAGGAGCTCCGGCGCGCCGCAAGGGCAGCGCACAATCATGGAAGCTCCATCTCCAGTGATGACGAGCACTGGAAAATGCCCTGTGACATCTTCGGCGGGTCCGCTGACCCCCCTGTCCAGAAGCATGGCTAAGGCCTTGCGACGAGCGGTAGCGTCGGTGGCTCCCCTCCCAGGTGCAGTACCGCGCCTCAGGTGGATGGGAACCCCCATCAGCTCCAATGACACCAACTGCCCTAGGAACATGGCTGGGGCCGGCCAACTACCGCTCATGGTGGCCCTTACCGTCGCCAGCGTGAAGATGTACCACGTCTTGGTGGATGGTGGGGCTGGACTGAACCTCATCAGTCACGCAGCCTTCCAGAAGCTGCAGGTCCCGATGGCCAAGCTCGCCCCATTGAGCCCGCTCTCAGGGGTAGGGCCGGGACAGGTTGTTTCCTACGGACGCATCAGCCTCCCGGTGACCTTTGGGGCACCGGGCAGCTACCGGACGGCCCCCCCTTTCAATGCCATAATCGGTAGGCCAGCCCCGTACCGATCCATGGCAATGGCCCACTACGGCTACCTCGTCTTGAAGATGCCTACACCAACAGGCGTCCCCAAGGTTTGTGGAGACCGTGTTGCCGCAGTATTAGACTTGGAAGGGCTTCGGGCGCTTACAGCAACTAGAGCGCCAGCCTTCAGCGGTATAAGACCAAGCCAGCTCCACCCAAGTGCACGTCACCGTGCCTCTACCACCGCACCCCGCGTGCAACCCCTTGATGAGGACGACATCCCCACAAGGCTCATCCGAATCAGCGCCGGTGCCACCCAGACCACCCGGGTAGCCGGGGGCCAGGGCAGCATATAGGAAGGCGCGCTCGTTGCCCCCCTCTGACATGAGGTCGATGTGCTGCATGACAGCCATCACCGAGGCCAGAGATCCCCAGGGAGGTGATTGAGCATTACTTAAAGATTTTTCCCGACGTCTGGCCGTCCGACGAGACGGAGGGTCCGCCGTTCCCGGTGCTTGGCAAACCGAGTTACTATCCCGAGGGCCGGCGAGAAGCTCCGGAAGCGCATCCACTGCACCAATCTCAATAAGGCATGTCCTAAAGACCTATTTTCTCTTTGACTGATAGAGCAAGTAGTAGACTCGATACCAGGCTGTGATATGCTGCGCTTCCCAAATGCTTGCTAGGGCTCCCATCAGACCCCTGTGTCTGAAGTAGTTGATACTCGGCATAGCTAGGGGTCCCGCGAATTTCTGGTTTTCGCGCAATGGCTTTAACCCCATACCACAGAAACCTGTTCCGCTACCAAGAAGCAAGCGCCAGAAGACCAGACCTCGGATCCCTGACACAACCTCCCGGAGCCCCCAGGACGACAGCGGAGCTTCCCGTGAGGCCCAAAGCAGCCTGAGGACCCCCGAGTGCCGGGCACCCGGCGATCTCCCCAGGCTATAAGCTATCACTCGCAGCTCCATGCGACGCGCAATGTCGCCGAATGGGCGGCGGAGCTACTGAAGCTTGATCTAGGTTCCCTTTCCCGTCATACAGACATCAACCAAGCATTAGTTCACTTGTGGCTGAAGTAGACGCTCAGGGGGCCATGAAGACGATGAAACAGGACCCTGAGCCCTGACCTTCATTAGGACTCATCAAATGATGTTCGCCCACGGCTCCCCGCGAAAGCAGGGGGCCGATGCTAGCGTACTGTTCCTCATGCCATCGGGGGAGCAGTCTGGGTATGTGGCGCACCTCAATTCCAAGGCGGCCAACACCATAGCGGAGTATGGAGTGCTCATCCTTCTCGCTAGTCGTTGGCTCAGGGCAATCCCCAGTCTCGTTATCAACCAAGACGGCGGAGATAAACCCCCTCGCCTTGGACCTGCACCACGTACCGCGCGCTAGCAAGGCCGCAGCTGACGACCTTTCAACGAGGGCCCCCGCTGCCACCGGAGCCACTGTGCCTGAAGGGGGCCTCGAGAGGACGTTGCCGCGACCCACAGCCCGGCCCGCCGAGCCGGGCGAAGGGGGCTAGACCAGCACCTCGAAGCTGGCGGTCCCGGCGGCCATGAGCGCCGCCAAGGATCATAAGCGTCACTGGGGACTCCGTGCAACCCAGCGCTCAAGATCCAGATGCTCAAGTCAGACCCGATGCATGGATCACGGAGGTCCGGGACTACTTGAAAAACAATATCCTCCCTGATGAACGTGTATCCGCTGAACGGATTGCGCGTATGGCTAAGAGACACATGGCGGTAGAGGGGGATCTCTACCAACGTGGCGCCAACCACATCCTGTTGCGGTGCACAACCCAGGGGGAAGGCTGCGACTTGTTCGCTGAGATCCATGGAGGCGAATGTGGGAGTCATTCTTCCTCACGCACGCTTGTCGGTAAAGCCTTTTGGCATGGCTTCTACTAGCCGGCAACACTCCAGGATGCCGTCGAGCTGGTCGAGAGCTGCTAGGCATGCCTGTTCCATGCCAAGTAGATCCATACACCGGCTTGGACGGTACGGGTGATCCAGCCCGCATGACCATTTGCCGTACTAGGGCTGGACATCCCGGGCCTGGGACCATTCCCCAGAACCGAAGACAGGGACCCGCTCCCGAACCTTCGGAACACGGAACACCGCTGTAAGTTCTACCCCTAGAGCAACAATCAGGCATGCCCTCCTCTTCATAGTAATTTCCATAAAAGTTCGTGAACCGGGCTTGGAGCAACTAAGCCTCAGGGGACGGTCCAGGACTACGTTCAGCTTCGCCTGGTTCCGACCCCAAGCGCGTAGAGTCTTGCTTCCCTTGAGGTGGGTAGTGGCCTACATATGCGGCCCTCCTTCCCCCGTATGGAAATTTATATGAAAAGAAGCCCACCCTACGTTGCTCTTCTTTGGTACTCATTTAATTTACTTATTAAATTTCTATGATTACCTTACTAACGCGTGCTTACTATGCGTTCAACTCCCTCTTCTCATTTTTCATCTTTAGTCGGAATTTGCTGCAGATATGACTAAGGAATAGAGGGGGGAGCCCCCAAGGAGAATTACTTTTTCCTTATGTGCAGGGTTTCTCAGCCTCAGCTCCCCGCAGGAGTATGGTAGGCGCATCCACCCAATAGAACGCACCTACCAGGGGGCCGCTACGGGATCGCGGTAGGCCAAAAACCCTAAGGTAAGATCAAAGGGCTGGCCCTCACAGGGGTAGGGTCCGGAGGCCCCACGTGTCCGGCAGGGACGGACCTCCCACCTCTTCGAGGGGAGCTCCGGGACTGCCGCGTGGTCTACAGAAGTCGGACCTCCCCCCCCCTCCCTCTGCGGGGAGAGGCCCGGGACCTCCACGTGCCTTGCGAGCCCGGACCTCCTCCCAGGCAGGAGCTCCAGGCTCGGACCCCCCTCCGATCTCGTGAGGCGGGTCCTGGAGACCTCCGGAACCCTTGATATACAGTGGGGACCCGGACAAGGTGTCTATGCAGAGCTTCGAGATTGGTCAAGGCCTCCGAGCCCTTGCGGAGCTAAGGGCTCGGTCAGGAAAGGCCAAGAAGAAGACTAGGGCATGCAGACACAGAGAGAAATAGGAGTCTGTTCATACAAAGGCTCCACGAGCTGGGCTACAGACTCAACAAAAATAAAGAAAGGAAGTACAGGGCCTTGTGGACACAAGGGCGGGTGCCTAGGGGTCCCCGGACTCCCGATGAAACCTAGAGGCCACGAGGGCAGCTAAGTCCTCGACCTCGGCCCTGGCAGCTTCCTCCTGGTCGGCGATGGGTCCTAAACGGACCGGCCCCAGGGAAAAGGAAGGGTCTCGGCTAACAAAGCACGACAGAACGTGCATCGCAACCTCCTTGGCAAGGCCCCGACCTTCCGCTTCCAGCTCGTCGGCGATCACTGATTCAAGCCGACCTAGTTCGTCGCCGAGAGACTCAAGGGCTGGGGCCGCTTCGGACACCGGCAGTGCTGGGGTCTCCACCTGCACAGGGCTAAAACCAAGGGGAGCCAAGGCGGATCCCGCCTTAGCAATGAAGCTCCAGACCGCCTGGGCCTCGGCAGTCCGCAGGGACTGGAGCCTCTCTACCTCTTGGCGGGCCGCTAGCTCGCGATCCATCGCCGCCTGAAGCTCCTTGGAAGACTGCTCCTCCCTAGCGGCGACAGCCGACTCACGGAGCTCCAACGCCTCAGTCCGAGTCCTTAGCTCCTCCACCTTGACCCTCAGCCGAGCGGTGGTCTTCTCCTCCTCGTCCGCAGCAGCGCGTTCCCGATCAGCGACGGCATGCTCCCGACAGGCAACCTGCAGCTGCAACTCCTTCGCGGCGGCGGAACACTCCTTGGCTTTGGCTTCAGCTTTGGCCAGAGCCTCGCGGTAGGTGGCACGAACCCGCTGGGCCTCTAGCTCCAAGCGGCTAATGGCCTTCTTCTGGGCGCCAAGCAGAGCACTCATGGCCTCAAGCCTTGACTGCCTGGAGTCGAGGTCCGCCCGGGCCCGCTGCTGCCAGTTGAGAAGGCGGTCTCTCTCGCCGGCCAATGCCTTCCGCTCCTGCTCAAAGGCAGATTGGAGCTGCCGGGAGCTGGTCTGGGCACGCTCCATGGCGTCCCACACGGGCACCGGAGCAGGGGGAGCAGGAGTCGCGCCGCTGGATCCCCCGAACGAGTCCAAGACCGGCGGGAGCGCCGGCGCCTCGGCAGCTACGGGGGGGGGGGGGGCGCTGTCCTAAGCAGGCCAAGGGGCTAGCAGGCACACCTACAGCGGCCCTCCCGGTCTCAAGACCTGGCTTCTGGGCTGGTGAAGGAGGGCGGGTAGGAGCAGATGCGGCCACCGAGGCCACTGCCCCCGTTGATTTGGGAGCTATGAGGGCCGCCGCGGCCCCCAGGGGCCGAGGCGCGGAGCCCCCGCTGGTTGAAGGCGGCCGGATAAGAGGCCCGCCCTTGGCAGCCGGTTGGTCCCTGCAAAGAAGAAGAAGCCCTCAGAATAAGAGAAGAGGCAGGAACTCTGCTCCTATAAGTCAGAAAGAATAACACTTACTGAGCGGCGTGAGCGCTCCAGCGAGCTTGCTGCACTGGCCTCCGGGCTGTAGCTGAACTACCAGGACCAGCGGCAGGAACGGTCGCGGAATGGGACGCCTGGACATCCGGTGCGCTCACCGGCGTCGCCCCACCAACATCCGTCCTCGGAGCCCCGCCATTCGAGGGAGGATGGCGAGATACTTGGGCTGATTCGGACGGCTGCTGTCTAGGGAGAGACCCGCTGGGGAGGGACACTCGGGACCTCTTCGGGTCGCCACCCGATGGACCAGCATCTCCGGGAGATGGAAGCAAGGTAGCTCCGGCATCCTGAATTGGCACAGGCGGCACCCTTGGAGGAGACCGGGCGCGTTTTTTCTCTAGATGCCCGGGGGCCGGCTCTTTACCTTTCCCCTTATCGGCGGCTTGGGTTCCGTCAGCTCTGGGGGAAGGTTTGGCAGCAGTGGATGCCTCATGCCCTGATTCGGGGTGCTCGGTTCCTGGAATGGTGATGCCCCGGAAGGCATCCCCGACCTGACGAACGACAATCCCGATATCATCAAGGTTCGGCATCTTCCGCAGGAGCTCTGACCTCCTCTGAGGCTCCAAGAAGAGGGGAGTGGCAGAAGGCGGAAGGACGGGGAGGCCGCTGGGAATATAGTCACCGCTCACCTTGCTCACCATCTCCTCCAGCTCCTCGTCGAAAGGGACAGAGTCGGGGCCTCTCTCCAGCCTGGTACAGTCCTGCTCACCGGTGTAGTACCACGCTGGGCGGCTGCGTTGCTGCAAGGGAGCAATGCGGCGGGACACAAAGTCCATCAGCACCATCAGAGATGTCAGCCCCTCGTTGGCCAAGAACCGGATCCGCTCCAAGACCGGAGTGTACTCCTGCTCCAGCTCAGGGATCTCCTCCCAGAAGCGGCGATCAGTGGTTGGGCTGGCGGTTGGGAGTTGTAAGCGATCGTGCTCATCGGTCTGCACTACCACCCAGCTCTCCCTCCAGTTCTCCCACCTTGATGCGCTGAAGGGCAGAAGGTATCCGGAGACCTTGGGGTCTTTGCAGCGATGCTGGAAGTAATACGCCCCCATCTGAGTCTTTGAGCCGCGTCCGGTCGTACGCAGCACAAAGAAGTGGCGGAAGAGCGTCACGGAGGCGTGCACCCCCACGAACATCTCGCAGAAGTGGACAAAAACTGCCGCCATTGCGAAGGAGTTGGGGGAGAGATGGTGGAGTTGGAGACCGTATGTCTCCAGCAGGGTCACGAAGAAGGAAGAAATCGGCGGAACGAACCCCGCCAGAGCATAAGCGGTAAAGAAGACCATCTCCCCCTTTCCCAGGACCAGGGGGAGAGATCCTCGGCGGAGCCGATGCTTCTGCTCTTCCGAACGCCAGCCCAACAGCCTGCGCACTGGCCCAAGCTCGGAGGAACGAACGAGGCGCGTCGGAAGCAAGTTGGAAGCCATAGCGAAAGAAGGCGCAAGGGCAGGAGAGCCGGGGCGCAAGAGTTCAAGGGAAGTACGAGCGCAATGCGAAGGGAAGCCGCGATGCGGGTGAGATCACCTTTTAAAACTTTCCAGGGATGGTTCGAAGTAATTTGAAAACCTCCGGAAACATCGCATCGGCGACCTCGCCGGCTCCGAGACTGGGCGCCAATGAAAGCTGGGCCCAAGCCGCTTAGCTAAAGCGGTGGGGTCAGGGGGTCAGTCTCCTAAGAAGATGAGCCGGCAAGGCCCTTCGGCGGTTCCCGAAGAAAGCGCCGCAACGTGCAGAAGTGGCAGCCTTGGGAACCGCCGCAGTAAAAGCAATCATCAAGTGGGCACACGCTCTCACGACCCGACGGCCGTTCGTGCTCCGGTAGCGGTCAAGTCAGGACTTAGAGAAAGTGCGCGGATCGGAAGAGACGGAGGTCCCACCTCGGGCTCGCTATCTCCCCCGAGATGGGCCCGGGGGCCACTATCGGTACCTGAGATATGGGGTACCCCCGCGCATAGGGTAAAATGCCTAAGGTGCTCGCCCTTCTCCGCAGGGAGAGCTCCGAAGGCGCCACGCGTCTGGCGGGGCCGGACCTCCCTCTCCTCAGAGGAGAGCTCCGGGCCCGCCACGTGGCATACAGAAGTCGGACCTCCCCCACCGCGGGAGAGAGGTCCGAAGACGCCACGCGTCCAGCGAGGCCGGACCTCCCTCCCCTCAGAGGTGAGCTCTGGGCCCGCCACGTGGCATGCAGAAGCCGGACCTCCCCCTCCGCGGGAGAGAGGTCCGAAGGCGCCACGTGTCCAGCGGGGCCGGACCTCCCTCTCCTCGGAGAAGAGCTCCGGACCCGCCACGTGGCTGGAAGAACGGTGCTGCCTGCCCCCGAGCGGTAGGCAGCGGGCGTAAAGGCGCCCCTCACCTTGCCCGTACAAGGTATTCAAGGCCCGCGCCTTCCCAAGACGCGGAGACGCGGAGCACGCGTCTGTCAGGTGCCGTTGCGCCCAGTCGCATCACAGACTGGCGCGCGGTGTCAGAACCTGCCAGGTAATAAACGCCGCGACAAGACATCCCATGCCGCCTGCGCCGTCATCAACCACTACGACTAGCGCACGGCATGGGCAGGGCGGCAAAGAGGAAGACTCAGAAGCCTTCGACCGGGGGCAGCCACTGGCATAACTACAGATACGGTAGATAATAGACAATCTTCCCGGGACCACCTGTCGGGTCCCGGCTTCCCTTGTAAGCTGCCCGAGCCTTGGACTATAAAAGGCTCGGGTAGGCGTCGATAGTAGGGGTTCGCATTCTGCAACTCATACGCTAGCCATACAGTCTCAAGCTGTAACTCACCCCCAAGCTCAGGCCCCCGACCCTAAGCAGCAAGCAATACAGCGAGCTCCATAGCTCGCCGTGGACGTAGGGTTTTACGCTCCGGCGGCCTGAACCACGTAAAACTTCCCGTGTCAAGCTCTCACTAACTCATCCATTCGCGCAAGCTCTCCGCTAGGAACTAGCCCCTCCGAAAAAAGAACCTCCGCGGGCTGCCCAGTGCAGGCCCGGGGGAAGTGTCGATCGCACACTTCGACAGACGCCCACTGTTCTTGCCGCGACAACGTCGACGATCACCATCGTTTTTGTTGCCGGAGTTATTGGACGATGGTTGTGCGACGCTGGAAGAGTGAGACGTTGGCGCAGACGAATTGACAGTCGATTTGCCCATTGCTAGGAGAGCCGTATTGGCCTCCATCTTCGCGTTGTGTGCCTGGCGATGTTCATCCTGCAGGAGATAGTCTCGGACCGACAAAAACGACGACAATGGCTTGGTTGCGCTGAGCACAGAGATTGCATGACTAAATTTAGAAGCGAGACCGCGAAGGGCGTTGATAACCATTGCCGACTCGGAGATTGGTTGACCAACATCCCTCAGGAGATCAGCGAGCTCCTTGAGACGGTTGAAATACGTCGAGACGGTCATGTCCCCTTGGTAGAGCCCGTGGAATTCTTGAAGAGCATATACCGCGCAATGATCGGCATTGTCGAGGAAGAGACCACGAATTGCTGACCAGAGAAGGTACGCCGTCGACCGTTGCACCCGGATCATCTTCATCAGGTTGACGGAGATAGAATTGTAGAGCCAAGACACAATGCACTGGTCTAGTTGGAGCCAGTCGACATTGTGCCACATACTCTGTGCGTCGACCGTGCTATCGACATGATCAATTACCCCGAACTTGCGGAACATCACGTCGAAAAACGCGCTCTAGATCAAGAAGTTGGAGTCACCGTAGTCGAGGATGATTGGGACATGAGTACGGATGTTCACATGTTGGATCGCCGTGACAGCAGCAGGGGTTGGGGTAGATGAATCGGCAAAAGGGTATGGTGTTGAGGAGGCTGTGGAGCCGACGACTGAAAACGACAGGATGGACGCCATGAGAAGAGAAGTAGAAGAGCGGAGCGTGGATATAAGGATTGTATTAAGCTGATACCATGAAGAGAATCAATCGTGGATTGTTCATTGATCAGGGTGTGATTTATACAATGGCCAGCAGGCCAACAACCCGCACGATGCGAGGATGTGATCCTACAAACTAGGAACTCGTAGAGCTCATCCTTAGTTGAAGCAACCGAACGTGCATGGGAACGTGCATGCACGCGAGGTGTGCGGCTGGCCTATTGTCAGCTAACTTCCAACACTACCGCAATGCGTGAGGAAGAGGGTTGTCAGTCTGGTGGACGGGAGGTGACACGTATCTTCGAGAAGGATGTTGTTGCACTTTAAAATGCAGCCTATCTGTGGATCCATGCGCAACCGTACAGACCGAGCAGCAGCACCGCGTCAGCACCACCATCGCCGTCGTCTTTTAATTACTACTCCGGCCGGGTCAGTATGACTTTCAGTAGACAACCACACAAAACAAGTAACACACTTTTATTATACCCCCTCCATTCTCTTTTATTTGATTGCTTAGTTCAATTTTGAACTAATTAACCTGTCATATGTCAAATGATTAAGAAGAGAGTGAGTACTAGTGATACTGGAAATAAACAGGCCTAAAACGCATTGCAACAGCGTCGGTGGCTGGGGCTGAGGTTGCATTCGCCGTTCCAAAATCAAGCGGGTCTCGAACTAGTATGAAAGCTTTGATTCTCGATTGCAGATGCATGGTTTAGTCTTAACAGATTTCAAGACCACTCTATGTATTTATGGGTGTCGTACGGTGGATAGCTCTGAAATGGCAAAAGCTTAGCCCCCAGTCTGACACTTCCGGATAACTAACCATCAAAAAGACGCTGTAAGCATTCCTGATCAAAAATGCATGGAAGCAAATCTAGTGACGATCTGAATTTCCTCAACTGCAGACGGCTCACGCGTGATCTGAGGCAGCCTCTCCGACACTGGCGCGTGCAGATTCCAGGATCGGATCATTTAACCGCAGTGGAAACACGCGTCAACGTGCAGCTCCTGCACTGACTTCGCCACTGTGGCGTCCAGTCCCCGATTTAACTCTGTCCACATTGAACCGCAAGCGGATGGGTGGGGGTACTCTGACAGGCAACCCATGCAGAATTTAACACGCGCATTTATCTCGCCGTCCAGGCCACCAGTCTACTTTGACGCACGTGGAAATCTACCCGTTCACTGGCCGGATGGTCCACCGCTGCATGGAACCCACCATCCAGCCTCCCGTGCGCAACGCGAGCTCCGTGTGCCCGAAAGCATCATCAGCTGCGGCCAGCCAGGTCGCTGTCTGCACTCCCCCTGGGCCCTGCCCCCGGATCCCACCACCACCGGTTTCGTGCCGCGGTTGCTCACTCGCCCACAACGCCACGCTTGCTCCGCTTCCGCCCCCTCCTCGCCTCGAACTCGCGACTCGCGAGCCCAGGCCGGTAATTTCGCTCACAAGACAGGGGCACAGTGGGCAATTCACGCGGACCGATTAGTTAAGTGAAGGCTTGCCGCAGCCTCCCACACCACGCTGCCGCGGCTACCGGACGGCGCCACTTTCCCCAAACTGCCCCTCCCACCACCGCATCCAAAACCACCAGCCACCTCGCCTCTCTCTCCCCCTCTCTCTCTCGTCCCCTTCACTCAGACCTCTCCACACCTCGCGCCAATGGCCGATTCGCCAAACCCTAGCTCCGGGGACATCTCCTCCGGCGCCGGGGGCTCGCGGGAGAAGCCGGCCCCGGCGGATCGGCGCGTGGCGGCGCTCGCCGGCGCAGGCGCTGGCGCTGGCGCAAGGTACAAGGCCATGTCCCCCGCGCGGCTGCCGATCTCGCGGGAGCCCTGCCTCACCATCCCGGCCGGCTTCAGCCCCTCCGCCCTGCTCGAGTCCCCCGTCCTCCTCACCAACTTCAAGGTAACCACCGACTACCCGCAGCCCCGCACCGCTCCACTTGTCGGTACACTGGGATCTGCGAAATCCGCGGCTTCCATGTCATGCCGCGGTTGATTCGGGTCGGGGAAAGAGGGATTCCGGTGCGCATTAGCATTGTGCTCTAGGTCACGAGACATCTGCGCGGGTAGGATTGGCTCGTGGCGCCGGAATAATGTGCTTTTGCCCCGCGCTTTCGCATTTCCGGAGGCGCTATGAGGCTTCTGGAGCTGCCTTTCCGCGGGGTTCTCGGGGATATGGTTGTTTTTGGTCTGTTTCTCCTTTTGGGGCGTCCCTGCGCCGTCTACTCGGTGCGGAGTGAGGGGGGGGTAGCTGTAGCTTGTGCGCCGGGCGGAATTATTCTGTCCGGCACACACTTGGTGGCTGGAGAACAAATCATCACTTGGCATTTTTCTTGTGGGGGGCTTTAAAGGGCCTTATTTAAGGGAACCTCTTGTCCAGCCTCCGCCTCGGTTGGTATTGTACTGCTGCTCGTGTGCCAAGTGATGGTACGCTTCCATCCAAAAACACCAAAGTCTTACAGACTTGGACTATTTGTTACTTTTTCATCGTTAATCGTTATTGCTTCTTGGGATTAGTTTTAGGGCGTTCTATTTTTGGTCCTCGTCCATCTAGCTGAGAACCAAAATGGTCTTGCATGGTGAGCATGGAGTGCTTAAGTATTTTCTTATTGTCATCATTCTTCTCCATGATTTTCTTGCAAACATATTCTATATACATGAAAAATGTTATGAAATTAACATTCATTTCACTGGTGTTTCTAAGACACTAATTTCGCACGATTTGAATATATGTTAACTTCGACAGAAATGCTTTAGACAAGTTGATGTGCAACCTGTAGGAGTGAGCATTGTTGCACACTGATGGATGTTTAAAAATTTGTAGAGTTTTACCCTGCTTGAAAAAGTAATCAAATTATTGAAAAAAACATTTCCATTTAGGTTGAACCCTCTCCCACAACTGGTACTCTCAGCATGGCTGCGATCATGAACAAGAGCACTCCTCCAGATGTACTGCCTTCGCCTAGGGATACATCAGTCGGTAATGGCCATGAAGACGAGGGTTCTCAAGATTTTGAGTTCAAACCTCACCTCAATTCATCTACACAATCAGTGGTATGGAACAATTATTAAATTGGTTGCTTTTGTTATTCTTTTGCATCATTTCCGAACTGAATATGGCTTCAGATGAATTATTTTTCTTTTACCTGCTGTTTTTTTGTTGATGGCTTCAGATGAGTTTGAGCTCTCAAGCGTTAGATATGATTGACTTCATGCTTGTATTGGATCTAGCACATGTTAGCATCAGTACAATATTTTGTGATTTGAAATGCCAATGCTTATATTCTTGTGGATTTGCTAGGAATGAAAAAATCAGGTAATATTGGAAGACTAAACTAGTGTGTATCTCATGCTAACTTTTGTATTCCAAGGATACTAGAAATATGTCATGGAGTAGCTCTGCAGCAGGGTTCTAAAGGGTAGGGAAAGTATTAGGAGCGGTAGGGGGGCGACCAAGGTTGACATAGGAGGAGGCGGTAAAACGAGACTTGATGGATTGAAATGTACCTCGAGATTTGGCTCATAATAGGACTGCAAGAAAATCAGCAATTCATGTGTCGGGATCTTAGTTTAGTCGTACTTGTTTACTCTTCATTTCTCTTACTTTTTCCTTAAAAAAATTGTTGGGTTTCATATCTAGCCTACTGCTGTGGATGCCTTTGTAGGCCGCCACTATGCGGGCAGGGTCCACAAAGGAGCCAGCAGCCGCGCACCAGGAGGGCCGACGGCTTGGGGCACAAGGCAAAGGAAATCTCTTTAGATGGGAAGTTTAGATAAGAATAAATAAATTGGAGATTTGGTGTGTTATAGATAGAATTAAGAGATAGAGGTGACTGGGCTTTCCCCAGCCGCCTCGGCGCTTAGAGGGAAACAATGTTTCAAAAGGCGCTAGGCGGGCGGTGACCCTCCGCCTAGAGCCTAGGCGTGCCTAAGCGTTTCTAGGCGGTGCCGAGGTGTTACATACTGTAGCAGTAATGCACTATAAATATTTGAAAATATATAAGTAAAGCTATATTTCTACCCTGCTGAACTAATTTTCAACGGCCCAGTGAAACTGTCCACATAGCCTTTCCCGTGGCCCACTGATGCAGCCCGGCCCAGTGCCTTCCTGTGATATTTGTCCTCTCCTCCCCGGTCCCCTCACCCCCAGACCGCTTCTTCCTCAATCCCCGCTGCTACCTTGATCCCCGACTTCTTCTTCGATCTGCTCCTCTTGGCCGCTTCTTCCCCGATCCGCACCTCTCGGCTGCTACTTCTTCCTCGATGTGCTCCCTGGGATTTGCGGCCACCCCCTCCCTCGCCCACGGCCGATCTCCGCCCTCCTGCTGCCGATCTCTGCGGTTCCTCCTCCCTTTCTTCCGAGGCCAAGCTCCTCCCCCCCCTCGCCCCCCGCGCGCCTTTTGTAACGCTGGAGGGAAATAATCTGGATTAGGGGGTAATAATCTTTTAAAGAAGGAAATAAATAATATGATGTGATAGAAACGGTTGGGCTTTCCCCAACCGTCTGGGTGCAAGTTTAGGAAGGGCGTGCAGGGCCCTGGCCTATATAATGCCCCCTCCCCCCTCATGTAATCCATCAAGGAATAAAGAAAATTATCCTACAGGTTATTTTCTACCTTGGTCACTCGCTGCTAATCCTAGAAGCCACCGTGACAGCCCTTCCCCTCCTCGCTACCCTCTGTGCAGCAATCTTTCCTCCTCCCTGCAGCTCTACTCTCCCCTACGCAGCCCTAGGCACAGCCGGGGAGATCCCCTCCACCACGTTTCACAGCACCTACCCTAACGTGTTTGGGACAAGGACTGTTGTTGCACGCAAGAAAGTATCATTGCGTTAAGAAGAAGAAGAAAAATAATAAGTACAACTCACTCCACATACACCATGATACTATCCAGTTTAATGTTTCCTCTGCCGCACTGGCGATGAATGGATTTTTATACTTGAACTCTGGTGTTTCAGGATGGTAACATCAAATAGGACACATCCTTAATATCAACATTAAGGAAATTGATAGTCTTTTAGTTTTAGTTTGTGAGTTACTCTTTTTAATTTGTCCATTCACATGCACCAAAGTTTCTTGCATAACGAGTACAATTATGAAAAAAAACTGGAGACTAGTTTACTGTGGTATTCCTATGCTGATGCACTTTGTTCTTGTCTACTTGTTGTGTAGACAATTTTGCATTGTAATAACATCACGCCTTGTACTGCAGGCTCCTGGTATCAACGACCTGAAACATCATGACACCTCAATGCAAAACCCCAGCCTCAATCATGTCTCATTATCTGGCAATTTGATGACTGATACTAAATCTCTATGTTCTCGGGATTCAACTCACACAGTGAATGGTTCAAGTCTTCCAAATCAACCTGTTGCAACGGGTGGTCTGTCTGGCAACATGCCTTCTGAAGTTGGTACCTCAGAATTGCACCAGATGAATAGCTCTGAAAATGCTGTGCAAGAGACACCATCTGAAAATGTAGCTGAAAAATCAGCAGAGGATGGCTATAACTGGCGCAAATATGGACAAAAGCATGTCAAGGGAAGTGAAAACCCTAGAAGTTACTACAAGTGCACTCATCCTAATTGTGAAGTAAAGAAACTATTAGAGCGTTCAGTTGAAGGCCAGATTACTGATGTTGTTTATAAAGGACGTCATAATCACCCCAAGCCCCAGCCTAATAGGAGGTTAGCATCCGGTGCAGTTCCTTCAAGCCAGGGTGATGAAAGATACGATGGTGTCACAACTGCTGAAGGTTAGTAATGTTATATTGGGTCCCGTGGTTTGCAACTTCACCTTGTGCATACACATATCTGGTTTTGCAAGTTGATGGAAAGAATCACGTGCTTTGAAGTGCACTGTATTTACTTGTTTTTTGTACTTATGAATATTTTTATGCAGTAAAAGCTAAGTTCAGAGTTCTTCAAATCCTCCGGAGATAATGCTTTAAACATCCAATTATCATTTGATACTAAGTATAATAGAGGCATTCCATACATCAAATGCAATAAGTTGTACTTAAGTAATAAAGGTGTTTTTTTTTTATTTTTTGGTGGTATTTTGCTAGGTCTCATTTGTCCTGTTAATGTGCAGACAAGTCTTCAAATGGTGTTTCCAATCTCTGTAACACAGTACACTCAGCTGGCATGGCTGATGAGCCTGTTCTGGGTCCTGCTAGTGATGATGACATAGATGCTGGAGGTGGAAGACCCTACCCTGGAAGTGATGCTAACGAGGATGATGATTTGGATTCAAAACGCAGGTAACACATGGTTTGAAGGTACACCCCAAAGGCAATCCTGTCTAGTTTTAATATTTCTGTGTCCACTACCATGGAATCAGGAAAATGGAATCTGCTGGTATCGATGCTGCTTTGATGGGTAAACCGAATCGTGAACCTCGTGTTGTTGTACAAACTGTTAGTGAGGTTGACATCTTGGATGATGGGTATCGTTGGCGCAAGTACGGGCAGAAAGTAGTTAAAGGAAACCCAAATCCTCGGTGAGTACTTTTTTTATTATCTTTCTTTTTGTTTGTCTATACTATTAATCCAATGTCATGCTTTGTGGTAATTAGCCAGCCATTTCTGTATCTGTTGCAATTGGTTGGTTGGCTGGGATATGTCTGTTTTTCAAGAGTGACTCATTATTTTTTCGTAGTTATATTAGTTCCATATGTCATTAACTTGTTCAAAGAACACCCTTGCATGATATTTGGTTTAGTCTGATAGTACTTGCATGCATCTAGTTTGCTGTCCAAAAATTTGGATATATTCCATATTGGGACTAGGAAAATTGTAGCAATTCGATCTCCAAGTGAAACCGCGTAGGATTTGAATCACAGGAACTAGAGAGCAGAGGTGTTGGACGATAGCACAACTAAGAAGCCCCCTTTTATGGCATGCATAATGCATAATTGCACATATGCTGCCTGCCCCAGCCATTGGTTATTCGGAGAATGGTATGGTAATTCAATTCGTTTTCTGAATAGGTTTGTGTTCTTACTGCGATGAGATGCACTCATAATACATTATTTGGGTTGCATTTTGCTAAATAAATAAAAAAAGAATGCCACCTCTTTGGGCAGTTCATTCATTAAACTTATTTATGTTCTTGACTGCAGGAGTTACTACAAGTGCACACACACCGGATGCCCTGTCAGGAAGCATGTTGAGAGAGCATCGCATGATCCGAAGTCAGTGATAACAACATATGAAGGAAAACATAACCATGAAGTCCCTGCTTCCAGGAATGCAAGCCATGAGACGTCATCCACAGCTCCCATGAAGACAACCGTGCATCCTATTAACGGTAACATGCCAGGCCTTGGCGGCGTGATGAGAGCATGTGAGGCGAGGGCATTCACCACTCAATATTCTCAAGGAGCCGAAAACGACACTATCAGTCTTGACCTTGGTGTTGGTACCAGCCCGAACCAGAGTGACGCAACAAATCAAATGCAGAGTTCAGTTCCAGATCCGATGCAGTATCAAATGCAATCCATGGCTCCTGTGTACAGTAACATGGGACTTTCTGGAGTGCCAGTACAAACAATTCATGGAAATACAGCTAATAATTTATATGGTTCCAGAGAAGAAAAGGGCAGTGAAGGATTTACTTTCAAAGCTGCACCTTTGGACCGTTCATCTAACTTATGCTATAGTAGTGCTGGTAATTTAGTGATGGGTCCATGAGTCTCTGCTGATGGTTATGCCCTCAAGAATCATATATTACCGATGCTCTCGTTGTGAAGATCTCTGAATCAGATGCTCAGCTGTGCATCATTCACACAATCCAATCAGAGGCACTTAAGATATACCGTTGGCTGCAGCGATTACTCATGAGATCTTTCCAGATTGGAAGTCCTCGTATGTGATGACGCTTGAGCCCTGCAATTCGTTGTACAGTGAACCCTTTATGATTAATTAGATTATCAGAATTCGGTTATGTAAACTTTCTGTACTGGAATATGGGATAGGGTGGGTTGGCCAAGCTTTGTTATCTCCTGCATGTGAACAATGCCAATTTGATATTCATATGGAATGAAATATGTCACTTCATAAGTATTTTCCACCATTCTCATGACGCAGTGCCTATGACGTTGGCCCTGCTAACCAAGGCTTTTCCGCGGTTGAAGGGTGGATGGGATGATTGTTTTGACTGTAGATCATATTCATTAGAGGGCAACAGGATTATCAAAGCACAACTGATTAATTGAAACATACACCCTCAACTTGTATTACATCTCATCTGCCTTTGCTAGGCTAGTAGTGATTGCCCATTACAACATTAGTTTATAGGTAAACTACCTTACTACCCCATCCCAGTATCACCATAAGTTTCCTACAGTTCTAGTATTCGGCCAGACGTACACAACTAGACGACTAACAAGGTACAAAGTCCTTCGTCAGATCACGTTACATTACAACACTAGTGCCAAGCGGACGAGACCACAAGGGGCCTGTTCTTCCACCCGAGGTAGAGCACGCCGTCTCTCTCTAAGAGCTTGTAGTTGGTCGAGTAGCTCTGCAGCAGCGTCTTGATGGTGGCGTTCACCAGCGAGCTGAGCGGGGACGGCCTGAACCCAGCCATCATCAGCCGCGCCTTCCATTTACCGAAGAGCTCGTGCCGCTCCACTCTCTCTTCACCCTCACAGGCAACCAGGTTCACGATCTCCCTCGCCAGGCAGTGCTGCTCCATGTTGATTCGCTCCCTGGCCTCCCGGGGCAGCGCTAGGTCGATGGACTCGAAGATGGCCGTGTAGTAGTCAAACGTCTCCGCGAACCGCTGTGCAAAGGTGGCGGTGTTGGTGTTTGACTCCTGCTCCACAAGGGTGAGCACCTTGGCCGACAGGCTCTTCACCAGCCTCAGGATCCTATCCCGGTGGTTCGCCGTGCTCACGGTCTCATCGGGGATGTGGTGCAGCTCCAGCGTGAAATTCACAGCGACAGCCTCACCAGGGATAATGTTGAGGTGTTCCACTTCAATATCATTGCTGGAGATAGCAAGCGCATGGAATTCAAAGGGCACCTTGCACAGGCCTGCAATGTGTGACAGCCTCTTTCCAACTAACTCCAGTCCACCGCCTCGGGCATAAGCTGAGAATGAATCATCAATGCCTGTGATCCTCACGAATGGTGGTCCACCAGGTCTGGCTGCAAGAGCCTGGAGTAGAGAAATCCACTGAGCCCCTTGACCGATATGGAAGTCAATGATATGGATCCTGTCTTCTCCCTTGACAGCCTCTGCAATCGCGCCATTCGCCGACATGTAGCCAAACTTGAAGTAGGGGCATGCCTCATACAGGAAATGCATGTAGGACAGGAGTTCAGAACCCTTTGGCTCTTTACATTTCAAAGCTTTGTAGATCGAGTTACCAGAGGCAGCGAGCCTGGCAACAAGACCTTCCACCATGTAGGCTCCCAACCTCTCAAGTGGCTCACCAGATACTGAAACCATTTTTCTCAGCTCTGGAATCATCAAATTGATTGCAAAGTTGTTGTTCTCTTCCACTGCTCTAGCACAGGTAATCAGCAGTTCCTTCAAATTGCCTCTGAGCATGCTCATCATGTGCACCCACTCTTCTGGTTGCAAAGGAAGTTGGTTTGAGACGGAGATCTCGAGACTATTGACTATCTCTGAATCTGTTCCAAGCATTGCAGCCTCAAGATCCTTCAGTTTTTGCTTGAGAACATTAGGGTCCTCGGTGACACATGAAGCACTTACAGGTGATCCGTTGCCATTGGTTGAACCGGAGTGACTATCTTCCTGAGAGAGAGGACTACCACTCCCAGTAGGGAGACTCTGAGTGGAGGGAGAATCATGCTTCATACAACCAGAACCTGCAGAGGAGTCCAATGTATACTGCCGATGGGTTTCATGGCTTTCAGAACCAAAATCCGGTGAATGAGACTGATATTGATGACAAATATGCTGTGAATTGCCAGAGTATATGAATTGCTTCAGAGTTTGCCTTGGTACATTGCCAAAGGGATGCACCATTTGGGAAGTCGGAGTATCAGCCATCCTTGTCCAGTACAGAGCCTGATGAACTATGATTCCAAGTTATCAAGTGCTTGCGGTATTACAAGCATGCCCAATGCACTATAACTCCAAGCTATCAAAGAATCTTTTGCAGTTTGATTGCTGATCTTCCTTCTAGTCCCGTAGTACACCCAGATTAAACAAAACCTGCAACAGGAGATAACAATCGTGAGAACAAAAAACATACCGAGCTATTGTGAGAGTTGGTACTGAAGAACCTTGATTGTGAAATATGACAAATAAACACGGCCTTATTGGTCACAAAAAGAGTCAGGTTTGCTAAGATAAGGGCTCACAAAAAGTGCCCAAACGTAAAAAATCTAGAAGTTATCCCTCAGAAAATAGATCAAGAAATTCTACAGTCAGTACATATGTAACATTTCAAGTCAGACTAGGGGCACTTCAAAATGTCAGATGGCACTTTTGCTTAAGATGGTGGAAAACATCAACCAACGCTCGACAGAAATGGGAAGTTACTCCATTTTGTCAGATGAGTTCTCTTCATTGAATATCCACTCAAAAGGCTACTTTACTTAAGGCCCATGACACAGCACACTAGTTAGCCTGATTAGAAGATGAAGGTTGTGCATGCCGAATGACTTGGTTGTTAACTGCAGTTGATAAAACAAAACTGGAACCAAACGAAAAGAACAGAGTTTATCTTGCTGGATAAGCAGCCCAGTAAACACACCCAATGCAAAATTGAAACTTGAAGCAAGAACTGTGGGTAAAATGGCAGCCCTGATACCCTCAACTATATTTGCCTCTAAACTGGAACCAAACGAAAAGAACAGAGTTTATCTTGCTGGATAAGCAGCCCAGTAAACACACCCAATGCAAAATTGAAACTTGAAGCAAGAACTGTGGGTAAAATGGCAGTCCTGATACCCTCGACTATATTTGCCTCCAAACTGAACAAAACTAGGACTATCAGTAGCAGAGAAAATCTTTCAAGTACCACTACCACCAACCATCTGTGTATTCCAACCAACAGAAAGGGAACGCAGGAGGATGTCGCAACGCTGACCAATGACAGCCTCCGACTTTGCGTCATGGTCGGCAATGGACACCATACAAGCTTGGAACTAAAGATAAGTACACTAAACAAGTAGTCCCCGTATGACTAGTCAACAAAACAGAGGGTGTAGGTGGTCAGTCATAGTACTACCTCACATTTCCTACGACAAACCATCCGCACAAGGAGTTTGACCCGTCCGTTGAACCACTATCGGTACAAGACTTTATTTATATCCTCTTAAAAAATCAACAGGAAACAGGGTGGTCGGAAGCTTCTAGATCTGCCTCGTTCCGGTCGCAGATCAAGAGATCTAAGTACTAGCCACCGCTCGTGTGCTCGTCCTAAGTCCTAACTATTTTGACGCTGGCTCGAAGAACAAAAAAAAAAAAGAGGCACGACCACGGTCATGCCCTGCTGGTAAGCAGAAGAAGTCTAGTACTGTGGTATAGTACTGGGAGCTGCATGCCCCTCTGGCCTGATCTTGAAAATAATGCAGACGAACGATGGTTAATACAATAACCAACAAAGAAAAGATTTTAGAGCAGCTTGTTTCTACTCCTACAGCTTCACACACTGGAGTACTGGGCACAGCCGAAGCAACTGAGCGGCGGGCACAACAGATCGATCCATAGAAATCGCTGGTCGTCAGATGCAAAAACCGAGAACCCGACCCCCCTACCGAGGCGAACTGTAACTGACGGAGAGAGTCACAGAGCATAGCAACAGCAGAAGCTGAAGCCTCATGCTTCAAACAAGCACAAGGACGGGAGCTTTAGAGCGCAGAGCTACTACCTCAAGCACCAGCCACAGGGGACTCAAAGAGGGCAGGTAAAGCAAGGCGAGAAAGAACGGATCAAGAACACACCTCTCCCGTGCTCCGGCCGGGCCTCCGCCGCGCGCCCTGCTCGGATCCTTCAGCTCGCCGCAGCTCCGCGGAGGAGGAGACGGGGCCCGGAAAGGCGAGGGCAGTAGAGTAGTGCGTGTGGTAGCTGCGGTGTGGTGGCAGGGGGGGGGAGTGGGGATGTTTCCGCCGAGGTGGTGAGGAGCTGGGGATTTCCGGGGCAGCGCCGCTATTTATTACGCCCGCCCGCCCTCCCGTCGCGTGGCGCCCTCTCCTGCCGCGTCGCCCGCGGCCCTCTCAGGCTCAGCTCCTCCCTCATCGTGAGCGCGGGCCCCGCGCCGTGCCCCTGTGTTCAGACCGCGGGTACCGGGCAGGAGGGCAGCCACCGCACCACGCACGCACTCGCAGGCAAGCCACGCGCGCGCACGGTCCGCCTCACCGCGACGACGGACCAAGGAAAATCTGCCGACCCGAGCCGAGCACGCTGCCGAAGGCCCCCGAAACCAAACGTACTGCTGCGCACCCGCACGTCACGCGGCCACCGCTCCATGACGCCGCCGTCGCGGGATTACAGCGGGGTCGGCCAGTGCAGGGCAAGGGCAATCGCGGGCTCGCGGATCCTAACCTTAAGAAAAGGTCGATTTGTCCTAATCCTTTAGGTCAACTAACGTCCAATCACTGTTCATGTGTATTTGTGTAAGCAACTCATAAAAATCGTGTGATCGATGAGTTGATATACGATTATATACGTACAATGATTATACTAGTGGTCATATAGCGATCTTTATCACATTTTGTTTCTTTCTAGTGCCATGATTTCTTATTTGTCCCCGTGTTATACTCGCCGCACATTTTTCTTGTGCTTTCGCATCCAGCAACCTTTTTACACTCCGCCTTTTACATCTCCATCGCATGGTGGGGTCCATGATCCACTCTAGTTTTTCTTTTCTTTTTCTTTTTCTTTTTGCTCTCGCTCTCCCTCTCTCTCTTCTAGCATTGGAGTTGTAGTGAAGAAAAGAAAATAATAAGCTGTGCAATTGGACTGGGGGGATATGGACATGAGTACTCGCCTTGATTTGGGTTCGGATCTCGCCATCATTGTGGTGGATATGTACGGAGTGATTGATGCATGGACTTGAGAGTAGAAACGCAGCGCCTATCTCCCCCTCAGTCCCTACGCGACAAGGAAGTAGTATAGGAAAGGAACGTATTTGTTGGGTTGCCAATGATGCAGGGCGGTATTGAAAGGAAGAGCTCCCAGGAAAAAATGTAATATTCTTTGTGTTTGAGTTTTTGATTGTGGCCTGCAATACCTTTTTATAGAACATGCTTGTTTGTTTCAGCGGTAGATCGTAGTGCTTGAATAACTGAAACAAAAGAGGCACTGTAAACATGTAGCCTCTGTAACAGATCACTAATGTCGAGAAAATTAGTGGTACCTTATATATTTAGATAAAACGTGTAGGTTGAGTTACATCAATCTCCTCCATAAAACTATATATATTGTGTCATTGTTGTTTATACATCAACACGTCGTATGCATTTTTTCTCTCTCGCGGGACGATTACGCATCCCATTACGTACTGCAAACGTCGTCCCTCTCCTCCGTCAGTCTTTCACAGAAAAACAGAGGTCGAAGCGAAGACCTGAGACCAAGGGCAATCGCCGAGTTGTTGATGACCTGAGGTGATTATGGTGACGAGATTGCATTTTCAATCCTCAAAGGCTCATGAACTGACTGATGGCCATGGTCAACCGGAGACCAGAGCGAGCGGTTGAGCGGTCTGACCCCAACCGTACCACGGCCCCGCTCATAAACCAGCAGATGCAACACGACGCGACGCAACGAGCCGGCGCGACTCGCTGCACTCTGCGACGGGTGTTCGGTGGCGTACGCCACAAGCGTATTAATCAGTTCCTCGGCTGGAGCTTGACCAGACATCAGTACCACTGACCTTTGTTTAGCCTGAAAGGGTTCAGGGTTGTGTACGGCATGGAAGGTGATGGCGTCCGCTTCCGTGTGTTTCCTTTTTTTCTCCGTTTTTCTAGGGATCCACCTCGACCTCAATCGACTTTCCTGCTTCCGTCCACCTGAACAAATACAGTACACATTAGTTGCACGTCCTTTTTCTGGATTGTTAATGTAAGCTAGTACGCATGTTGCATTATTCCTAGCCCCTGGCTTAATAAGATTGTATAAACCACCGGCCGTGTCCAAGATCTTTCGGCCTGGGAAAAGATCTTTCAGCCTGCAGCAAGAATGAAGCGGAATCGAAAGCTGTGGGAGTACGAGGAAAAGCGGCTGCCACGTCCTTGCATACGAGTCACGCGTGACTCGGCGCCCGTCGCTGTCCTTCTAGGTCCTCGAGCCCGGCCATGGTGGGCAACGTGATCAGTGCGTGACACGACAGACGCCAATCCGGGAACGAGCTGTTCCGATCGTTTTTGTTTTGCTCCGATCTATCGTCCAGGTCCATGGCTCAGCCTCTCTCCATGGACGGTGTCGCGATTAACCGGTGCCCCCACCTCCCCGACGCCGACGGTCGCATCCGCCTACGCGGTTTCGGGGCTCGTTTCTGCCTGTTCGCTTGTGGTTTGCGCGCTGGAGATTCCCGCGCCGGGCAGTCACCGTCCGTCCAGTGGCCGTGGCGACCGGCGGTTCACACGTGCGCGCGAGGCGGGCTTGGCTGCGGCGTGCCGGTGCGCCACCGGCCGGCCCTCTCGCGGCGCACGCCGACCACGCCGCGTGCCGGGAGACGGTCTGGCGCTGGTGGTGGCTGTCACGACGCTGGGCTGGATTCGTGCGTCGCGCATGCGGATTTTAGTTTTTAGGGTCCGTTTGGGCCAATCCCGACAGCCGCCGCGCGGAGCTCGTGCCTGCTCCGCTTTTGGCGGTGGTCAGGGGCCTAGCTGGACTGGAGCTGTGGCATGTTTTCACGGTTGCCGTGTTGCTTCACACCTGCCGCCGCCGCCGGGACCGTCTCGACTCTCGCCTTGTTGATTTCCGCGTCAAAGCCGAAGCGGACGGGAATGTGTTCGACTTCTTTTTCTCTAGAGTCTCAGTCTCGGAAATGGAGCCGTTACCACCCACGCCCGAACACCACCACCACCAACGTCGCCGACGACGCCTGCCGAACGACGGCAACCATCAAACCCAGCAAACTAGCGAACACCCAGCATCAGTCCAAAGCCCATCCTCGGCGGAAGCCTTGGACCTCCACTTCTACAGCCCCGAGCAAAGCCCATCGCCAGGAAAAGAATACAAATATAGGAAAGTTGAATGTCCCCATCGTTCTTTTCTTAAGAGAAGCAACATTGTTGTGGTCTAAAATATTAATGTGCCCCAGTTTAAGGTATTTTTTATTCACTTAAGGAGAATTATTGGAGGGTGCTAGTAAAAATACTTATATTTTTGTTGCTAACAAAAAATACTTTTAGGGGCAATTAGCTAGATGTCAAAAAATATCTATGTCAAAAAACCATTGATGTCAAAAAACATGCTCATTGACATATAATAATCTGCGAGGCAATTAGCTCTTTTCCCTGAAAAATAGCGAACCGTTGGGTTCATTTACTTCTGTAGGTTTCGTTCTTCAGATCCAGAAATGGAGAACTCAAACGGTACATCAGAGTTTTTATCACAACTGTTTTAAAAGGTAGGACGTATTAAGGTACTGTGATTTAAGATCAAGTCTTATAAAAAGAAAACACATCTGTTAATGGCATTACAGGATTATTACACCCGTATAGAAGCCTTCCTGTGATGACCACCTTCATGGTTAGGCTATACTTAGGATTTTGCTCGGTAGTAGTAGTAGTACAAAGTGACTAGCGGTCAAGGTGAGATACCCCTGAAACTAGATGACCATGTCCCTTCAATGAAGACTTTACAACGTAAGCTGCAGTTAGTGATGGTATGTGCTGTTTAAAACATGCTGATCCGTCAGAATTAGGAAAGCGACCAAGGCCATTTCCTGAAAACAGTGAACCAATCAGCACCATTATGGAAACTGTGCCCAAATAAATACGAAAAAATAGAATAACAGCTGTGTATAAATCTTACAGTGAGGAGCACGGGCTCAAAAGCAAACCCATTTCTCAACAGCCACGCATCTACGGCCTTGAGGTTAATCTTTTCCTCTCAGACTTATCTGCCAAACCTGTCAGCAGCAAGCTCTGTCTAAAAGTATGGTATCTTTCTAAGCTAGTCCCCGCCCATCGCTGGCAAAACCGCTCATCTGTAGGCACAAAAGAGCTCAGAGGAAATGGACCTTTTGGTGCCTTCTTCAACGAAATGAGAAAGCGGTGCCGGGGACGAATTCTCTGGTCAAGAGACAAGCTCAAGTACATAGGATATTTTGTTAACGAGTTAACCTCATTCTTGAGGTCATTAACCAAGTATAGATACTTTGGTCTGAGATTTCCCTCCAATGACAAAGATAACACCTGAAAAGAAGCATGAGATGGTACATCTACCATGAGACATGTACATTGAACAACAAACATGAATGTAAATAAAAAGTAGGAACAAAAAGATATGCTATGTGACATGTATAACGTCATAATACCTGAGTAAGACTTGTCAGTACTTTGAGAATATCGGAGTTTCTCATGCCAATGCTTCTCAGGAAATTGATTCGAGGCAAGATTCCATCCTCAATGCTGTAGTGAAGCAGCTGTGGGTGCTTCGTGACCATCTTAACAATGTTATCTTTTGGGGCACCCAGTTCTTTGGAAAGAAAAAGATATCGAGAGTTCCACGCAGTGTCAATTCGCTGGACTAAAATCTGTGGGCTTAGCTGCACTACTTTGCCCACATCACTCTCCTCAATTCCTACTTCCTCAATCAGATACCTAACAGTTGGCTTCAGAGACTGCTCTACACTGTAAGAAAACATCGACGGAGCAGCAGAAATAATTTGTCCTATTCGTGCATTCGGGACCCCGATACTCACCAGAAAATCAACATGAGATTTCAGATTACTGAGAGTGTATTCCAAAATCTGTGGTTGCCTAACCAGTATCCTCTTCATATCCTTGGCTTTAACACCAACACTCAGCAGGAACTCCAACCTTTCTTCTGCAGAAGCCTGATTGATTTGAAAGCAGGCCATATGTCTCTCATAGATGTAAGCAAAATGAGATTCCTTTAGCCCAAACGTGCACAAGTAATCAATCAGAGGTAACCATTTATCATCAAAGTCATATTCTTCCTGCAGTTTCTGAAACAAATTTCTAGAGATGCTTTCATTTTTCAACTGCAAAAACAAGCTGCTGTTAGTTAGCACACCTTAAAATTGTATTTGTAAACTCTCTCCATTTCTTTCTTGATGACGTTGGGACAAGAAGATTAATTCAGGAATGAGCTAATTTACTTGTCCTAATGTCATAAAAAAACGATTGGATTGAGTATCTGACAGGTTACACATGTACACTGAATCAGAACAAGTACCTTCACTTCATTACCCATGTCTACAAGGCCTAGTGGTGATCTTCCTGCCTTACTCCTCGAATTAAATTTTTCCAGAATACCGTATTTATCACGAGTTTTGGGCTGCCTTCCTTCCCAGCTTTCTTTTAGCAGTGGAGATTGCGGTCCTGGAGCATTAGGACTTTAATACAAAGCAATGAATGTCTTTACTCTTTAGAGGAATATTAAACTGCTTTAAAGGATACCTAGTCTCTTGCTTGGAACGTGAGTGCTGTTTGAATAGAGAACACCAGGATATTCTGAACCCGACAGATTATCCTGAGAAGAAAAATTAATATCACAATTTTTTTTCTACAAACAAATAAACGACAGAAAACATAGCATAACCCGAACGCCAACTCAGAAATCCAATAATATTGGGTACTCATGCAACATATGCCACTCAGTTCTAGATCGTTCATAATTCAGGGTTCTGGAACATAGTGAGAGGATAGCTTATGCACAATATGTGCATAAATTTCGTCTCTCAAATATAAATATGGATCTTGTCACTTCAATGGATCAACATTCATTATTAAGTAAATAAAATTGGTCGATTTTTCAGTTTTCACGTCATTCAGACTCGATCACCTTTTGCTTGAATGAATATTTAGAGTACAGATGTTCACAGCACGAGTTATGAAGAAGCATCAGTTTTTCGTAGGAATAAGGCAGAAGACCTTGAGCAACAGCATAACTAGAAATCTGGAGAAGTTAGAACCATGGTTTGGACACGCCATTTGAAGCAAATTTTGAAAGTTATTTTTTTCTTAATGTGGGGGATGGAGGAACACTAAAGGCACACTCCCAAACAACGAACCATCAGCCATATGCCCAGATGACCATATGTTTTTAACAACACTTGATCGTGCTTTGATGACTGCAATATGTTGATGACGGCTTTGTGGGACATCAGACATAACTGTATTGAACATAAAAAATGAATTTCCACATTAAATAGTCCCTTCAATAATTTAGTGAACTGTAGGAGATTGGGTGAAACGGAACAGAAACGCATAAAATAATCATGACGACCAATTATACACTCGGTCAACATTTTGGAAGGATCAATTCTAACTACTTTTACCTTACTAACGGCTAGATTCCAGCCCATTATTCAATCTTGGTATGCCTATTCGATGATCAGAAAGCCAAATGTGCAGGTGATATTATAACAGAAGCATTGGGCATTGTTCACAGGAAGCAGAGTACAAAATTATCTGGACCAAGACGATAACAAGTGAGGAATAGCTACTAGCAATGGGGTAGCTTACATCGTCCTCGTCGTCCTCCTCTTCTTCCTCCTCTTCCTCGAACCCGTAGTCCTCCGTCTCCTCTTCGTCTTCCTCATCGAAGTCGTCGTAGTAAGGGTCCCGGGAGCGCCGGACGCGGCGGTTGGGCTTGAGGAGCCGCACGTTGGTCTGGAGCGAGAACGCGACGCCGGCGCGTTCGCGGGCGCGCCAGGCGGTAGCGGAAGCGCCACCGGTCGGGGAGACGGGAGAAGGGAGGAAAAGGGAGGGGCGGGCAGCGGAGAGCGCCGGCGGCAGCAGCTGCAGCGCCATGGGGCGGGCTGGCGGGCGGGCTTCGATTTTCTTGGATTTTTATCTGCGGGGATGGGGGGTCGATCGGGGTTTGGATGAGGACGAAGGAAGAATCTTTGCGGGCGGCGGACGTGGAGCTGTGCGGGGCACCGGAATCGCGGAGGTTTAAGGCCAGTGGGCCGGTCCGTTCTCCCCGAGTTTTTGTGGGCCGGTTCGTTCCGTGTCTTATCCTAAACTTTCGTGGGCCAGGTTAGACCGTTCTCATCCGAGCTTTTGTGGGCCAGGTTGATGGAAAATCCGAGGAAGTTGGGATTTCTGACAAAACTAAAAATGGATTTAGAATACTAAATGACACATCCAAACAGAATAAGCACATTTCCTCGAAACCGAAGGCACCGTTTCGTGAACAGAGGTTCGGACAGAGCGGCAGCGACATGGGATGCCGGTCACCGCTCACGAGTTTATTGCCAGGTAGCCTCGCCGTCTCGGGGTCATTAAACTATGTTGTAAAATATAGATTTCAATTAGCATGGTATTAGTGATGAGAAAGAATAATTATGAAAAAAGAACAAATCTAAATGGTTTTTATGATGCTAACTTAATAACAATCATCAGTGATCATCAGATCTATCATGGAAGATCACGACTAGATATGGTAGAAGACCCACATACAATGAAAGATTTTTCCTTAATTATAGAGATCTTATATTTAAATGCTATATGAATCTTCTATCACTTGTAATCGTGAAATCGCGTGATTAATAAAGAAAAATACATGTTGACATCAGAATGATCATTTACATCAGATTATAAAAATATAAAATAGATAAGATACCAGATATAAGAAATATCTCCTTTATTATTTTGTATACTAAATCTGGGCAAACTTTTACTCTTTACCCACCTTTATATCAATCCAACTAAGACACTGTTTTATAAATACCCCAACTAAACCCGTCGACCATCGCGGCATTTCCCGACTTCGGACGCCTCGCATTTGCAACGCCCCGACACCCGTTTGTCTCCCATTTCCTCCACGGGATCCGGTCCGCGCCCACTCGCCCTCCTCCGCCTCCCTGCCGCGTCTGGGCGCGGCGACCCGACCGCCGTCGCTCACCATGGTAAGGCCTTGGCCTCGTCCTCTACCGCCTGATTATTCGGCTTTCGATCGGCAGCGGGTTCTCACAGATCCACCGCGATTCAGTCCTGAAACGCCGAATTGGCGTAGTACTTTTCTCGCTGGTTCCTCCATGACACATGGTGTGAATATTTTAATGCGTACGTAGAATCAGTTTCTGTAGTACCCGTATTTTGTTTTCTGCCGAGGAACTGTAGAAGATTCGTCCCCAGGAGTCTGGTCCTGGTTTAGTTTTTTTTAAGGAACCCACCTTTACGATTTTTTTCGGCACCTTCCACCCGCTTTGCCTCTTCTTAATTTTTCATTGACCTTATAAGCATCCGCCGAAGACATCCTTGCCAGGTTTCGAGGTTGAAGGACTTTTTCATGAAAATGGGGACTTTACACTTTCTACTGGAATGTTGCATGAAGATCTGCTTGAAAGTTATGCATATAGATCGTGTATATTCTATAATTAGCATTTGATGGTGTTCATAATTTCGTTTAGTTGTAAGTTATTGGTTTTGCGGCATGATCTCAGCGTTGCTCGCAGCACGCAACTGGTGTGAACCGGTAACAGGTCAGTTACTGCTGGTTGGCGTAATGTCAGGATTGAGGATTGGATTATCAATGAGGCAGGTGTTGATTTTCTGAGTTTTGGACGATCTATGTTGGTTCAGCATGAGCTTTGCATTATGCAAACTCTTGATGCTTGGTTATTATTTTTTTTCCAGGAAACTAGTCATTACTTTTTTTTCAGGGGATAGTTGATTGACATGTGGATTTTTGTAGGTTATCCATCCTAATAGTTATATGAAACAATTTTTTTTTTGCGTAGATTTTGGCTCTTTCTGTAGGGCCTTTCACAAAAGTGATAGAAAATATTAACTCGCCATGCAATTTATTAAGACTTGATTATACTTGAAATTAAAACATGCTGCTGGTAAGATCTAACAGTTAGGGATTTATATTAAGTGCTGTATACTGAATGGTGAGCTTCATGTTTGTATTTCTTAGCGTGTGGTGCTTTTAACTACAAATGTAGACTCGGTAAACATTGAAATCCTAACTTTTCTGTAGCAGATCAGTTATTATCTTTTATAGGAAAAAATATTTCCCTTAACCAAGCGAATATGAGAAACCTACTATTGTTGAGAAAATGTCTGAAGCTATCTGCACAATGGTTACATAGAGGCGAACATCGAGAATTGTATGTACAATCTCCTGGATCGATTATGTAGATAGTGTGTGTACTGCCTAGACTATGTAACTTCTCACTGCCTACCATGTGGTACTGAACTATCCAAATGTTTCTGTTTCCATGCAACTTATTTATGCATATTGTGGGATGATGTTTTTTCATTCTTCCAGACTACCTCAAGGCGTGTTTCTGACAGGAAAATAGCACGTTTTGAGAAGAATATCACAAAAACGGTGAAGAAAGGAGATGGCTACCCTATTGGAACTATTCTGCTCGGATTTTTTATATTTGTCGTTGTTGGGTCATGTAAGTTACAATGTTTTCTGATTTTATGGTTGCATAGTTAGTCTTAGATACTCTAGTCCTAAATAATGCAGTGCACATATTTACAACCAAATCAGCTCTGAAAATTATTTTCTATGTACATTGATCATTAACCATAACCCAACTTCCCTTCAGTTATTTATGCCTATTGTTTTGAAGAGTAGTGCTTTTATGTGCCTTTTAAACTAAAATTGTGCTAAACCTCTAGTGGAAATCTGTTACACTTTTTCTGCCTTTCCTGCTGAATTATTGGTTTAGATCCATTTGTAACAGACCCCTTCTTAGAATTTCCATATATTAGAACATTGCACTGGTTTATCCAAATTCCCAAATAGTCTTGTGGTTTACTGTAGATGTATTGGTGACAGGCTGACAGCTAATTCCGACACTATGTGCATTAGCTATTTTAATATGATGATGATACGACTTGGGGAAGGATAGAAAAGTCAAAGGAGGGGCAATGGTTAGTTGTATGACCAAAGTTAAACACTTGTTAATTATAATTTAGACTTTTGGTGAAGTTAAACCTGTAGGCTATCTCACTTTTCATATAGAGAGGACTTACGAACTTTTCTGCTAAGTAATTGGTTCCTTACTCTCTCTTTTCCATGCAGCTCTCTTTCAGATCATCAGGACAGCCACAAATGCTGGTATATTCTGATGAGAATGGCCTTTCGCCTGATATATGCAGCTGGCCACATAGAAAACAGAAGTGTATGGCGTCGCTACTACTCTGGTGTTACTTTTTAATATTGTAATGTGGGGAATAATTATATAGTCAATATGTGATACTAATCTGAGTGGTGATAGGAGATACATTTCCGTAATACACATTCCCCTCTTCAAGTTGAACTGACGTTGCCTAAATTCACTAGAGCTTTGGCCGATTTTGTTCTTGTTTGATTTATTCCTTCCTCTTGCGTCCTTCCGCTATGCACTCATGTTAGGTTCTTGGAAAAATATCATCCAGCCTAGTAACCAGTGCATAACTTAGTCGAGATAAATATGTTGTATCCTAAATAACACTGTAAACATAAGAATCGATGTGATAGGCAAATGTGGTAAATCGTGTTGATTCAAATGCTCGACACCAGAACAATCTGCAGATTAGTTATTATAAACGTGCGTGACAACGAAAGTCTAATTTTGCATCAACTGTTGTTTAAGCTAATATTTTGGTACCCGAGGCCCGCGAGTCTAACGACTTGCTCCCAAGTATTTAGGATAGCAGTTACTAATCATCAACAAACTGAAGCGAGAAGGGAGTACGTAGTTTCAGTAGTTTGTTGCATCGGGTTTCTTCCAGTTCCTATCAGTCAATCTTGCGAGCCCTAGTTCTTCATCTTTGGGGCCGATGGGCCGAGGACTTGCTATGGACTAGCAGAAGGCTAACTAGTGCGAAAGAGAGGTTCACTGCAGAAAGTTGAGAGCAGATCACTGTTGGGCGCATTTACGGCCAGGTACCTTCTGGATTGCGTCTGCCGTTTCACTTTCAGGTTTGCTGAAATTTTAATCATCTGCCGTTTCATCTTCTGGATTGCATCAGTTCGTTTTTGGATAAGAAACATGGGGGACAGTGACCAATTGCTAGGCTTCTTTAAGAACACAGCTGCACAGGTTCACATATTCCTCTTGATCACCATCTTACCTGAATTCGCCGGGGTGCAGAATGCTCAGCAGTAAGAACATGAGAGATGGGCGTCCCCCGGATTCAGGGAAGCCCATCAGGCGTGTTCCGAACAAGTACTCCTTCGCAACTGCAGTGTTTTCGTCGGTCACGCCTCTCTTCTTGGGTTACGGTGAGTACAAACTCGTGCAACGCAGTAAATGAAATCGGATTGAAATGCTGCTGAATCTCGAAGAGATGATTTCCGATCGAGATGAGCGGTACACGAACAACATTTGTTTTGCAGTTTCGCTTCGTTATCCCGTACATTCGCACACCGTACAGTTTTCTCGTAATTTTGATGCAGACCTCGCCATGGTGTACAGCACGGCCGTGATGGCGGAGGCTGACCTGAAGCTCCTGGCATGCATCGTCTCTATGTCCTCGCTCCTTGGCGCGATCGCGGCCGTGGGAGCGCAGCGTCTCATCGGTGACCGCCGTGCCGTCCTCCTCTCCGCCTCCGTGCTCTGTGCCGGCGCACTCGCTCGGTGCCTCGCCGCCAGCTTCCCGGCGTTCATGACCGGCGCCTTCGTCAACGGCGTCGGAACGGGCCTGGTGCTCATGATCGTCCCGGCCTACGCCGCCGAGATTAGCCCGCCTTCCGTGCGCGGCGTGCTCGCCTCGCACCCGGACGGGGTCCTCTACCTCGGCTGCATCCTCGGCTCCCTGTGCTACTCAACCGGCGTCCTGAAGCTCCCGCCGCACGCGGCGTGGCAGCTGACCGTAGCCTCCCGCATGGCCATTCCGGCGCTGCTCAGTTCCGCCGTCCTCCTCATGCCGGAGTCGCCACGGTGGCTCGTGTCCAAGGACCGGGTGACAGAGGCCCGGCGCGTGCTCGCCAGGACGTCGAAGACACTAGAGGAGGCTGAGCTCCGTTTGCTCGAGATAAAAGCCGAGCTCAGCGCGACACACGACGGTTCACCCGACGAGCCGGTGACCATGGCCGCCACACACAGATGGTGGACGGAGGAGTGCGGGACGATATGGCGGGAGCTGCTGGCGAGACCGACGGAGCCGCTCCGTCGCGCGGTGATCACCGCACTGGTCGCCAAGGTCTTCCAGCAGGCGTCCGGCATCGGGTCCTTGCTGCAGTACGTGCAGCAAGCGTTCCGCGACGTCGGCGTCTCGTCCAGCGCGCAGATGCCGAGGGCGCTGGCGGCGTTCGGGTTCGTCGTGGTGTTGTCCCTCTCCGCATCGCTGGTCCTTGTGGAGCTCGTCTGGCAGCTGGTGAGAGCGCTCGCTGGCGGCTGCCGCCTGAGCCGCCCCTCGCCGTCACAACGCGCTACCCCCGCCAGCCTGACGCGGCGGCAAGAGCAGCTAAAGTGCGCGAGGGGCCTGTCCGCGACCATGCTCCTCTCGCTGATGGCGCTGGCGTGGATCGGGCTCGGACCGGCGCAGTGGACGGAAGCGGCGCCGCGCAGCTGCCCGCAGTGGCTTCGCGCAACGGCGGCGACGGTGAACAAGGCGATCAGCTCCGCGATCTTGTCCTTCTTCGTGCGGGTTTACGAGTTCAGCGCCGTGTACGGCAACCTGATCGCGTGCCCCGTGATCGTCGCGCTCGTCTGGTTGTGCTTCTGCGTCTGTCTTCTTGGCGCGAGGGGGAAGTGACAGGTGAGTAGTTCATGGTACTGTTTTATTTGGCCATTCCCTGTTACATTTGTTATACACAGTACGCACAGTGATGCCGATCCACGCTAAGGTGCAAGAAAAGAAGTAGCCCACTCTCCTCTCAAATTGTTGTTTTTTAAAAGCCTTCTCAAATTGTTGTTCTTGGGACAATAAATTTAGTTGGAAATTGAACTGAAATCATATTGTATGCAACAGATGATTTTTCAAGCTTGCCGATGACGTGCAACGTGACTCGGTCACTTTTAAACCTAAATGTTAATATTTATTATCCAACGTGTACCTGCAAGTTGATGGACTTGGGGCGGCGCATGAAAGACACATCATAGATTCATAGTCTTATACTCTCCGACGTTTTTTTAGATAATGCTCCCCGACGTTTTTATACGATATGAACGCAAGAAACCAAGGCAGTTCCAGTCTATACGAAACAGTCGGTAAGCAAATCATAGATTACTCTATCACATTGTTTAGCTTAACCAATGATTCCTCCTTTAATATTTCGCAATCTGTACATCAGGATTTCTGAACTTGCTTCCACGCAGAAGCTACAACTTAGAATTAGTCGTCGTCTTGATCTACTGACAGGCCCACCCCACACCCACAGTCCACAAATCCGTTGCTCAGCCACCACTTCAAACACGATCGACTGTACTATATCCTTGGTAAATATGGTCCAAACAAGAACTTGACTAAGCAGTACGCTCCTGGAGGCAGAGAGACAGACGCAAGAAAGAGGCGGTACCGATGGCCTCTGCCGCGCTCCTGGAGGCCGCCCAGGCCAAGAGGACCAGCAGCGCCAAGTATGCCTTCACATGCGCTCTCCTAGCCTCCATGGCCTCCATTACGCTCGGCTACGGTAACTCACTGATGATTCACCGTGACATACATCGCCCTTGTTCTGCTTTGCGTGCATCACTGTATCTGTGTTGTTTCACATCGAAGACATCGGGGTGATGAGCGGTGCATCGCTGTACATCAAGAAGGACCTGAAGATCACGGACGTGCAGCTGGAGGTCCTGATTGGGATCCTGAGCCTACACTCACTCCTCGGATGCTTCGCGGCCGCGCGGACCTCCGACTGGATCGGCCGGCGATCCACCGTCGTGTTCGCGGCGGCTTTCTTCTTTGCGGGAGCTCTAATCATGGGACTCGCCAGCGACTACGCCACGCTGATGGTCGGCCGCTTCGTGGCCGGCGTTGGCGTAGGCTACGGGGTGGTGATCGCGCCGGTGTACACCGCCGAGATGTCCCCTGCATCCGACCGGGGCTTCCTGACGTCCTTCTCGGAGGTGTCCATCAATCTGGGCATACTTCTTGGGTACATCTCCAATTACGCCTTCGCCCGCCTGCCGCTCCGCCTCGGCTGGCGCCTCATGCTCGGCATCGGCGCGGCGCCGTCCGTCCTGCTCGCGTTTACGGTGTTCGCCATGCCGGAGTCGCCGCGCTGGCTCGTCATGAAGGGCCGCCTCGCGGACGCCAGGATCGTGCTGGCCAAGATCTCCGACACGCCGGAGGAGGCAGAGGAGCGCCTAGCCGACATCAAGGGCGCCGCAGGCATCCCCAGCGACCTCGACAGCGACGTGGTCACCGTGCCCGTGCGAAGAAGCGGCGGGGAGAAGCAGGTATGGAAGGAGCTCATCGTGTCACCGACCCCGGCCGTGCGGCGCGTACTCCTGGCGGCGGTTGGCCTGCACTTCTTCAAGCAAGCGTCGGGCGTTGACTGCGTCGTGCTCTACAGCCCGCGCGTGTTCCAGAGCGCGGGCGTCACCAACGAAAGCCAGCTCCTGGCCACCACCTGCGCCATGGGCGTCACCAAGACGCTCTTCATCCTGGTCGCGACGTTCCTGCTCGACCGCGTCGGCAGGCGCCCGCTGCTGCTGAGCAGCACGGCCGGCGTCACCGTCTCGCTCGTCGGCCTCGGGACGGGGCTCACCGTCGTGGGCCGCCACCCGGACGCCACGGTCCCGTGGGCCGTAGGACTGTGCGTCGTATCCACTCTCGCAATCGTGTCGTTCTTCTCCGTGGGCTTAGGGCCCATGACGGCGGTGTACACGTCGGAGATCTTCCCGCTCCGTGTCCGCGCGCTGGGCTACGCGATCGGCTTGGCATGCAACCGCGTGATAAGCGCAGTGATATCCATGACGTTCCTGTCGCTGTCCAGCGCGATCACAATCGGTGGTAGCTTCTTCCTCTACGCCGGCATCGCCACCCTCTCCTGGGGGTTCTTCTACACCTGCCTCCCGGAGACGCGCGGCCGCACGCTGGAGGAGATGGGCGAGCTATTCGGCAACACCGACGGGGCAACTGAAGCAGAAGACGCCCCCAGTGGCAGCTCGAGGCTCCTGCGGTCAGAGTTGAGCGCATGATATTTCTTTCTGCTACGCAGACGTGTGGATTTGTGGCCAAACAAAGTTTTCTATACTGGAAGGAAACACTGACAGATGCAAAAGAAAAGTTCAGCTTCTGCAACTGTGACAGTTACGGTTTGCACAGATCACTTATTCACCTACTTGATTCTGATTTTGTTGACAATGGTTACCTCGTATTTGAGCTAACCAACGTCAACAACAACATTATCAACAAAATAGCAAGCGAGTAACGTTGCAAAAATGAAGTTTCACCCAATTTTAGCTGGGTTCGGTATCAAACTCCTTCTGATCCTTCGGCAGCTGATGGACAATAATACACTTCTTAGCATGTTCCCCATGTGATGTTTCTCCATGGCAAGACGTCAACGGTCTGTGCCAAGATTCTCCAGAAAGCATCAAATAAAATCTTTTCGATTGGTCGACGCCCCGGAAGACGCTTTGGAAGAAAGACAGGGGCCTCAGATCAAGACGATGAAACCACAGACCACACACCTTACAGATGATTAATTTGCTTAGCATGCATGGTGGAGAGTTCTGCCATGGTCTGTGAGTTTTCACAGTTCACTTGCCGGACGGCTCAATCAGGGGCACGATTGCTGGCTGGTGATCAGAGAGAGCGTAGGCAAGGAGGACAAAGAATTATTTGACGCTGGCTAGGTCAAATAATTTGAAATGGAGGAAGTATAATGAATTGGCATCACCTCTCTCGCCCAATGATGGACCTTTTGCCGGGTCCAGGCCGTGGCCTCCACCAGACTGCACATGATAAATAAAGCAACACGTGAAAAACGATTGCAAGAAATTTGGTCTACCGGTTATTCGGTTAATCTCGAATTCCGATCATCAGTTCATCACGTGGCATGCAAGGAAGCAGTGGACCACGGTCTGCACACTCCAAGCCGGCGAGATCTCTCCTAACTACCCAGCGCAGATCACAGACTGTTAAAATGGGAAGTGGCAGAGCAGCCATGCGCTTCAGATATTTAGTAGAAATATGGTTTTACAGGGCACTATCCTTAACTGACCTATAACAAATCGCTGCATCATCTGATTTCTAACCAGATTAGCTTTCACTCTCACCCGTCTCTACAAACATATATTTGAAATTATGCAAGAAACGGTAAGGGAATATCGTATGAGAAGTATAGGTACGAGTCATCGCAGCAATTGCTTAAATAAAATTGCTCGACGGAAGCAATGTATGAGATCACTGGTCCAGCTCGATCATTGCACATTCTGACCCACAAGGCCACAAAGGCACGAGCTTGTGCAGAGCGCACAGATGTAAGGTCGGAAATGGCAGAGCACATTGTGCTCTTGTACTATCTAGTGCAACCCCGATTTTCGAGAATCTTTGTTTTTTGTTGTCTTCTCCGTTTTGCTGGTCAAGCTATGTGTTCCACGTGAATGGTCTTGCAACTATTTGGATCGGGTCGAAGAGCGAAATGACAAAGTCCGGTAGGAATAGTGAGAGAGACTTCATATTTATGCAGGAGAAAACTGAATGCAAAAACAGGCACTGGATATATACGCGTCTCCTGCAATGCCATTTGTGGCCATCAGCACACTAGTTGCTAGACAAGAGAAATCGACCAGCTGCTATTATGGCTTCTGCGGTCGTAGAGCCCAAGAAGAAGGGTAATATCAACTTCGCCTTCACTTGCACGATCCTCGCCTCCACGGCCTCCATCATCCTCGGCTATGGTATGTACTCAACCATAACTTTTTTTCTGCCATTATTTTGCTTTTGCAAGCAGATGACTAGATGAGATGATACATGTACGCTGCAATCATATCTCTACAGACATTGGAGTGATGAGCGGAGCGTCACTAGACATCAAGAAGGATCTGGAGATCACTGACGTGCAGCTGGAGATCCTGATAGGCGTCCTCAGCCTCTACTCGCTCATCGGCTCCTTCGCGGCCGCGCGGACGTCCGACTGGATCGGCCGCCGCCTCACCGTCGTCTTTGCCGCGGCCATCTTCTTTGTGGGCGCCTTGCTCATGGGCTTCGCCGTCAACTACGCCATGCTTATGGCCGGCCGTTTCGTCGCCGGCGTCGGAGTGGGCTTCGCGGTGATGATCGCGCCCGTGTACACGGCCGAGATCTCGCCGGCGTCGGCGCGCGGCTTCCTCACGTCCTTCCCGGAGATGTTCATAAACGTCGGCATCCTGCTGGGCTACGTGTCGAACTACGCGTTCGCTCGCCTCCCGCTCCACCTCGGCTGGCGCGTCATGCTCGGCGTCGGCGCGGCGCCGTCCGCCCTGCTCGCGCTCATGGTGTTAGGCATGCCCGAGTCGCCACGGTGGCTTGTCGTGAAGGGCCGGCTCGCGGACGCCAGGGCCGTGCTGGAGAAGACCTCTAACACGCCAGAGGAGGCCAAGGAGCGCCTTGCTGACATTAAGACGGCCGCCGGCATCCCGACGGACCACGACGGAGACGTGGTCACCGTGCCCAGAAAACAGAACAGCGAGGAGGCGCGGGTCTGGAGAGACCTTATCTTATCCCCAACGCCCGCCATGAGGCGCATACTGCTCTTGGCGATGGGCATCAACTTCTTCCAGCAAGCTTCAGGCATCGATTCCGTCATCCTGTATAGCCCGCGCGTGTTCAGGAGCACAGGCATCACCAACGAGCACCGCCTCCTGGCTACCACCTGCGCCGTCGGCGTCACCAAGACGCTCGTCATCCTGGTGGCCGCGTTCCTACTCGACCGCGTCGGCCGGCGGCCTCTGCTTCTGAGCAGCACAGGCGGGATGATCGTCTCGCTCATCGGCCTGGGGACTGGCCTCACCGTCGTTGGCCATCACCCGGACGCCAAGATCCCGTGGGCCGTCGCCCTATCCATGGCATCCATCTTCGCGTTCGTGGTGTCCTTCTCGATCGGCCTCGGCCCCATCAATGCCGTGTACACCTCGGAGATCTTGCCGCTGCGGGTGCGCGCGCTGGGCTTCGCGATCGGCGTGGCCTGCAACCGCGTCACCAGCGCTGTTGTCTCCATGACCTTCCTGTCTCTGTCCAAGGCCATCACCATAGGCGGCAGCTTCTTCCTGTACGCCGGCGTTGCGGCGCTTGCGTGGGCGTTCTTCTTCGTCTACCTCCCCGAGACCCGTGGCCAGACGCTGGAGGAGTTGGGCAAGCTATTCGGCATGGCTGAGATGGGCACTGAAGCAGAAGACGCAGCCGTGAAAGAGAAGGCGGTGGAAATGCACACAAACTTGACGGAGTAGAGCTCAAGTGAAGGACAGTGACGGCAAGGTTCAGTTCCAGGAGTGGCGCTGGAGTTCATAAGGTACCCGATCCATCCGCCAGAACAGGCTGCCGCCGCATTCCGTCTATGTTCATGTCCAATTTCGGTGGTTGCAAAATTCCTTTTATGAGTCTCTAATATTTTTCCATAAACGTTTCAAGCATTCTAAAATTTCTGTAAATCTAAATATTTGTTATGCTTCCCTAAATTCTCTAATAATATTGCGTGTATATTGTGCCAATGGCAGAAAAATTTGAAATTCTAACCTAGGCCCAAATTACATATGTAAGAATTTTCAGGGTGTGAGAAAATAATTGCCTATCTTCTACCTGGGCATCCCAATGTCTGTTGGACGAACCCATGGTACACTTGCAGCACATCAAGGACATGGCCATTTCCAAACTTGTTGGCTGGCAGAAAACTCTCTTAGCATTGGGGGTCGGCGTGAGCTTGTGCGGGCAATGCTGACCTCCCTACCGAAATATACAATGACTGCCCTGCGTTTGCCGAAGAAGTTCTTCAGTGAGATGGACTAAGATAAGGAGAAGGTTCTTATGGGCAGGATCTGATAAAATTTCACGGGGTAAGTGCAAAGTCAACTGGGCTCGTGTCTTGTGACACCCTCATCTCTGGTTTCTGCATGTATTCATAATTCATTTAGAGAAAACATTTTAAAAGGAGTGGGGACAGAGAAAATATCAAAAAGATAGCCAATAAGAGCCGAATCTAGTTTCCGGAGAGCATCGAAGACAACTTCCGCGGCCCGCTGGCCACGTGGCGTGTCCGGAGCTCATCCCTGCGAAGTGGGGAGAGGTCCGCCGCTAAACTGGCTACGTGGCAGGCTCGGGGCTCATCTCCACAAAGGGGGAAAGGTCCGACCCTGTGGGACACGTGTTGCCCCGGAGCTAGCCTCTGCGGAAGAAGCAAAGACATTTCCGCAGGACACATGTCACCTTCGGAGCTAGTCACCGCGGGAATCAGAGGACCAGTCGCGCGGGATACGAGTCGATCTCGGAGCTCACCTCCGAGAGGTCCGGTTCTATTGGACACGCGTCGTCACCAGAGCTTATCTCCGGGAGGTCCGTCACTGTTGGACACGTGTTTACCTTGGAGCTCGTCTCTGAGGAAAAAGGAAAGTCCGACGCTACTTGACGCGTGGCATTCACGGAGCTCACCTCCGAAGAGAGGGAGGTCCGGAATGGATACGTGGCACACCCGGAGCCACCTCCGAATAGAGAGGAGGTCCCGACCGTCAGGATACATGGCGCAAGCGAAGCTCACCTCCGAAGGAGAGGGAGGTCTTGCTCACTTGACACGCGGCACAACCGGAGCTCGTCTCTGCGGAAAGGGAGATACCAGGACTCGGTGGACACGTGGGGCTTCCGGAGCTCATCGCCACGGAGGTAATGAGTTCTGGGGAGGGTTTTTGAATTCCGTGCGCGTCGAAATACCGGTACGGAGGAGAAACCAACCTGAATTCCATAATGCTACCGCACCAAATCAACTAAAGATAAGATGTTAAGATTCAACGACGATCTGAATAGGACTCTTATTCGAAGTCCAATTAGATTAGGACTCTTCTTCTCCCGATTATAAATAGAACCCAGAACCCTTGGCCGAAACCACAAACTTCTTTTCCAACTCCTAAGCCGACGACAAAGAGCCCTAGCCCCAACTCGCCGAGTAAGCCATCGCCGGAGATCAGCGAGGAAGATCGCCGGAAGAGAGCCCAACGATCTGTCTGATCTGAGAAGGACCCGAGACCGAGAAGAACGTAAGGTAGGTCTCCAATACCACCTTACGACATCGTTGTATTTTCTTTGCATCTGTTCTTTGATTCCTTTCGAACAGAAGCTTTCTCATGGACACATCACTTGTTGATCGGGTTGATCTAAAGACAAGGTCATCGCCACGTCCACATCTGATGCGAACACCCCTGTTCATCATAAAGCCATGCGAGAACACATACAAACTGACCTAATAAAACTAAACTGCATTATAGGATAGTATGCATCATCGCATCTAGTTTAGAGTTTGTTCATGGTATTGATTGTTATGAATCTTGTATGTTTATAGGAGTTTACTAGCTTTGGTTAAACCACCCTTGTCGCCAGGGAAGTTTATGAGTCGGGTATGGTTTTTACTTTTATGCTTCGCTGAGTCCATGAGATTGGGAAGCGAGATAGATGTGTCTAGCTAACTGCACTCGTAATGATAATGAGAAATTGATGTTGTTAATGAACATGGATCGGAGGGAGATCTAGGCAAGACTGGGTTTGTGAATGAGGTAGCATGAGATGGTGGTTTACTTGTCGTAGATCTAAGGATCGGTTCATGCATGCACATGCCAGAATAACAGTGCCACCATAAGGGCAAGTATGGGTGCGGCTTAGCTGAGTAATTAGGTAAGTTGCTAGATTGTTATGGACTGTGGAAGGCGCGGGGAGTGGGAGTCGAGTGAGGACTGCCCTGAGAACTGCATGGCACAAGAGGGGGCCCGTGGGTGGGAGAATTGGAGATTCTAGCCTGCCGGTGAAACCTTAGTGAGTCCATACATCTAGTAACCCCTTTGTAAAGGCTATTTTGTGATCTTTTGACCATACACCGACGGTTGTGTACTGGTATAATGGAGGTTCTGCAGTCGCCGACGGGTGACGAAATTACAAACTTGTGGGTAAAGAGGTGCAAACTCTGCAGAGTTCTTAAAACTATCATGATAGCCGAGCTTACCGTCACGAGCGTCTGACCAACTGTCATGATTAGTTGGGATGGTTATTGGTTATGGTTTTGGATGGTTTTGCTATGGTTTGGTTTTGGGAGTGTTGAGTCCGGGAGATAAGATGGGATCCATGACTGTTGAGTCATGGCAACAAGATTGGTCTCGGTGGGAGACGACGTTGTTTAAGAGATGAGATGGTAGAGAATATGAGATGGTATTCGTGAGATGGTAGCGAATACGAGGAGGTATTCGTGAGCAAGAATGAGGTTGATTGATTGTGACTTGGAAGGTAATGAGCATAACGGAGGTATGATTGATATTTTAATACATGTTGGGATTACATTCACCTAAATATAAGTTGTTGTTTTACCGTGTTTTGATAAATAACTTTGCTTTCTGCAATGAGCCTTTTATACCTACCTTGCTATGAGCTACATATCATATTTTTCCCGCACTTGCTGAGTACATCATTGTACTCAAACTTGCATTATTATTTCATCATCAGCAGCAGGAGAGGGTTTCTATGAAGACCAAGTGGAGCATTAGGCGTGTGATCTGTTCTCAACCTTGCCTGTGGGAATGGAGTAGAGATGGAGCCATTACTACTTAGATTTGATTCCGCATTAGTTAAATTGCTTCCACATTAGAATAAAGACTTCCGCTGTATAGAAATAAAGACTTCCGCTGTGAGCATAAGTCCAAGACTCATGAGATATTGTAATAAACTTTGTTATTCGTGGTAATATATAATCTGAATTCAGTTTGTGGAACATATGTGTATGTGTGATGAACATCCTGGGCACACATATGCATTAGTTCTCGGTTCCGTGGTTTTACACAGAATTGAGGGTGTCACATGTCTGTCGCCTGGTCCAACGTGGGGGTCTCAGGGTGATCGATCTTGACCGTTTCAGCAGAGCTCTGAGATTGCGGTGGTTATGGATTTCGTGGACCTCGCCGCAAAGGCCATGGCAGGGGATAAAGCTACCTGTGGACCGATCAGATGAGATGTTGTTCTCAACGATGACGTCGGTCACCGTTCACAATGGGAGGTGAGCTCGGTTCTGGACGTCCAGGACAAGGGAGCTCTCCTGCGACCAGATTTCCCAAATTGTATAAGCACAAGAGAAAGAACCGGGTGGTGCCAAGCGCACTAGAGAACAACAATTGGATTACCGATGTTGCACATGATGTGATGGTGAGCCTGCTAGAAGACTTTGTTGAATTGTGGGACATGGTCCAAGGCTTTCAGTTCGACCTAGGGGATAACTTGGACGATGAGATTAAATGGATGACGACTGCAAATGGATAGTACACAGCACGCTCCGCGTATTGTGTACAATTCGAAGGAATCATTGAGTCATGGTTCCACAAGAAGCTTTGGAAAACCTTGGCTCCTACAAGGTGTAAGATATTCCTATGGCTACTACTACATGACCGAGTCTAGACATCGGCAAGGTTGCAAGCCCGAGGATGGGAAAATCAATACTTTTGCTCGATGTGTCGCATGAGCCTAGAGATGGCCACCCACGTATTTATGTGGAAAGGGAGGTCTGGGATCGCACAGCAATCAGGTTCCAACGCCTGAGGCTGCAGCCGGCAAGTTGGAAATGTGGCCTTGACGTTGCTACATAGTATGAAAATCTTGCTACGGAATAGGCACGGTCGGGCACCCGCTCACTAGTTATCCTTGTCTGTTGGGTCCTGTGGAAGGAGAGAAATGCGCGCGTATTCCAATCCAAGAAAGGACTATGGATCAGCTTCTCACGACGATTCAGGAGGAGGCTTCCCTTTGGGTGCAAGCGTGGGTCAAGAATCTGCTTCACCATACGCCGAATGCTGCCTAACAAATCGTGTGTGTTCTTTTGGTGCTACCTGCAGGACATGACTATGTTCTGCACTTTGTAACCTTGTATTTTTGACCTATGTCACCCCCACTTAATATAATTAATCTGGACCTCGTCCGGCCTTTTTCGAAAAAAAATATTCTGTTTGCCACATTTGAACTCACAACAAAGGCTCATACGTCCAGAGTTACTGTAGTAGAAAACATAGGGAATGACTACTTGACAGTTAGCTAATTTCCATTTTAGTTTCAGTCAAGGTTTTTCACCAAGCAAGAATTGACCCTCGGCCTTTTTTTAATTCCTATTTATCGAGTACAGCTGTAGTATCTATTCATTTGTGTAACACACCCACTCACATTCTCACATCACCGAGGCACACAGTATCAAGCTCGGTACCTGCAAGAGAGACCAAGCGCACTCCCGTGTGTGCCAGGATCATGTTACATCACACACACAGGACATAATAGATCCAAGTATCATGATTAAATATTAAGCCAAATGCGACATACATCATTCGATTACATGAAATGCCTCATGGGCTCAAAAGAAAAATACATATGGCAGCGGAAATCTAAGGTAGGGCTCCACAGGGGCCATCCGGCGGTACGCCAGTCTAGTACTGCACGTCGGGGGTCGAAGCCGTCATTCATGTCATTCTCACCAACTCCTTTGTATCCTGAGCAGCATGATACAAGACAAGAGAGACAAATGTATGAGTACATAGAGTACTCAGCAAGTGTGGGAAATTATGCATGATATAGGTAAGAATCAAGGAAGGCCAACTTGGCTCATGCACTAAGCAATCTATTCCTTATTCTTATTAAGCATCCTACTTACTAGGTGTATCCCAACAATCCCAACCAAGTATACACGTATCTCCAAGTCCAATTGTATCCACCACCAACCAAGTATCTAAGTATCTTCAAGTCCAATTGTATCCACCACCAACCAAGTATCTAAGTATCTCCAAGCCCAATTGTATCCATCTCCCAAAACCACCAACCACATCTCGATCCATGCTAATAATGAGAGAGTTACTAGCCCGCTCTTGACCATGAGCACGGTTGTCTAGACAGTTTTGACTCTACAGAGTTTGTACCACTTTACCTACAAGTCGTGATTTTGTGGTAGCTAGCCACAGTTTCACACTTCCTATGGTGTGTGCCCAAGAGACCACGATGAGGCTTTTACAAAGGGCTTCCCCACTAGCATGATCCCACTGAGGTTTCACCCCTGCAACCTCCCGGAGTCCATTTTACCTCCGCCGCATTGGCCCCCCTCTTGAGCCTTGCGAATCCCAGGGTAGTCTTGCCGACTCCCATTCCTTGCACCTATCAAACACTCACACTACATTGGGAATACACCTAATTACTTGGCCACTCTGTCCCACACCAGTTCTTGTGGTGGCACAGTTTAACCTAGTTCACGAAGTCCCACAAACCGGTTCTTAGAATCTACGCAGGCCCTAACCACCGGCCCGAGTCTCGTGCACATAGCACCAACCGCGTACCAACCAGTCTGCTAGATTCCAATCTCTACTCTCCATATATATACACCATATATAGCACCACAACAACATCCTCAATGATCATGATAATAACATTAATGTAAATTACTCCCATCCCATCTACTAAGAAGGGCGAAGCGGGAATAAAATAACAGTAAAGTAAATCCCAACCAACAATAACCAGGCTACAAGGAATAATATGAGAATTCTAATAAACATCCTAACTTGGGATTCAAATTAATACATGCATGCAATTTCTAACTAAAAATCCTAAATAGGAGCAAACTGGTCAAGGGCACTTGCCTCTCGAAAAGTGCTGCTGCTCGGGGTCTTCGAAGTCTTGGCCTTGCAGGTCAAACGTTGGCTTGGGGCTAATTTAATCCATAACATAACATATGCAAGGAAAAATAACAAAACACACTAAGAAGCAATTCCATAACAGTCCACCATGGTAAATGTATTTTATTCAAACAACTCTACTCATTTAATAAACCAAGTTTTTATTTACTAATTTAATATATGTCCTAAATCATTTATTGCCTACAAGGATAACTTTTATTGTGCAATTTAATCATCAATTTACATTGTTGGACATAGTTATGGATGCATTGTGCAAATTAGCAATTTATTAGGGCCCTAAGTGAATTTTTAGTGTGTTATAAGGGTGTTCATGTAAATTCAGCAACTATATATGAATTAAACTGTATTTTCAGAATTACCTAGGGGCTAAAATGTGAATTAAATGCTAAAAAGGGGTATTATGGGCATTTCTGCAACTAAACAGGGGCTTAAATATAATTGCCAGCATCGTGCAGGGTAGTTTTTATCCTTTCAGCCTACCACAGTGGCAATTTGGTAATTATAGAGTTAGTTGGGGCCTATTTGACAATTTACAACAAGTATTATGGGCAAAAATGCTAAAACAGGTTGTGGCAGGAGTTTATTTACAAAAACAGTACATGCATGGGTGTTTTTGTAAAGTCAAGGGGTCTAAAACATTATTTCTAAACATTCCAAGGGTGTTTTTTCTGAATATTTAGAACTATTCAGGACCTAAAATGCCATTTTTATTAATTTCAGGGACCTACTCACAATTCTCAGTGAAGTTCAGGGGGTCAAACATTAATACAATGTGTTGTAGGGGCTCAAATATCATTTTCATCAATTTTCCAAGGGCCGAAACACTATATAAGGGGGTTCTAGGGGCTTATGTGTAAAATCATAGAGTCCTAGGGCCTTTTTATTAAAAACATAACATTCCAGGGGATATTTACTAATTTCAGGGTGCACTAGGGGCTAGAGCGTAAATACAGAAGGTTTTCAGGGCTAAATTTTTAATACCAGAGGTCAGGGTCTCATATGTAAATTCAGAGGGTCCAGGGGGTGGTTTGCGCAAAAATAGGAAGTTGCAGGGGCCTAATAGCCATTCTAGACCAAAATCCCTAATTTCTAGAGGGTCTAGGGGTGTTTCTACAAAAACCAGGGTTGTTTTGCATTCATACAAAAATTTCAGGGGGTTATGCGCTAGTCTACCCACAGGAAATGAAGGATTTAATTTGGGCTGTCGGATGAGGCATCAGCGGCGCATATTTTAAACGGCGAAACGGTACACGGGTTCTAATCCAAGCCCTTCATCCGAGAACGGGCGGTTGAGATTTAATTGAACGAAGCGGTACGCCCATTCTAATCCTAGTCGCCGGTCCGAGATCAGGCGGCTCAGGTTTCCCCGGCCAGCTCGGATCGCCGGTGACAGGCCCCCGCGGCGGCGCGCCATGGAAACCGAGATTTTCTCGCCGGTATTTCTCGGATCTAAGCCTACAACACCTTATACACCTAGCTAAATGCCGCAAACGGAAGAGGAGCGCTGGGTAACTCACCTAGGTGGTCTGTGTGGTCCGAAAGGACGTGGAGGAGTGCTCGCGACGTGCGGAGCGACGGAGTTTCTCGGTTCCTCGGTGCCGCGACGTCCGGTGGGGTTTTTCTTCGGGTCTTCGTGTCCACGACGCTTACTGTGCGCAGTGGAGCCGTAGACGGGTTAGCAAAGGGAGAAAAAAAGGGGATGGGGCTAGCGTCAAGGTAGACAGGGGGGTTCTCACTAGAACTCGGCGAGGTCGGTTTCGGCGTCGGTCTGCATCGGGGAAGACCTAGGGGGGCTCGCCGGTGTCCGTGTGGAGGTGTAGATCGAGTTAGCTCGCTGGACTTGTGGGGAGGAGATAGGAAATCAGTGACGTAGAGGCTCACCGAGGGGTAGACGGTGGGCACTTGGCTCCCGTTCACCGGCGAGAGAGGGAGGAGGGAGGAAATGGTTGGGCGTCGAGAGGGTTTTGATGAGGGTTGCGCATGCGACACACGAGGAATCCGAGGGGGGGACTTTCGGTTGGGGCATTCCACTTTCTGTTTAGGGTTGTCGGCGACCACATGACAAAAAGGTGAGAGAGCCGGTGGGGAAAGGGGAAGGGTGGAGGAAGAAGATGCTCTAACGGGTGGGCCCCACAGGTAAGTGAGAGTAGGGAGAATCCAAGGGTGCCGTGTGGGCTGGGCTGGCTAGGAACAGAGGTGGGTTTCGACCGGAATTGACTCGTTTCAATTTTGTTTCTTTTTTTATTATTTTGATTTTTGCCTGAGTTTTCATCTAGCTATTTCAAATTTCAATTTGAATGCACAACTTGTTTAAAAATTTTAAATTCCCCTAGATTTGCATTTTAGGGTGTTACACACAGGCACATACCCCCACACACACATACAAACCGAGTGTTGTCGCCCGGGTTCTATTCTTATAATCAAACTCGGGGTCTCATATAATCATATGGACTTATCCCCATAATAATTTTCAGTTACCTCTTCCGCGTAAAAACACAACCCTCAATCTTGTTTCGACCTAGGAAACACCAAAATCGGGTTCGCCTATCCCTACCCCAGCTTTGGCTACATGGGGAGCTTTTACGCCAAGAACCCAACAAATCCTCAATGTTGCTGGATTTGATTTGACCACAGGAGACTCAAATGCCACGTGTATTTGACATTTTGACCACAGGACACTCAAACATTAGATGTTGAATAGTCTCGTCCCACACGTTAGTGATTCACCCTTCTCTTCGCCGGATTATTGCTCTCACTCCTTATTGCATCGAAACTGCTCTAGTATATGTTTTCCTAAACCAATTTATGTAAGACGCAAAATTCGAAAAGAAAATCTCTCTTGGAACCTTATTCTGCAGGAACCGGCGCGGCCATTCCACACCAGCTATAGTAGCTGTTGATTCTGACAACGCAACATGTCGGAAGCGCTGAACTGAATGCCAGTTCTATCATCCATGAGTTTGTCTGAGTGTTTGTCACGGACGTCCTTATCAGTTTTCATCACCTATAGGCTCGTGACGACACACCATACTCCTCGGTCCGACGTTTTTACGTGGATACGAAGTCGAAGTAGCTCTGGCCTGTACGAAACAATCGGTAGACAAGTCCTAAATTAGTTTATCACATTGCGTAGTATACCTTAATCAATGATCATTTTTTTTAACTGGCTGCGAAATTTGGTAACATCCATAAGTCAGTCAAATACTCCACGGTTTCTGAACTTGTTTGCACGCACAAGCTACATACAGATTAGAAAAAAGTACACCTTCAGGATCCTCTGATCTAATGAGCCACATGGCATATGCGTTGCTGAGCCACCATTTCAACAGCAGGGTTGATCCGGATTCTATCCTCTGTAAATACATCGCTCGAAGCAGAGACCGCGGAAGAAGCGTCGACGATGGCCTCTGCTGCGGTCCCGGAGGCCGTCGAGCCCAAGAAGAAGAGCAGCGTCAAGTATGCCTTCACGTGCGCCATCATCGCCTCCATGGCGTCCATCATCCTCGGCTACGGTACACGAAAACACGATTCACGCCACGCGCATCGCCGTTCAGACCATTTGCCTTACAAAGCTCACCATACGGAAAAGGGAAGATAGCCAGCCCTGTTGATTGAATCGAGAAAGGTGTCCTGCGGATAATGCAAATGGAACTGTGCGCGCTGCTGTTTATCTTCGAAGACATCGGGGTAATGAGCGGGGCGTCGCTGTACATTAAGAAGGACCTGAGGATCTCGGACGTGCAGCTGGAGGTCCTGATGGGCATCCTCAACTTCTACTCGCTCATCGGCTCCTTCGCGGCGGGACGGATGTCCGACTGGATCGGCCGCCGCTTCACCGTGGTCGTCGCGGCCGCCTTCTTCTTCGCGGGCGCCTTGCTCATGGGCCTCGCCGGCGGCTACGCCACGCTGATGGCCGGCCGCTTCGTCGCGGGCGTCGGAGTGGGCTACGGCCTGATGATCGCGCCGGTGTACACCGCCGAGGTGTCCCCTGCGTCGGCCCGGGGCTTCCTCACCTCCTTCTCGGAGGTGTTCATCAACGTCGGCATCCTCCTCGGCTACGTCTCCAACTACGCCTTCGCCCGCCTGCCGCTCCACCTCGGCTGGCGCGTCATGCTCGGCATCGGCGCGGCGCCGTCCGTCCTGCTGGCGCTTATGGTGTTCTCCATGCCCGAGTCGCCCCGGTGGCTCGTCAGGAAGGGCCGCCTCGCGGACGCGAGGGCCGTACTGGACAAGATCGCCGGCACGCCGGTGGAGGCGGCGGAGCGTCTGGCTGACATCAAGGCCGCCGCCGGCATCCCGGACGACCACGACGCTGACGTGGTCACCGTGCCCAAGAGGTGGAACCGCGACCGCGAGGAGAAGCTGGTTTGGAAGGAGCTCATCGTGTCTCCGACCCCGGCCGTGCGGCGCATCCTGTTCGCGACGCTTGGCCTCCAGTTCTTCCAGCAGGCGTCGGGCGTTGACTCCGTCGTGCTTTACAGCCCGCGCGTGTTCCAGAGCGCGGGCATCACCGAAGACGACCAACTCCTGGCCACCACCTGCGCCGTGGGCGTCACCAAGACGCTCATCGTCCTGGTCGCCGCGTTCCTGCTCGACCGCGTCGGCCGGCGCCCGCTGATGCTGTGCAGCTCGGGTGGCATGGCCGCGTCGCTCGTCGGCCTCGGCACCGGGCTCACCGTCGTGGGTCACCACCCGGGCGCCGAGGTCCCTTCGTGGGCGGTCGGCCTGTGCATCACGTCAACACTGGCCTTTGTTTCGTTCTTCTCCGTGGGCCTTGGGCCCATGACGGCGGTGTACACCTCGGAGATCTTCCCGCTGCGGGTGCGCGCGCTGGGCTACGCGGTCGGCGTGGCGTGCAACCGCGTGACGAGCGGGACGGTGTCCATGACCTTCCTATCGCTGTCCAGCGCCATCAACATCGGCGGCAGCTTCTTCCTCTACGCCGGCGTCGTGGCGCTCTCGTGGGTGTTCTTCTTCACCTGCCTCCCTAAGACGCGCAGCCGGACGCTGGAGGAGATGGGAGAGCTGTTCGGCATGACCGAGGACGCAAGCATGCAGGCGGAAGACGCTGTCGGCAGTAGCTCGAGACTCCTAGGGTCAGAGTCGAGTGCATGATACTTACTTTTGCACATTGTACGTCCGCAAGGAAGCGTAAATCGTCTGGATCTTTTCCGGATGCCGGGGGCTAAGCCTCCAAAGACTATATATATCTCTCTGACATCCACGCACGTGTAAAACATGTTTATCGAGAGGGTTATATGTGTTGAGATATGATCCAAACTATATACTTATACGTAGTAGCGTAGTAGTTGTGAGATGGAGAATTTCCATGTTACGAATTGTATTTGTCAGAGGAACTATTTTCTTTATTAGCCATATATATATTATATATATAATGTTGCACGGGAGGAGAAACAACTCATTATAATTTAACTCTTCTTATACAGTGAAGATAACCGATCAACTTATTAAATGTTATAGAGACAAGTCATATACTTAATATTACTAACAAAATAATGTAAAGACCAAATTAAATGAACATCTCTTACTGTAGTAGGGATATAAATAACATAAAGTAATGGAGAATTGGAAACTTTAGGGTGTGTTTGGTTCAATACCACACATTATTACGTTTAAAGTTAGTCACATGCCAATGTTGCGGTATACTAACTCCGGCTCAAAATCAAGGTGTTTGGTTGTCTGCCACCACCTAGTCAAATTGTGGTAAATTGAGTGTGTGCAGTTGTTTTAATCATAGCCATAGGAAGATGAGTATAATTTGGCAAAATCATTTAGTGAGCGTTTGGAATGCTAAATTTGGATACTTTCACCATATATTTTGAATGGGGAGTTTACCATCTTAACCTCATTGCATTAGATGACATTCTTATATGTTTATTTATTAAGCTGCATGATATATTATTATAGAATCAATAACATGTTTGTTTGATAAAAAGAAAAAAATCAATAGCGTCATCATACCATTCCCCTTTTTGTTTGGCCCAAACCAACAAGCCCATCCAACTCCAAGGAGTCATCACATGGCCCATCTAACCCATCCATATTCACTTGCCTAATTTCCTGTCTCAACGATGCACTCTTACAGGCAGCTGCCATCTCTCCCCTGTTTTCTCTGTTCCACTCAACACGGAGCAGCCGATCCATAGATTCGTCACCTCTGGCTACGGTCCCCCAAAACCTAGAAAAATGGTTTTATCATGATCGTCTTACTCGAGCTTCAAGAGCTCGCCGATGAGCTCTGCGGCCTGGCCGACCTTGTACTCGAGGCTATTAGATCTTGCTTCTAGCTCGCACGTTCTACCATAGCTTCGACGCGTGCCGCACATGTAGGAAAAGAGTCACTGGAGTCGGATCAGTTCACCACAAGTTAGTTTAAAATTGTGTGGTGATGTACAAAGCGGGCGCCTAACTTTCTCTGGCTCGCCAAAGCATAGAGGCCAAACAAACTGTATGCTAACCTGTTGTATTGTGCCTCACTCGTGTGGCAAGCTGCGGACACTAACTAAGCAAACCCTCAATGCTACACTAATGGAAAACATCCAACAGTTTACAACATTAGCCTCCATTCACATATATATAGATGACTCTAAAAATTATTTTGATCCATAATATTATGTTAGCATCATAATATTTTATCCTAGTCTTTTACCAACTTTTTTTATAAGCACAGATTTTGTTAAACTTAACCGTAGTTCACTTCTTTCGTGCTTTATGGTTAACAATGTTATGAAGCATGCTCAAAAGCTCTAAGATTTTTTATGATCAATATCTTAAGGCTCTAAGTTATCTTTCAAAATCCCTTCTTAACAATGCCTGAACTAAGGGATTACTCCCCAGATCCAAGTGAACTAATGGATAGCTCCCTTAGAACCTAACCACCATGATAATAATAAATGTTTCGTTGGATTGCTCCCACTAAATGATCAACAAACAAGAGATCCAAAGGGTTATCATGAATGTCCTAAGTTATCAAAACGTTCTCTAATGGGACTCACTTTTCTATTTGTATTTGCGTGCATACACATGACTTTTAGATAAGAAACTAATAAAATCAAGAAAACTTATGGTTGACTTACAATAATAAGGATATTGGCAAAATAATCAAGTATTCACTAAGGTGTGAGAAAAATCTAAAATTATGAATATAATTAAAGTTCCACATCATTTGAAAAATACTCCTTAATAATGTGTGAATGTGGTGTTCCTTATGTTTTATAAAAATGTCACACTGTTTATCCCTAACTTTTGAATTTTGTATTGAAAAATGTTGAATCAAGTCTTCTAAAATGTTGAATACATGATAAAAATTTACTCCTATGTTGCTACATCATATGATAACAGACTACAATGATCATCATGATTAAATGGGTTGCTTCTTTGGCTAGCTGGATAAGCTTAATGGGTTGTTCGTGGGTCAAGGTCTTGGGATGCTAAATAGCACTTGGGTTTTGTTGAAGTGTTTCCTGCGACACTTCCCCCGATCTGCTCTGGACCAGCCAGCGGAGGTTCCTATTTAGGAGGGGCTTACTGGTTTTGAGTGCCGTAGAAAGACGGCGAGAAGGACACGAGGATTTACGTGGTTCGGGCCGCTTGAGCGTAATACCTTACGTCTACAGAGTTTGATTGTTCTTTGTTGCCTGAGTCTGAGCGTGGCTTAAGCTTGGGAGCTTACAAGTGTTGGAGTAGAGTTGAGATCGAGAGAGCAGATTCTGGAAAAGTCCCTTTGCCCATTGGTTGTCTGGCCCTTTTATAGCTCAAGGCCGGACAACCTTACTTGTGGGCCCGGGGCCTGACAGGCGGCCCCAGAATGGGCAGCAACCCCTACTACGGCTAGAACGGGTGCGTCGCCTTGTCGCAACGGCTTCCTTGAATGCTGTCTGACGAAGGCGGTAGGAATGCGTCTTATCCCGCGGCGCCGCACTGTTGCTGCCGTCAGAGCGTCGCGCGACTGGTCGCTGCTGCTAGGTATGCCTGTACTGGGGTACACTGGATTGCTTGCCTGGGGAACACGCGGACTTTAAACATGCGATAGGACAGCACACCTTCCTCTTTACTCCTTGGCTATCTGCCCGTTGCTTGTCGGCGCGACGTCTGGGTGGTTGGCCACCGGGACACGCGCGTCACCGGAGCTGTCTTGCGGAGTAGCGAGGGGTCCGGAGTCGTTGAACACGTGGCAGCACCGGAGCCCTCCCATGCTGGAGGTCGGGCCCGGGGCCGTAGGACACGTGGCACCTCCTGAGCTCTCCTTGGTAGGAAGGGACACCTGGAGTTGTTTCTCACGTGGCAGCACCAGAGCCCTCCCATGCTGGAGGTCGGGCCCGGAGCCGTAGGACACGTGGCACCTCCGGAGCTATCCTTGAAGAAAGGCGTGGCTCGGATGTTCCGGACACGTGGCAGTACCGGAGCCCTCCGTGGCGGGAGGTCCGGCCCGGCACCATCGGACACGTGGCGGCTCCGGAGCCATCCTCGACCGGTAGTTAGGCTCAGAGCCTGTAGACACATGGCAGCCTCGGAGCCCTCCTTAGCAGGTGGTCAGGTCCGAGGCCTAGGGCATGTGCCTTTCTCAATAGTGCTTCCTAGCTGGCGGTTGGGCCCAGCCTGCAGGCTAGGTCCCTATCTTCTACATACGTGCTGACGTATGTCTTATTTTACTCTTACACGCGGGGGTACCCGGTCTTGAGGGTACCGATAGATTTCATATAGAAGGTTCCATCTATAATGAAGGTTCTTGCAAGAAATGCTTATAGAAAAAAGTCATTAAGCATCTATACAAAATAAAGTTACTACAATACACAAGGGTGATTAAATATGTCCAACCATCTATTCAATCACCTTAAGCATCAGATGTAAACTTTAAGCATTATTTCTCTCATACAAGAATCTAATGCCAAGAATAAACCTTTTTTGTTGCTTAAGCACCTATATTGTGTGCCCTTTAAGGTGTTGTTTGATACATCTCCTTCAAACTCGAGTTTTGGCTCCACCAGTATTGTTCACGGCATTATAGAAAATAGTTATTTTTCCTCTCCTCCTAAATTGAATTAGAAGCTAGTGATACCAATATAGCAAGGAGCCAAAGCAAGAGAAGTGTTTCCAAACATGCCTTATGTTTGTATAGAATAAACAAGTTCCCCGCGTATGAAAGTGTACAACAATACAAAATATCCAGACATGGCATGCCAATTATCATGTCCCATCTGCTTCAAAAAGTTAACCCTCGCCGTCGTGCGAATACAACAGGAAGATATCGATGGTGAACATTTTAGGTGGTGTAGCCAGTATGGTAAATCCTGGTTCCATGATAAACGCTACAAGACGACTCTCTCTAACGCCGACAAGCTAGATACATGGAGTATATCTTACTGCATCATGATAGGTACTACTTCTCATCAATCTCTATGAGTACCGCACGATGCGACACCCGATAGCACACACGATAAGGGAACATAGTATTACATTGAGAACATACTGAATTTGTACAAAAGTAGTACAATCTTCAGTTACAACTCCTGTACAGAGTCTACTACAGCGGAAGGTATTTATACAACTCACGCCAACACCTAACTATCAAAAGTTGGTTGTCCGGTCCTACGGACAACCCACAGTAGCTCCACTCAGCCTAAACGTGGCGTGTACGGCTCCCACACAGCCGTAGTCCCCAATGGAGGGTAGCCCTCGCTAGTGGACTCGTACTCTGAGTCCATGGGGTACTCCTCACCTGCAAAACACTCATAGCAGTAACCGTGAGCACGATGGCTCAGCAAGTCTTAACCGACTCTCTTACACATGAAACGCTACATGCAAGTCATACTCGAATATAGGATGAAAGTTTGCAGCAAACCGACACGCCTACAAGTTCATCCTTAGTTCATCTTTTAGCCACAAGTTAACGGTTCACAAATCTGAAATTTAGTGAGCAATATTTGGTGGCACACATGTAACAATGCAAGTTATTCATATCAGCACTATTGAATCACAACATTCCATATGTTTCCCTATGTCACGACTCAATGAACAAGCGGTACTCATAACCGCGAGGGACGGTAAATCGACTCGTTATACACCTACAGGGATACCCGAATAGCACGTCATGTACGCCCATCCGTGGAGATGCACAACACGCTTACTCGATGTTGTACGGAACAACCTTTCACCAAACAGCCCATACGTCGAACCGGTCGCACCCAAACGGACAGGAGGTTCCCTACACGGAGCATCTCTCTATGCCCGTTAGCGAATTTCCACCTTGCTGCCCTCAACCTACACCTATAGATCGGTGCTGTCGAAGTGTATTTCTAGGACACTTTCCCCGGTCTGCCTGAGCAGACCGTAGAGGTTCTTTTTTCGGTGGGGGCTACTGATTCTCCAAGGTCGGAACACAATGGCGAGAGAAAATACACGAGGATTTACTTGGTTCGGGCCACCAGAGCGTAAGACCCTACGAACACGGGTGTGTTGCTGTATTGCTTGTGTGTATGAGATGGCTGGGTTGCGAACACCCTGCCCAGAGGCTGCCACAGTCCTTTTATAGCCTAAGGCCGGAGCAGTTACAAGGTGGCCCGAGGCCCAACAGGTGGCCCCGCAGCTATCTGTCTCCTATACATGAGCTATAGGCATTTACAACTATATGCATTGTCACTATCGGTGGAGTTACGGTGTGCCGCCTGACACGTCGAGCACCTCTGACCGGGTGGCCGGTGATGGTAAATCTATCGTCTTATCGCCGCATCTCCTCGCACTGCTAGGCTGCGGTGCCCCCTGCCCTCACCGCCTGCCGAGTGAGCCTAGTGCTTCCGCTCTCGACGGTTCATCTGATGTGAGCGCAATTATTTTGGGCTCGTCATGATTGGCGGTTCTCGAAAGGTTTGGGGCAAATAAAGAGACCCTTTGCTGCTGGCAGGAGTCTCCTCCTTCTTTCGTTCCATTTCGCTTCGTCTTCTTGCTTCCTCTCCCTACTTCAATGGCGACGAACCTCTGAGAGTCTCGTCTATAGAGCGCTAGCAACGTGAGGCGCGTGAGGCGCCTGATTGGCTGGCAAGCGCCTCGGTACGATGGGGGGGTTTGCTGTGGATCTTTCCCACTCATCGACCTTGAGCCCGGCGAGGTCGTCGTCTTCCTCGAGTACATATTGGTGGGGCTCGCCTTCCCCGCTTCTTCCTTCTTCCTGACTCTGCTGGAGTCCTACGGACTCCAGCTTCAGCACTTGACGCCGCACTCCCTCGTGTTGGTATTGATTTTTGTCCACCTTTGCGAGATGTTTGTGGGGGTGCGGTCGTCGATGCGGCTATTCCGGGCATTCTTCGTCCTCCGGTCTTCGGGGATGAGCTCGATCTTCCTAGGTGCCTACTACTTCTAGCACCACACCAGGTCGTGACAACGTACATCTCTCCCTTCTCCTCTAGCAAGTGGGAGAATTGGAGGGAAGATTAGGTTATCGTGAAGACTGATGTCTATGATCGGCTGGATCTGCCGACTTCTCCTCCTTCGACCACGCGATCTGACTGGGAGAAGACACCGCACCTTGAGAGCGTCTACTCTCCCGTGCTGGCGAGGATCAAGTTCCTGGCAGACCAGGGGTTGACCTCGCTAATGGTGTTGGTCGACTTCCTGGTCTGGCGCATTGCTCCCCTCCAGAGTCATTGCCGCGCGGCCTGGATGTACACTGGTGATAACGACACCACTCGCCTGGAGCGGGATCCTGGAACCACCTTGAAGACGTAGCTCTTGGATGCTTTGCTGGGGATGATATGCGCCGATGTTGGAGCTGGACCGGTCTCCGACGACCTCAGCATCCCTCCGGCGTCATGCCTGCCCATCTTCATGAACCAGGAGTTGAGATCGCAGCTCTTGAGGATGTGCCAACACTGGACGACATCGAAAACGCTCCCGGGCAGGTTGGTGACGCTTCTCGAGGGATATCGATCCCCGGGGTGTATGGAGCGAGTGACGGGGGAGGGGGTTAGGGGCTGCTCCCTTCGATCTGGCCCCGACTGCTCCAAGTGCTGCTACGCCGGGCCCTGCGGCTCCAACTTCCTTGGTCCAGATCCTTGACAAGGGAAAGGGGAAGGCGCCGGCAGCCCCCCCAACCTTGCTCTCCCGGGAGGAAGCGGAGGTTGACTCGCGCAAACAGGAGCTTCGCCTCAGCACCCAGTCCTATGACATCCGTGCCGGCACCAAGCGCGCCCGAGGTTGGACTGGGGGGCGCGGCCAGCAGTACCGTGCTCGGTCCCGCATCCACGCCTACGGAAGGAACTCCTGCAACTCCAGCACCCCCGCCGCCAATGAAGAGATCGACTGCAGCCAGGGGTTCTGCTGGCTCCGGAGGCCCGAGCAAGCGTCTTCGAGCTGCTTCTTGGGACTTTGCTGGCCCCAGGTAGATCATCCGAGGCCAACCTCTGCTGCTTGCTGTTGTTTCCTAGGTTTTGAGTTGTCAGCTGACTTTCTGTTCTTTTACGTAGGGCTCCATCCGCAGGTGCTCCTGGGAGCGCTCTGGTGCCTGTGGTACCCAGCGATCCACCGGCAGCTTCTGGGGCTGCTCCATGCCAGGGTGCGGACCCTACCGCGCCAACGACGTCCATGACACCTACCTCTTCTGGAGGTCTCTCCGGCGGCTCTAGGCGCAGGGGACTCTAGCTAGGATCCTCCGTTTGTCCAGGCTTCGGTGCCTGATTCCGAGCCTGCCGTAGCTGATGGGGCTCCATCAGCTTAAGGCGACGAGCCCGCTCCTGCTACCGACGAGGGTGCGTCGGATGCCGCAGCTCCTATCCCGGAGGATAGTGCTCCTCAACTAGAAGCTCACTTGCCTTCTTCCAAGGGACAAGCCGAAACTTCCCTAGGGCCCTGCGTCTGGGTGCCTACTCCAGCGACCGCTAACATCCCGGAGGATGATGCCTAAGAGGTCCCGGCCCACATCGAGGGGGTCCCCTTGGCTGAGGCCATGGATTTGGCTCATGCAAGTCTCCGTCAGGTTCAGCTGTCGCTGGACCAAGATCAGAGAGCCATCCAGCAAGAGGAGCGCCTCATTGGTTGGGAAAGGCTGCTCAAGCTCCGGACCCGGGAAACACAGAGAAGGTTGGAGACGAAGGAATCTCGTCTACGGGAGGAGAAAGAACCAACCAACCGGCAGCGGGACCTGGTTGATCGGCTGGATGAGCAGTCCAAGAAGCTCTGGGCAGAAGCCAAGGAGGCCCATCAGACAGCCAACAGTCGCCTCGCGTCTCTGGAGGAGTTGCTGCTAGTGCTGACTCGTCGCGTGGTCGCCATAGGCAAGCGTGAGCGCATGCCAGCGGCAAAGGAGGAGGAGGCTTTATCGCGCTTGCAGCGGGAGCAGACCAAACTGAAGTCTCGAGCCGACGACTTGTGCCGCCTGCATGCCTCATTGAATAAGGAATGGGACAGGCAGATGAAGGAGCACCAGGACCTCCGCACTACAGAGTTCAACGCCTCGCTTCGTGAGGAGGGACTGCAACGTCGTGCCCACGAGCTTGATGCTCGGGCTGCAACGTTGGCTGCCAAAGAGAGAAAACTCTCTGAGAGCAATGCAGCAGCCCTCGCAGCGGCACAGCGCGAGCTTCAGGAGCTCCGGGCCTCACGCTCAGTAGAGGTCCAACAAGTCTGGGAATTCCTGGGCCGTGCCGAGTCAGCTCTGGTGCCCTTCGGCTTCAGCCCTGTACGCGTCGGCAAGCCTTCGCAGGAGATGAGCCAAGTGTTCTCTGTGCTTGACTCTGCAGGCCCGAAGATGGCAGCATTGGAATACGTTGTTGTCAACTTACTAGAGACGGAGGGAAAAGCCCCAGCTAAGGAGGTGGCGACACATGTGTTGACCTGCTTCCGAAGCTGGGACCCCAGTGTCTCCCTGGAGCCGGTCATCCAAGACCCCGTCGCTGCGAGGGAGGCGGTGGCCCGGTCTACGGTCGAAGACCTAGGAGCTCTCGTTGCGAGGCGGTTTAGGCGTAACGTTGGAGAGTCCTAGGCGGGCCCTAGCTTTTGTATCTTTTCCTTTATCTTTTGCGTCTTGTTTTGTACCCCTGTGCTGATGAATGGAAGACTTTTTGCTGGCCTCGCATCCTTCAGCCACCCGGGGCACGGTCTGGAAGGCAGAACCACCTTTGGCTCCCATGGGGCTTCCAGGTCCTTGATGGTGCAAGAACCGAGGGCTCTCTGACTTGCTAAAGTGGTCAATGCTTCCTTGTTGCTTGCTATATATGTATTCCCTCTTCATTCTTGCATGTCGCAAGGGTCTGGGCATCTTGTTTGGCTTGACCAGTCATGATGGCCCCTGTCGGTACCCTCAATATGGGGTACCCCCGCGCACAGGAGAAATCGCCTAAGGACTCTGCCCCTTCCGCAGGGGCAAGCTCCGAAAGCCCTACGTGTCCTGCGGGGCCGGACCTCCCTCTCCCCAAAGGAGGGCTCTGGGCCCGCCACATGGCCGGCAGAGCCGGACCTCCCTTCTCCGCAGGGAGAGCTCCGAAGGCTCCACGTGTCCAGCGGGGCCGGACCTCCCTTTCCTCAGAAGAGAGCTCCGGGCCCGCCACATGGCCAGCAGAGCCGGACCTCCCCCCTCCGTGGGGAGAGCTCCGAAGGCTCCATGTGTCCAGCGGGGCCGGACCTCCCTCTCCTCAGAGGAGAGCTCCGGGCCTGCCACGTGGCCAGCGGAGCCGGGCCTCCCCCCTCCGTGGGGAGAGCTCCGAAGGCTCCACGTGTCCAGTGGGGCCGGACCTCCCACTCCTCAGAGGAGAGCACCGGGCCCGCCACGTGGCCAGCAGAGCAGCACTACCTGCCCCCGCGCGGTAGGCAGCAAGAGTAAAGACGCGGCATACCTTGTCCGTACAAGGTATTCAAGACCCCTGCCTTCCCAAAATGCGGAGACGCGGAGCACGCTGCTGTCAGGTGCCGTTGTGCCCAGTCACGTCACAGTGAAGACTGGCACGCCGCGTCAGAGGTTGTACACCAATAAACACAGCGACAAGACATCCCCTGCCGCCCCTGCCGTCATCAACCACTACGCCTAGCTTGCGGCGTGGGCAGAGCGGCAAGATGAAGACTCAGAAGCCCCCGCCAGAGACAGCTACCACGTAACTGCAGGATACGGTAGATGGGAAGCAATCTCCTCGGGACCATCTGTCGGGTCCCGGGCCCACCTTGTAAGCCACCTGAGCCTTGGACTATAAAAGGCTCGGGTAGGCAACGTTACAAGGGGTTCGGCATTTTGGCTTAACACCCTGATTCTAGCACTCAGCTCATCCTCAAGCTCAGAACTCCGGTTCTGAGCACCAAGCAATATAACGAGCACCTCTGCTCACCGTGGATGTAGGGTTTTATGCTCCAGCGGCCTGAACCACGTAAAAGACCCCTGTGTCAACCTTCTCCTTCCTTCGTCCCTAACGCTCAAGCTCTCCGCGGGGGACTAGCCCCTCCAAAAAAGAACCTTCGCGGGCTTCCCAGTGCAGGCCCGGGGGAAGTGTCGATAGCTACATTTCGACAACCCCCTAGCAGGTGTGCCCAAGTGATTGGGGACACCTGGAAAAAGGTACATGACACTAGATTTGGACCTGTCGAAGTGTTCGGTCGACACTTCCCCCGGAACTGCACTGGGCAGCCCGCGGAGGTTCTTTCTTGGAGGGGCTAGTCACTTGCGGAGAGCTTGAGCGTATGGACGAGTTAGTAAGAGCTTGACACGGCGGGTTTTACGTGGTTCGGGCCCCGAAGCGTAAAACCCGACGTCCACGATGAGCTGAGGTGCTCGCTGTATTGCTTGTTTCTCAGAACCGGAGTCCTGAGCCTGGGGATGACTGATGTCTAGCGTATGAGTTGCTGGAGTGCGAACCCTTGCTAACGTCGCCTACCCGAGCCTTTTATAGTCAAGACTCAGGTGGCTTACAAGGGGGGCCCGGAACCCGACAGGTGGTCCCGGGGAGATTGCCTGCAGACTATCGTATCCGCAGTTATGTCGGTAGTTGTCTCTGGCGAAGGCTTCTGAGTCTTCGTCTTGCCGCCCTGCCCATGCCGCACGCTAGTCGTAGTGGTTCATGACGGCGGAGGCGGCATGGGATGTCTTGTCGCTGCGTTTATTGGCTGGCAGGCTCTGACACTGCGCGCCAGTCTGTGATGCGACTGGGCGCAATGGCACCTGACAGAGGCATGCTCCGCGTCTCCACGTCTTGGGAAGACGCGAGCCTTGAATACCTTGTACGGTCAAGGTATGGGGCGTCTTTACGCCCGCTGCCTACCGCTCGGGGCAGGCAGCGCCGTTCTGCTGGCCACGTGGCGAGCCCGGAGCCCTCCTCAGAGGAGAGGGGGGTCCGGTCCTGCAGGACACGTGGAGCCTTCGGACCTCTCCTCGCGGAGGGGGAGGTCCGGCTTCTGTCGGCCACGTGGCGAGCCCGGAGCTCCTCTCTGAGGAGAGGGAGGTCCGACCCTGCTGGACACGTGGCACCTTCGGACCTCTCTCCCGTGGAGGGGGAGGTCCGGCTTCTGCAGGCCACGTGGCGAGCCTGGAGCTCTCCTCTGAGGAGAGGGAGGTCCGGCCCCGCCGGACGCGTGGCGCCTTCAGAGCTCTCCCTGCGGAGAAGGGCGAGATCCTTAGGCATTGTCCCCTGTGCGCGGGGGTACCCCATATCGCGGGTACTGACAGTGGCCCCCGGGCCCATCTTGGGGGAGATAGCGAGCCCGAGGTGGGACCTCCGTCTCTGCTGATCTGCACACTTTTTCTAAGTCCCGCATTGACCGCTGCCGAAGCACGACCAGTCGCAGGATCGTGGGAGCGTGTGCCCACTTGATGGTTGCTTTTACTGCGGCGGTTCCCTAGGCCGCCACTTCTGCATGTTGCGGCGCTTTCTTCATGAACCGCCGGAGCGCCTTGCCGACTCGTCTTCTTGGGAGGCTGACTCCTTGACCCACCGCTTCAGCTGGGCGGTTTGGGTCCACTTGCCATTGACACTCTGTCTCGGAGCCGAAACGGTTGCCGATGCGGCGTACTCGAAGAGTTTTGAATCGCTTTGAATCGTACCTGGAAGGTGTGAAATGAAACTGCAACGTGGGCATGCTCCCCTTATAAGGCTTCCAGCACTTGCACCTTCCTTGAGTCTCTGCGGCCTTGTCTTCTTCCATGGCTTCTAACCCGCCTTTGGGTGGAATCGCTCTCGATTTCCTCCGGCGACGGCGTCTGCACCAAGTCTGGGACCCAGGGAGCCTGCATGCCTTGCCCCTAGAGGTGGCGCCTCCAAGAGGTCTCAGGTTTGTCCTTCCGACGGGACTATTCCTAGGCGACGGCAGGCTGAAAGTTCCCTGGTGTTGCGTCCCTTCTCAGATGGTGGATTCTTCAAAGAAACTGCTGATACACCGAGGCGGCTTCAAGTGGAGGAGTCCCCAAGGAGGACTCCAGGCGGTAGAGTAAGAAGACCGCTGAAGCTGCGGAGGGGGCTTCAGGAGCACCCTTGATGACACCGGCCTTTGCGCTGGTGATGAGGGAAGTCTCCAAGGAAACTACTGAAGCAGCGGAGGGGGCTTCAAGAGCATCCTTGATGATACCGGCCCTTGCGCTGGTGATGGCTGAGGTGATTCCTGCGCTCGGGTCACGGAGCGGGAGAACGCCGCCAGGGCTGAAGCCTGATGATGTGGCCGTTCTTGCAACTTCTAGTCTCTGGTCGTGCCAGGGGCACCCTGGGGCTTGTTTCTTTCTTTTTTATCGAGTTTGTAGTCCAGCTCATGGAGCCATGAATACATGAACTCTTACGACCCTTCGTGCCTGCGATATTTTCTATCTTCTTCTTGGTTTTGCCTGGCTGAGCCCTTAGCTCCGCAAGGTGCTCACAGGCCTTCACCAATCTCGACGTTCTGCTTCGGCACCTTCCCCAGGTCCTTACTTTATTAAGGGCCCCGGAGGTCTTCGGGGCCCGCCTCATGAGGATGGGGAGGCCCGGATCTGCCGGCCACGTGGCGGGCCCGGAGCTCTCCTCTTAGGAGAGGGAGGTCCGGCCCCGCGGGACACGTGGGGCCTTCGGAGCCCTCCTCTCAGAGGGGGGGTCCGACTTCTGTTGGCCACGTGGCGGGCCCGGAGTCCCCCCCCCCCCCCGAGAGGAGAGGGAGATCCAGCCCCGCTGGACCCGTGGATCCTTCGGTCTTGCGTTGGAGTTCCGGTCTTGCGTGATCCCGCAGTGGCCCCCTGGTAGGCGCGTCCCCTTGGTCGGGTGCTCCTACCACACTCCTGTAGGGATTTTGAGGCCGAGAGGTCCTGCACACAAGTAAGGGAAACGTAATTCTCCTTGGGGGCTCCCCCTCCTTTATATCGTAGTCTTATTTGGCTCACGGTCCCTAACCATATGCACGGTGCTTGGGAACTGTAGTGCGCGAAGTGCCGGGGGCTCGGGGCCCCTTCGACTATCGGCAGGTACCTCCGACGCAACCGCCTCTGGTAGGGCAGCAAATGCCGACTAGGGGTGAGAATGAGAAGAGGGAGTTGAGCGCATGGCGGCCATGCACCGTAAGTGTAGTCATAAAAAATTTAGTACATAATTTAAATGAGTACGAGGAAAGAGCAAAGTAGAACAGATTTCTTTTCGTATAATTTTCCACGGGAGGAACGCAGGCTAAACATGGAGGCCACGACCCGCCCCATTAAGAAGGGAAGCAAGACTCTACGCGCTTGGAGTCGGAACCAGGCAAAGCTGAACGTAGTCCTATACCGTCCCCTTTGGCTTAGTTGCTCCGAGCGCTGTTCCTGGACTCTATGGAATTTATTATGAAAAGAAGAGACTGTCCTATCTTTGCTCTAGGGGTAGAACTTACGGAGGTGTTCTATGTTCCAAGGGTTTGGGAGCAGGTCCCCCTCCTCGGTGGAAAGGCGTACGCACCCGGGGCGGCACACTTTTGCGACTCGGAAGGGACCTTCCCAACTAGGGGAGAGTTTGTGGGTCCCTTCGCGAGAAAGTATGCGCCGCAGCACCAGGTCACCCTCCTGCAGCTCCCGGGCACGCACAGATCTCTGGTGGTAGCGACGAAGCGCTTGTCTGTACCGTGCATTACGGAGTGCTGCATGCAATCAGACCTCGTCGACGAGGTCGATTTCTCCACGCCGGAGGTTGTCCTACGCGGCTTTGTCGTAAGCCCGGACACGGTGAGATTCATGGTGATCTCTGGGGGAAGTACAACTTCGGCCCCATACACCATGAAGAAGGGTGTCTCTCCGGTGGCCCCGCTCTGGGATGTCCGGTTAGCCCATAGTGTGCTCGGAAGCTCATCCACCCAATTGGCACCATGTTTCTTCAGACTAGCGTAGGTGCGGGTCTTAAGGCCCCGGAGAATCTCCGCGTTGGCCCTCTCGACTTGCCCATTGCTCTTTGGATGGGCAACAGAGGCATAGCACACCTGAATGTCGAGGTCTTCGCAGTAGTCTTGGAAGGCTGCGCTGGTGAACTGGGTCCCGTTGTCGGTGATGATTCTGTTCGGGACCCCGAACCGGCAGACAATAGACTTGATAAACTTTACTGCGGATTGCTTGTTGATGGTGACAACTGGTGTGGCTTCCGGCCACTTGGTGAACTTGTCGATGGCGACATAGAGGTACCGCAATCCCCCGACGGTTCTGGGAAACGGTCCCAAGATGTCCAGCCCCCATACGGCCAACGGCCATGAGGGTGGGATCATCTGTACCGCTTGAGCCGGTGTATGGATCTGCTTGGCGTGGAACTGGCACGTCTTGCAGCTATCGACCAGCTTGACGGCATCCTAGAGTGCTGTCGGCCAGTAGAAGCCATGTCGAAAGGCTTTACCGACAAGCGTGCGTGAGGAAGAGTGGCTTCCACATTTGCCTCCATGGATCTCAGCGAGCAAGTCGCAGCCTCCCCCCTAGGTTATGCACCGCAATAGGACGTGGTTGGCGCTGCGCCGGTAGAGATCCCCCTCTACCAGCGCGTATCTCTTAGCCATACGCACGATCCGTTCAGTGGTTGCATGTTCATCAGGGAGGATGTTGTCTTTCAAGTAGTCCCGGATCTCCGTGATCCATGCATCGGGTCTGACTTGAGCTTCTGGATCTTGAGCGCTGGGTTGCACGGAGTCCCTAGTGACGCTTACGATCCTTGGCGGCATCCATGGCTGCAGGGCCGCCGGGACCGCCAGCTTCGAGGTGCTGGTCAAGCCCCCTTCGCCCGGCTCGGCGAGTCGGGCTGTGGGCCGCAGCAACGTCCTCTCGAAGACTCCTTCGGGCACGGGAGCTCCGGTGGAAGCCTTCGTTGAAAGGTCGTCAGCTGCGGCATTGCCAGCGCGCGGTACGTGGCGCAGGTCGAAGGCGAGGAAGTCTTTCTCCAGCATCTGCACGTGAAGAAGATAAGCAGCTAGCTATGGGTCATTGCAGGAGCATTCGCCCTTGACTTGCTTGATAACCAGCTGGGAGTCGCCCTGTGCCAACAACTGGCGAGCGCCTAAAGACAGGGCTGTCTGTAGGCCAAAGATGAGTGCTTCATACTCTGCCATGTTGTTGGTTGCCTTGAAATTGAGACGCACCATGTATCCAAACTGTTCCCCCGATGGTATGAGGAGTAGTACGCCGGCACCGGACCCCTGCTTTCGCGAGGAGCCGTCGAAGAAAAGCGTCTTGTGGGGCTCAGTGAAGACCGGAGCTTGGTGCTCTGGTTCACCGTCTTCGTGGCCCCCTGGGTCAGTCTTCGTTGGTGTCCACTCTGCCACAAAGTCGGCCAGTGCTTGGCTTTTGACTGCATGGCGTGGAAGGAAGTCCAGCTCGAATTCTGCCAGCTCCGCCGCCCATTTAGCAACGTTGCAGTCGCATGGGGGCTGTGAGGAATCGTCTTCAGCGGATAGGAGGTGACTACCGAGACCCGGTGGGCCTGGAAGTAATGGCGGAGCTTCCTGGAGGCCACGAGCACCGTATACAGCAGCTTGTGGACTTCTAGGTACCTTGTCTTGGCATCATGAAGTACTTCGCTGATGTAGTAGACAGGCCTCTGGATGGTTCGAACCCTCTCTCTTAGGTCTGGGAGGTCTTCATCCATTGGCCCTGGCCCGCTGGAGATGAGTGGACCCGCGGGGGCCTCCGGGAGTTGGAAGCCGGAGGCCCTTAAGCTATCTTGGCCCTCCGGGGGGCCCCATTGGTTCTCCGGGAGCTCCGGAGGGTCTTGAGGGATCTTCGGGAGGTCCCGTTGGGCCCCCCGGGGATCCCATAGGACCCCCGGGGGTTTATCTTGGGGGTCCGGGAGACCGCCCTGGACCTCCGAGAGGCCGACCTGGACCTCCGGGAGGTTGCCTTAGAGGTCCGAGAGACCGTCTCGGTCCTGCGGGGCCTCCTGGCGTCTGTCTTCTGCTGCCGGAGTAGGTCGTGAAGATGAGAGGTCGGGTCGCTCTGCGACGAGGACCATACTCACCACCTCGGTTGTTGCCGCGATGTAGAGCAACAGGTGCTCTTCGGGCTCTGGGGCTACCATGATAGGTAGGCTCGTCAGGAGCCGCTTCAACTCCTGGAAAGCTTCTTCTGCTTCGTCAGTCCAGGCAAATGGGCCAGACTTGCGCATGAGCTTAAAGAAAGGAAGTGCCCGCTCTGCTAGCCTCGGTATAAACCGACTCAGCGCGGCTAGGCATCCCGTGAGCTTCTGGACATCTTTGACGCGGGCAGGAGGCCGCATCAAGTCGATGGCCTTGATCTCTGGGTTGGCCTCAATCCCCCGGTGCGAGACCAGGAATCCTAAGAGCTTCCCAGAGGACACACCGAACACACATTTGTCGGGGTTCAGCTTGGTGCGCGTAGAGCGCAATTTGTCAAAAACTAAGGCTAGGTTATCTAACAAAGATGAACCCTGCTTGACTTTGACAACGATGTCATCGACGTACACCTCAACTAAGTCTCTTATTAACTCCCCAAAGGTTTTGTGCATTGCTCGCACAAAGGTGGGGAGAGCATTCTTTAGGCCGTAAGGCATAGACACATAACAATAAAGGCCATCTACTATGATGAAGGAGGTGTGCTCTTCATCCTCCCTAGACATGGGGATCTGATGGAAACCCGAGTAGGCGTCTAGGAAGCACAGCATATCACAGCCTGATGTTGAGTCTACTATTTGATCTATTCTAGGGAGAGGGAATGGATCTTTGGTACATGCCTTATTGAGACTGGTGTAGTCGATGCACATCCGGAGCTTCCCGCCGGCCTTCGGGACAACGACGGGGTTCGCCAACCACCGGGGGTGGTGGACTTCCCGTATGAAGCCAGCGTCCAACAGCTTCTTGATTTCTTCACGAATGAAGTTTTGCCGCTCAATGGACTGCTTGCGGGGCTTCTGTTGAACTGGCCGGGCATCGGGGAAGACTTTTAAGTGGTGCTCGATCACCTCCCTGGGGATCCTCGGCATCTGTGACGGCTGCCATGCAAACACGTCAACGTTGTGTCGGAGGAAGGTGATGAGCGCGCCTTCCTATTTGCTATCCAGGCCCCCGGCTACCCGGGTGGTCTGGGTGGCTTCGGCGCCGACTTGGACGACCTTTAAGGGGACGCCGCCCTCGTCGAGGGGTTGCACCCAGGGTGCTGTGGCGGAGGCACGGTGGCGTGCACTCGGGTGGAGCTGGTCCGGCTCTGCACTGCCAGGGGCTGGTGCCCCAGCTGTTGCGAGCGCTTGGAGTTTCTCTAAGGTCGACACTGCAGCAGTGCGGTCTCCACGAATCCTGAGGACGCCCGTTGGTGTAGGCATCTTTAGGACGAGGTAGCCGTAGTGGGCTACTGCCATGAATCGGTACAGGGTTGGCCTGCCGATTATGGCGTTGAAGGGGAGGTCGATCTCCGCTACATCGAACAGAATGTATTCTGTCCAATAGCTATCCGGAGCTCCGAAGGTCACCGGGAGGCTGATGTTGCCGTAGGGAACGACCTGTCCCGGCCCTACCCCTGAGAACGGGCTCGACGGGGTGAGCTTGGCCATCGGGATTTGCAGCTTCTGGAAAGTTGCACGGCTGATGAGGTTCAGCCCAGCCCCACCATCTACCAAAACGTGGTACATCCTCACGTTGGCGATGGTCGGAGCTACCAAGAGTGGTAGTTGACCGGCCCCAGCCATGTTCCTGGGGCAGTCAGTGGCGTCAAAGGTGATGGGGGTTCCCATCCACTTGAGGTGCGGTGCGGCACTTGGGAGTGGAGCCACCGACGCTACCTCTCGGCGCAGAGTCTTGACTGCGCTTCGAGACGAGGGGTCGGCGGACCCGCCGTATATGACGTAGAGCTTCTTTCGACGATCATCATCGCTGGAGCTGGAGTCCTCATGGTTGCGTACCGCCTTCACGGCGCGCTGAGGCTCCTGGAACTCCACTTGGTGGTCGGCGCTGTTCGGGACGTCGACCTTCCGCTTGCCCTCCCTTTGACGGAAGGGTGGGGCATCAGTCCGCTGCTGCTTCCCTTTGCGGAAGCGCTCTGCGAGCTTCCGGATCTCCCGGCACTCGGCAGTAGTGTGGCGACAGCTGCCTTGCACGGGGCATAGCTTGTCTTGATCACCTTCTGGGGTTGGTGACCTTCGCTGCCTCTTGTCGGGGCGCGGCCCCCGAGCCCCACTGAGTGCCGCTGCTGCGGCAACAGGAGCTGCGGTCAGTGATGCTATCTTGCCTCTGCCTCGGTTCTTGGCCTTCTTGCTGCCTCCATAGGGAGTAGGACCAGATCCGGACTGTCCTCCTGACTCGGAGGTCGGCAGTGAGTGCCAGTTTCGCCCTTCGGCTGCTCTGGCGCACTTGTCTGCCAGGCTGAAGAGCTCGGAGACATCGCGGACCTCTCTGGTCACGAGCTTCACGAGCATCTTCTTGTCCCGGACGCCTTGCCGGAACGCCACCACCACAGAAGCGTTTTGGATGTGCGGGATGGTGTTCCGCACCTCGGAGAACCGCTGGATGAAGGAGCACAGCGACTCCCCCGGTTGTTGATGGATGGCGTGGAGGTCGAGCTCCGTGCCAGGCCGGGTGTAAGAACTGCCGAAGTTGGCGATGAACTGCCGGCAGAGCTCTCCCCAGGAAGTTATGGAACCCTGGGGGAGGTTCATGAGCCAAGACCGAGCTGGACCGGTCAAGGCGACAGGGAAGTAATTGGCCATGACGGCCTCATTCCCTCCTGCGGCAAGTACAGCGGTGGAGTAGATCTGGAGGAACTCCGCCGGGTTGACGTTGCCGTCGTACTTCTCGAGCAGGTGCGGCCGAAACTTGCGCGGCCACCTCGCGAAGCGAAGGTGGGGTGCAAGGGCCGCACATCCTGCTCCTGTTGCCGCAGGTATTGGTGCCGCGAACGCTTGGTTCGCACCTGGCACAGTGTACCCCGGTATGGGCAAGGCTGCGCCAGGCCGGGGGCGCCGTTTGGAGGACATAGGGTTGTCTTCCGGCTTCGGAAGCTGGCAGTGAGTGCCAGCTCCGCCATCCGGCTGCTCTGGCGCACTTGTCCGCCAGGCTGAAGAGCTCGGAGGCATCGCAGACCTCTTTGGTTGCAAGCCTCTCAAGCATCTTCTTGTCCTGGACACTGTCGAAGTGCCGCCACCACAGAAGCACTTTGAATATGCGGAATGGTGTTGCGTACCTGGGAGAACCGCTGGATGAAGGAGCGCAGCGACTCCCCAGGTTGTTGCTTGATGGCTTGGAGGTCAAGCTCCATACCGGGACGGGTGTAGGAGCTGCCAAAGTTGGCGATGAACTGCCGGCAGAGCTCTCCCCAGGAAGTTATGGAACCTTGAGGGAGGTTCATTAGCCAAGACCGGGCTGGGCCGGTCAAGGCGACGGGGAAGTAGTTTGGCAATGACGGCCTCATCCCCTCCTGCGGCAAGTACGGCGGTGGAGTGGATCTCGAGGAACCCCGCCGGGTTGACGTTGCCATCGTACTTCCCGGGCAGGTGCGGCCGAAACTTGCGCGGCCACCTCGTGAAGCGAAGGTGGGGCTCCAGGACCGTACATCCTGCCCCTGTTGCTGCAGGTGTTGGTGCCGCGAACGCTTGGTTCGCCGCTGGCACAGTGTACCCCGGTATGGGCAAGGCTGCGCCATAGACCGGGGGCGCCGTTTGCAGGACATATGGCTGTGGCATATGCTACGTGGCGTATGTCTGGGGCAGAGTTTGCGTGGCGAAAGTTTGCGCCTCAGGCAGGGTTGAGGCAGTCGTCATGCTGACGCCGGCCTCTTGGCTGCGACGCCTTTCTCTTTGCCGCTCGAGGAACACTCGGGCGTCTTGGCCCAGGTGGCATCGTTCCAGCTCAGTCCTCAGGTCCGTCGACGGAAGCCTGGTGGAGCTGGAATCCGCCGTCTGTCCGTCAACCGTTGGCGTGCGCGTCAGCGACACAGCCGGTTGGCCGGAGCGTCGTCCCCGCCGAAGTCAAGGGTTTGCGGCAGCGACGACAAGACGGTCTACCTCGTAAATCCACTGCTGGGTCGCTGCCTGAGGCGCGTCCCCAGCAGGCGGATTGTGCAGTAGCGCTCTTGTTGCGGCTAGCGCACCCCCGCCGGGTACTCCCAGCGCTACTAAAGACCTGACGCTGGTTGGAGCCTGCATTGCCGGGGTCGGCGCTGCTAGAGCCGGTTGCTGGCTCCCAGTGCAGGTACTGGTGCCGCGAACGCTTGGTTGCGCCTGGCACAGTGTACCCCGGTATGGGTAAGGTTACGCCATAGGCCGGGGACGCCGCTTGCAGAGCACATGGTTGTGGCTTATGTTGTGCGGCGTACGCCTGGGGCAGAGCTCACGTAGCGAAGGTCTGCCCTCCAGGCTGGGTCGAGGCCGACGTCATGTTGTCGCCAGCCTCTTGAGTGCGACGCCTTTCTCGACGTCGCTCGAGGAACACTCGGGCATCTTGGCCCAAGTGGCACCGTTCCAGCTCTGTCCTCAGGTCCGTCGATGGGAGCCTGGTGGAGCTGGAGTCCGCCGTCTGCTCGCCAACCATTGGCGTGCGCATCAGCGACACAGCCGGTTGGACGGAGCGTCGTCCCCGCCGAAGTCGAGGGTTTGCGGCGACGACAACGAGACGGTCTATCTCGCGAATCCACTGCTGGTTCGCTGCCTGAGGCGCGTCCCCAGCAGGCGGATTGTGCAGTAGCACTCTTGTTGCGGCTGGCGCACCCCCGCCGGGTACGCCCAGCGCTACTGAAGACCTGACGCTGGTTGGAGCCTGCATTGTCAGGGTCGGCGCTGCCAGAGCCGGTTGTTGGCTCCCAGTGCAGGTACTGGTGCCGCGAACGCTTGGTTGCGCCTGACACAGTGTATCCTGGTATGGGCAAGGTTGCGCCATAGGCCGGGGTCGCCGCTTGCAGAGCACATGGTTGTGGCTTATGCTGCGCGGCGTACGCCTGGGGCAGAGCTCGCTTGGCGAAGGTCTGCCCTTCAGGCTGGGTCGAGGCCGACGTCATGTTGTCGCCAGCCTCTTGAGTGTGACGCCTTTCTCGACATCGCTCGAGGAACACTCGGGCATCTTGGCCCAAGTGGCATCGCTCCAGCTCTGCCCTCAGGTCCGTCGATGGAAACCTGTGGAGCTGGGGTCCGTCGTCTGCCCGTCAACCGTTGGCGTGCGCGTTAGCGACACAGCCGGTTGACCGGAGCGTCGTCCCTGCCGAAGTCGAGGGTTCGCGGCGGCGACGACGAGGCGGTCCACCTAGCGGACCCACTGCTGGGTCGCTGAATGGGGCGCATCCCCAACAGGTTGGTTGCGCAGTAGTGCTCTTGCTGCAGCTAGCGCACCCCCATGGTGCACGCCCAGCGCTGCAGAAGATCTCACACTGGTCGGAGCCTGCATTGCCGGAGTCGACGTTGCCGGAGTTGGCTGCTGGCTACCAGCTTATGCCGACACACTCCGTCCTGAGTGCGTCGACATGTACTCCCCGTTGGACATGGTTCGCCGTGAACATGGAGGAGAGTTTGCCGCTGAAGGAAGCTTGGTCATCTTCGTCGGCGGAAATTCGTCTCGCAAGGGGGAAAGCCCCTTCATGGCACGCCAAATGTCGAAGTGTCCGGTCGACACTTCCCCCGGGCCTGCACTGGGCAGCCCGCGGAGGTTCTTTTTTCGGTGGGGCTAGTCCCTTGCGGAGAGCTTGCGCGGATGGACGAGTTAGTAAGAGCTTGACGAGGTGAGTTTTACGTGGTTCAGGCCGCCGGAGCGTAAAACCCTACGTCCACGGCGAGCTATGAGCTCGCTGTATTGCTTGCTGCTCAGGGCCGGAGTCCTGAGCTTGGGGGTGAGTTACAGCTTGGGAGTGTATGGCTAGCGTGTGAGTTGCAGAAATGCGAACCCTTGCTATCGTCGCCTACCCGAGCCTTTTATAGTCCAAGACTCGGGCGGCTTACAAGGGAGGCCGAGACCCGACAGGTGGTCCCGGGAAGATTGTCTATCATCTACCGTATCTGCAGTTATGCCGGTAGTTGTCTCTGGTCGAAGGCTTCTGAGTCTTCATCTTGCCGCCCTGCCCATGCCGAATGCTAGTCGTAGTGGTTGATGGCGGCGCAGGCGGCATGGGATGTCTTGTCGCGGTGTTTATTGGCTGGCAGGTTCTGACACCGCGCGCCAGTCTGTGATGCGACTGGGCGCAACGGCACCTGACAGAGGCGTGCTCCGCGTCTCCGCGTCTTGGGAAGACGCGGGCCTTGAATACCTTGTACGGGCAAGGTATGGGGTGTCTTTACGCCCGCTGCCTATCTCTCGGGGGCACGCAGCGCTGTTCTTCTGGCCACGTGGCGGGCCCGGAGCCCTTCTCAGAGGAGAGGAGGCTCCGACCCGCGGGGCACGTGGAGCCTCCGGACCTCTCCCCGCGGAGGGGGAGGTCCGGCTTCTGTCGGCTATGTGGCGGGCCCGGAGCTCTTCTCTGAGGAGGGGGAGGTCCGGCCCCGCCGGACGCGTGGCGCCTTCGGACCTCTCTCCCGCGGAGGGGGAGGTCCGGCTTCTGTATGCCACGTGGCGGGCCCGGAGCTCTCCTCTGAGGAGAGGGAGGTCCGGCCCCGCCGGACGCGTGGCGCCTTCGGAGTTCTCCCTGCGGAGAAGGGCGAGTTCCTTAGGCATTTTCCCCTGTGCGCGGGGGTACCCCATATCGAGGGTACCGACAGCATGGAACTGGCATGCCTTGCATCTCTTGACCATCTCGACGGCATCCAGGAGAGCTATCAGCCAGTAGAAGCCATGCCGAAAGGCTTTACCGACTAGCTTGCGGGATGAAGCGTGGTTGCCGCACTCGCATCCATGGATCTCTGCGAGTAGCTCGCAGCCCTCCACCCGGGTTATGCACCGCAATAGAACGTTTTTGGCACCACACCGGTAGAGATCCCCATCTACCAGTGTTATCTTTTAGCCATACGAATGATCTGTTCAGCGTATACACGTTCATCAAGAGGGAAATTTTCTTTCAAGTAGGCCCGGATCTCCGTGATCTATGCATCGGATCCTACTTGAGCATCTGGATCTTGGGCGCCGGTTGCACGGAGTCCCTGGTGACGCTTACGATCCTTGGCGGACACCATGGTTACAGGTCCCCCGGGACTGCTAGCTTCGAGGTGCTGGACTCGCCCCTTTTGTCTGGTTCGGCAGACCGAGCTGTTGGACGCAACATCTTCTTTTCAAACACGCCTTTGGGGACTGGAGCCCGTGTAGAGGCTTTCGTTGAAAGGTTGTCTGCCACCGCGTTGTTGGCGCGGGGGATATGGCACAACTCCAAGGCATGGAACTCCTTTTCCATCTTCTACACAAGGATAAGGTAGGCAGCTAGTTGAGGGTCATTACAGGAGCACTCACGCCTGACTTGCTTGATGACAAGTTGAGAGTTTACTTTAACTAGCATCTGTCGTACGCCTAGGAACAGGGCGGTACTCATCCCGAATATGAGGGCTTCATATTCTGCCATGTTGTTTGTGAACTTGATGTCGAGGTGCACCATGTACTTGAACTCCTCTCTCACTGGTGAGATGAGCAGGACCCCCGCTCCGGCTCCTTGCTTACGTGAGGAACCGTCGAAGTAGAGTATCCAGTGGGGTCCGGTGAGCATCGGAGGCCTGGGCTCCGGGTCGCCGTCGTCCTCAACCCCTAGATGGCATGGAGGCGGGGTCCATTCCGCCACGAAGTCCACCAGTGCCTGGCTCTTGACGGCGTGGCGCGGTAAGAAGTCGAGGTCGAACTCCTCCAGCTCGGCTGCCTACTTTGCTATGTTCCCCGTTGCATTGGGGTTGTGGAGCATTGTCTTTAGTGGGTAGGTCGTTACCACCGAGACCTTGTGAGCTTGGAAGTAGTGGTGAAGCTTCCTTGACGCAATCAGCACTGCATAGAGCAACTTGTGGACCTACGAATACTGCGTCTTGGCATCGTGAAGGACTTTGCTGATGTAGTATATCGGGCGCCGGGGGGTCCGCGCCCTCTCGCAGGGGTGCGGAACATCTTCCTTTATTGGCAGGAGGTCGACAGCTTCTTGGTCTTGGTATCCGGCCCTCGGGAGCTGGGACCCAAGAACATCCTGGGCTGGAGTTACGTTGGGCTCTCCTGTGGGGTCCGGGTCCTAAGACTCGCGACCAGCAGTAGGCCCTTTGCTTGGTGCTCGGGGTCGCTTAGGCTCTCGTCGTTCAATGACTAGGACTATGCTAACAACTTCTTCCTTTGCGGAAGAATAGAGCAACAGGTGTTCACCCGGCTCTGGGGTGACCATGATCGGTAGCAAAGTGAGGTACTGCTTTAGCTCTTGGAACGCCTCGTCGGCTTCTCCAGTCCAAACAAAGGGCCCGGACTTCCGCAAAAGCTTAAAGAACGGGAGGGTGCGCTCTGCTAGTCGGGAGATGAACCGACTGAGTGCGGCCAGGCATCCCATAATCTTCTGGACGTATTTGACTCGGGTGGGGGTCGCATCATCTCTATAGCCCAGATCTTGTCGGGGTTAGCTTCGATTACTCAGTGCGAGACTAGGAAACCGAGGAGCTTCCCGGCAGGAACTCCAAATACGCACTTATGCGGGTTCAACTTGGTACAAGTTGTGCGTAGCTTATCAAAGACTAAGGCTAAGTTGTCCAACAGGGATGTATGTGACTTGACCTTCACCACGATGTCGTCAACGTACACCTCTATTAGATCCCTTATAAGATCCCCGAATGTCTTATTGCATGGCACGCACAAAGGTGGGCAAGGCGTTTTTAAGGCCATAAGGCATAGAGACATAGCAATAAAGGTCGTCTACTGTTATAAAAGCAGTGTGCTCTTCATCTTCCTTAGACATGGGTATTTGGTGAAAACCAGAATAAGAGTCGACGAAGCACAGTAAATAACAGCCAGAAGTAGAATTTATAATCTGATCTATTCGTGGGAGGGGAAAGGGGTCTTTAGGACATGCCTTGTTTAGACTGGTGTATTCGATGCACATCCGTAGCTTCCCGCCAGCCTTGGGTACCACGACGGGGTTGGCCAGCCATCTTGGGTGGTGGACTTCTCGGATGAAGCCGGCGTCGAGCAGCTTCTTGATTTCTTTACGAATGAAGTTCTGCCACTCGACGGACTGCTTCCGAGGCTTCTTCATCACCAGCTTAGCGTCGGGGTGGATCTTCAGGTGGTGCTCAATCACCTCCCCGGGGATCCTAGGCATTTGCGATGGTTGCCAAGCAAACACATCGGCGTTAGCCTGGAGGTAGGTGATGCGCTCGGGTTCCTATTTGCTACCCAACTTTCCCGCAATGCGGGTGGTCTAGGCAGCATCCTCGCCTACCTGGATGACCTTGAGTGGGATCTCCTATGCACCCGAAGGCTGTATGTGGGGCACGGTGGATGAGCCACGCTGTTGTGTGCTGGGTGGCTCTTTGCTTGTCCTAACACTCCCGGTGGCCTCCACCTTTTAAGCTGCCAGGGCCTGGAGCTTCTCCATCTTAGCAACCCCGGCGGTCCGATCTGCTTGAACTCTCAGAACACCACCCGGGGTCGGCATCTTCAGTGCTAGGTAGCCATAACGAGCTACAGCCATGAACTGGTACAACGCTGGCCTGCTGAGGATGGCGTTAAAGGGTAGGTTGACCTCCGCCACGTCGAAGATAACGCTCTCGGTGCGGTAGTTCTCAGGCGTCCCGAATGTCACCGGGAGGGAGATGCTACCACGCAGGAGAATGGACCCCGGGCCCACCCTAGAGAATGGGCGCGACGAGGCCTGCCTTCCCATGGGGATCTGCGGCTTCTAGAAGGCTGCAAGATTTATGAGGTTCAGGCCTGCTCCTCCATCGACCAACACGTGGTAGAGCTTCATGTTAGCTATGGTCGGGGAGACGATGAGCGGTAGTTGTCTGGCCCCCACCATGTTCTTCGGGCAGTCGAAGGCGGTGAAACTGATTTTCGTCTCCATCCACTTGCGGTAGGGAGCCGGCTTGGGGGTAGGCGATACTGCCATGACCTCCCGCCGGAGGTCTTCACATCTCGTCGAGACGTGATGTCCCACGACTCCCCGTACATAACATGAAGCGTCTTTCGGCGTCCATCCAGGATGTGGCCAGGGTTAGAGCCCTTTCCCTGGTTATAGACGACCTTTGACGCTCGCTCGGCATCCTGGTGCACCGTCTTCTGACCATTGCTGACCTCTGGGTCAGCTCTTTGCTTTCCCTCCCGCTAGCGAAAAGGTGCACCATCCTGGCGCTGCTGTCGAATCTCTTGGAAGCGTCCCGCTAGCTTCTGTATCTCCCGGCACTCACTGGCACTGTGCCGTTTGGAGTTGTGGACCGGACACCACCGGTCGCTGCCGTTGCTGTCAGGCTGCTGTAGCGGGCGCTTGGCAGTGTGCGGCCCCTGGCCCCCGACCGCCGCTAGCGCGACGACTAGGTGGTCGACGTCGTTGCGCCATTGCTCAACAGTGAATGGGGAATCTCCCGCGCACGGGGGGTTGTGGAGGAGTGCGCGGGCTGCTAGCAACACACTCTCTGGGCCAGTCTCGGTCAGCGCTTGCGACGTTGTCACAATCAAAGGTTGCCAGGAGGGAACTGGCACCATCGCCGTAGGGACTGACGTCGGCGCAGACGGACCTGCTCTGAGACCAGAGGAGGCTTCCTGCTCCCCCTGCCGCTGGTGGCGTGAGGGGCGGGAAGACCCTCCGAAAGATTTGATGTTCACCATTGTAGATCACGGGCAGCTTCAAGAACCAAAGCCCCCTACCTGGCGCGCCAAATGTTGAAGTGTATTTCTACGACACTTCCACCGGTCTGCCTGAGCAGCCCGCAAAGGTTTTTTTTTCGGTGGGGGCTAGTGATTCTCCAAGGTCGGAACATAATGGCGAGAGAAAAGACACGAGGATTTACGTGGTTAGGGCTGCCGGAGCGTAAGATCCTACGTCTTCGAGAAGCTCGGCATGACCTCGGTTTGGACCCAAACAGCCGGCAAACCGGACCTCACCGATGACCCCCTCTTCCGCCGAACTGTTCCTCGGTGAAACTAGGGTTCTGGTGGGTCTTTCTTGCTGGTTCTTGATGGAGGAGAAGCGCAAGGACCTCTAGAATGTATGTGGACTGTAGCTCGAGCGGCGATTGCCCCTGTGCAACGAATTTTCCCGTCGACCGATTCCTAACCCTAACACACCCCATGGACATAAACTAGAAATTCTCGCTCTACACCGCATGAAACGGAGCATGGCTTGCTCCTACAGCTTCAGCACAAGCACGTACACCTTTTCTTCTCTGGTGGTGGTGCCTGAATCAGTCGGGATCGGCCAGTTGCCGGTGGTCAGAGAGAGGCAGAAGGAATCTTGCGAGCGGGAGCAACGCACGCCGCGGTTTGAGCTGTTTTCACTCGGGAACGAAGAGAACGGGCTGAGCAGCTCGTCTTGCTGGTCTTTGCGCCGAAAATTTCACCATGAGGTGGACTTCACCAATGCGATGGAATTCCTCGTGGCGCAGCCGCACTCTCCCGCAAGCCCGAGCTAATTTCGGGTCGGTTCAGGGAGGCTAGAGTCTCTGCCATGTGGGTCTCCCTCCCCTCTAATTCTTTTCTTTTGTTTATGCTGCAAATATCTCAGGTACTCACCATTCAATTGTAGACTTCACTCCCAAGTCATGAGTTGAATTTGATTTCCTCAAATTGAAGTTGGTTTAGCTAAATTTGAGTCATATTTGAATTTGAATTTCAAATTCAGCTTTGAATTAATTCAAATTTAGCTTCCGACAAGATTAACTCCAATGAGGATGAAAATTGGTGGACTAACTCAGAAAAATGTGCTGAGTTTGAATATGAAATTAAATTCTGAATCCAAATGATGAAAGTAACCAAAATTTGAATTTGCATTCAACTTAGCCCTTTTTACAAAAGTATCAAAAAGTGCCTCAAAAGGATTTGAACTCTCATGAAACTTGGCATGGGCACTCCTAAGAATGTTTAGACCCTAATGGTGACCTAAGTCTCTCATGTTTATATGTGTGAGATCCTACTTTTAGATTTGTGAGTTCTTCCTCTAATCAACCTCTTGATGGTGGTTACTTACTCTTCACATGTGTTCATGAGCTATCCACAAAATGAGCTGGTTTGTGGTGATGTGATGAACACTCTAGCAAGTAAAATTTTGGGGCTTTTACATTGATTAAGCTCTACATGTTGCGGTAAACAATCGGTAGCTGCTACTCGATAAGGATAAATAATCGCCCGCATGATGGATGAACGACAAAGGTCTTTAGATAGATTCACATAGTTTTTTTGTTACACCTTTTCCCATGGCCTGCTCGCTTGACTCACGAACCTCAGTAGCAGAGACGCAGAGTCCTCGCTCGCTCCAACTACCGCCGTGCCAATTTTCTAGTCCCGCTTTGCAGTTTGCACTCGATTCCATGCAGCAAGGAAGGCCTCTACCCCAGCTTACAGAACAAACGCACGACTGACACCTCCACGCACACCCGGCAAGCATTACATTTGGCAACCTGGCATTGGCCTTGGCAACTTCAATATACAGTACAACTATCTTGCGATCTAACGGACAAACCACAGGGCAATTTAAAACAACACAACGGTTTACTTGAAAACAATTTATGAAGCTTTCAAGGCCTCGAGCTGGAGCTTGCCGTCGTCGCTCTCCAGCTGCTCCGGATCGGCGAATCTTCGCACGTTACTTCAGCTAGCTCATATGGCAGACTGCCAGCAATATATGGCAGCTAGCTACAAGCTTCCGATCGAGGTACTACCCACTACTGCACAAGTTTTTGTTTGTTCGCACGAAACTCCCTGGTGAACCTGTAAATTGAAGTTAGTTTGCTGTGGCGGCCGCCATCTCCAGCTGCCGCTTCTCTTTTGTGGCGGTGGCGGCATCTTCGGCCTTCAGGCCATCTTCATCCGTCACGCCGAACAGCTTGCCCATCCCTTCCAGCGTCCGTCCGCGGGTCTCTGGGAGATAGAAGAAGAAGAACACGAACGCAAGTACCGCCATGCCGGCGTAGAGGAAGAAGCCGCCGCCGATGGTGATGGCGTTGGACAGGGAGATGAAGGTCATGGACACCACGCCGCTGGTCACGCGGTTGCTGGCCACGCCGAGCGCGCAGCCGAGCGCACGCACGTGCAGCGGGAAGATCTCCGAGCTGTACACCCACGTGATGGGCCCGAGGCCGATGGAGAAGAAGGCCACGTAGGCCATGGTGGACGCGATGGCCACGCCGATGGCCCACGGGACCTTGGTGTCGGGGCTGTGACCGACGACGGTGAGCCCCATCCCGAGGCAGACGAGAGAGAGGATCATCCCTCCGACGCTGCTCAGGAGCAGCGGCCGCCGGCCGACCCTGTCGAGCAGGAACGTCGCCACCAGGATGAAGAGCGTCTTGGTGACGCCCACGGCGCAGGTGGCGCCCAGGAGCTTTGTGTCGCTGGTGATGCCCGCGGCCTTGAACACGCGTGGGCTGTAGAGCACCACGGCGTCGATGCCGGACGCCTGCTGGAAGAAGTGGATGCCGATCCCTGAGAGGAGGATGCGCCGCATGGCCGGGGTCGGCGACAGGATGAGCTCCTTCCACACCCGCGACTCCTCGTCGCCGCCCCCCCTGTTGGGCACGGTCACCACGTCGCCGTCGAGTTCCGCGGGGATGCCAGCGGCAGCCTTGATGTCCGCGAGCCTCTCCGCCGCCTCCTCGGGCGTGTCGGAGGTCTTATCTAGCACGACCTTGGCGTCTGCGAGACGGCCCTTCATGACGAGCCACCGGGGCGACTCCGGCATGCCAAGCACCATGAAGGCAAGCACGACGGACGGCACCGCGCCTATGCCGAGCATGACGCGCCAGTTGATGTTCTGCGGGAGGCGGGCGAACGCGTAGTTGGACACGTAGCCGAGGAGTATGCCGAAGTTGATGAACACCTCCGGGAACGAGGTGAGGAAGCCGCGGGCCGACGCGGGGGACACCTCGGCCGTGTACACCGGCGCGATCATCAGCGCGTACCCCACGCCGATGCCGGCCACGAAGCGGCCGAACATGAGCATCACGTAGTTGACCGCGAAGCCCATGACGAACGCGCCGGCGAAGAAGATCACCGCCGCCAAGACGATGGTGTAGCGGCGGCCGATCCAGTCGGACGTCCGACCCGCCGCGAAGGAGCCGACGAGGGAGTAGACGTTCAGGATGCCCATCAGGACCTCCAGCTGGACGTCGCTGATGTTCAAGTCCTTCTTGATGTACAGTGACGCCCCACTCATCACTCCGATATCTGCAAGACACACATGGCATGAGCCCATGCAAATAACGGCAAAGCAGGGGACTCCGTACTACTCCATGGCATAATCACACAGTCGTAGTGCGTACTAGCAAGCTAGAGCAAAGTGAATGTGTGGACTTACCATAGCCGAGGAGGATGGAGGTCATGGAGGCGAGGATAGCGCAGGCGAAGGCGAACTTGACGTTGCCCTTCTTCTTGGGCACGACGGCCGCCGGCAGCTCGTCGGAAGCCATTGTTGACGCTTGTCGTTCTGCTCTGTGAATTGTGCAGAGAACGTTATGCTAGTCAATGGTTTGGTGGTACTCAAGCTCAAGCGAGCTCGTTCCTGTGTGGCAGGGGATGCAGTGCAATTCTGGATCACAGCAGGGGATACAATATATAGGCGGAGGAGTCAGGATCTGATCGCCGCTGCTGGTCGGCTCCACCAAAGAAGTTTCAAAGGAGGAACAGGACAGGTGGAGCCACTTAGCAGTCAACGATGATGTGGTGCTCATGTTCTTGTTTTCTCATCTACTATACTGGATGACACTGGGTCCCTAGTCTGACACCTCTTGGTTCACACCGGAACCGCGTTTCTTGATTTTCTTACTTGGGTACGGCCAAAATGGGACAACGGCTCGTTCTATAAGCTGAATTAGGTAATGCAAGTAACAATAAACAAAGCGTAAAGGGGATCACTGATTGTTATGTCTGTTTTATCACTAGTATATGATTTCTTTTGGATAAACATCCAACAAGAGGGGAAAAGGTAACTCTAAAAAGTGCACCCCTAGAAGACTTTTCGGTATGCATGCCAAAGATCATTTTTGTGCGGTATTAGCTAAAGGATACCCGACCCTTCCACTGCAAGACAAAGTAAGTAGTTGTAATAACCCATGGTTTAGGATATTTTTCATGTTTTAAATAATGGTTCCTATTTTTTAGAAATACTGACCAGTATTTTAATCCGTTGGTGTAGATTTTTATCTTTTACTCACCAGTATTGACTAGTATTTTGTTAAGCCTAGGAAAAATAAAAGTAGTAGAATAGTAACTATTTTTATAGTTACACTAGTAATCTGATTAATCTATTATATTTATTAATTTAGGTAATAATTATGAATAAGTTATGACTAATGGATAAACCGGCTTGTTAACTGCCCATCATGGAAGAAAATGCAGATTATTAAATTAATATTTTAGTTCCAAATTACACTCAAAATACTAGTTAGTAGTTTCAAGAGGATACGGACCATTATTTTATATTGTAAAAGTCATTTGGTTTAAATAAACTAGTAAGCCGTGTTTGGTATGTCGGCCTATAGCATGTGATTTCGTTTGTGGCATTATATTTTTTTTAAAACGCAGAAACACAGCTCATGCGTCTTGAGATATTTTGTCATGTCGGCCATGTGCACCTGCAATAGGTTACTAGCCCTGTAGTTGCAGGTTGCAAGTACGTTCACATGTCATTCAGATAACTTTGACATCGGACGTTGGATCTTGTCACGAAACAAAACGAAAGAAAACAGAGGAATAGGAATAATCACAGGCTAAGAAGACCACGGCCTACCAACTAGAGGTGGGAGTGGGGCCGGGCCGGGCCGGCACGGCCCGAAATTTTTGTGCTTTGGGCCGATTCGGCCCGCGGCCCGAAAGCACGCCAGACCTTTTCGGGCCGGGCCGGCCGGCCCGAATTATCAAACTGGCGGCCCGAGAATGGCACGCGGCCCGGCGGGCCTATTTCGGGCCGGGCCCGGTCCAAGCACGGCCCGATAACAGAAAAATTCAAATAATTCAAAAAAAATCTGTAAAATCGAAAAAAATTCAAAAAAAATCTGTAAAACCGAAAAAAAATAAAAAATCCATAAAAAAATCAGGAAAATTCAAAAAAATTACAAATAAATCTAAAAAACCAAAAAAATATAGAGAAAATTCTAAAAAATTCGGACTTTTTTCAGACATTTCGGGCCAATTTCGGGCTGATGGGCCTTTTCGGGCCGATGGGCCAATTTCGGGCCGGACCGGCCCAAGCACGGCCCGAAACTCAATTTCGGGCCGGGCCGCCCGAAGCCTCCAAACCTGGGCACGGCACGGCCCGAAATCCCGTGCCGGGCCGGCCCAGCCCGAATCTATTTTGGGCCATTTTCGTGCCTGGGCCGTGCTGGCCCGTCGGGCTTCGGCCCGCCCGAATTTGGCCCGGCCCATCTCCCACCTCTACTACCAACTGAAATCTAATGCGCTCTTTTTGATTTTAAAGAAAAAATCTGCTTATTGGATGAAGATGTTGTTCTGGGGAAACAATGCAAGTAAAGCAGAACAAAATGAGAGATGCATTTTTAATCAACCGTGTCAATGCATATGGTGCTGGAAATGATTGCCTTTCTTATGCATCAAATAGAAGGATTTCGTCTTAGTAAGAAAGCCTTTCACATAACTGTGGGGCATACGAATTATTGCCAGATCGTGGGGTTCCTTCAATTATATGCAGGAACAACTAAGAAACCTCACAAAGTCGGTGTTAGATAGTTGTTGTCCTATTTGTTGCCAGGTTTGCGTCAACTGAGCTAATCATTTTCAAACAGAGGAAACTCTACAGATATTATAGCTACATGATTATTTAATAGCACAGTACTATGTGACTTGTTTAGGACTCGAACGGTGGTCCCGCAGCCATGTTGCAATAACATGTTTCTTTTTTAAAAAAAAACTATATGATGGAGTGTTCAAACTTCAAACGACGTCTATCATTGAGGCGGGTCAAAATTAGCTACGTGATTGCCTAATACAGTACTATGTGATTTGTTTATAACTCGCACCGAATTTCAACGAAGCTGCAATGGTCCAGCGGCCATGACGCAGTAACTTGGTTCTCTCTGTGTGCAAGTGTTCAAACGAACATCGTATCATCAAAATCAGCCGAATGCCTGGGTGGTTCTGCAGGTTGGCATCAGGACAGACACGGTGACTGGCTTTCGAAAAAAAAAAGGACAGACAGGGTGTACCTTCTTTTCTAGTACGCGCATTGCATTATCAGAATAGGGTGACGCGCCCTGCTGTCATTTTATAAACCTGGCTATCCAGACACCTAGTTTAAATTACGTGACGTCTGTTATGTTACATTAAACGATACGCGAAGTATCTCAGTAGGTCTTCTTCCCCAGATCACGAGCTGATCCTCCATGCGCGTAAATTTCGCTAATTCTCAGCGAGCATCAACCTCCAAAGCTCCACGTTTCTTGGTATGACGCGCGTAACTCGGCAGCGCCAGGGAATCTATCTTACAGCTAGGCTAGAGTACGCTTCAGAAGTTGAGATCGCCACGTCTACGTCCACGGTCCATTATTTTTTTCCTGTGACTGGCTGACAGATGCGTCCGAAATTTGCAAGAATTTCGGTCCCCATCGCGACACCGTTGCTTGGCCGCGGCAGCCCCAGCAGCGTCTTGAGCTTGGCGTGGCAAGGAGCGCGCGCGGGTCTCTGTCTGCCCGTGAGCCCGTCCCTGTCCAACGCGCTGCAAGCAGGCGAGACGCGTCGGCGTCGGTCCCAGACCTAGACGGGACGGAGGGAGGGTGGTCCTGCATCTCGTCCGTTTTTTGTTTTTTTTTTGCCTCCGTCCGAAACGCGACGCGACGTGCCGAGCCTGACGATCCCGGCCGGTCCGGTCGATCGGCAACGCACAAATCCCACCCCGCGCGAGAAGCTCACGCTCGCCGCGATTGCTGTGGAGACTGCATATGCCGACACGGGAACGGGTACCCGGACGCACGTGGCGAAGCACAGCTGGCGCTGACCGCTGACTACGGGTTTCACCGGGTCAGCAGGCAGGTCGACATGGGCAGAGCCTCGTGGACGCAACGCAACGCAAGCGAGCACACTTGCAGTTGTCGCTCAGCAGCATGGGTACTGTACCAGGCGAAGGCGATGGGACGTGCTGCGCGCGCGTTTCGCACAAGTAGCGAAGGAAGTACAGTACTGTGTTTCACGTTCGATGATGGTCGCGACAAGTCAACACGTACGCATGGGCCGTCTCGCAGATCCGCGACCCAAGCGCAGTTCACACTACGACGCCCTCGGCATTTATGCCGTGCCGAAAACGAGGTCCGTTCCATGTGTGGGCTGTGATACGAGATGACAGTCAAGGCTGCAAATATCTCTTCCCGCGAAAAAAAATCCATTTTTCGCCGTTCAGAAAAAGCGGCTTCCCTTCTGCAGATCGCTGTCTTTCATCGTGCACGGTATCAGCTTTACAGCATAGACAGGCGCCTTCCCACGTGGATAACTAATTAACCTCCTTTTTTAAATCGATTAACACGTCGTTCCGTTTATGAGCAGCCCGTCGATTTATTTAGAGCAAGTACTACTGGGTCCTAGTCCACCGGCGCAAGAAAAATCCACGTCAGACACATCCTAGGTGGAGAAGAGAGCGAGGAAGAGAGAGAACCGAAAGAATAGCGCCCGCAACCAGCCTGTTGGTGGCGTCTCGTCCTCCGCCCCCGACTTCACGCGCGCCAAATCGAAGCATAAAGCCCTAAATCCCTACCAAGCCGTCACTAATCTCCACCCCCAACTCTAGTAGGTCGCTGGTTGCAGGCCGCCGCCGGGTGCCTCTGCGAGAATGCGAGATGACAAATGGACGAGACGGTTTTTCTAGAAGACAAATGGACGGGACGAAACATTTTTTGACCGCAGAAAAAACGCCCGATTTTATTCCCCCTCTTCCTTTTCCTTGAACTCATGGCATCCAAGAAAAAGAAATGGCGCGTCCGTGTCATGAGATGCAGGGTCAACCAGGTAACCGACTAACCGCGACACTCGTCATTTTCCTCCTGTGATATTGCGTTCTCGTCCTGCCTACTCCTCGTCTCAGGCCTCTTGATGTCTCCATCTGCTTTACAACTTGGACATGGATGCAGAACATCAGTAATGGATTCGAGTCTAACCCAAACACAGTGGCCGTGGTCTTCGTCTTGCTTTGGTCACACAAGTCTGAGCTGCTGTGGAAAATCGAGGAAAGCGGTAGGGTAAGGGTCCCGGAAACTGAACAGAAACAAGACGTGCTGGCCAAAAGTTTTCCGTACTTTCGTGGGCGTGGATTTAAGTGAGGTCGAAGGGTGATCCAAAAAGATTTCAAGCTGGACCTACCCCGTCGCCGTGCTCCGTCAACGGCACGAGATTGGAAAATCAGCCCCAAGGTATCGGCTGCTTTGCCACTATAGAATGGCGTCCTAAATGATGCAGTAGTACTAGTAGTATAAAACAGCAGAGTTCTGAAGTTACTATTGATTGCCTCTTGCCAGAGGGAAGAGTTAACATCGGCGACCGAGAGGTGGCCTGAAGCTCCGGCGAGATTCCGTCTCACCCGTCATTCATTTGGCAACCGATTCGTGTATGACTCTATGAGCTGTTTGAATATTGGTTCTTGCACCGACTGAACCACTATTGCATTACTATTGGCGGTTTGCAGATCAAGCGTAGTGTATTTATTCAGGAATCAGGATGGACGTATACGGCCGATGCGACAAGCATGTCAATGTTTGCTCACCCACTGCTCGTCATCCTGCTCGTGCACACGACTCCAATCAATGGGTCAAAATCAGTTGCATTAAGAACACGTATCTGATGCAAGGGCCGTTGATCGAATCTGGTCCAACAAGCGGATCAAGAGAGTAAACTATTCGAAATGATAGGCGGCAGGGGGGAGGCTCATCTCAAGGAGCATCAACCTCTGAAATCAGATGAAGCTGGATACTAATCAGTGTCATTTTTTTAGAAGTAATCGGTGACAGTAGCTTCATCGGAAACGTGGGACACAGCTAAAAATTGTACAACACGCAGAAATTGAAATTATCGGCATAAGAGTCCAACCGTATCCAGCATTTTAAAACAGAAGACGTGCATCCGTAGAGAAAATAAAATACTCTATGGTTGTTCGATGAATAAAACACTCTGGACTACTAGCTATGATTATTTTGTCGGTTGCATACAATGAAGCTAGGCGGTACCACCGGAACAGTTTATGAAGATAATGTTGAGTAAACCATGAGAAGAGCAAAAGGAGTTTATACCATTTTTACGACAGGGATGTCTTATCTTAGAGTAAAATAAGTCTGGAGGAAATCCGCCATTAACTAATATGATCTGAGTTGGTACCAACAGAGACTATCAAGGGACAAATACATAATGTAACTTCATAGAAGATGCCCCCCGTTCAGGTTCTGCTTGTCTTGCATATGACATTGCCATAACCTGACGGCTTTAGCTGAGAGTAGCTAACATTTTTGTCTCATGGTTTTTTAATTTCCTGATTAGAGGCGGGCTTCAGTGAAGAAAAACATGTTTATTTTTTCTTATATAATATGGGCTTCAGTCCTGAAGAGTTTATTTTAGACGAACAACCCATGGCAGCATAGTTGGGCCCATCAAACTTTTGGAATACAGAACAAGATGGCCCACTATTTTGGTATTGGCAGCCCACAGACACAAGCAACGGACAAATTAATCTATTCTCGTTGTGCTCTTTTCATGGTCTTTTCAACATCTTGGGCCCTACGGTCCGAAGCAGCCCGGAAACACAGACGATCGCAATAAGCGAAAAATGGCATTCCTTTGAGCCCAGGACAACATTTCCGGCTCAGCCTTGCTCGGCTTTTTATCTATTAACAGTTAAAAAAATCCTCAACGGATAAGAGAAAAGCAAAATCAAATGTGGTGCTATGTTCTTATAGAGGAAAGACTTGTAGCATGATTCTTTCCCCAGTTTCTTTAAGGAAGAAGCTCACGCATCAAGATTCATTAACAGAACAAAAAATATAACATCCCTGAATGATGAATCCGTCGGCCTGCTACCACTAATGATTGCATAAGGAAACTACTGCAAGCCTGTATTACAAGCGTCGCAGACTTCTAAACAGCACAAGAGGACACTCCTAGTATCAGAAACAATCCTGGTACAAGTTTACATCACCCAGAACAGTCCAGCGTTTGCAGATGCATTAGTCCTTCCTTCATCTTAATTGCCGGTGCCCAGCCAAGGGTCCCCCAAAAAGCTTGAGATGTTCCGCTTTGCTTCCTTTTTTTACAATACCTTACTAGAAGGAAGAACGACAGGCTCTTCCCATAAGAAAAAGAAAAAATGTCACTTTCGAAAACGAAGATTAACTTCAGTCCCGTAAACTTCTGTCTGCAACGAGGTTGGTCACCGTTGTCGTCAGTTTCTGCATCTTTTTTTGTAAGAAAAAATGGCAAGTGCTCTGTGGGGGGGAGGAAAAGTAGCAGTAAATACAAAACTTGAAAAAAGTCTTAGATAACAGGCGGGGAGAGACCCCAAGGCCCGGTCCGAGGTAGTTCAGCGACTCTCTCACTCATCGAGCTATTATTGGTGGCATCAGATGCCACAGGTCCCGGCCAGGCCCTACCGCACTAGCCCTCTCTCTCTACACGCGTTCAACGAAACCGGCTGGCCTATCCCCTATAACGAACCAATCCCAGATTCCTGGACGAATATACTGTTCAGTACAGCTGCTTCTGCTGCGCACGCCATGTGCATGCATGGAGGAGTACGCATGGTACCTCTGTCTCTGAGCCTCCGGCTGACAGCACCGTATAGTACATTCCGTTGTAGCGGCGTCCATCGGCAGATAATTGACCGAGAAGCGAGGATCAGAAACGGTGTCGCGCGTCGTGTCGCGCCATCGCCTCGTACCAACCGCTGTGAAGAATGCCGATCGTCGAGGCGGCGGCGCTAGCTGCACGTGTCGAGCGCGTAAGCGAGCAACGCTGTTCGTGTGGCAGTGCACGGGCGTGCCAGTGCAGGAGGATAGGCCTGGCACGGTGAGTGCATGCCTCGCGGCGGCCCACCCCCTGAGGTCGACGGCCGAACACACCAACACACACAGGGACAATAAAGGCGGGGGCTCTGCAGGACTGCGCGGCTCCATGTGTTGGTGTTTCTTCTCGCTGCTGTCGAACGAGAGGCTGGCGCGCGGCCACCGCGACGAGCCACCACACGCTCGACTCACGCCGTACCTGCGGTCGCGTGCGTCGTCGGCATGCAGCGCCGTGCACGCTCGACAGGTCATCTCCTGTGCAGTACCGACCGGCATGCATGCACCGCAGCAGAAAGTGGATGACGGGTTGCGTGGGGCTCGGCGGCCGGCAGCCCGTGGACGCCGCGCACTGTTGGGATAGATAAGGTTCGGCTCTTCCACTCCGGTTCACCAGGACTGGACGCTGGACGCACCAGAACATCCCAATGCCGGCACGAAGCGGGACGCAGCGCGCGCGGCGCGCAGGGGTCCCCCCGTATGCTAGGCGCGCGCGCTAACCCCTCGCCGCGCGTTCTCACCTCGCGCGGCCCCGCCCCTGATATTTCGCTCCACGGCGCACGCGGTCCGCACTCGCGCGCGCTGCCAGTAACCGACCCCGTCGATGCACACCGGCACACGTCCGTCGCGAGCGCCATCATGTGGTAGCACACATGACATTTGACCGCGACGTCGAGAGATGCCAGGGGTTGGAGACCTGCATACGCCGAGGGAACGTACGGCGGCTCGACACCTGGCTACCGGCGCAGCCGTAGCCCGTAGTGGCTATCTACAGCATACGGTCTGGTCTGGCCGCGTGAAGTCTAGTCTAGTCTAGTCTGCACGAACTGGCTCCGGTCCATGCAGATTGAAAGTGCAAAGTCGCGTCGGGGGCGCAGGCTTTTCGCTCGCCCTGGCCGGACTGCTGGCGTGCCCGCCGGCCGGCCGCTTTGGTGTCTCCTGTCGAGTCCGCGCGCGCGGTGGCCTGCTTTATCCCGTTGCAGGGAGGGACGCGTGTGGCCTCGTCGTGATCGACGTGGGTGCTGTTCCAGCGGCTCGTTCCTTCTTCGCTCGTCGCCTTTCCCGTATCAGGTGTGTCCAGAACTAGCGCCGCGCCGTTGCGGAAGCCTGAAATGGCTTGGGCACTCGATCGCGTGTTCGACCGAGAGTGACAGCGCTGTATCAGGTACCAGCGATCATGCATTCTCCGGATTTCGCGAAGAAGCTGCTGCCGGGCGGCGCGGCCGTCTCTCTTTCGGGGCATTTGCTTCGATTGATCATTATGTCTGATGATGCGAGTGGGTGACGATCGTTTTGCATCAGATCCAGAGAATTTCTTTCCATCGTTTACGCGTCCACGAATACCTGAACAGCCGCTCTGGAATACCAACCCAACAACGACAAAGATACACGGCGATGTGACGGATCGACCTCGTTGGTTTCATCTTGAGCAAAGGTGGCGGCGTCGTGGCAGTTCGTGGTTAGTCTCGCCCGTTAGCCACGGCGCGTATTTTCCGCGCTTTTTGTTTGTGGCTAACGACCTCATGCGTTTGATTGATTGGCTTGATCGCCTGCGTTAGGTCAGCGTTTGTGACTAAGCTTTTTTCTTCATAAATGTAACTATATTCTTTAAAAAAGGGAAACACAAGACGAATCCAATCATTTCAAAACGTCGATTTCAAACGTTACGGATTAAATAGGGGAATGTAGAGTTGATCGTTTGAAATATCCAAATGCGCACAACCAACTTTTTTTAAGGACAAACGAAAGGCACAAATGACAGAACTGAATTGATCCATTTTTTGCATATGAGGGATAAAGTAAACCCAAAAATAGTTCGGGGTCCAATAACTGAAAAGCCATTGGGAATAAATTAACTCATGTCCCTATATATTACGAAGATGGAACCGCATGCATTCACCCCCTCCACTCCTAAATTATTATTGTTGGGATAATAATTTTAGTTTAGTTTTAGAGGAGATTTGTTGTCCTAACGATAACAATTCGAGAATGGGGTATATGTGTATTAGAAGTATCAGTTTTCCTCACTGCCTTTCATAGACAGGAAAATTACAACCGTTTTGCTACAGACAACATGAGCATCTGTTGCTATATGTTATATATCTTAACCTATTCTTACAAAACGTTGGAAATTCTATTTGTTGGGGTAAAGGGGTGCCTATATATCATCTGCTCATTCTACACCACTGTGATTATGGCCACATAGAAATAAGCAATGTAAATAAGTTGTTTCCTATAGTGGGTGATATTCCAGGATCTTTTAGCAATGTAAATAAGTTGTTTCCTCTAGAAATAAGCAAGATTTGTTATCCAACCAACATCTGTTTGAGAATTAATGAAAGGCGTTGGCTATGTGCGTAGAAGTACTTCAATTCTGCTTACTGCCTTAGACAGGAAAATTACAACCGTATTTGCTACAGAAAACATGGGCATCTGTTGCTATATGTTATATATCTTACCCTATTTTCTGTTTTACAAAACATTGGAGATTTTACTGTTTAGGGTAAAGAGATATATCATCTTCTCATTATTCTACACCATTGTGATTATGGCCACATAGGAATAAACAATATAATATAAGTTTATTCCCCTAGTGGGTGATACTCCACGATCTTTTAGGGTGTGTTTGGTTTGAGTTATATGGTGGGACGGGATGGGGCGAGCCCACTTTTAATAATGTTTGTTTTGAAGACAGATGGGATGAGACGATCATCCTTAAAGAGGAATATTCCTCTCAGATGCGGGACAAAACGATCCCCCCGAAAACAGGCGGACGAGTCCGTCTCACCTCCCGCGAGCAACACGTGAGCAACGCCTGGGCTCTCTCCGGTCACCGCCTCTGAGACGAAGTTTCATATGAGGCACATATTGTGAAGAAGGTAGCCTGAAATGTAACAAATCAATATGAGCAGTTTATTTGTAGTTTGTTTACAGTTTAATCACAATGTTGTCATGTTTGTCAATATTGTCATGTTTATATTTATATAAAAAGATAATTATACTCATATGTCTCTATCCTATCCCTTCATTCAAACATGAGACAATACCATTTCGTCCCATATTATCTTCCGAACCAAATAGAAAACTAGGACCATACCATCGCACAAGACAAATAAAAAATAGGACCATCCCACCCCTGAAAACTAGGATGGATCTAACCCATCCCACCTTGTCTCCGAACCAAACACATCTTAGTTGTCGGGGACAATTTTATTTCAAACCTTGGAACGAATATGTTCAATCTTACCAAGTAACTTTGTTTTTTGGTAAAAATGAAAGATTTTTAAAATCTCATATATTTAACATAGTTTGACCTTTATTTTCTTATTTTCCATATATACAAAGTAAAACTTTGTGAAAGTTTTATTTTTTATGTACAATGTTAGATGTTTTTTCCTCACCTCATCCTCGTGTGCCCACACCTGTAACCATATTTAAATGTGCTATCCAAAGTTCAGGTAGGATTAATGCATACCGTAGTTTTTCCTCTAAAAAAGAAAAAATAAAGTAGTTGTTTTGAAGCCGAATTAATTTGATCACTCCTCACTGATACCGACTCCTTTTCATCCATTTTTGCCATGATAAAAAGACTGCAGGCATTCTCTATTCTGTTTATTATTCTTTAATAACTTTTTGCAGTGAATCAGGTAATGTTTCCATGGATTCTTTAGTCTAGTGTACTTCCATCAAAAAGAGCTGTGATGCTGGAGGAGTAAACAGATCGAGGGATGCAACTTCTTGTTCGGTGCGTTACCATCTTGTTTCCTGTACGAGGACCTAAACATATCACGAATTAAAGACTATAATCTTTGACAATCTATCTTCCGTATTCACATTTTGCAGTGAATGAGGTAATGTTTCTATGGATTCTTTAGTCCAGTGTATTTCCATCAAAAAGAGCTATGCTGGAGGAGTAAACAGATCGAGTGATGCATGCAACTTCTTGTTCGATGCGTTACCATCTTGTTTCCTGTACGAGGACCTAAACATATCACGAATTAAGGACAATAATCTTTGACAATCTATCTTTTGTATTTACATTCTTTCAGTCACGAGGTCAAAATGATCGCTTGCATCTCTGCTATGACGATTCTCAAAAATACACGAATGCACACTGCATATGCATGTTGCCCATCTCGGCCGATCGAAATAGGACAGTAGTCAAGATGCCAAACGATAGTATACACATCTGAAAATTCAATTCAAGTACTAGCAACTAGCTGGCTAATATTTTGCCACTAATAACATGATTTATGTACATAATTAAACACGCACACTTCGAAATCAGGACAGAAATGACTGGCTTTAGCTAGAATCTGAGACACATCGCTTACATCAGTCCATACAGGCTAAACCACTCGACCACGGTGTTGTCAGCGTAGGCGTAGTCCACTACGTCCGGGACATAGATCAGGTCGTCGTCCCCCAGGCGATCAACGCCGCCGACGCCCGGCTGCTGGTGGCAGGTGCCCGTGGAGAACGACGAGGTCGGGCTCCCGCTGCTGACGAGGCGGCCCATGATGTCTCCGCCGTCGGCGGAGACCGCGTGGCCCCCGGCGGACCTGAGCCGCGTCAGCTCCTCCTCCGCGATCACCAGTCTTTCCTTCAGCCTCAGGACCTGACATGCGTGTACAAAACAATGGTCAACATGTAATCCCAAGTCCTCCGGCACCTCAATCACTGCGCGAACTTCAATAGAAAAAAGCTTAGGGAGGAATGGAAGCAGAACAAGAATGCACCGTGTTTGTTTGGCTCCTTACCTCGTTCTCGAGGTGGCATTTGTGGAGAATGGCGCCGTCGTGCGCCTGCTTGAGCTTGGCGAACTCCTCCTCCAGGAGCTTGCTCTTGTGGCGGGCGCGGCGGTTCTGGAACCAGACGGCGACTTGCTTGGGGTCCAGCCCGAGCTCAGCGGCCAGGTGAACCTTTCGGCCGGTCTCCAGCTTCCGCTCCTCCCGGAAGCTCAGCTCCAGCATCTCCACCTGCTCGTCGCTCAGCCGCCGCTTCTTGAGGTCCCCCGCGTCAACCTCGCCGCCGCACCGCGCAGCACGCCGCCTCCTGCGCCGCGCTCTCGGTCTCTCCCCCTGCGCCGCGACTGCAACAAAAAAGAACCACCAGTCACAGGCATGTCCTGGCACCGGAGCTACTGTTTGCATGCGCAGAGCACATGCAAACAGCTCGCTAGAGATGATGCAGGAACGGGACGTGCGCGCTTACATACCGTTGGCCGCCAGGAGGGAAGAGTCCACGAAGGAGGAAGAAAAGAGCTGGTGCTGCTGCTCCTCGTATTGCTCCATGCTTTGTCTATTCTCCCGACCGGATCAGCAGTAGCAACGCCTTGCTCAGTCACTCTGTCTGTCTCCTTGCCCAAGTGCGAGGTGATCTTGAGCTAGCCGATCGAGAAGAGAGAAGAAGAGACGGGACGGTGGTGTGGTGTGCTGTGGTTGTGCGAGGACAGGACAGGAGGAACTGGATCAAGGAGGAAGGGAGGACCACAAGGCACTGAGTTGGTCTTAAGTAAGGAGGGGTGCGTGTCTCGAGAGAGACCTAGGAGTAATATATATAAGGTAGCAAAGGTACGCGGGCGCAACGCCGGCGGGGCTCTCCGGCGGGTAGGTGATGATAGCTTTCCCTGTCATCGATCAGGCCATGGATGGATTGATGCGCATCACCGAACCTTTATTTTCTTCCAGAGTTACATGGCCGCAGTACTACCCTGTCATGGACTCGTGCAGAAAGGGTACTGCCTACAGGAGTGAGTACACAGCCGCGATTTCATTTCCAAGTTTGAAAAAGAAAATTCTTTTTCGGGTAAATTAAAGATTCATTTGTTTTTTTAAAAAAGAGAAAAAATTCTTTGATCTGCTGATTTCGTGTCATACCTTCTTTCCTAACAGCATGAAATACTTACCTAATTAGAAGCGTGCATTGCATGTGTTTATATGTACAGTTATTTAATGTGCGACACTCGTCTCGAAGTTTACAATGTGTTCGATGAAGCACATGTGCAACGACCAAATGTTAAGCTCTTATTGTTTTTTACTTTCCTTTCTTGATTTTACTCGGCCGTAGAGTTGAAGTAGGGGCCGGAGATGCACGGTGTGCCAATGCTTAATTTGGTGATTAGTGGGGACTGCACGACCTTCTAGGTTAAACATGAGTGGTCGACAAGGTGGCACTTGCTCCTGGAAAGGGCTCTCACTTTCTTAGAAAAGATTGGGGAGAGAGATTCTCTTTTCTAGCACTAGTCTTTATAGAGGAGGTAGCATGCATTTGACGGTGAAGTAGCTAGCTAATAGCCGACTATTTACCACCTTTGAAGTTGCACTGTAAAGTGAAATCGCTCCATCTCTGATCAGCTCTGTGTTTCAAAACTATACTACACTGTCACTGATTTCAAAACATTTATAGAATAATACAGCGCTTCCTAATATAGTTTTAGAGCAACTTTGAACAGAAAACTATACGATATTTTTAAAAAGTTTAAACACTACAGGTACAAGAAAACTCTCAGCCGCTGACATACAAGTATATGCAAGCACACTTTTGGCGTGAAATTTACTGCCATTCCCACAAGTATTAGCCCGTGTTCATTCCCCGACAGGATTAAGATTTGTATCCTACATTCCTTCCAGAACTGGAAATAATTATTAGGTGCCAAGATTGAAATATATGCAGCAGATTATTTCGTTCTTGTTAATGGGCTGTCTCAACCATAATACATAAAATTGGACAAAAGAAATCGATATGATATCTTTGGAATACGAAATGTGGAATTTCATTACTTATTACAGACATATGATGAAGGTAGTGAGAGGAAAGCAAAAATTTATCGGGATATACCATGTTAGTATCTTATCGAACAAGTAACCAGGATATACCATGAAAGAAAAAGCTCGCTAACAAAGTAATAAAGATTAAAGGAGGAAGCTTGTCGAGCCAATAACACACGCCGAGTCACGCACCGGGACGCATCTTATCAACGCAGACGAGGAGAGCTAGCGCATACGGTGATGCCGTGCCACGCATGGAACGAGCAGCATGCACACACACATGCAGTAAGACGGATATGAGATATTTCTTTCGAGCTTCGACGAAGGATAGACGACAACGCATGGACAAAAAAGCTTGGACAAGCAAGGCAACGCATGGATAATTTGCCAGGTGAGGGGGAAAAGGAACAGTGGATAAGGCTACGACGACGCTAGCTCTAGCCCTAGTTGGCGCCACAACGAAGCAAGCAAAGCGATCCCTGTGGGGATAGCTAGCCCGGGAGACAAGGGGCGTAGGCACATGGGCTGCACCGGGGCGGGCGCGCCATAGCCTGCTGCCAGTGTGGCCGGAATGAATTGGGATCTCCACGCGTCGCGCGGCGCGCGCGGGACCACGCCGTCGGACGTGTCGCCACCCGCGGCCGCGCCCCCGCCGATCCGGGGAGGACGAACGGCTGCCCATGCATCCCTCTTCTTTTCGTGCTCCGGGATTCCAAACGCAGCCACTGCTCACCGGTTGATTAGTCGTCGCGGTAGCAGACCGGAACCAGACTGCAACCCTCGTGAGATCTTCCCGTCGCTGACAAGCGGACCCGGTGCCGTCAATCTGTGTTGAGATGTGTAAAGCAGAATGAAGCGTTCCGTTGTCTATTTACACTGTCAACTGCAAGTGCTGCTAGTATTTTAAGCCTGCTAGCTCTTGGAGTGTGAGAACATATCGGGATTTGAGAGCTGCTAGCTCTTGGAGCAGGTCTGAGTACAGTGCACACCAACAGTAGTGTCATTTTGGATTTCTACCGGCCCGACTTTTTTCCCGACGCGACAAAAGAAGTTTATCTGGCGGCATGATTCACGAACAGATCCCTTGCCTACTCAGCAATTGTCCAGCAGATGCCACACTCCATTTCTTTGAACTGTAAAGCCGGACCAGGACCATGGAATAACTAGACGGGATACTACTGAAGTTCTTCGAATCCAACTCACTCACGACAGCCGATCTCTCGATCTCCCTGGTGATTGCACATGTCCGGGAAAGCGTGCAGTTTCCCATGAAATCGGATGGTCCTGCACTGCACGCCCTGTCTGCTAGGAAAATTTCGAACTGTTCGAGTACAGCACGCGGAGACGACACACACCAGCTCACCCTTTCTCCTTTCGGCAAGTTTTCGATTCCGTCCTTTCCTGTGCTGACCTGTGCCTTGTGCGTTCCGGGTAAGGGACTGATTCAATCCTTCGCAAGATCGATGTGAATTTAATCCCTTTCAATCCACTTGATTCCCCTCCTATTCCATTCTAACCGAACGAGCCCTAAGCCTTATCTTATCCGCTCGGCGTCGGACGCGCACCTCCCCGTTTGGGAACGCAGGCATCAGATGGCGAGGCCGTGGAGCCAAATCAGCCGACGTTCAAGGCAGCTGGAGCCTGCCGGCGACGGCAGCGTCCCCACGTGGACGAAGCCGTTGGCTGCAAGGAACGACATATAGACTTATCGGTTCAGATTATCCGATCTGCGTTGTCAGCCGGCCGGCGGTGTCAGCATAGGTTCAAAGAGAACTTTACTGAGATTTCGATTGTCCCATGATATTGCATGCATGAACCTGTACATGTTCACTTCAGCAGAGAGTTCATACGTGTGTTAAATGCATAGCTGATAACAATTTTTTTAGAGTTAAAAGCTTCTCTTTTACGGTGTATATATATTACGTGATGGGTTTCAGAGACATTTTATTTTGTGATCTCAAATGCTGACAAACTATAGGAGGAAACCTTATATTCAAATACATCGTGTCACGGTACATGAGCATAATTTTTCATCGCGTAAAAACATAAGCAAATAAATCCATAACATACAAAGGATTGCAAATGCAGCAGCCGCATCTTGCCCTATGCTGACCCTTTCAGACCTGTCTCACTAGACCCAGTAAAAAAAAGAAGTGAACTCTAAGCACGCGACTACTCTTCTTAATAGCACTCATTAGCCAATCTTAGCTGTGTGGAGGCTGTATAACATGTTCTTTAATCTTTACACACACATCTAGGCTGTTTCCAATCGAGATTGGATGCGGTATTAGCTAACGGAGCAGCGGTAAGGACACTTGTCTACACGAGATAGGGACCAATACAGTACTAATCCCAAATGATCATCATGTGCTCGATTCCCCTCACATGCTCCGTGATCTCCCCTCGCATGCTCCGTGATCTCCCCTCGCAACGCGCTAACACCGGCTGCGCTGGCGATTAATCAAATGGAGGCGCCCTTACTCCCGGACAAGCCACGCCCCTGCTTCCCAACCTCCAACTTATCGCCTTGGATCTGCCTCAAACCTGCAGCGCTCACCTTAAATTGGCGATGTAACCGAGACGTTGAGGTCAATGAATTTTAACTGAGATAAATTTGCCAAACGCGGCTGGATATTTTGTGCTACTATATGGTTTTCTCTTCATTGTATCTTACTTCATGTAACAATACTTAAAGTTCCTTGCTGAGCCATTTACTTCAGATTCGCAAGGTTTACTACTATTCTCTGCTTGCTGGTGACTTCCCTAGCTTAGTTGATTTACAGGCTTAAGATTTGATCTTTTGCTTGTACGGAACATAGACTTGCACGAACCATTTTCAATTTTCACCCTTGCGAGGCACTCAACTTTACTCTACTAGAAATCCTCCCACCTTTCCTTGAATTACGCCACTAACCACGTGATGTGACCTTAATGTCACTAGAATAACGACTCCTTTTCTCAATACCTAAGATAACATGGGATACGCGCTAAGGAAGGGCAGTTAGGCAGTAGCCAGGCAGTACGTTGCCCATGGCAAGGCGAAACGTGGCAGCAATGCTTGCGATTCTTTCTCCGGCTCGTCAACCCTAAGCAGATGAATGAAGGAGCCATTTGTTTTCTCATTCCCGTACCCTGGTGATGCGGCTGTGGTAGCGATCAAGCAAACGAACCAATCTTGTGATTAACTAATGGCCCATGCTAATCTGGTGACAATAGGAAACGTTGCAAACAAAGGTGCTTGGAGTACTTGCAGAATCTTTCCAAGAAATATATAGGAGTAAATATGTGCCTGAAAGCAGAACCGGCCGGAGTGCAACCCTGGCATGCATTTGTTATCGTTGAGTGATCTAAAAGGTCTCATAATGAACTGGAATCTTGCTTGGAGTTTCAGTTTCAGGACAGTACCAACCAGTGACGGCTAATCTGACAAGTTCTTATACTTGGTTATCTTCTCAGGGAAAAGAGAGAGTGTTATTAGAATGTTTGCTCAAATTATTTTTCTCTTGCAAAATTGTCATTAGAATTTACATGAGTAAAGCTCGATTGTTTATTAATAGCTGCCCTAGCTCAGATTCCCTCTATATTGAGAAAAGATAAGATGGCATCATCTAGTGTTCTAAATTCTGCAGGACCACATAAAAGTTGCTGCTAGTTCTTACCAAACAACCAATGCAGAAAGCAGATCAAATAACATGCAAAACTTGTGGCCATATCGAGCCGCAGCATTAGTATAGAAACGACAGGCGAAAAGATGAGCAAGTTACAGGCCCTGAGGATAACATTGATTAACGGGGAACCTCGCTGCGGCCGCCACGCGAAGGATTCTCTAACCTGGCCGTGCAAGGGACACAGGGCGGCGAATCCTTCCAAATCCTATAAAGAATTTACCTGAAATAGCCGTGATGTGTCCGAATTGGGGACGTGTGCAGTTTATAAGCATTCCTTGCAGGCGTATATGACACCTGGTGTGATGACCACTGACAGTTGGCGTTGCTCCAGCCCAGCGGCATCTCATAAGCGATGTGTTGTTCTGAAGTTAAAATGTTCTGAGAATCCACAGGGATCGAGCACACCGGATCGGGAAAGGATTCCTCTTGAAGCTCTGATCGAATCTAGACTGCACCTAGGCTAATTACGAAGGCAGATGTGGCCTGCCTAGAACAAAATTTGGTCCACTACCAGGAGCATACACCCAATAGGCGCCGCCGCCGGTGACCTGACATCAAGTCCGGTGCACGCCGCCGCCGCCGCCGCGGCATGCAAGCGTAGCGATCTCCGTAGCCACCGCTTGGAAGGTTACTCAACCACAACGTTGCACATCTGCTGCAGCCGAAGCAGCCTCGGGCAACGGATATGGGCCACGGCTTGCGGAGGCGGGTTGGGGCTCCCGTGACGCCACCCTGCCTGGGTGAGGCGGCCGAATCAGCCCATTTAGTCGGGCCGACACGGCCACTTCCCAGTTCGTGGCCCATATTATCATATTTCAGTGGTACAAGGTAACAGTAGGCCGCCTCGCAATAATTGGACTCGTAGGCAGCCATGGCCCAGGTTCAGGTTCCTTTACCGAACAAGCTTCACAGAATTTCCATGGCGACTCGAGGCAGTAGCAAAGCAGCTTCCGGTGGAGCGAGGAAACTATTAGTTAATACTTATTTCGTTCTAAAATAAATGATGTTTAAGACAACTAATTTAATTTCAATTAAGTTAGATTTTTTTACTAAACATCATTAATTTTAGAACGGGAGAGTACTAAAAGGCGGCAAATGAAGTAGTATTCACCGCGTGGGAGCATAACATTCTTCAGGCCGGCGGCAACAAAACCTCTCAGGATCAGTCGTAGACGATGCAGATTGCAGCTTTGAAACTGGAAGCCACCGACAGTTTCATCTGCTTCTTGTTGCAGTAAAAGAGATGACCTGTTCATTGCGCATTCAAACATCAGGAGAGGGCGGCATGCAGCCAGCTCAGCAATCTGGCAGATGGTTCAGATGCAGGCAGCAAAGCCTGCTCCAGATTTGTCAAAGCTCCTCCACGTGTTGCCACCTGGCACGTTTTGAATCTGACCCAGCGCGCCTATGCCCATACAACAAGTCACGCAAATTCATTTCGATCCTGAATGTGCTCTGCTGCCCATTTCAAATAAAAGTTTCCGCCCCCTTTTGTTTTTTTCATCTCTGTCGCCCAGGACAAAACGGGACATCTAGTCCTTGCACCCATATGGAACTATACGACGAAGTCCAGGCTGTGGCTTGAATCTGCTGCATCTTGTTGCTCAACTTTGTAGGGTCCCTCTATTTATGCATTCATTGGTCTGTACCCTGTTGTACGCATGCAGTACAACCGGAGATGGCTCCGGGGCACCGAGAGCTTGTACACATATAGTTGGTTCCCCAAATAGACTTCCTTGCCAAATCTGACGCCGAAAACTCGCCTCTCTGAATTGAGAGTTCACATCAAGAAGCAACCAAAAGATGTGGCCAGCTTCCAGGTGTTGAAGTTACTAATTCCGTCTAGCTTCCAAAACAGGAGGTTACTGCATTTCTTGTCCTGTCCCGTAAATGCTTAGTATAAACACGCTCTACATTTGGGAGCAACCTGCCCTATGATAAGTTTTGACAAGTAAAAGCAATCGAGCTTCGCCTTCCTTATTTGAGTTGCCAGAACAGGAAAAATATCCAAAGCGAACCGTCTGCCAAAAAAAACAAGGATCTAGGTTGGCAGCTTAGGTGTGCTTTTGGCACAACAACTGGGTGTTAGGAGAACAATTCTAGTTCATTACTGAACGAAATTTTTTTATTCTGATGATAATAATTTAAAAAGGAGGAAATACTTTTGGCGAGTTTTGAGGCAGCTACCAAAGCCTCTCACACTTCGTTCCTTCAATAATGGTTGCCTCACTGATCTCCAAGTGGTTCATTTCTTGCCACACTGACTACACTACGCTCTTCTTGTCGGACGGAAGGCACTGTAGACCCGTACGACGAGGTCCACCGGAACCTCGACACGTCCGTCCTCTCCTCTTATCCTTCACCGAAAGGAACTCGACACGTCCAGTGAGAAGAATCCGGCCCGTGACGTTGGTCTCTGCAGTAACATCGACCGAACTGTGGCACGACACGCGCACGGCACAAGAGAGATCGTTTGCCGGGTGGCTGCCGAAGAAATGCTACGAGGTGCTGAATAATCGAAGAAAAAGACCTGGATTTGGGTAAAAACGAACTGAAACGTTTTTAGCCCGTCGCTGGTGAAAGTAACAGAAAACTCAGGAAATATACGGCAGTCAGCCATGGATTTTACTGCTGCCCAGAAAGGTCCTCGGCTCGTTGCTGCTGCGACGAATCCTCGTTTGATAACAACATCAGTGAAACATATTCAAGCCGCGCAGAGAACGTCAGTATCATGACTGCTACGTCGGAGAACAGAAGGCAAAGTAAACAAAAGGTATATTCATACATCTTGCACAAAATATATTCTGTGAAGCACCAAGTCTCTCAAGAAGTTTGTTGACTGGGAAAACAAAAGGTATTTACACATCTTGCACCATGCCGACTTAAGGAACAACAGGAAAAAACACCTTTCCCCCTGTCAGCATCACTGTCCTAATCTCAGATCTTTTTCCAAGAACAGCGCAGGATTAACATTGCAAGTTTACAGTAACAAAAGCAACTACTTACCCTGTTACTTGATTACATTTGAAAGGAACGGGGGGCAATCAAGGTCGGGTCAAGGTCAGGTCCCATCTTCCCCGGATAATTTCTGCTATAATGTTAACCTCAGTTTAGGTATTAGACAAAAGGCAGGATTGGAAGAAGCATCGAGCTATATACAAATCTGCATCTTACAGAGTTCTAGCTCTACCAACACATCTGCTGAAAGAATGAGCCGGATCACAAAACCCCCAAGGTTACAGAAACAAAACCTCACAGGATTGTGCGGCCGTTGGTCTTCCTCTTGCCATCCTCCCATGGGGCGGGCTGTGCAGACCCCATATCCAGCTCCCCCCTCATCATCAATGCCGGGAGGCCACCATTGGCTGTGGAGCCGCCCATGGTCCCTCCAATGCCAAGCCCAAGGAAGTCCAGGGTAGTGGGCTTTGGACCAAATAGTGGTGATGGTCCCATCAAGTCTGGCAACCCTGATGAATTCCCACTTTGATATGCCAGGCCAAGGCCTAGACTGCTGGATAGCATCGGCCTTGGCTCCATCTTCATTTGCTGCTTACTCCAGTGGCGCTCCATCTCCATTGGCTGATTACTCCAGTGTCGCTCCATCTCCATTGGCTGATTACTCCAGTTGCGCTCCATCTCCATTGGCTGATTACTCTGGTGGCGTTCCATCTCCATTTGCTGATTACTCTGGTGGCGATCCATCTCCATTTGGTGATTACTTTGGCGGTGCCCCATCTCCATTTGGTGGTGCTCCATCTCCATCTGCTGGTTACTCTGGTGGTGCCACTGTTGTCTGTTGTTATCAGTGAATCTTCCTTGAGGCAGCTTTGACGGTGGTGATGAGGAGGAGGAAGAGCCAAGGCCAAACTCCTTCAGGAATGATGAGCTCGATTGTGAAGCTCCAACCTCAGCAGCCTTCTGCAGGAGTGCGGTCGCAGACATGTGTGGTGCTGGAGGCGGAGCAAAGGTGCAGGGGTTACTTGCATTTGTCTGTGGGAATAGATGGGAAGGTGTACCGATAGCAAGGCAAAGGAAGGTGGGATCAACTCCAATAAGATCACGCAGAGATCTGCTCTGTGAAGTGGTACTAGTTGTGGCTGATGCAAACAGACCGGCGAAAGTGTTGGTCGTTGTGGATGGCGCGATGGAATTGGAAACACTGCCGCCTGCACCGCAGATAGTACTGCTGACATCTGTACCAATGGCCTCAGAGGGCGAGGGGAGGAAGCATGGAAGAATTGGAGTATCTTTGTCCAGCAGATTGGAGACCTCAAGCTCAGTATCCTTGTAATGATCACCTTCCTGGAAGCAAGTACCTTCATCTTGATCAGTTTCCTCCTCTTGCTTGGCAAGCGCAGTCGGCTCAGCAACCACCTTCGGCTCTATAACAGATAGAACAAAATAAGGAAAGAACAGGTCAGTCATCACTTACTCAGATCAATGTTCAAATGCAAAACCTAATTGGGAAACAAAAGCCGCTGATGCATGCATCACTTTCCTACTACATCAATAAGACAGACTTAAAGAGCAAGAATTCACAATAGATCTCATCTAGTCTATCTATGGACAATAAGACAAGATGCAAAAGGAGCATACCATCCACATTTGGCATCACTGCCACAACAGGCTGCTGCTGTTGTGGAAGAAATGGAGACCGTGAGCAAAGTGGTTGTGGTTCCTGAGGCAATGGAGGCTGTGAGCAAAGTGGTTGCGGTTCCTGAGGCAATGGAGGCCGTGAGCGAAGGGGCTGTGGCTCCTGCAGCAATGGAGGCGGAGACGGGTTACGTTGCGGCTCCTGTGGCAATGGAGATGGAGACGGAATGTGCTGTGGCTTCTCTGTCAGCGCCTCCACACATGAAGGCTGCTCAGTATCAGCCACAGGAGAATTCTCATTCTCCTCCTCCTCCCCCTTCTCTTTGTCCTTGTCCACATTCTCCTGAGCCTCCAAATCAGGCGGCCGAGGCGATGGCGGCGCTGGAACCGCCAGCACCCTACCAGTTTCCTCCACGAGGGCGCCGCAGAAAGCGCGATGCGTGACGAAGCTGTCCCTTCTGATCCAAAACAAGCATGCCATTTAATGAATCAAACAAGAAAGCTAAGCTATTTTTTCCCCAAGGGACCGGATTGGCCGTTGGACGATTCGAGATTTGGCTCGATTTGGGAGGGAAGGAGCGAAGGTAAGCACCTTGTGAAGAGCGTGCCGCAGTCGCAGCGGTACTCGCGGGTGCCGCAGGTCTTGGCGTGCGCCTTGAGATCGGCCTGGACGGCGTAGCGCTTGCCGCAGCGCGGGCACGCCCAGCGCTTCTCCCCGTGCTTGCGGCAGAAGTGCTTCTTGATCCCGGTGAGGTCCCCGAGGGCGCGTGCGGGGGAGTGGTGCACGCACCCGGGCTCCGGGCACACGTACACCCTCCGTCGCGGCGGCGCGGCCCCGGGCCCGCGCTGCCGCAGCCGCCACGGCAGGTTATGCCCGCGGCGGTGCAGCTGCAGATTCTGGTCCCGCTGGAACCCCTTCCCGCAGACCTCGCACACGAACCGGTTCGTCGCTAGCAGCGTCCCCGGCGACAGCGCGATCACCTCGGCGTCCGGATCTGCGAGGCGCACACGACGCGGAGCGAAAGCAAGACCACCGTCGTTAGAGGCGGCGGGAGGAACACACGCACACGCTGATTCCGAAAGCGCGGCGTCTCACCTGGCGTCCCGGGGAGGTTCCGCTTCTTCTTCACCGGCGCCGCGGGCGCCTGTGCCGGCTCGGGTTCGGGCTCCGGCTCCGGCTCCGTTGGGTTGGGCGTCATCGCGCTCCCGCTCGATCTGGCGCCCCGCTCCAGCCTCTCCCCGTCTCGCGCTCGCCGCCTCACCGGATCCCACGACTCGCGCCGGCTCCTGCTCCGAGCGCTGCGCGGCGGCGGTGGACGGGGATTTTTTTCTTTCCTCTCGTCTCTTGCTCCGTCGCCAGTTTCCTCTCTCTATCCCTTTTGGCGATTATTTTTGCGGCTTTTCTATTGGGGAAGACGCGAGACGAGACGGGGGTGAGAGTTCAGATAGGCATCCCCTCTCCTTGGTCGCGCACACACACACAGCAGCAGCCTCCCACCGCAAGCTGCCAAAGCCTACCCGGCACGCGGGGTGGGATGCCGGCCCGTGCGGCACGTGGTCGCCCCCGCCGCGCCCTGCTGCCTTTCTCGCTCGCTGGCTTGCTCGCCGAGCCCCTCCGCCTCAACAACTAGCCTCGCGGCCTCCGCCAGCAGCCGTGTACCGATCGCAGTGTAACGAAACAGCTGGCACGTACCACAGCACGGTGTGAAACCAAGCAGCGAGAGACACGACGAGTACCAAGTAGAGGTGTGCGGGAAAGACACTGGACGTGGAGTAAGGCTTTGGACGGAGGAGAGGCCAAAGCGAGCGAGACACCGAAAAGCGTAGCTGTTTGTACGGCAGAGAAAAGGGGGTTGGGTGTTCGGTTAACTTGTTAATTTATTTCCGCTAAGAACTTTGGTTATTAAAAAAGGACATCCAAATGTAACACAAAAGGTCACAACCGCACTGTTTAATGATTGGTTAATTCGATTTTATTATACGGTTAGCCTCAAATACACGGTCTAATCTATTGGATAAAAATAGCAACAAACACAAAAAAAAAGATTGAAAACATCACCTCCCCAACCATCGTCGCCTGCTCCAACACCGTCACCGTCGTTGTTGAGGACGAGGCCATCGCCCATCCCACCTTATTAGACCCTGTTGCGTCTGCACGTCACCCGCCGGTGCTCAATCGAACACAAATACGACAAGTCGTTGCTCCGTCGTGGTGTCGCGCCATAGCGCGCCATCAAGATATTGACTCATCTATATGAGAGATGCAAAAGAGAAGAGGGAGACGACTGGCGGCTAAAAGGCTGGGACGGTGGGGAGGAGAGTGGTCGAGTGGCGACTCGAGACGGGCATGGGAAGTGACGGACTCATCGATATGAGAGATGCAAAAGAGGAGAGGGAGACTACTGGCGGCTAAGAGGTTAGGACGGTGGGGAGGAGAGTGGTCGAGTGGTGGCTGGGGACGGCGTGGGAAGTGACGGATTGGGGACTTAAGTTAGGGCACAGATGGAGAGTGTTTGGGTTGGGCTGCTATTGGGCCGAGTGGGCAACAAAATATGGTTATTATCGTTAAAAATCAAACCGAACACTGATAATTAAACAAAAAATAGAAACCGCACTGCACCCATAACTGAAGGTTGATTTAACTGAGAATTACGGTTAATCCGGTTTGCGGTTTCACCGTTAATTCGAGTTACAGACCTATCGATGTTCGATGAGGTGGGGAAAAGGTTGTGCTAGTGTGTGCTGCCCTGCCCCGGCGCCAACGACGGCCGGTGCCCGCGTGACGGTGGATCGTGAGCGTGCTGCTGAGCTGGAGCGGGGGGGGGGGGGGGTCAACAGCTGCTTTAGTGCCCGCTACGTAGGGGCTGACTTGTCGTGAGTAGGGTGGCTGTGGCTGCAGACCCACGCGACGGGCCCGGGGATCGGAGTCAGTGCAAGGGCTCGTGAGCCACGGCTGGTTGCTCGCCATTATCTTATGCGGCGGACGTTGCGGCGGAGGGGTTTCGTGCGAATATCTTTGGATTTTTCTTTTGGATCCTAATGCAAGGCACTACTGCCAGTTGGTGGCCTCTTGCGTGTGGGACCGATCTGTGTCACCGTGCCACGGAAGCAAGCAACCTTTTAATGGTGTGCGAGTCTTGTAACCATTTCCTTTTCCCTCCTTTTTACTGATTTTTAAATGGGTGGAAATGGTTAGTTGGGTACCTTCAAAGCTTCTTTAGTTCCATCATATGAACTAACTTTTCTGAAATACGTGTATATTTTTTTAAAAGGCTAGTTCAATTTTTCCGAGAAGGTTCGTAAGGTACGCTAAATTGCACCCTCATTCATATAGATAAAGTGGCATTTTTCGGTCATATTTTTTGAATGGGAAATATATTCCACTTCCATTCATATGAATGGAGATCATTGTTGTGGTGGTATAAAAGGGAAGCTCCCATTTTGACCCCAACAGCAAACAACACATATAACCTTGCATGGTATCACCGGCTAGATATGCTGGGACATGGCTCACGTAGTTCTACTAAGAAAATTCAAAAACAAAGTAGAAATAATAGATCATCACAATTCGATAGCACTAAAAACATAACTGAAGTCACATTCATCTCCACACATCAGTTCTTCTCTTCTTCCCTCTCCAGAATCTCAGCATATTTGATTCCCTGATTATTTCCAACTTCAATTTTTTCCTCTTCCCCCTTAGAACCTGCAACAGGAAGCAACACAAGCCCTTTATGGTTTTTCACAGCTTTGAGAGCTGCTTTTAGCAGCAAATGAGCTCCATGTTTGTCATTTGCACCATACCATCCGTATAAAGTCCTGCCCAATATTTTGTCAGTGCAACAACATTACAAATAATATCACAAGGGTGAGATATGTTTTTATTATCAAAAGTAGCCCTGTTTTTATTATTTTACGGTCATATTATCAAGGGTGAGATATAGTTACATTTCAAGACTCTTGGCCTAGTTATAGGTTTTACGTTGGTGTTAAGCAATTTGTGAATGAAAGTGCAGGTGAGGAATAAACGGTAAAGCGAAGTATCTCATGGGAAGATAGATAGATAGATACTCCCTTCGTTCTAAAATAAATGATGTTTAGGTCAGCTAATTTAATTCAAAATGAACTAGAATTCTTATCCTAAACGTCATTTATTTTAGAACAGAAGGAATAGATAGATAGATAGATATATATATAGATAAATAATATTTTAAAAAAGGCGTACCCAGAGGGTTATTTCTAGACAGCCTTACCCCTGCCTTTGCAGAGAGGCTGGTTGGAAGCCAAGACCTCAGGACACGAGTGGAGACACACTACCACTGCGCCAGGTCCGGCCTTCAGATAAATAATATTTTATATGCATTTAATTCAGTAAAAACAGTATCCATTGAGTTGAATACTCTTGTGTTAAAAGAGCGTTTACCAATGTCTCTGAAAAACGTCGACTAATGCTTCAGATAGTGGGTTAATTATGCCGTCATGGAAAGTAAGACGTTGTACCTAGTAGAAATATTTACATCTGTGCGATACACTGATATATTGTGAAGGAGAAAACTTTGTACGAAGTGACCAAAACACATACTTACGATACGCCTCGCTCCTATTTCAATCCACGGCAGCCGTGAAGAACGCCATCATCGGTACCCCGTTTGCGTCAGGACGACATATATAAAAGTGTTTCCTGCTCCTCGTGTCGCGTGCTCCCATGCCGTTACGATAAGAAGAAGTGGCATCGGGAGTTGCTGGGGCTGAAAAGTTTTCCACCTGAAAAGCTGGTCGATCGGATGAAGAAGAAATAATCTAGCTAGTCGCCGTCAATCGCCACCAACACATTCACCTGCATACGGCTGCATTATTATCTCACGCGATGGGTTGAAGATAAGGCAATCTCCCTACCGTAATCCGATTGAACGGATGATTTCCCCGGTCCCGTCCTCTCTGAAGGGAAAGCGAGAAAGCTCAGCTCCGCAACAAAAGGATCGGATACACGCAACGTCCAAGGAGCACAGGACAAATGGAGCATATGCAGCAGTCCAATCGTTCGGCCTTTGCCAATGATGCTTGAAACACCGTGTTGGCCGACAGACGGTCTTGTACCGCTGCACAATAATGTTGTAAACTCCTTTTATTTCTCCTAAAATGCAAGGACAGATCACCTGCCATCTCGCTTCTTCAAAAAGAAAACAATAATAACAGAACAGTGATGAAAAAGTAGCGATATATAGTTTTCAGTCTGTCAGAAAATTGCATTTGGAGATCCCCCTTGTGCCTCCATACAGACACTTTACGTCATTTTAGCCGGACGACGGCAACTGATTTGACCGAAACGCCCAGCGGCCAGCACGCAGAAACCGCAATCAGAACAAATACTCGTGAAGGGCGAGTCGACGGCTCACTCTCTCTCTCTCTCTCTCTCTCTCTCTCTGGTCCAGGGTACCTGCGCTCAATGAGATCAGGCTATCAGAGAATGGCCCATCGCCTGCCCTCGCTCTTGATCACCTAACAAATCAGCTCAAGATACTCTAAGAAAGCCTCCCTTTACTCCGGGAAGGGGAAAAAAGCCATGCCGGTATTGCATAAACAGTCCACGCCAGCGGTTCCAACAGTATCCTCTTCAAGGATGCAATAGTACTGCTGGGCCTATTGGCTGTCAGACGTGCTCGTGCAGCCGGTCAAATAAAACAGCACACCTGGATGGACATTTCGCAACAGAGAACACATATTTTCCCTTGCTTTCGAGGACAACCAAGGCAAGAGCTAGCAGCAAATAAATAACGACACAGCTACGGGGGAAAGACTTGCGTGGAGCCCGTGACAGCGACCTGAACGTAAGCGTCCACCCATTTTTCGCATGGAGACAGTGTAAATCGAACATGTCTGGAAAGGAAATCGTCATGGGTAGATGGGCGACAGCGACGCGGCGCTTGTGCCGAACCACCCCCGTTTCTGTACTCCTCGAAGCTTAACTCCTTTGGTGACGAAGCCCTGAGGATAACGTATATTATTAGCTTCGGTCCTGATGCGTCTCTCTGGCCTGGAGCACTCCACATCGTGCCCGTGGCGGAGCTTACCGACCTCGAAAGAGACGGGGCACCGCCGCGTCGGCGTCCGTCCGGAAACGAGAACGGGCACCGGCGGAGGCGCAACTAAATGCGAAATTTTAGAGGTGTTTTACATGTGCTGCATGATGCAGCAGAGGGGAAGGGAAGGTAACCGGTGAAGATATTTTCAGCTCCTTGCAGGGTTAGTAGGTCATGCGATCACGGACACAAGGATGATGGATTGATGGTACAGTCTCACCGGGATGGAGATGGTGGCCGAGACCTGAAGGCGAACCTTGCGCCAATCCGATTGCAGGCGAGGCGACGGACCTCTGAAGGGATTGTTCGTACCAACTTGACAGGGCCCACTCCGGCCCTCCTGCTTTGGTAACCGAATATGGGCCCAGTGTCAAGGCCGAATATTAAGCTAGCTGCCCGAACGTGGGTTTGTGTAACTCTGGGCCGAATATTAAGCTACCTGCTCGCCTCTCGTGCATTTGCATGCTGGAAGAACCACGCAGGTTCAGAAAAAGGCTCATCATGTCAGCAAAGGCACACTTCCCATTTTTTTAAACTCATTACGAGGCTTCTCGTATTCAAATGAGTTATCTACCTCGCCGATTGCAAAGCAGAAACAACGCAACACCGGTCAAGCTTTGGTGAGCTGATCATCGAGAGTACCTGCTAAGTTCTCATCGATACACAAATGACACACGGACATGTACAACAACAGAGACTGATGTACAAAAAGAACAGAAACTGCTGTGCCAAATGGACAGGAACAGCTGGCGCACTGTGCCCTAAGACCTGCAGGTGCGGTATACCTCACCCCGCATCACATCGACAGGTCCATGATCGAGTGTGTAGCGATCCGGGGCAAGATACACGCCAGTCTTCTCGAGAAGAGCCAAGCCTTCCTCCCTGCCATACCTTGAAGAATAAAGCTTCAAGTATTCTATGTCCTGCGCGGAAATGCAACAACAACAAAAAAACAGCTGTGAGAAGGAACCGACAGCTGAACGGATCGAATGAACAAGTACGGAGCTGTAAAGCTTCATTTACAGCTTATAGATGTCTAATACATCGTTGTCAGAAAATTGTGGAGTTCATGACTTCTAATATGCTTCTAAGCATGGCAACCCTTGAAAAAGACGAAGCAAAATTACAAAGACTTGGTGGATATCTAGTTCAGATGAAGCTGTCAACAATTACTTCTAATCTGAATGCTTTGTATCTCAAAGGATGAAAAACTAGTACTGTTAAAAGCAAACAATTTCAAGGAATTTTAACCTGCATGCCACTGAGAATGCGCTCTAGCCTGGTGGAAGCAACTGGTTCATGTGACGAAGAAAAGACTTCACCAGGATAGAACAGGACCCCATCGCCAGGTGGAAGACCACGCCGGAAGCATATCTGTGGCACCACCATTAAAGGGTTTGGCACATGAATAATTAAAGTTGCAAACTGAACTTCAAACTTGGGTCAATAAAGTATGATTCTTATACTAGGTTCTAACAATATATCAGAAAACAGAGAGGTTTTAATTTCCAATGTAAATAAAACCAACATATGTAGAATAATTCCAAAACCAAGACTATAATTTAAATTTTGAACAAATTACTCTAGAAATACTATTGCAATTTTTTTGCTAGAATTGTTTCTCTGTCTCAATACCGAAGCAGAGAAGTTGTCACATATCAATATAACTGGACATTTGTAGTAATTATTATTCAACATGAGCAATTAGTCGATTCAAATGTATACTCGCTTTCTCTGTTGAATTAGAAACAATGTGACCACCATAAGTAGACTCATATTGGATCTGCATTCGAGCTTAACAATAGAACACATGTCCAATAGTCATGTAGCAAAACTTGATGGTCGAGATCACCCTGGTCAGGGCGTGCACTGCACGCCACTCGTGTCGTGGGTTTGAGCCCCGGCGTGAGCAAGGGTGGAAACCACCCGTTTCAGAAAAAAAAAAACTAGCAGAACTTGAAACAGGACCTTTATACTCTCAGCAGGTTTAACATTTCGCATCATAAAGGTTAAAATAAAAATTAATGCCTTACTGGGTTTTACACGTCTCAGGAAACAATACTCGGATCATGTACTAGTGACAGGTCATTATATAAAGAGTTTTCCCATCCTCCAGCATACCTCGGCACATGGAATCATAGCCTTCTCATAGCAGTTGGTACCCCAATAAAGGAACCCTGTCCCGCCCTCCTTCCATACTCTCCACATCACTGCCCGGTGCTGGGTTCCACGCATCCCGAGGTGCCAGTTTGGTTGAGGATCTGAAGGTCCCATACAAACATATGTCCACCACTCCTAAAAAGGAAAAAAAACAGAGCAGTTCATACTTGAGTGACAAATGGATAACTTCAGGATAAAATGCGAAAACCAAATTACTTGTATTGACCACGACAAAAAGGCATCCAACTTAATAAAACTCTACACGGTCTGGGAAACAGTGTGTTTCAGGGCAGATTGTAAACCCCCCCCCCCAGAAAAAAAAAAAGATAACGACAGATAACATTATCAATGGCTATAAAAAGCTCCCAAGGGGACTATCGGCTAGGTGGGCTGAGTTGCAGAGCTCACCAGGAATCTTCAATAAGGCTGAGGCCAGTTGGGAGCCCCATTTTTCTAAAAATCTGTTAAGGGTAAATGCATAGTTTTGTGTGCACTGTCAACAGTTCCGAAATTCCTCACCATATCATTCCAACAGAGCTCACAGAAATTGATGATCTCTTCTAACCACAAGAAAGAAAATATAAATATTATATCTAACAAACAAAGAAAACAGTCAAGTCCCATCAAGAAAATACTTCAGCTATCAGTGTCCTCTGGAGGGGCTGTATCGTGACCTTTTAATTCTCTAGTACTTTAGGCGATAGCTTTTGTTGTACAAATACATCTAACATTTGGTTTCACTAATAAAAAAATGGGTTCTCATTCCCTTTTTTTAAAAAAAAATCAAGAAAAAATTTTGCTCCTTGTTCTTGATGTCTGACCACCATCAGCAGCAAATACTAAAATAAGCCTTAGTGCTGGATGACAACAAAATAACTAAAAGGTGGAAAGCACAGGCATTGTCTCACACAAAATGTTAGTAGGAAGTAGTCACCGTAATTCATAAAGGAAGATTTCTAAATTATTTGGAGGAATAGAATTGTTCTTACCTCACCAAGATCAGGTCGTAATTCTGAAACAATATCTTTCACTAAGTCCTCTCTTGTGCCAAGAACCCATTCGCTGTATAAGAAGACAGTAAATTAGAGGTTGAAGTGGTTCTTTGTGGTAACATTGTCTAAGTGTGCATCACACCATCAATACTTCTAACAGCCTCCATGATGCATATCCAAGATACACAGGGTGTCACCATGACCTCAACATGTATTGGAGCTGTATGCTCCATCAAACAGTGCAACAAGTAAACAGTAAAGATACTACAAAGGTCTTGTTAGAAGGGAAAATTGCTTCCCTCACACAGAGATGATAGCTTCATCTATTATGGTCTATTTTGTTAACATAGTAATTGGTCTACTTTTCTTAACATGGTAACTTGAATTTCCAGAACCTTGTTTATTAGATGCATAAGCTAAATTCTTAGCCCCATGATCTGTGTGACAAGAGTGTAAAATAAGGATGAAACATTAGTGATATGAACCTGATATATTATCAGGCTATCACCAGAATTGTAGTGCCAAATACTTTAAATAAAACACACTACCATGAGTGTAGATGGCAAGGGAAATTGAATTAATGGCACATTATAGTCATAAAAAGAAAACATGTCCATTTTGTTCTGTGGCAGTATATGTGCATATTTGTGCAACCATGTTGCCATCCCCACAGAAATTTAGCAACCTAGAAAAGGGAACGACTAAAATGCAGACAGGTTTTTGGTGAAATCCTGCAAAAATAACTCTCGTAGGCCACACGATCTTAATTCTATGGTCACTATATTTTTTCATTTAAGCCCCTCCACCTAGCAACGTAAATTGTAAAAAATAAAGTGTGAACACCGTTGCCAGATGGAAGGGCTTAAGTGAAAAAATGTAGTGACCATAGGATAGAGATCATGTGACCTAAAAGAATTTTTGCATCATTGCACCAAAGGGCTGTTGCATTCTAGTTGTTCCCCCTAGAAAAAATGAAAGAAATGCCAGCATCAATACGTACCTCGTGCAAAAGATCTGTGTGTGCGGACGTAGAAACTTTGGAACTTTCACAAACGCTTCAAATGTAGAAGGAGCAAGTTCAGAACCACCTGGACCTGCCCAGATCATTCAAATTGCACAGAAAAATAAGGATATATTTCAATCTTTGCTACAGAAACTTTCCCAGTGCAATGGATTCCATAGGTAAAAGATCTTAACTTCCAAAAACTAGAGAAACCAAAAAAACAATTCCAGACAGAGTGACCTAAAAAAGCCCAGTCAAAATAATTATATGTCCGTTTCATAAACATATACAAAGCTACCTAATAATTAGCTAGGCAAAACATATTAGTTAATTTAATTAGGGTGAGACTCCAGCAATTAATATCAGTACTTCACTAGTGATAAAGGGTAGTTAGGGTATCCTCACTTCATGTGTAACAGCTCATGGTTCCATATGTTCTTATCTTTGCTTCATAGCATCCATTTCCCCATCACACAGGAGAATATCAGAAGTTCTGGGCAAATCTCAATTATGGAAGTATGTTTCTAAAAGGTGGCAGTGTTCATTAAACAAAAGAATATCATATTTTGCTTATACTCACCACAATAATAAGTTGTCAAAATCCGCACATCATTTGAATATGAGTGTAACTCATTAGATATGCTGCATATTGTATCATACTGATCCACATTCAATGGCTGAAAAGTTAAAAGCAGATGTAAGCTGATCATTGGGTAATTCGTCTCCAGTAGTTGAAGGAAAAACAATTATACGTTATCATAAAGTAACAGAGAACATCTGTTTAGAATAAAGTTTTCTTCAAGAACCATTACATTTCTAGGGAGAGTAGAAGTGGTTAATTTGGCAACTTCAATGCGTTTATTCAAGCAACGAGTAGAACACGCCGCGATGGCAATGCATATACAAGTTGTCTTCACCATTCACGCTTGTACTCACTGTTGTGTTCTAATGATTGTTTACTGTCCTGGTTGCAGCTGTACTTCCCTGACTGTCATTCGCTGTTTGTGTAATATCAAATGTATCACCACAGGACATTTTATGTATTACAGGATGCAAGAACAACACAATATGACAATACCAATAGACACCATACCTAATAACCTCCCTCATCAAAATTACAACAACAACAAAGCCTTTGTCTCAAGCACGTTGAGGTAGGCTAGATATGAAACCCAGTTCATATCCATAGAAATGGCTGGTTTTGATGCTGGCTCACCAAGCCTATCACAACCCTCATCGAAATTAAACAAAAAGAATTAAAATCATATATCTTTGCATTCAGAGGAAAGACACAATTCAGCTAATGAACTAAGCCGCCAATTGGGTAATTGCCAGTAATTACACTGTAGCAGTTCCTCGGTTCAACATTGTAGAGTTAAGCAGGTCCAAATTGGACCAGAATATTGATAGTTAAGCAGTTCCAAATTGGACCAGAATATTGATATGGGATCAGAAGGCAGACCATCAGCTGAGTGACATGTCAAAGCAGGAACCTTGTACATTCCAGGCGAGCACATATTTCAACCCCATTGCCCGAGCCTAAGCTTGCATTGATGAAGTCAGGACATAGCAGGAAAGTAAGATAACTTACCTCATCCCACAAATAAAAGTAAGCTTTTGACCAATGAGGCTTCAACTTTAAGATTTCAATTTCTCTTCTCAAGGAGTTCTTCGCAGCATCAGTACTAGTGTGTGTCAAAATAGAGCCAAATTAATTAAAGTAACAAACTGAATCAGCTAAGTAAGTTGACATGAATCAGAAGGAATCCAAGCAATACCATGACAAAATAGGTGCGTAGGGTACGGCATATGCTGCCAGTCTTGGGTCAGAATAATACTCATTAGCCTTTGGATGATCAGCTGAAATAATAGAAACAAAGCAGAATAAATGATCAAATATTAGGATAAGTTTTAATTAACCACCATATTCTTTTATAAGAGAAAAGAATTTGAAAAATAAATAATACCAGGCCAAGGGCACGTATATGCTAGTATGCGCATGCCATCACCCCATCTGCAGAAAAATGGACTGATTCGATATTGCAGGAGCCACCTAAAGTGACAATCCAGTGCATCGTACCACCCTTCACTCCCATGCTCCAAACAGAAACGATCTTCAATCACAGTTTCAGATATCTAAGGTGCCGTCAAAGGAAAACATTCACACGATTACCATTCAGATATAAACTGCCAATGCCTACAAAGAAACACTGAATAGACAATAAAAAGGGCGTACCCAGTGCCGAAGGCTCCCACACATGTGGGGTCTGGGGAAGGGTTATTTCTAGACAGCCTTACCCCTACTTTTTGCAGAGAGGCTGGTTCGAACCCAAGACCTCAGGACACAAGTGGAGACACACTACCACTGCGCCAGGATCTGGCAATCAATTCAAAATGTGATTCTGATTTTGAGTTGTAAACCACAGAAATGGGAAATGTAACATAGTAAAGGGAATATTGCCAGGATACACCAAAAACAGCAGGTAAAGAGGGTGTCACTGGGAGAGTGAAATCCCAAACAGTAAGGCTTAACTTCAAGCGAACTGAAACATTGTTCATAACATCTTCATCCATCATATCTCCTAATCCATTACTCTCTTGACAGTCCCGGAGTGCTGGAACATCCAACATCCTCCTCAGTGAGGTTGAAGCAGATGTCATCCTTTGTACCTAAATTTTCTAGCTGTGTTAGAAAAAAATGATAAAGCTAGAATTTAAAATATAATATCAGAGCAGAATACCATTTCCTCTGATGATGAATAGTCTCTGGGTTCAGTGATGTCCAGAATACTTCTTAATTCTTGATATAGCCGGTACCTCTCAGATTTTGGTAAAGCTTCTGTTCTAGAACTGCCACAGGAAAATAGTCAGTAAGCAAATATAACCTATATGTCAGAGCTAAATATCACCTTGACGCTCCCGAACTAGATTGTCATTCTTGTTTCAGTTTCAGAGTGTCATAAAACTATTTCTCTGTCCTCATATTTTCATGACCTGAATCCTTCCAAATTTGTGACTGAATGCTAGCTAAGGTATATAAGAATGTACACTCATTACGTTAGACAAGGCGACAATTTTGATGCCTCGAGTAAACGCAAAGGAAAAAACTAAATAGCATCTACATAGTTGAAGGGGGGCCTTGGCGCAGCGGTAAAGTTGTTGCCTTGTGACCATGGGGTCATGGGTTCGAGTACTGGAAACAGCCTCTTATATAAATGTAGGAAAAGGCTGCGTACAAAAGACCCATGTGGGTTGGACCCTTCCCCGGACCCTGCGCAGGCGGGAGCTACATGCACCGGGCTGCCCTTTCTTTTATAGCATCTACATAGTTGCCATTCCACAATATATGTTAACTGATACCCCTTGATGTAGTATACAAGTTAACATTTGGGTCAGAGTTGGAACAAAGAATTGACATTCACGCCGAAGCATGTCTGATCAGATGGATCGCTCCCCCCCCCTCCACTGTATAAGCCTAAAATAAAAGCTCAGTTGATTGAGGGTGTAGATATACGCCTAGGACACCCAAAATCGATTTGAGGCCTTTCAGTTTCAGCTATGTTCAGTGTGGCAGATGGTCCTTTTGTGATCACTTAAAGTGGCCTGTGAACCCATAGATGCCCCACTAATCATCTTCTACATGAAATTAGGTGCCTATATATTGTCTTATTTACAACGCCACCTGGTTCCTCCTAGGCTAGTCGAGTCTGTTTCTTTTCTGTAAGCCTAAAGGAAACTACTATTTCTTATACTCTATAAAAGATGCTGTTTCTGACAGAAGAAAACAGAAACAGCAAGGAAAAACTTACTCTGCCTCTGCCTTAACAGCAGTAATGAATATTTCACCTTCATATACACCAGATGGTTTTCCACAAGGAACGTTTAATGATACCCATACTGCACTTGTCTCCCTGTACAAAGTACAAACAAAATTGAAGAAACCTTGACATATATAAGAAGAAAAATAATATTGATTGGAAAGTTAAAGAATCTACAGTACAGGAGGTGTACCCTGGATGTATGTTTATCTGAGGACTGAGTGGATCAATAGGCACAAGAGCGTCCGGTACACCTAAGATAGGCACCACACGTCGCAAAGTTATAGATTGACCAACCACTAACCTGGTACAACACTGTTGTAATCATCGAAACAGAATTGTGCAAGTGTCTGTCTTCCCTTAAAAAGAAGAGATTTCAAAGTTTTAACAAACAAACCTGTCTCCTGAGGAGGAGCAGAGATCAGTGCACTGGATTTGCACAGACCCTGCAATACCTGACGTGGCCCATGAAACCTTTGGGCGTAAAGCAATTTGAAAACTTTCTCTTTCATTTCTTGCTGCCAAAAGGTTGACCTAAAGCAAAAAAAGCATTTGAAAATGTTGAAGGAATAAAATCGAATAATAATAAGCTAAATTATGCCAAATGAAAGCACAATGAATCTGATCACAGAAGATAACTGCAATATTACAGTTTAGAGAATAATCAATACAATTGGTGAAGCATATGCCAAGTAAATGATAAAAGAAAACACTCCACATCTGAAAAAATTGAATAGCAAACATCACTATTAAAGCATTATTTTTATATAATGGCAAGGTGAAAATCTAGTTATTCTCACACCAGCGGCAATCAAATAAGATACAACTTACTTTCTCTAGAGGTCGAGGTGCTTCATTTTGGCTAACATTTGCTGTGCTAGGCATAGACCACACGTGCAAAAGATCTTCAGTGTGAACTTTTGTAGGATCAATCACACTAGCACCCAGACTCGAACCGCGTAAGCCTCCATCCACCCAGCCATAACTGGTCCCTCCTCCAGCTACACCTTCAACAGGTGGTACGGAAACATTTTGTGTCTTCCCTCCTGTGATGACACAAAGGCAGATGATCTGTAATCAAACTACAAAAGTAAAATTTAAGCACCAAGGTTCCTATTTCCTATGCATATATAAATCCCAAATTTTATATAAATATTTCTCGTTGTTAGTAAGAAAGATCACTCTGATTGCTGGGGAATAGCAATTGCAATGTGCCAAGAGGATTTCTGCTTATTGTATTTTGTGCAAGACTTCAATACTAGAACTTGAAAATACTGAGCCTGATGGTTACATGTTTTCTAGGACGCAACTCAATTGTCAACACTAGCCTACCCCAATGTGCTAGGGACAAAGACTTTGTTGTTGTTGTAACTCAATTGTCAACACTCAACACTTATGTTTCACAGAGACAATATACTAGATGAAGTTTTTTTAGTGCAGATCATCATCGGGTACTAACTGAATAGCAACTCCTCTGAACCTTATCCATCCAAACTTCCTATAATGGCTGATGTGTGAGCTACACACTAGATATTTCTTCATATAAGTATCATAAAGATACGGACGTGCACCCTTATCAGATATGAGCGAGAGTCCTTGATCTTGCATAAAGAGGGTGCTTCTCGAGCTAGGTAGCCTGTTGGGCCCGCAATGTTATTGCTTCACTAGCGTCCCTGGCTCTTTTGGTGTGATCCATTCCTATTCAAGTAGTGTTTCACGCCGGCCCGTAAACCAGATTTCCCATGCCTTTCTCTAGATATTTGCATAGTTTTGGCTTCCAGGCAGTCATGGCATAAAACGAAAGCTTGGCACGGAAACGAAGGGAATGAATGGCTCGAACCAAATGTATCGAGAAATGGCAATGCGAGATTGATGAGCATCCCCATCTAAGTGGTGAGCACTTCACATCGAGTTGACAGGCCATTCGATAACCTATTCGGTGAGTGGACTCGTATAAGTATTACCCCAGACCATTCGATAACCATCGAAGTTGTGAGCCAATTGGGCTGCCGAGAGCGCGATCGAGCTATACCCCCAGACAGAAACCCAGTTCCATCGGGCGGGAGAGGGGTGGGAGAATTAGTGGGTTACCTGAGGCGGAGTTGGAATCGCCTAGCTCCATGGTCCCGCCGACGGAGGGCCGTGGATCGGGGGAGGGCGGTGAAGCCACGGAGTTGGGAGCGGTACGGCTGGGGACGGGGGTGGAGGATCGGTCAATCGGTGGGGAAGGGGAGGGGGGCAGTTGCTGCTTGTGTTCCCAAGGCCACGAGACTCCCGATTTCCCACGGAACGGGGCGGAGAAATGACAACGAAGGGAAAAGGGAACGCCGGCGCGTGCTTCGTTCTGGAAAACTCGTCGACCTGACTTGCAAAAATGTGATACCTTTGGCACCGACCGCGGGGCGTTGGTCATCAACAGCGGAGGGAGAGATCGGATTAGTAATTTATATTCACGCCTCAGCACGATGGCTTCTTCCGGCAAAATAAAGCCAGCGCAGGCGCTAGATGGTGACACACGACGACCAATCACACGGACACCTGGTTAAGCCTGGTGCGATTCCGTAAGGCTTAACCCAATGGGTATTTCATTTTATTCTATGATATATTGCATCCATTAAACTATTGGGTACGTATTTCATTAAACTGGGAAGAAGCATCCGGAACACTCGATCCAGCAAACGCCAACCCGGTTACACTGCAGCACAAAGACGCACCTGATGTCCAGGATATTCCGGATGTCTTCTTCCTCCGTGTATGGCTGTGTCGTGATGATCAAGAGGCGATCAAGGAAGTCTGGTGGTACACCATTGCGGCGACCGGTAGTTTGTTCCGCGTATAGATGTGATCCCACGGTTTGTGGCGATGACTAGGATCGGAGCCGTGTCATTTCCCAGTGCTCGGTTCAGGAACGAGGAGCATCCGATGTCTAGCATATGGATTTCATCCATAAACAGGACACCAGGCACAATCTCAGCCTTCCCTTCCTCTCTCCACTCAGCAACTTTCGTGTCAATCTGCTCTCGAACCTCTGCACGAATTTCACCAGTATCACCAGTGAACAGTGCAAGAAATCCCCGTGTCCTGGATAGAAAATAACAGGACGGTAGAAATGAGTTGGCCGTGAGAAATTTTTTGTATCATGCATTCTAGTCAAGAAATAATTGTAGCTTTCAATTATAACTTTTGATAAAAAATGAAATGTGCTAAATGCAATTATGTCCTCGAGTGAGGAGTCCAGCCCCAGGCCCCCAGCCCCCGGATGTGAGAGTGCGCGCCGATCCGCTCCATCCGCGTCAGTTCACGGCTCTCCCGACAGCTTCTTCAGCTCCGACATGGTGCCCACCCGCGCCGCCGCCGCCGCTTCGGTGGATTCGGGGTTCAGCTTGCGGTAGGGGGCAGGGGAAATGTGAGGTTTAAGGCGAGGGCAGCGAAGGGCGAACGAGCTAGAGTTTTGTCAGAAAAATGAAGCGGATGGAAAGCTGTAAGCGAAGCAGGTTTGTGGCCCGGGTTGGGCTAATTCAGTTATCATGATATGATTACTACACGGTCCGGATTTTTGAGCCCGGTCCAGTCCACGGAAAGTCTTGTACACATCAGCATGTTGGCATTTGTACCATCAAACTTTCCGGCGGAACTAATTTACGTTAAAGTGGATCGATGCCAAGCTAGACTATAAAGACGTCTTCGTTGTCTTCTAAGTTGGTTTCTAGCTCGACTTATTAGTGAGTTGATGGTCCGCTAGGCTGGCCTTCACCATCAGACTTTCCGGTGCCGTGCTTATCTTACTGCTCTGCACTGCAAGTCGTCTATACACGCATGTCTTCTTGTGTTAGGTACTGAAACACCATGTCTTATTGTAGACGTACAGTAGTAACACTATCGTCGCATAGCAGAAATTAATCCTTCACCAACGTATCGCCCCTATAACGGCGGCATTGCTTAGGCTGAGCGCAGCGACCGCCTGTAAACAGCCCTGGCTGCCGAATATAGACGCGACCAGGTCTCCGACTGTTCGCAGCGGCACCTGTAAAGGTGAGTAATAAATTGCAGGCTTCTACAGTGCAGCGCCAAATGAAGAGGTGCACTGTTGCGCCGGTAGAAGAGGAAAAGGAAAGAGAAAGAAAGAAAAAGAGGAGGAAGAAAGGAAAGAAAAAAAGAAAAAAGATAAAGAAAGAAGAGAAGTAAAAGGGAAAGGGTAAAAAGAAAGAAGTGAGGGAAAAAGAAGAAAAGAAAGAAAAAGAAAAAATAATAAGATGAAAAGAGAGAAAAAGTAATAAAAAATTGGTGATTTTTTATAAGTTATAAATATAATATTATTAATATAAAAGTAGTTATATGCAATAATATAAAATATGAGTTAGTTATATTATATAATAAAAAATAGATGATAGTTGATAGAGGTCTCATTTAGAGGTTAACGAGTGCAGAGAATTGAACTGTAAAAGTGAGAATGTTTTAGAGGTGACTGTAAAAGACTAAAAATATTATTTTAGAGATATGATATAGAGATACACGAGTGCGAGGAGTCTTAAAACCTGTACCCGTTGCAATCGTTTTAGGACCTTTTTTTTCTTGTTTTCCGGACCCTGGAGTACAGCGCCATGGAGGAGAGTTCGTACAAAAAAGAGGTGTCACCTTTGCCTGTATTTTTCCTGACGCTGGCTGATGAATCGCAGTTACCTGATCCAGGAAAGCTACGATGATGATTGATTGCTGCTCCACGCTCTGGCCGTGGCGGGGGCGGCGGCAGCATCAGCCGACCTGTCGCCGTCGACACGCCGATGCCCTGCCAAGATTCGGAACGGGACGAGACAAATCTGCTCGTTATTTGCACGCCGCACCCACGTCCGTGTCCCTACCCCACACCCAGAACATGAACATGCACCGCTCTCCTCCTCCTCCTCCCCCCAAGGTCGTCGTCGTGGGGACCTAGACGTTGCCCGTCACCGTCCCGGCCGGCTAAGTGGTAAGCTAAACTAATCCGGCCGTGGGCAACGCGACACCTGTTCTGTCGGTGGCTGGCGCCGTGGGATTCCTGCGCCGGCCGGCTCGGGACGGCAACCTCGCCAATCGCGGCGGCATCAGCGTCGTCCTCGTCTTCGCGAGCCCCGATGCCGGATCGCGTCGTCGTGCAAAGCCTCCTCTCCTGCTCATAATAAAAGCGAGGTACGGGTTAATGTTCCTCTTGTCCGGAGAAAGCGATCCTTCGGTACCGCTAGCACAGTGTTTTCTATTGTGGCCATTTGTACTTTCCAGATTTGATGGTTGACACATAGCCAACAGAGCTCTGGGGATAGCATACCATTAGTAGAGTTTTTTACACGAAATGATCAGCGCACTCGCGACATGGTCCAGCTTAACCTCGCCACCACTGGTACAACCCGTGTGCCGGCGGCGCATGTGCGTCTCCGCACGAAGTGTGTGGTGGCCAAGTCAAATGAACTGGACACGTGGAGCCGCCAACGATCTGGTCAGCTGGAGAGAGGAGACTCCATCCGAGCCTTCCATCCCAACCCCGGGCGGAGACCGGTCGAACGAGCCTTGCCAGATTCAATGGTCCAGTCGGTGGCCTAACAACCATCAGTTCTTAACACCCGAAAGCGGGGGTACCTTGGCGTAGCAAAGCGAAACTCTACTCTCAAGCACAGCCAAAGGTGACGCCTTGGGCCTGGAACTCATCAACCGTGTTGACGCGAAAACACATTGTTAAACACGAGTACGTTTTTGTGCAGCTCCTAGCATCGCATAGCACGTGCGCGGTATGTGAAAATTATAATTTTTTATTTGACAAATTTAAAACTTCTGGGTTTCATGGGTTCAAATAAAAAATTGTCACACTTGAATTATCCTAACCTTGGCGCAGACTAGTTAGAACACCTCCTTCAATCACCGTTGGAACGAAAAAGAACGGCAGATAAGGTTTGAAACGGGGATTAGTTTTGGAGACAAGAAAATAAAGATATGAACTGTTTTTATCGATTGAGTTGTCTCAATCAGTCGATAGAGTTGTATTATCTCGTTAAAAGTTGAAGCTCTTATAAATTCTAAGTCAAACTATAATTTTCATCTCAGACCCACAAAAAACAGAACCTCGAAATCTAAATCCAACCTTCGATTTTGTTTCACTAGAAATATGTAGAAATTATAACTTCTGGTTTTACGGTACGTGAGCATTTTCTAGAGGTCATAACTTGCTCATCCGGGCTCTAAATAGGACGTTTTAAATGTTTGTTTCGATCATCTCGATAAGTGCTTCGTCATAGACACTTTAAATCAACAATTTGACTCCATCATCTTGTTTTTCCACACACCTCTGTTTCTTCAATGAAATTCAACAAAAATGCTCAGAAAATACACTCACAATCTGCAAAAGAAGTCTGGACACTAAATTTATGAAATAATCAATGTTAGCCTTAATTTCAATTATTTTAACAATAACCTGTTCGCTGGACTGACAAGTGACAATCCAGGCATCGTTTCCCTCACCTTCAACGCAATTTTGAGAAGTCTCTGCACGCGATGTGAGCATCTGTACCTGTCAAACAGCAACGATCCGGTAAACACCGGACTAAGATTGACGTTTCAATAAAAATGGAAGTTTTAATATCCCTCTATTTTGAATTATTTGACGTTGTCTAGTTTATTGAAGGTGAGGGAAAGGACGCTGGATTGTCACTTGTCAGTCCAAATCGCTGCATTACCTCGATGATTTGATCATTTCGATCACGCTTCGTCCCAGAAACTGACGACGCGCGAAGCCCTCACCAAGAACCAGGATTGTCGTCGTCACGGTTTAGTGGCCTGGACGAAACTAGGATTAACTGATCTGTGATAATTCCTTAAGGGTCTTTACTAACCTTGGTTAACGGAGTATGTAAGCACTGCGTACTGCTTTAGACCCACGTGGCTCCACTCGTTACCCGGACGTGGCAGATCTCGAGGCCCGCGCGCAGTACACTACCGCAGTACTAACAATACTAAACAAAAATGTATGGGCATCCTGCCGTGCGCTTTTCTAAGATGGCCACCATCACAAGGAAAGTTCCGGGTTCTCGAAGCCTTGCTTGCTTTCACAGAAATAGATTTTGATTCGGTGTGCAGGCAGCAATGGTTGTACGAGTAAGTCGTACAAGTATATTTACTGCTAGACGCGGCGGAGATACGTAGAACCAGTGACCATTTTTCTGGAAAAAAAACAGAGAGCTTTGAGCTTTCAAGCTTTCACCATCTGCTTCTCCCCGCAAAAGTGGAACCGGTCGCACCGTTTTCGTACTTGGAAACCAGCGAGCAAGCGGCCGTTTGGAGAAAAATCCCGCACTGCACCGCGACGCGCAAAAAACAGGGGAAACTGCTGGGAAAAAGCGTCGCCCGGCTCGCGCGCACCAGGCCAGATCCAGCCGAGCGAGCGAGCCCGAGGACCCCTCCGCCCTGTCGTCGCCGCCGCCCTCCTTCCCTCACCTGAGTCACCTCGTCACCCCGCGAGATTTTCACCGTTGCCCTTGCGCCCGTTGACGTTTCCGTCCCCGAATTCAAAACCCTCCCTCCCCGTCCTCCCTTCCTTGCCTAGGCGGCAACGCCCCCCGCCCCGGCCCTGCTTTTATAACCCAGCGGGCCGGCCTCTCCCGCGTGAGCCAGCCACCGAGGGGAGCAGCAGCCGCCTGCCGGGTCACGCCACCCAGCCGAACCCACCCTTCCGCCTCCGGGTTCGCGTGGGACGACCGGAGATGGAGGCGGAGAAGAAGCCGCCGGCCGTGTCCGACGTCGGCGCCTGGGCGATGAACGTCGTCAGCTCCGTCGGCATCATCATGGCCAACAAGCAGCTCATGTCCGCCGCCGGCTACGCATTCTCCTTCGGTACCGCCCGCGCCTTACACCCCCCTTCCCCATCTCGTTTCCCCGCCTCGCGCGACGCGGATCTGGATCCGCCGCCGTGGTCCACGAGGATTTCCGCGGATCTGATGAGGCTCTGCCCCCCTTGCCGACCCGCGCAGCCACCACGCTGACCGGATTCCACTTCACCGTCACGGCGCTCGTCGGCTGGATCTCCAACGCCACCGGCTACTCCGTCTCCAAGCACGTCCCGCTGTGGGAGCTCGTCTGGTTCTCGCTCGTCGCCAACACCTCCATCACCGGGATGAACCTCAGCCTCATGCTCAACTCGGTCGGCTTCTACCAGGTACGCTCACCGCTGCTCTCTCCCAGTCACGCCTACGCCGAGCCCCGGTTGCTCGTGTTGCTGACGGTGCGAACTTGCAGATCTCCAAGCTGAGCATGATTCCTGTGGTTTGCTTCATGGAATGGGTGCTCAACAGCAAGCACTACACCACCAAGGTCATATCAGCCGTGGTGGTCGTCGCGGCCGGCGTCGGGATTTGCACCGTCACGGATGTGGAGGTCAACGCAAAGGGGTTCGTCTGCGCTTGCGTTGCTGTGTTCTGCACGTCGCTTCAGCAGATTGTGAGCATCTTTCCTTGTTTCTGTCTTGATGCTTATACTTTTCCCCCCATTTTGCATTCCTGCTAAGAATCTGCAGAATGTTAGTTTTGGGTGGCAGAACAATACTCTGCAGTGGAATAAAAGATTTTGATACATGATTATAAAATCGAATTATAGACCTTAGTTGACACTCGTATGGCAAGGGCAAGTAGTGATGAGGTATGCTGAAATTGACCGCAAATAATTTAGTTCTGCGCATTTGATACCTTCCTTTTCTGCCCCCACCTTACTTCTCAACCTGTGGACCTGCTTTGGACGTCATTGTTGCAGCTCTATTACCATTGGTTTATGCAGAACTCCTGCCATTTTGTAGTTTACATAGCCAGGGCTATAAGAGCCTGACTCCCTTGAGGTAGAAAAATCTGCTACACAGTTCTAAATCAAAATAACAAGCACTGTGGAATAACTAAATACTTGAAGTTCTATCTTACAACATGATTTATGAGCTACTTTACACTGCATTATATGCAACATAGTTGCAGTTGTCGTTGTAGATCACTTTTCTGTCTCAAAAAAAATATTCCTGACTTTTTCTGTTATATAATTCCTTTACTAGTTAAACACCTTTTCAGAATAGCTGTAATGATCTTGAAACATGTTTTGGTCGTTTACATTTTTCTTGCTGCATACAAATGATAATGTATTTTACCTTTAGGTGGTCTGTGAACAAACAGTATGAACTTCAACATCTATGGGTGATTATTACTGAACTTTTATTATGCGTTTATGTTGTTGACAAAGCGTTAGCAATCTCACAACAACAACAACAAAGCCTTTGCCCCAAGCACATTGAGTAGGCTAGACATGAAACCCGAGTACCAAACAGAAACTTACGGAAATAAAAGAAAGAGAGAGAAGAATAAACAAAGTCTGAGTAAACTAAGATTTCTATTAAGAGCCAAATCTCTAGGTACATTTCAATCACTCAAGTACCGTTTTACCACCTCTTCCCATGTTAACCTTAGTCGCTCTTTGCCCCTCCTAATATTTTTCTACCCTTTAGGATCCCAGTATTAACCGGTGCTTCTAGGGGTCTCCATTCGATATGCCTAAACCACCTTAGTCAGTGTTGGACTAAATTCTCTTCAATTTGTGACATCCCTATCCTATCACACATTATCTCGTTTCTAATTCAATCTTTTCTTGTGTGTTCGCACATCCATCGTAGTATGCATATCTGTGACACTCATTTGTTGGACATGTTATCTTTTAGTTGGCAGTCTGAATATGAAAAAGATCCTTCTTAGGAAATTATTTTACTTAGTAGTGTCTGCACTGTTTCTCATCATGGTCTGACTCACAAGACATTCTTTGTTCTTCCCAGACAATTGGCTCCTTTCAGAAGAAGTACAACATTGGTTCGTTTGAGCTGCTGAGCAAAACTGCACCAATTCAGGCCATTTCACTTATTATACTGGGCCCATTTGTGGACTACTACCTTAACGGGCGATCATTGTTGAACTACAATTTTTCAGGAGGAGCAATTGTAAGTTTCACGTCGTCACAGTTTACACTTCTTGCTTTCTTCATGAACATTACTTTTGCTGAGTAACTTCATGTGCTAGTATGTTCAATTGATATATGATACAATCTACTATGGTTTTTTTTCATGCTTCTAGAATGAACACCCCAACTATCAGCCCACCTGTAATAAATTTGTATGGTCCCATTGACATAACTCATTCTGCCAGGAAACTGACACCGCAGTTTCTATTTTGGTTTCCCCTGTATTACTTGGCATTCTTCATGAGGGTTGCTTATTTTTAATGTCTATTTCTATTCAGTTGTACTGCATATTTTTAGTACTAGATTTTGTAGCAGTTACCTTGCAATTGCAACTAAAAAGTGCTGTTGTTCATGCTGCTTTCTGTTTTAGGGATGTAAGTCTTCCATTTTTTTGGGTCACTGTGTTGCCCCGAAACTCTCAAATTTACTAAAAAATGCACCCGCGCTCATTCGTTGCTTAAATTATTGTGGGGTTCTCCATGCTGGTTAGCCGGTCCCAAGCGCGGGTAAAGGAGTAAAGGAGGAGGGTTGTGATAGGCTTGGCGAGCCAGCATCAAAACCAGCCATTCCAAGGGATATGAAATCCAGTTTAGGTTTTATATCTAGCCTACCTCAACGTGTTTGAGACAAAGGCTTTGTTGATGTTGTTCTCCATGCTGGTTAGAAAGTAGAAACTATTACTATATGATCTAACAGCTTCTGTTTTCCATCATCTCGCAGTTCTTCATACTGCTATCGTGCTCCCTGGCCGTCTTCTGCAACATGAGTCAGTACCTCTGCATCGGCCGATTCTCAGCAACCTCCTTCCAGGTCCTGGGCCACATGAAGACCGTGTGCGTGTTGACCCTTGGCTGGATCCTGTTCGACTCGGCCCTCACCGTGAAGAACATCCTGGGAATGCTGCTCGCCGTTATGGGCATGGTGGTCTACAGCTGGGCCGTGGAGGCCGAGAAGAAGCCAACCACCACGATACCGCGGAATAAGAGCGACATGCTGGACGGTGAGGATGTGCCCCTGAAGGCCAGGGTGAGCGGCCTGCCCCTGGTCGACCTTGAAGAAGGCGATATGAAGAGCGCCCGATGACGATGATTCGTTCATTCTTCTTGTTCTTTTTCCGCGATTGTACTTGCTCGCTGGGAGTTGCTGAAGCTATGAATACTTGTTAATTTTGCCGCATTGTTGGTGGGGGAAGTAAGTCCGTAGTTGATGGCGGCCCCCAGGTTTCGACCACGTAGATGACTGTTTATTAATGGAGGTTTGTCATGGCGGGCTGGTGGGTGGAGGCTCATGTTTCCTGATGGCGTATTGGCGTGTTGTTATAGATGACAAACTTATATAATGGAATACAGGCGTTTATCAGTTTAGGGTGGGCCGTGCGCATGATCAAGCCGGCTTTGGATTTCCTTTTTGTGGTTTCGCTGTCCGGATTTGGTTGCTGAGCATGTGATTCCTTGCACCATGGCGCTGAGCGCCTGAGCCCCAGGGTCGTGGGTTTCGTCGGAGTTGCCTGTTCCACATGGGAATGTGGAGGGATCGGGCTTGCCGGTGGCACGTGTCGAGGTGGGCAGACGAGGATGTGGTCGGCAGCCAGCCATCGGCCTGCCGAGGAAGGCCATGGCCAATCACATGAACGTCCTCCTGGCACGCCGTGCTTATCATGTTGCTTCTGCATTCCTGTTGCCAAAGTTTTTTGTCAAAACCAGTGTTGCGACTTGTAACGACGGATGGATGGGCTCTAGACCAGTTTCAGGCTTGGAAATTGAAAGCAGGCCGATATTGCAGGTTGGGGATATTTTGATTCTGAAGCTGCAGCCTGCAGATGCTTTTTGGTATGGATGTGAGGATATCAGCTCCTTAAATGTCGGGTTGTGCTCATGTCTGCTGTGTTATGTATCGTCACGATTGTTATATATAGGTGGACGAATTTAAAGTGGTTTGGATCGCTGCCGTCGTGAGCATACCAGGATATTCTCAACTGAGGCTGATTATATACTCCAAGTTTAGTATAATATACTACACTTTTGACGTGACATAATACTAACTCTACCCACCTACAAACTAATATATTTGCCCTAACGACAAGAGTCAACTATAACATTTTGATGCCATATGTTACTACGAAGATACTTTGGGACCCCGGTCTCCTAGGAGATGGGGTGGGGAAAAACACATTTTGAAAAAATATGTTACTAAAAGAATACTGATTTTGAACTAAGAGAAGTTATATCTGAATCATGAGCAACAGAGCAAGCAATCATATTTGGAAAGTACTTATAATCAAGCTCCCGTGCTCCTCTTTTAGAGGAAAAATGTACCGTTTCCATATGACCAATCTAACTAGTTCTGTTCATATGTACAAGCATAGAATTTATAGTCCTTCAAAATGTTTCGGGCCATTGGCTGAGAGGAGAAAATTGAGGTATAGAGGCTAAGTGTGGTGAAAGAATTTTGTGACTCGACATAATAGATGATTACTATTTGACTCAAATTAGCATGTACTCCCTCCGGTGCACAAAAAATTGTCGTTTTGGACATGTTCTCGCATACCAAGGAAGTATTAAATAAACTTTCTTTTCATTACTATCGTAGTCCCTTTAATAGCTTGACTGGTCTACTTCACTAGTTCCCAGACCTCTCACGCAAGTTCAATTCCTAGCCACACACATTACCACGCGTTTATTACGTTTTTTTCACAAGACAAACTCCTCGGTTCTGCTTCAACATCAATTTTTTGTGCACTCATGGCTTCTGTGTAGAACGATAATTTTTTGTGCACCGGAGGGAGTATATCCGAATATTCGGGCTGAGCCAAATGGTTTGGCACACGTCCTTACCATTTTGGCTCGACACGAGCCACACGTGGCATAGAGGAGCATGTGCCCATGCCGTCGTGACCCATACGGGTTGGTTGTGCTTGGATCATCACGGGCCTATGGGCGTTCACGACACGATTTTAGCCTCGACCCACCATCAACCCATTTAAAAAATGTCATCACTGTTAATTACCATTTATCAGGGAAATTTCGGGTGGCCAATAACCACCGGATTTACTCCTAATACGCTCTGATTGGGGGCACAACCATTTTAAATTTGGTTGAGACCCCCTCTCGCACGCGCTATAAAAAAGGGGAGGTAACCGGTGTGTGGGATCATCAATACTCACACCTAACGCCTCCTACAATCCCGTAATCCCGATCCTAAGTGTGTGTTAGCGAGGGGAATGTCTCTTCGCCATCGGCCACCGGGTTCCGATATTCAGTGCCTACGTCAAGCGCCTACGCCATGTCTACCTCCTCCACTATGGCCGAAGGTATAAGCATTGAATGTTTAATTGTATTTTAGATTAATCGATCATGCTCTAATCTTGATTATGCCTAAGAACCTTGATTAGCAATGCCTAGGATTAAGCACTAAGAAAATTCTAAGTCTAACAATCACCTCATCTAACCATCGCATGTCACGAGAACCTCCTCCCCCGTCATGCCATAAAAAGGCCCTTGAAAATCCTAGGGTTATTTGTACAAGTTGCTGCTCTCCCTTCTACCTCTCATCACTCGCTCCGTCGCTAGCTTCAGTCCTCGCTTCTCTCTCTTTGCCTAGGGACTCTTGCTTGCCTTGTTGGAGAGTTGCCACACTCCCCCAATGTATCTGCTCTCTTTGCCTAGGGACTCTTTCTAGAGGATGTTATGATCAGGGGGAGCACGGTAAGGCGTGAAATAGATCTTGAAGAGAAGCAAATTTATGTACTCGTTCCTATGATTCACGAACCCTATTTCACGATACCTACTGATGATGGATCATCATTACCTAGCACTGATGATTCAACACATGTTATCATTCCTTCATTAACGACGAAAATTAGATGCTCCTATACCACAGAACCATCTCAACCTTCCGAGCATTCTGAGCCAGCTGTCGCTAATGATGAGGAACAACACCTGCCCCAACCTGTGGATGATACGCAACTTAGAATATCTCAAAGAGTGAGACGCTCGGCTATACCGAGTGAATATGAGGTCTACATGAGTGAAGAAGTTCAAATGGAGGATGATCCTACCTCATTTGAAGATGCTATGAGAAGACATCAGTCATCTGAGTGGCAAAAGGCTATGGAGGATGAGATGAGGTCAATGGACGCCAACAAAGTCTAGGAATTAGTCGAGATTTCTAATGGAGCCAAAACAGTAGACTGCAAATGGGTTTACAAAATCAAACGTGACTTTAAAGGAAAGATCGAGTGACTTTAAAGGAAAGATCGAGAAATATAAGGTCAAACATGTGGCAAAAGGATTCACTCAAAGAGAAGGTGTGGATTACAATGAAACGTTCTCACCCATCTTTAGTAAGGATTCGTTCAGAATCATTATGGCATTAGTGGCGCATTTTGTCTTAGAATTGCATCAAATGGATGTAAAAACGTTGTTTCTCAATGGGGATCTCTATGATGACATCTACATGACACAATCGAAGAGTTTTGTTATTAAAGGTAAGGAACACATGAGATGCCGATTAAGAAACTCTATTTGTGGACTTAAACAGCCCTCAAGGCAATGGTATGTCAAGTTCGATGAAATAATAAGAAAGTTTGGGTTTATGAAAACCGAGGAGGACAATTGCATATATGCTATGTTTAACAATGAGATTTATTTTTCTTGTTCTTTACGCAGATGGCATACTACTTAAGTAGTGATGTCAATTTATTGTTAGAAACTAAAAAAAATTGTTCTCAAACTTTGATATTAAGGATCTAGATGAAACTTCCTACGTGTTAGGATTCGAGATTCTCCGAGATCGCAATAAGGGGTATTAGGCCTATCTCAGAAAGCGTACTTGGATAGCGTACTCAATAAGTATGATATGTACGCTAGCAAACCTTCGTCTGCTTCAAGTTAAGTGTGATAAGTTTAGAAATTTTCATTGTCCCAGAAACCAATATGAGATTGATCAAATGAAATCGGTTTCATATGCTTCTGCTGTCGAAAGACTTATGCTCAAGTATGTACTCGTCCTGATTTAGCATTCGTAACCGGGATGCTTGGTAGATATCAGGCCAATCCATAAATTGACCACTGGAAGGCAGTTAAGAGGGCCACGTAACAAAAGGCCTCATGTTGACATTTAGTAAGTCAAACTCATTAGAGATAGTGGAATACTCAGACTCATATTTTGCGGGATGTGTGGACACTAAGAAATCCACTTCAGGTTATATCTTCACTCTCGCGAATTGAGCTATCTCGTGGAAGAGCTCCAAACAAACCGTCACTGCATCATCCACAATGCATGCCGAGTTTGTTGCATGTTATGAGGCCACAGGGCATACACTATGGCTTAAGAAATTTGTACTCGGTCTTAGAGTGGTCGACAATATGGCTTAAGAAATTTGTATCTGATCTTAGAATGGTCGACAATATTCATAAACCACTTAAGTTGTATTATGACAATGAGCCTGCAGTACTATATTCTCACAACAATAAATCAAGTGGAGCTGCCAAACACATTGATATTAAGTTATATGTTATGAAAGATAAAATCCAGAATTGCACAATTAGTCTCAAGCATATAAGTACAAAACACATGCTTGCGGATCCACTAACAAAAGGTCTTCCACCCAATGTGTTTAGAGAACACATAACCGACATGGGTTTAAGGGAGAGCCTGTGAACTATCCTCGATACTAAGGGACAAATTAAGAGTAAGGTTATTTCCAAGCATGAGACATATAGTGGTCGTCGAGTCAAACAATACGTAAATGTCTGTTTTATGCGTCGCTCTCTTTATGTTGAACGTGAAGGGATATACACTAAGTTTAGTAACTAAGACAGAAAGTTGGTAAGTTTTGTGTCCGTGATTAAGGAGGGGAATGTTAATTACCATTTGACCCCAGAAATTTTGGATGGGCAATAACCACCGGATTTACTCCCCATGCACCCTGATTGGGGGCGGCGCAACCATTTTCAATTTTGTTGAGGCCCCCTCTCGCACGCGCTATAAAAAAGAGGAGGCAGATGGTATGTGGGATCATCGATACTCACATCTAACGCCTCCTACAATCCCGCAATCCCGATCCTAAGTGTGCGTTAGCGAGGGGAAGGTCTCTTCCCCATCGGCCACTGGGTTTCGGTCTTCACTGCCTACGCCAAGCGCCTACGCCATGTCTACCTCCTCCACTATGGCCGATGGTATAAGCATTGAATGTTTAATTGTACTTTAGATTAATCGGTCATGCTCTAATCTTGATTATGCCTAAGAACCTTGATTAGCAATGCCTAGGATTAAGCACTAAGAAAATTCTAAGTCTAACAATCACCTCATCTAACCATCGCATGTCACGAGAACCTCCTCTCCCGTCATGCCATAAAAAGACCCTTGAAAATCCTAGGGTTGTTTGTACAAGTTGCTGCTCTCCCTTCTACCTCTCATCACTCGCTCCGTCGCTAGCTTTAGTCCTCGCTTCTCTCTCTTTGCCTAGGGACTCTTGCTTGCCTTGTTGGAGAGTTGCCACACTCCCCCAATGTATCTGCTCTACGCTCTCTCTCGTGACAAGCACGGCACCCTCTCTCATTCTTTTTTTGCCCCATAACCCTAGCACCACCAAACCCTAGTGCCCCTTCTCGTTCTCCTCCGGTCACATCATCTCTCTCTCTCTCTCTCTCTCTCTCTCTCTCTACTCACCTCCGCTCCACTCTAGGTTCGCTCGACGCTCAACTCGCTCCACTCTCTAGCCTTCTACTTGACTTCATTGTGCTACCCTGTTCTCGTGCCAAACACAACAACACGACGATACAACAACATGAATTTCATGTTGGGACATGGGCCACCACCTGTGCTCGTGGGTTGGAATGGTATAACCTACTTTAGCAATCACATTGTGTCGTGCGTGGTCCTAGCGCGCCATGTTGGAGCGGGCACATGTCATGTTCGTTTACAGTTGATTTTAATAAAAAACAACATAAATGTAAAATGAAATGAGCAAACTTTTCTTACCAATAAGTTTAGACGGAAAAAGGCAATTTACAAATAACAAGAGATCACCATTTTATGCTATCATAATTTGGACTCTTTGAATGCTTGAACTACAAACCTCTTCCAATCCCCTCGATATAAAAAAACTATCAAAGAACTAAACCTTGCTATAAATCATAATGATTTCTTATGACGTATGTTCAGTGGCCGTTGCAAAATCATTAGAAACAAAAGTACAACAACTCGTGTGAGAAAATTAAATAGGAATGAGACAAAATTCATTCATAAGGTATTTGGATAATGTTCCATAGATATAACTTTATGTATTCTGGAGAGTATGTGTATTGAGTACGAAAAAAATAGATACATGACACACCCTTACATAGGTCATTACCAAAAGTCAATGTAGGGGATATTTTCTAGTTAACTCTTTTGGACTACTCTCATTATCAAAACATCCCTTCTTGGAAGAAAAATGTATGATAAGGTTTCCCTCTAGGATTCTTGAAATAAAAGAATAGAAAAAACATAATATTAGAGTGGCACATCTTGTCGAATCCTATAAAATAAAAAATATAAAAAATATTCACACGAGTTGTTTGAATACTTTACGTGAAAATATATCAATTTTAAATTTAAATGTTCATTAGCAAGAGGGAGAAATAAGAGAGAAGGATAGACTATGCCTTGAAACTTTTAAAGGATTTTGGAAACATGAGGTTAAACCTCTTGATAAAATTCCTCTATATTTTTTCTCCATAATTACTCTGTTTTAAAGAAAGCATAAGGTTGCAATCAAATCCTACCTCATGTCATCCACGAAATAAAAATATCATCACGTTTTTAATTCTCCACCTCATAATTCACGTAGACCCAAACAAGGTCTCAATGAATTTAAAGAAAGCTTTGAAACACCTTCAGCAGCAGCAGTAACCCAACTGGACGCACCAGTCAGTGTAGACCAAAAGCGGGACACGCTCCCCGCGCAGGCGCGTCACGCCGGTCACGAGCGTTCGACCGCGCGGTGCACCACCGTCCAGCTCACTCCACTTCCACCGACCCAGCGCCAAAGGCCGGAGGCTGCCCTTCACCTCAAGATAAGGAGATCGCAACCTCGCGGGGCCACCTCCAATCTCCACGACGCCCCCCACTTCTAAACCCCGGCCAGCCCAAAGCCGTTTCGCCGTTCGCCACCCATGGCCATGGCCTTCCACCCGCTGGCCGCCTCGCGCGTCCACCTCTCGCCGCTCCTCCCCGGCCCCGCGGCCGGGGCTCCCGCCGCCCACCGCCGCCGCTTCTCCGCCATCGTGGCCACGGCGGCCGCCTCGGCGACCACGGAGTTCGACTTCAAGGCGTACATGGGGGAGCGCGCGGTGGCCGTGAACCGGGCCCTGGACGCGGCCATCCCGGCCGGGGAGCCCCCCGCGGCGCTCCACGAGGCGATGCGGTACGCGCTGCTGGCGGGCGGGAAGCGGGTGCGCCCGGCGCTGTGCCTGGCCGCCTGCGGCGTCGCCGGCGGCCGCGAGGCCTGGGCGATGCCGCCCGCCGCGGCCGTCGAGATGGTGCACACCATGTCGCTCGTCCACGACGACCTCCCCTGCATGGACGACGACGACCTCCGCCGCGGCAAGCCCACCTGCCACGTCGTCTACGGCGAGCCCATCGCGGTCCTCGCCGGCGACGCGCTGCTCTCGCTCGCGTTCCGGCACATGGCCAGCGTCGACTCCTACCCGCCGGACGTCGACCCGGACAAACACCCCGCCCGCGTCGTCCGTGCCATTGGCGAGCTCGCGCGCTGCATTGGCTCGGAAGGACTCGTCGCCGGCCAGGTCTCCTTTTCATCAGATTCTTTTCCGTACCATGATTGAGCAAATAAAGGAAATAAGAACTAGGCACTGTGCTAATTCTGCCGTCTCTGAGTGATGTTGGGGATGGCCATCTGAATCTGAAAATGAATAGAAGTTGAGCATCAGTATTTAGTAGTACTAATACTCTCTACAAAGATGTGATTTGTAAGTTGTAACAAGTGATCGAACCGTTGAAGACATTTTATCTAATTTATTACCCCAGGTTGTTGATCTTGAGATGACTGGCTCAACTGAAATTGTGCCCCTGGAACGTCTCGAGTACATCCATCTCCACAAGACTGCTGCCTTGCTCGAGGCATCAGTGGTCATAGGGGCAATCATCGGTGGTGGCTCGGATGAACAGATAGAGCGGCTGCGAAAGTATGCAAGGTCAATAGGACTGTTGTTCCAGGTGGTCGATGATATACTTGATGTGACTAAGTCATCGGAGGAGCTGGGGAAGACAGCGGGGAAGGACTTGGCGAGTGACAAGACGACATATCCAAAGTTACTGGGGTTGGACAAGTCAAGGGAGTTTGCAGAAAAGTTGCTTTGTGATGCAACGGAGCAGCTTGCAGGTTTTGACAAGGAGAAGGCAGCACCTCTGTTGCATTTGGCCAATTATATAGCCTACAGGCAGAATTGAGGTGATCCTTATTCTGTTGTTGTTCATTGTTGATTTGTATGTAAGGTCATCAAGATTGCGTTTCAGAAATATCCAACATATCTTGTGACATATACTAGCTGTAGTTCCCTACCATGCTGTAATGAGAATGTTAGTTGGCAAATATCATATCAAGTTAGTCGAACCTGATTAAAGTTAGCCATTAGAGCTTTGGTTAATCATCAGTTGCATGCATCACATTACAGAATTACAATGCTCCAAGCAGCTAGAATTTCAAAGCAACTGTGAAATTTTATCCAGGTTGATCAAATACTGTTCAGTTTAATAATATTGCTTTGAAATTGAACTTCTGTTCTGTGGTACACTGCTATTCCGAGCGGGTAGAAAATTGTTTGTTTGAAGTTTGAACATCTCTGAAGGGTTGAATGAAACCAAGGTCCTGTTTACTTCCATATATAGGGCATGCACCAAGAACGTATCATGCAAAAATTGCATCATGTATTCTCCCGTGTGCGCCATCACCATAATATCTTAATGCTTTTGTTTTTTATTAACCATATGCTTGTTGGTAGCAGAAACTATCCTATAAATTTGTTTAGCTAGTCAGCATCTGTAAGCCCAGTAGTGGCAATGACGTGTCCAATGAATGTGCAAATTTAAAACAAATACTCCATCAGTCCCCTTATCTAACCAAGTTCTAAAAATTATCTAGTCTCCATGGTGTAAGTAACTGCCCAAACACAAATTCTCTAATCCCCGTCGTCTAACCAACTGCCTCCTGAGGTGCATGTGACGTTGGACATGAATTGCCTATTGCGCACCTTTTGAAGGCATGCACCCAATCTTGCGTCTCTTCGTTTCCATGCATGTACGCAGCTATTCAATTAATGTTGTTTCATGCATGCACTCAATGTGTGTTGAATTAGCTGCATTGAGTGCGTGCATAGATTCAATGAATATTGTTTCCAGTTGCAGATGCAGTCCAAAGTTGTAGGTGAAGCTGCTGCTTCTTTCTTCTTCTCTTCTACCTTATCTCCTTCTTACTATGTTGCAAAAAAAGGAGGGCATGAAGTGGCTGCAATAGAGTTGCAACAAGTAGCAGGGGCTCTAAGTCAACACTGTTGGCCTGTTAAATCCTCCCTTTGGTTGTTCCATGCATTCACTTAGGTCTGTTTGATTCAGCTGCACTAACCTGATTCTCTACAAAAAAAAACAGAAATTTGAATTAAGGGTTTCACATGAGAATTAGATTCTCCAGAATATACAGATTTTTCTAGTGCAAATGAAAATCTGCTAGAACCACAAATTTTCCAGATTCTTATTCCAACTTTTCACAGAAATTGCGCACCATGCCACTGATTACATAACCAAATGTTATTTTTTTTATAACACACATTTATTACAGAATTCACAGTTGATAGTTGTTTACAGCCAAACAGATATTAGCTTCACCGCAGCTCTCAACTCATAGCGGATTTCTCACAGCTCACAGCTAGAATCAAATTTTAAAGAATTCACAGCTGAACCAAACATCCTTAATGCAACACAACGAAGAGGCTAATTAATTAGACAGTCATGCACGACAGCAAAAATAGACGGTGTTGATCAATTAGACATAGATTAGGGAAGCAAATTAATAACACACCGTTGCTTCCTTGGTCACTATGGATGCCATCTAGTGTTGTTTTTTTCATTGACGTTTTCTTTGAGAATGCAAACAAACTAGAAAAAGGGTAAGCATGATTTTAATGTGTCGAGTCACCACAACGGCAAAGAGGCAACATGTACCTTACTTGCATGTCCCACTGGGAATTATCGATGCAAATATGTGGAAAATCAGAGTATTTTGATGCCTTCCAGTTTGACGATGAGATAGATCTCTAGCATACAACCTTGGCGAGCCAAGTTCGACAACTACGTTCGTCCAATTTTACACCACCACGTGAGGTTGCCAACGTTTCTTGATACTACACGTCTTGAATTAGTTTAGTTCGCGTTTGATTTGATCCTGAAGATAGAGAGCCACATGAGCACGTGCCGGCGATCACCCGGATCAGTGATGTAATAGTATATTTTTGACTCCTAGGTGCTTCGTCGACAGCTGTACCGGCAACCGAACAGTTCTGTGCCAAGGCGCAGGCGGTAATGGAGGTCGCAAAGGCCGTCTCCAAACTGCAGGTCCTTGCCTTGTTCCTGCTATGCCTCTGTGCAACCACGTCGTCGCAGTCCCGGTATACCGCACCTTCCGTCCAATGATGCCAGGCCCGTTCATCCCGCACGATCACACCCGGCCCACCGCCGACGTCGCGCGGCAGTGCCAGTCCGTGCTCTCCTCGGCCGCCGAGGTAAAGGTTGAAGCCGACGGCGTCAACGTCCTGATATGATGCACCAGCTGTCCTTCACCAATGGCGACTGGATCCAGGACGAAGGTCAGGCTCCCCTGATGCCGTTCCAGTGGAGCTATGCCGACACGCCGGTGGCCGATGATGTCGGACCCCGCTTGAATCCGTACGCCTCGCGTCGTTCATGCTCACGCACGTAGACACCGCGCCGCTGCCGTTCAGGACAGTTTGCCAAAACCGTTCAGGTCAGTCTCCGGCAGGAGGCAGGCTACATGTGGGCGTGCTCGTGTGAACTACGCAAAAAAAGGTCAACATAGACCATGTTAGGTGTCCTCGACTATTGATACATGTCTTGATTTGCTTAGTTTATTTTTTGCATGTGATTTGATCTTGAAGATACAGAGCCACATGAGCACTTGCGTCTCGCGTCGTTCTTGATCACACATGTAGACACGGCGCCGCGGCGTGGTGCGCGGACCGCAGTCAACGTCAGCGGGTGCATGAGCTTCACCGTCACCCGTGGGCATTGCTGTCCGCCTATGGAGCCGCACGTGTCGCCGGAGTTCAACCTCGGCTCCGGCTTCGCGACGCTCCATGTAGTGTTCGAAGGTGTGTACACGGAGATAGTTTCGCCGGGCAACTACGACCGTGGCGAGAGGGTGCTGTGTCTGGTTGGGAACGCCGTTCTCCCCTTGCGCGGCAGCAACAATGGCGCGGACCTGTGGGACTGGGCCGAGGCCAGGAACGACGGCGACAGGAGATTCAAGCCGCCGGTCACGGCCGACGGCAACATACTGCTCACGCTGCAGTACCCGAAGGAGCACACGCTGACGACCCGAGCGGTGGTTGGCGAGATGAGGAGCACGAGCGCCCAGCCGAGCAGCGCGTACTTCGACACGGTCCGGTTGGTGTCGCGGCTCGGTCCCTTCTCCCGCTACCAGTTCCGGCCGGAAGAGGAGGAGCTTGATGTCACTGGCTGCAGCAAGCACCCGTCCTCATGCGTAGCGGGTGACTGCGCCGGGCACCTGTACCGCGGCGCCTCGTTCTGCGACATCCTCGAACAGTTCACTCCCGGTGATCAAGACGTGCTCCCCGTGGTCCCGAACTGGAGGTGCAACTCGACCGATGTGTTCTGCAGCCGGCTCGGGCCGTTCGATGCCCCAGCGACGGGCAGCGCGTTCTCTCGTTCCGCCATCGCGTTGCTGGACCTCCGGTGCGAGCCGACGAGCGACGCCGCGAGCGGCATGGCGGCAGCGAGGGTGTCGGCCGTGTTCCAGGTCGTGCCCTCCTGGGAGCACCACATCCTGGCGGCGAGTCGGACTGTTCTAAGCGGGACGACAATGTCAGCCGAGGGATTGTGGAGGGCGTCCACGGGGCGGCTCTGCATGGTAGGGTGTCTCGGCGTTAGCAATGAATCGTGCCACCACCGCGTGTCCCTGCACGTCGCGACGGCGTTCTCAATCACCCGCCGCGGGATCATAGTGGGGAAGATAACTTCCACCGACGGCAGCCACACCCCGCCGCTGTTTTTGAACAGCGCGTGAGCGCTGGTCCCTGGAATAGGTTCCGCCAAAATGAGGAATCGGTGAGCATGGTGTACAACTACACGAAGGTTGAGCAGGCCATAGACCTCCTCCGGAAGAGAGAGCCGTGCTGGTTTCGAGACAGCTTCCTTGCAAGGTCACTGCTAAGCTATCCATCCATTTCCGGCGATGACATGGCGAGCCTGTCCGAACTCGCCGGCGACTTATGTCTCCGCTTCCGATGTGTGTCGAAGCTGCCGTTTCTGCCGGAATGGGTCGTGGAGCCGATTGTTAATTTTGATCTCCAGATACTGTCCACCGGGCCCCTCGTGGGAACTTACTCGACCCCGGTGCATAGAGGGCATTCTAGTATGCCTGTCCCAAATGCAGAGAGAAGCCATGGCCGGGAAAAGCATCAGATACTCAACGTGTCGGCCTATTTCACGGCATCCGGATCACGATGGACGCGTACGAGGTTCTCCGGCCGGGCAGTGATGACGTTGGAGGGTGTGTACAGCTCGGAGGACGGCCAGATGTACCTGATCGGCTGCAGGAACATCGACGCCCCATGGCGAGTCTTGTCAGCGAGCGGAGGCCTTGAAGACGGAATGGACTGCTCCATCGAGGTGATAGTGGAGTACCCGCCGATGACCACGCGGTGGCTAGTTAGCCCGGCGGCAAAGGTATACTTCGCGAGCACGAGGGACGCCGACGACCCCCTGTATTTTAACAGGACCGAGCTGCGCACGCCGCCGATCAATTATCGCGACCAGCGGGACCTGCTCACCGAACACGCCGTGGAGAAGCTCCTCTGCATTGCCATGCTGTCTGCAGCAATCGCCGCCACTGTCAGCCAGCTACGGTATGTCAAGTCCCACGCCGGCGTCGCGCCGTACACTTCCCTCGCCATGCTCGGCGTCCAGGTTCTCGGCTACGGCGTGACGCTGGTCACGGAAGCCAAGATGCTGCCAGCGTGGCCGAATCACCACCCCGTGTTGTACTTGGGGTACCTGCACTGGGACATGGACTGTTCCATCAAAGCGCTCACCCTGGCGGCGCTGCCCCTCACGGCGCGGCTCGCGCAGAAGGTGCGGCGTGCACGGGCACGCGCCTGGGCGCGGTCACCGCTCGAGCCGGGGCGCGTCCCCAGCGACAGCGCGGTGCTCTTGTACACAGCCGGCGTGCACGTGTGCGGCCTCCTCTTCGTCCTCGCCGCGCACTGGCTGAGCACGCGCGGCGTGCCGCTGACTCCCAAAGAGAAGGGCGGCGCGTTGCGTCTGCCGCCGGCGCAGATGCGCACGGGCCGCGCCGTCGTCGAGCGATACGTCGGCGTCGTGAGGGAATGGTTCCTTCTCCCACAGGTCATCGGCAACGCCGTCTGGCGCGTCAACTGCAAGCCTCTCGAGGCGAGTTACTACGCCGGCGTCACCACCGTGTGGCTGCTGCCGCATTTCTACGGCTACCTGCGGCCGCCGACGGTCACCATCTACCCTGAGATTCGCAACGACGTCATGGACTTGTGCGCGAAGGCCCTCGACGTGGTCGTCCCGGTCGTTGGAGTGGTGCTCGCACTCGCGGTCTATGTGCAGCAGCGCTGGAACTACAAGATTGTAGGGTGGGGGATTAAGCCGGAGCAGAACAAGCTTCAGCACGTTCACTGAAGGACCCGAATATGGTAGCTCTGCTGAGTTTTGCTTCCGTGGGTCTGCAGACTTGCCAGGTTCTTTCACGGCAAGCTGCTCCGCTGTCATAGTCCATGCCAAGCTGCCCAGCTAGTTCGGCTCCTCCGTTGGGAACGCATACTTGCGTGGATTGTATTGCTGAAGAAGCACGGTGTTGTTGATTCATGATTCAAATTCTAATGAATATAAAAGAGGTAGGATAGGGTTAGGACTCTAAGTCGCTACCTATAAATATCCCTTGTGAGCCGTCGGAAGAGTCATGAAAAAGAGATTGTAATCTCCTACAATTGTAAACCTCCTAATATAGTGAAATTTGTCGCGCAGTGTCCGTAGTTTTTTCCCTTCCGACTTGGAGGGGTTTTCCACATTAAAATCTGTTTCTCCTCTGTTTTGGTCTACACTTTTTTGTCGTTTGATTCTAACAAGTGGCATCAGAGCCAGAGTTTTGATCTCCTGTTCTAGGGTTCGTGCCGCCAGGCACATGGCATCAACGACGATGAAGTATGATCTTGCGCTGTTGGATTTCGACACAAGATTTTCATTGTGCCAAGTAAAAATGCGGGCAGTGTTGGCGCATCATGATCTAGATGAAGCCCTTAAGGGTTTCGGGAAGAACCAGAATGAGTGGACGGCCGAAGAGAAAAGAAAAGATCGTAAGGCCTTATCTCAAATCCATCCGCAACTTTCAAACAATGTTTTGCAGGAGTGCTTGGAGGAGCAAACCGTTGCCACGGTTTGGTTGAAACTAGAATCGATCTGCATATCGAAAGATCTAACTAGCAAGATGCACATCAAGATGAAGTTGTTCACGCACAAGTTGAAAGAAGGTGGATCTGTTATCACACACATATCTGTGTTCAAGGAGATCGTTGCTGATCTGTTATCAATGGAGGTAAAATTTAAAGATGAAGACCTGACTCTTCTTCTCCTCTGTTCACTTCCGCCTTCATATGCAAACTTTCGAGATACTATTCTATATAGTCATGATACTCTAACCGTGGCCGAGGTCACAGCAAAAGAAAAGATGAAACAGATGGTAAACTCGGAAGATGCTGGTCATTCTAACGGAGAGGCATTGAATGTTCGTGGCCGAAGTGAACAAAAGAAATCAAATTAAGGAAATAAATGTAACGGTAAGAAAAATCAAAATAGTCGTTCCAAATCCAGGGGACGACGAGATGATAAATTCTGCCGGTACTGCAAGAAGGATAATCATGTCATCGATGATTGTTGGAAGCTGCAGAATAAAGAAAAGAGAAACGGAAAAAAGGGTAAGACTGAAGGTAGTGTCTCCGTTGTCTCTAATGAGGATTCTGATAATGATACTGTACTCATTGCATTTGCCGGATGTGTCACTGAAGATGCTCAATGGATACTTGATTCTGCCTGCTCATATCATGTCTGCACTAACAGAAATCTTTTTAGTGTTTATGAACCTATACAGAAAGGTGGCATCATGAGGATGGGTGACAACACGGCATGTGAGGTCACAAGCATTGGCACTGTTCAAATCAAAATGTTCGATGGGATTGTACGAACGTTAACAGAAGTACGGCATGTCCCAACCATTTCCAGGAATCCCATCTCCCTTAGTACCCTCGACGTGAAAGGGTACAAATATTCCGCTGAATGTGGAGTTTTGAAGGTAACCAAAGGTTCTCTCATTGTCATAAAAGGCGATTTAAAAGCTGCCAACTTATATGTGCTTCGAGGCAGTACATTTACTGCTAATGCCGTGGTTGCTCCTGATCAGTCTAATACCACTAAAATTTGGCATATGCGTCTTGGACATATGAGTGCACTTGGTTTGGCAGAATAAGCAAAAGAGGCCTACTTGAAGATTGCAAGGCAGAATAACTTGACTTTTGTGAACATTGTGTGTTCGGTAAGCATAAAAGAGTCAAGTTCAATACTGCTATCCATAATACTAAAGGTATTCTTGATTATGTGCATGCTGATTTATGGGGTCCTTCTCGAAAAACATCTCATGGTGGTGCTAGTTACATGTTAACTATTATTGATGATTACTCACGTCGAGTTTGGCCATATTTTGTGAAGCATAAATCAGATGCATTTCAATCATTTAAAGAATGGAAGGTTATGGTCGAAAAGCAAACAGAAAGGAAGGTAAAAATTCTAAGAACTGATAATGGCATGGAGTTCTGCTCTAGTGCATTTAAATATTATTGCAGGAAGGAAGAATTGTGACGCACCATACAATTCCATACACTCCTCAACAAAATAGTGTTGCGGAACGCTTGAACAGAACAATAATTTCAAAGGCTCGTTGTATGCTTTCCAATTCGGGTTTAAGCAGAAAATTCTGGGCAGAAGCTGCTTCCACGGCATGCTACTTAATAAACCGTTCTCCTTCCACAAGTATTGATAAGAAAACTCCAATCGCGGTATGTTCTGGCTCACCTTGTGACTACTCTAAATTGAGAGTTTTTGGCTGCATTGCTTATGCACATGTTGATAATGGAAAACTTGAGCCTAGAGCTATCAAGTGCACTTTCTTGGGTTATGGTACTGGTGTCAAAACTTATAAATTATGGGATACAGAAAAATAGAAGGCATTTTATAGTGGAAATGTTGTATTCAATCAATTTACTATGTTCACAAATGACTTGGCTACCAGTTCTAATAACCAGAAACCTGAGACTATCAGCGTGCAGGTGGAGCTAGTTAATGATGATGTTGCTGCTCCAAGTCAAAGTATTGTTGATGTTCACCCTGCTACCAGAAATTTGTCTCCTGCTACACATTCCTCACCTAGTGTGCAGCCACCACAGGAGTCTCTCGCCGAAGCTCGACATCGGAGGGAGATTATTCGCCCAACAAGGTGGATTGAAGAATGTAATGTTGTTTTTGCCTTGAGTGTTGCAGAAGAAATTGAAGGTGTTCATGAGCCTTCCAATTATACAGAATCTATCTTGTCTGCTAATAGTACAAAGTGGATTGGTGCAATGCATGATGAGATGGAGTCACTTCAGAAAAATGGTACATGGGAAATTGTTCCTTTGCCCACTAGCAAGAAGCCTATTAAGTGCAAGTGGATTTATAAAAGAAAGGAAGGAATGACTCCAAACGAACCTGCAAGGTATAAAGCAAGGTTAGTTGCTAAAGGATTTAGTCAAATTCCAGGTATTGATTATACTGATGTCTATTCTCCAGTTGTGAAGCACAGTTCTATTCGTACTTTCCTAAGTATTGTTGCTATGCATGATTATGAGCTTGAGCAGTTAGATGTGAAAACCGCTTTTTTACATGGAGACTTGGAGGAAGATATTTACATGGACCAGTGTGAGGGGTTCATTGTCCCTGGAAAAGAAGACTATGTCTGCAAGTTAAAGAAGTCATTATATGGCTTGAAGCAATCTCTAAGGCAATGGTATAAGAGATTTGATTCTTTTATGATTTCAAATGGCTTTGCTAGATCTCAGTTTGACAGTTGTGTATACATTAAAGATGTTGATGGATCACGTATATACCTATTGCTATATGTTGATGATATGTTGGTTGTTGCTAAGAGCAAGAAAGAAGTGACTACTTTAAAGGCACACTTGAGTAGTACATTTGATATGAAGGATCTTGGTGCTGTTAAGAAAATACTTGGCATGGAGATAATCAGGGATAGGAAATCCGGGCTTCTCTATTTGAGTGAGAAAAATTATATTGAAAAGGTCCTTCACCGCTTCAACATGGATAATGTTAAACCTGTGAGTACACCGTTGGCCCCTCATTTTAAGTTGTCTATTTCTCAGTGTGCAAAAATTGATGATGAAATTGAGTACATGTCAAAAGTTCCATACTCTAGTGCTGTTGGGTCTCTCATGTATGCTATGGTATGCTCACGTCCTGACTTATCACATGCTATGAGCGTTGTTAGCAGATACATGTCTAACCCTGGCAAATAACACTGGAAGGCAGTGCAGTGGATTTTCAGGTACTTGCGTGGTTCTTCTAGTGCTTGTTTGTGTTTTGGAAAGACTAGAGATGGTCTCATTGACTATGTTGATGCTGATTATGCTGCTGATTTAGACAAGAGAAGGTCTCTCACAGGATATGTTTTCACTGTTGGGGGTTGTGCTGTGAGTTGGAAAGCTTGTTTACACGCTACAGTTGCCTTGTCTACCACAGAGGCAGAATATATGGCTATCTCAGAGGCATGTAAGGAGGCAATTTGGTTGAAAGGTCTGTATTCTGAACTTTGTGAATCTCAGTCTTGCATCACGTTATATTGTGATAGTCAAAGTGTCGTATATCTTACCAAAGATGCTATATTTCATGAGAGGACCAAACATATTGATATCACTTTGTGCGAGATACCATTGATCAAGGCACTATCAAAATTTGCAAAATCAGCACTCATGATAATCCTGCAGACATGATGACAAAATCTATTCCTCTCAAACTTGGTTGGTATTACTAACTAGCCCCCAGTGGCTTTTGGCACCGACAGTTGAATTGTTCATTGAGATGGAGGATTACTATTTTAAAGCTACAAGAAGGAATTTGTCTTAAGGTGGAGTTTGTTGATTGATGATCCAAATTCTAATGAAGATAAAAGAGGCAGGATAGGGTTAGGACTCTAAGTCGCCACCTATAAATATCCCTTGTGAGCCGGCGGAAGAGACATGAAAAAGAGATTGTAATCTCTCACGATTGTAAACCTCCTGATATAGTGAAATTTGCCGGCCAGTGCCCGTGATTTTTTCCTTCCGATTTGGAGGAGTTTTCCACGTTAAAATCTACGTCTCCTCTGTTTTAATCTACAATTTCTTGTCGTTTGATTCTAACAGTCGCAATCCTCCCATCTACCTGAGATCGACGACCAGGAGCGCCACGCTCTCTCCCGGTCAAACTGAGGTTGTAATCGGACAGCCCATACGGCCCATGTTGCACTGTTTGGAACAGTATCGAATTGGGCTACCTCGAGAGCCCACTTCCGGCCTGTAAATTGCTTGGTCAAACGCCCAGACGGGATCGCGTCGCGTGTGGTCCATGTCCTGTCTGCCGCTCGTCCACAGTTACGGCTCGAGACCAGTCGGGACGCAGGTCGTGCTCACGCCGTAGGCTAAACAAATGATGAGTGTTTGTACCGCCCAGTCAAAGCGGCAGAGCTTTGAAGGCGATGTCCCTGCCTCTCACTGACGCTCTTGTCTCTCGCCTCTGTCTGGCTGATGGATTCCCCGGCTGATTACAGTAATCGCAGATCTCACTCATCAGACACGCCCCGTGACTCTTCTTAATCCCACACAGCGGCCGTATTAGGAGTCCTAGAGCGGGCAGAGCCAGAGAGTGCAGGTACACCCAGCCGTATTACAGTAATCTTCGACTCACTTTTGTGTGCCTGATGAGTCTTTGACTTCTTTGACCGACAGTTTAGATCTCGGTTCACCGCTTGCATGTAAAATAATACTGTTACTGTAAAATAAGAACCAGCACTGGAATGCTGTTTCTTGAGCTCATAACTTGCCTCGCATCTCCGGTTTACTTCGACGCTGGTGTTTCTCAATCTCAGCTACCACGACCCACGTGGAGCACTGCGATGGTCATAGGATCCTTGCTCCGAAGGAAGCATCAGCGCATCGCTACCGTTGCTTTGTAGCTGTATAACTCACCTGGTAATTTCTATGGCTACATCCACTTGTATGTATTCTCTCCGCACCTATAGCGGCTAGCGTGGCACAACCGTAAAGCTCGCCGTCCCAAATCCCAAGGCACCCACACATGCCAGGCACCGCTGCGCGCTGCCTTACACTCTCACGTCTCACTCGCCTCACCTCCCTCAAGCAGTCTCACCTCTCAGTCGCCGTCCCCAAAAGCCGAGCTTGCCAGAGAGAGGGAAAAGCAGGCCACACCCACTCCCACCATCGCTGGGAGCGGTAGAATCTAGCCAATCCAGTCGCGATAAAAGTAAAGTTACCGTACCCTCCTCGTGACTGAGCCAGCCGGCAGCCAGACCAGTGCTCCCCCCTCGGGGGTCCACCTCCCAGCGTGCCCGGGCCCACGAGATGGAAAGCTCAAAGCACCGAGCAGAGCAGCACGACGTGCCACCAGTACACCGCGGCTCCCCTCCCGTCTCTGTCGGTCGCCTCCGCCCGTCTCGTCTCACACGAGTCAATTCTGCTTGCCCGTGCAGCTACTGCCCACCTCACCTGAAAGAAAGAGGAGGCAAACAAGTGGGGGGGGAGAGCTCAGCTGCAGAGGAAGGAGGGGAGCATGACGTCGGGCGCGGCGGCGACCGGCGGGGTGGGGCGGACGCCGACGTGGAAGGAGCGGGAGAACAACAAGCGGCGGGAACGCCGGCGACGGGCCATCGCCGCGAAGATTTTCACCGGCCTTCGCGCTCTCGGCAACTACAGGTTGCCCAAGCACTGTGATAACAACGAAGTGCTCAAGGCGCTGTGCCGGGAGGCCGGATGGGTCGTCGAGGACGACGGCACCACCTACCGCAAGGTGAGTTGTTGGCCGGTTTCTCGCCACGGCCCTGACCTGATGCCTTTCTGCCCGTTCCTTTCCTGGAACGTGGCTGCGCGCGCAGATCTGGTCGGATCCGAGCTTCTGAGCTGACTCTCAGTGCGCTTCCGTGGCAGGGATGCAAGCCGCCGCCGGGCGCGGTGGTGTCGGCGGCGGGGATGAGCCCCTGCTCGTCGTCGCAGCTGCTGAGCGCCCCGTCGTCGACCTTCGCGAGCCCCGTGCCGTCCTACCACGCCAGCCCGGTGTCGTCGAGCTTCCCGAGCCCCACGCGGCTCGACAGCGGCGGCAGCAACACGGCGAGTCCTGCGGCGGCGTGCCTGATGCTCCCGTTCCTCCGTTGCCTCCCCAACCTGCCCCCGCTCCGCGTCTCCAGCAGTGCGCCCGTGACGCCGCCGCTCTCGTCGCCGACGGCGGCGTCGCGTCCGCCAACCAAGGTCCGCAGGCCCGACTGGGACGCCGCCGTCGTTGACCCGTACCGCCACCCCTTCTTTGCCGTGTCCGCTCCGGCCAGCCCCACCCGCGCCCGCCGGCGCGAGCACCCGGACACCATCCCGGAGTGCGACGAGTCGGACGTCTCCACGGTCGACTCCGGCCGGTGGATCAGCTTCCAGATGGCGGCCACCACGGCGCCGGCGTCGCCCACGTACAACCTCGTCAACCCCGGCGGCGCGTCCACCTCCAACTCCATGGAGCTGGACGACGCGGACAGGGGCAGTGTCGGCCCGGAGTTCGAGTTCGACAAGGGCAGGGTGGTCACGCCGTGGGAAGGCGAGAGGATACACGAGGTCGCCGCCGAGGAGCTGGAGCTCACGCTTGGCGTCGGCGCCAAGTGACGTGGCCACCGCAACCTGAGCATCGCACGAGCTCGGATGTTCGCCGTCCTGTGGCGCCATGAGCATTGCAACAAAAGATGGCCCCTTTCGTGGAGCTCGCTCGCGTACCAGCTGATCACGGGTGTTGTGAGATCAACTGCAAAACGTGTAGTATGACAGTGAATCCGCATTCGTGCCGCGACTGCATCCGGCGTTTCGCTGCAGGTGTAGGTGGCGTTGTTTCATTCATGGATTCGAGAAATCAAGGAAAGGAGACAATCCTTCTTAATCTGTAGTTGCAGAATTTTTCATGGATTGGATGCTTGAACTGAAGTATTCTTGATCGCTGATTATTTCATCACTCGTTTGGGTCACTCGACGAGCTCTGCTAGCAAGGATGTCTTACATGTCACCTTTTGTTCAGTGTCGTGTGTAACTGTCCTCAAAATGCGTGACCCTGGCGAGTGCAAGTGACTAAAGGTTCGAGTGAGCGAGAATGAAAAGACGACGGGGGCGCTCAAACTTTGCGACGTGATCTTGTCTCTCCTGGACGTGTTGGTAAAACAAGTACAGTAAAGTCGCGGTTTTCATCTACTAGTATTTTTTACACTGCATTGGCTTTCTTTTCGCGTTTGACAAAAGGAAGGGCATCGCATCGACTTTGGGAACGTGACCTGCCTCGTCCAGACCAGATTCTCCAAGGCGCGGTAGGCTGCTTCTGAGCTCCCAAGCATGAGGCATGACCGTGTCGAGCTGGAGACCGATGCTTTCCGGGTGAGTGAGAGTGAGGCGCCGGATTTGCTACCACTGTTTGTTTAGCGCAACGTCCTCTCTACTACAGTATGTGACAGATAAACGACCTCAATCATCGTAGAAATCCGCCTGTAGCAGACTTCTCCGGCTGCCACAACAAACCAATCATGGGTCTGTTACACGGACACACGCAGCTAATGCAGCGTCCAACAGGCACTATCCAGCTTGCAAAATATTCGGATACACGAGATCTTTCGTTGCAATCTGGACGCACGGTGAAGTGCATCTCGAGCTCGCCCGGCTGGATCCAGGCGGCTCTACGGGCGCATCCACCGCCAAAATATCCAATGCACGGATGTTTTTATTGCGTCGAGATTGCTATGCAAAAAGATGTTTTGCGCCGAAACAAATGGTAAAGGCATCCGTTTGATGCAAATTAATTAAAAGATTTGACTACTATGTATTTGTGTTCTCTTTATGCATCTCATATTACTAATAATGATTATTTGAAAAAAAACTTCATGTTAACTCTTTAAAAATTAAAAACACCACACAACAAACACATGGACGATACCTCACAGTCGATGCTTCTTGTTCGTTTCGCCTCCCCATTGCAACAGTCGAGCCTTCTCCTCTTCCATCAATCTTTCTTTTTTCTTCAATTCAGCCCGAGACTGACCATCTTTCAGTGGTTACTGCAAAGGCATGACATATTTAGATAATGGAATAAAATATTCCGGCCCCTGTCGTCTTTATTATAAGATTCAGTACTGATATGGGAAGCAAATTAGAATTAAAACGTTAAGAATGAAAAGTTCTATTATTAAATTAGAATAATCTTGTGTTTCTTCTACTCCTAATAAAGAGAACATTTAATCTTCAAAAAAATAAAGAGGACATTTGCAACACATAATAAGACATCAAAATCTTATTTGTGGAAGGGGGTCCCCAATTTGGATATCAAACCATACCTTTGAAAACAATTTAGATACACAACTATTTATTAAAGAGTGAAAACATTATACTCAGTTGTAAATAGGGGTTCCAAATTTGGATATCAAGTCATGCCCTTGAGAATGGTTAGGATACCCAACTATTTATTAAGGACTAAATAAGACACCAAACTCTCAATTGTAAAAGTGGTTTCCTAATTTGGATATCAAACCATGCCTTTTAGAATTGTTTGGATACCCAACTATTTATTAAAGAGTCAATAAGACATAGAACTCTCACTTGTGGGATACTAGTGCACCATTGTTTTGAATTCACATTTTTTAGAATGAGTATAAGAATATATTAAACACCATCTTGAGATATCAAATCATTACTGACGATATATAGGAGAGGACAACTAAACATTTGTACACGTGATGAGATCTATATAAACGCTCGCACATTCAAATAGAAATGCAATGACAACACAAGCAATCCGCTCCACACCCTCCTTGCAAAAGGAAGAGGCTAATATTGTATTTTGATCCATATGGTGCCTGTTAAGGAAAATACGATAAGGATGTTATCCGTATCACCTTTTATGTTATTGGTTCTTATGTCTACGTTCTCACTCAGTCGAGCTGGAGGATGTAAGATCTGCTATTTTTATTTTGTATTATTTATTATACATATAATTTTCTAAACAATCTTGTTTAATCTATGTTCTGTTGAATGTGTAGGTGCCAGTTGTTTGAAGCCGTCACCACCACCAAGAATGGAGGATTGCTTCGTTTTTCTAAAATGTACTCCGCGTACTTGTCTAGAATATTGTGTAAGAAATCATCGAAACATGCCATATAGTCGGTGCGCCGAGATTTCTAATGAAATGAATTGTTGTTGCCGAAACAGGCGGTAAATACATCTGTTTAACGCAAATTAATAAATAAAACCAGAACTAGCATGCCTTGTGTTTTCTTTATGATATGCATCTTATATTACTAACAACGACTCTTAAAACCTTCAAATTAACTCTAAAAAAATTGAAAGTTTACCGCACGAAACAAAACATGGAGGGAACCCACAATCCATGCTTTTTTTTGTTTTATCTCTCATTGCTCAGTTTTATCGGGTTTTTTAGGGCGCTCAGTGTCATGATTGGGACCTAAGCAGTTAAGAGTCAACAGCTCTTCTCTGTTACTGGTCCTTTTTCCGGTGGTGTGCAGCCGGTACAACGAAAGCACCTCGAATCATTGCCCGTTCACTCCGTTTTTTGGTTGCCCGGCTCCTATCCCACGGATATCCTTCGTTGTAGTCGATCGTTTGGTTCTGCGCGGCGTGCTCGAGCCGGTGCGGTGCGGGCGCTGATCTCCGCGGTAGCCAAGGCCCCAAGGCTCACGTCGTCGTCGTCGCGTATCAGGCCAGGCAGGCATCGTGGTGGTCGATAGCACGGAGCACCAGCCGCGAGGCCAACCAGCGAGCGGCGTGCTATGGCCAGAGGCAGCGGCAACGTCCCGACCCACAGGAAGCGCAAGCGCGAGCACGCGGAGGAGAAGCTGCACGGAGGGGCCTGCGCAAAGTGGAAGACCAAGCAGCCACATGGCTTCGCGTTGAGGTCGTGGCTAGGAGAAGCTAAAGGAGCCCGTTACACCCAGGGATAAGCGCCTGGCGGCGAAGATTTTTTCTGATCTTTTAAGATATCTCAAGATTTCTATCCCTTCATTCCCAAATTGACACAGGGGTCTTCTACCCTGGGTGAGAATTCCACCTAGGGGGACAGGGGTGATTTGCCGGGGATTTGCTGCCGCGCGTTTTTCGGCCCTAGCTCCCAAATGAAGCCGTAGGGTGTGTGTGCGTTTTCTGGTCTAAATCTAATCACGCGGCGGCCGCCCGACGGCGCCGAACGGTGAGGCGCGGATTTATTTAAAACGGTTTCCGTGTGCGACGACGCCAGCCGGCAGCGGCAGGTGAACCAAGCGCAGTATTTTCTGGTTCCACTCGTGTGTGCCGCAACGACCCACCCACCTGTAGTGAACGGTAACGAGAGATCCGTCGGGCTGTTTTAGCTGTAGTAGTGCTTGGTGTCAGTTAATTAACTAGAGCACGCTACTGACTGACTGTGCGCAACCAGTTTATTTGCTGCTGCAGTGGATTCGTTGCAAGTCGGCTACCGTGTCAAACTGAAGTTTTCAGACACGTGAGCAGCTCACGGCGCTGCACGTTTTCAGAGAAGACTCGGAGGATGCTAACCTGACAAACAAAGTCAGCGTCACAGCTGAAAAATATCATTTGATGTTAATAAAGAAGGAGGCAGAATCATCTCTAAATCCTTTCATCGCTCGACACATCACACATGATTAGCGTGATATTGCCGTCCTAATCAGAACCGAGCGCACGTTGAGTTGAACTTGAACTCGAGCAAGGGGCTCGTGCTGACCGCTAAACTCGGTGTTCTTGTTGGCTCTTGCCCAGGTCATGGTCATGGCACTGTGCCGCAAGCGAGGAGAAACGTACCGTGCGGGGGCACTGCCGCGAGCGCGACAAACCCCTTGCCGCGGCGAGTAGCCGCGAGGAAGGCTCGGATTTTAAATGGGCCGTATCTAGAAAAAATATATTATGGACTGGCCTACAAAGTTTATTAGGTCTGCTAGAAAAAGGTCCAGTTAGATAATACTACCTAAAGTAGGTTAATGCCCCGGTTGGACCGGTTGGATGAGTCGAGCTCAACCCAACATGGAGAATTGAAGCCGTCTCCCATGGCCAGTGCCCGCGATATGATTATAACCACGAGAGAAAATAATTTCGGCAAAATAAATACTCCTGGTTTGCGAGACCACTTCGAAGCTTCCCATCGCTCATCTCCTTCCCCTGCTGGCGAGAAATAAGACTTCTTCCCCATGGTGCAGCTTGGACTGCTTGGTGTGAACTAAATTTGGACGTCGAATTTGGGTTCTGACACCCATGGTTCGAACGCTCTTAGTCTTCTTGGTTTCACTTTATGCTCTCATGTTTTGACTTTCACTAACGTTGTCGGTGCTCCTACCATAGAGAACTCTAACCTCACCTGTGTGTAACCCGTACAATCAAAGCACCTCAATCCTTGCATGTCCACTCTGGTTGCGCGACTCCTATCTCCGTCAGCGTCGTTCTGTCTTATATATGATCATCTTGTTGCGTGATGTGCGACATACGTGTGTGGACGGTGAACTTTAGCTGTGGTGTCGTGACCTCTATTTTGATATCTTTTTCTTGATAGATATGTGAGCATCCGAACCAATTATGGCCCTGCTCTTTTAGTTTTGTATCCAATGCTAGCTCCAGAGAATATATTTCAAAGTTTTTATCTCTGAAAAAAATCAAGAATAATCTGGTGTTTATCCTTATTCTACTCCTAATTAAGAGGACATTTAGAAAACATAATAAGATGTCGAACTCTTAGTTGTGGACGGGGTCTTTAATTAAGATACCCAACTATTTATTAAGGACTAAAAAGGATATCAAACTCTCAGTTATAAATGGGGACTCTTAATTTGGATATCAAACCATGTCTTTGAGAATGGTTTGGATATCCAACTATTTATTAAAGAGTAAATAAGACATGAAACTCTCATTTCTTAAAGCGAGTTCCTAATTTGGATATCAAACCATGGCTTTGAAAATGGTTTGAATACCCAAGTATTTATGAAAGAGTAAATAAGACATCAAACTCTCAACTGTTAAATACTAGTGCACAATTGTTTCGAACTCACATATTTATTAGAGTAGAGTATAAGAATATGTTAAAGCACCAACTTGAGATACCAAAGCATTAGTCAGGACAACTAAATATATGTACACGTGATGAGATCTATATAAGCGCTTGCACACCCAAATGGATATGCAACGCCAACACAAGGCTAATATTGTATTCAGATCCAGATGACATCTGTTAAGGGAAATATGACGATGATGCTATCTTTAACAACTTTAATGTTGTTGCTTCTTATGTCTACATTCTCACTCGGTCCAGGTGAAGGATGTAAAATCTGCTACTATTATATTTTGTATTATTTACTATACTAATGTCACGTCCGGTTTTACAAAGAGCAAAACCGGCCGCATTCTACGTGTATGCCAGGATCGGTTTCATCATACACGTAGGACATATAGTGATAAACAGATATATATCGAAAATAAACGCATTTATATCTTAATTGAGTCTCGAGTAGCAGCGGAAGAGGAGAAGCTTCTAGGGCCGTCCACAGGCGAATCGACTGGCACCTACGTGACCTTCACACCGTCTTTATTTGATCTTCTTTTCACTGAGCAATAATTATAATAGAAGAAAATGGAAAACGCCTGAGTACATAGAGACATTTAACAAGAAAGGCTAGATACGGGTTTAAGCACTAAGCAACCTATCCTTAGTCTTATTAAGCGACCTACTTACTAGGTGAATACCCCAATAATCCCAACCAAGTATCTCCAAGTCCAGCTTTATCTATCTCCCAAAAACCACCAACCACATCCCAAAAATAACCAATCCGAGACCACCAACCAAACCATGCTAATCATGAGAGAGTTACTAGCCCGATTTTGACCGTGAGCACGGCTGTTTAGACAGTTTTGACTCTGCAGAGTTTGTACCCTTTACCCACAAGTCGTGTGTCGAAGTGTGTGGTCGACACTTTCCCCGGACCTGCTCTAGGCAGCCCGCGGAGGTTCTTTTTCGGAGGGGCTAGTCACTTGCGGAGAGCTTCAACGTAAGGGACGAGTGAGGGAGAAGCTTGACACAGCGAGTTTTACGTGGTTCGGGCCGCCAGAGCGTAAAACCCTACGTATACGGTGAGCAGAGGTGCTCGCTGTATTGCTTGTTGCTCAGAACCGGAGTCCTGAGCTTGAGGGTGAGTTATGTCTAGGGTGCGAGTTGCTGGAGTGCGAACCTCCGCTAACGTTGCCTACCCGAGCCTTTTATAGTCCAAGGCTCGAGCGGCTTACAAGGTGGGCCCAGGACCCGACAGGTGGCCCCGGGCTGATTTCCTACCAGCTATTATGTCTTGACGCTAGCGTCGAAGTCCTCGTCCTGCCACCCTGCCCATGCCGCAGGCTAAGTGTAGCGTGTAGTCGTTGGCGATGGCAGGGGCGGCAGGGCATGTCTTGTCCGGTCTTGTCGCTGCCTTCAATGGCCCGCAACTTCAGACACTGTACGCCTGTCCTGACTGTGAATGGTCACAGCGCCTCTTGATAGGCGTGCGCTGCGCCTCTTCGTCTCGGGATGGCGCGGGTCTTGAATGCTTTGTACAGTAAAGGCATGGCACGCCTTTACTCCCGCTGCCTACCGCGCCGGGCGGCAGCACTGCTCTGCTGGCCACGTGTCGGACCCGGAGCTCTCCTCTGAGGATAGGGGGAGCTCCGGCTCCGCTGGACACGTGGAGCCTTCGGAGCTCACCCCCGCGGAGGGGGCGAGGTCCGGTCTTCCGGGCCACGTGGCAGGCTCGGAGCTATCCTTTGAGGAGAGGAGAGCCCCGACCCTGCCTGACACGTGGCGCCTTCGGAGCTCGCCCTTGCGGAGGGGGCGAGGTCCGACCTCCTGGGCCACGTGGCAGGCCCGGAGCTATCCTCCGAGGGGAGGGGAGCTCCAGCCCCGCTGGACACGTGGCGCCTTCGGAGCTCGCCCCTGCAGAGGGGGTGAGGTCCGACCTCCTGGGCCACGTGGCAGGCTCGGAGCTATCCTCCGTGGGGAGGGGAGCTCCGGCCCCGCTGGACATGTGGCGCCTTCAAACCTCGCCCCCGCAGAGGGATCGAGGTTCTTAGGAAGTTTTACCCTGTGCGCGGGGGTACCCGGTATTGAGGGTACCAACAGTGGCCCCCGGGCTCACCTCGGGGAAGGTAACGAGCCCGAGGTGGGGCCTTCTCCTACCCGCGCACTTTCTTGTCTTGAGTACCCCCTGTGCTGGCAGGGTCTTGACGGCTTCGGGGTTCAACCTCTGAGGAGAGGGTGAAGCCTGGCATCGGAGCTCAGCCCTTGTGAAAGGGGGAGGTCCGGCTTCGGAGCTCGCCTCTGAGAAGAGGGGTGGTCCGGAAAGTCATCGGAGCTCAGGCCCACGGGGGGCGTGAGGTCCGGCATCAGGGCTCGCCTCTGAAAGGAGGGCGAGGGCTGGCATCGGAGCTCGGCCCGGCTGTGGGGGCGGAGGTCTGGAAGACATCAGAGCTCAGGCCCACGAATGGCGTGAGGTCCGGCATCAGGGCTCGCCTCTGAAAAGGAAGGCGAGGGCTGGCATCGGAGCTCGGCCTGGCTACGGGGGCGGAGGTTCGGAAGTCATCGGAACTCAGGCCCACGAAGGGCGTGAGGTCCGGAAGTCATCAGAGCTCAGACCCACGAAGAGCGTGAGGTCTGGCATCAGGGCTCGCCTCTGAAAGGAGGGCGAGGGCTGGCATCAGAGCTCGGCCCGACTGTGGGGGCGGAGGTCCGAAAGTCATCGGAGCTCAGGCCCACGGAGGGCGTGAGGTACGGCATTAGGGCTCGCCTCTGAAAGGAGGGGAGGGCTGGCATCGGAGCTCGGCCCGGCTGTGGGGGCGGAGGTCCGGAAGTCATCGGAGCTCAGACCCACGGAGGGCGTGAGGTTCGGCATCAGGGCTCGCCTCTGAAAGGAGGGCGAGGGCTGGCATCGGAGCTCGGCCCGACTGTGGGGGCGGAGGTCCGAAAGTCATCGGAGCTAAGGCCCACGAAGGGCGTGAGGCCCGGCATCAGGGCTCGCCTCTCAAAGGAGGGCGTGGGCTGGCATCGGAGCTCGGCCCGGCTGTGGGGGCGGAGGTCCGGAAGTCATCGGAGCTCAGGCCCACGGAGGGCGTGAGGTCCGGCATCATGGCTCGCCTTTGAAAGGAGGCGAGGGCTGGCATTGGAGCTCGGCCCGGCTGTGGGGGCGGAGGTCCGGAAGTCATCAGAGCTCAGGCCCACGAAGGTCGTGAGGTCCGGCATCAGGGCTCGCCTCTGAAAGGAGGGCGAGGGCTAGCATCGGAGCTCGACCCGGCTGTGGGGGCGGAGGTCCGGAAGTCATTAGAGCTTAGGCCCACAAAGGGCGTGAGGTCCGGCATCAGAGCTCACCCCTGCGGAGGGGTGATGTGCGTCTTCAGAGCTCAGCCCAGTGTAGGGCGCAAGGTCCGACTTCGGTGTTCACCCCTGTGGGGTGGCGACCGGCTTCGGAGATCACACCTGCGATAGGTGTGTCGTCCGGCATCGGACCTTAGCCCAGTGTAGGGCACACGGTCCGGCTTCGGCGTTCACCCCTGTGGGGTGGCGACCGGCTTCGGAGATCACACCTGCGATAGGTGTGTCATCCGGTATCGGACCTTAGCCCAGTGTAGGGCACACGGTCCGGCTTCGGCGTTCACCCCTGTGGGGTGGCGACCGGCTTCGGAGATCACACCTGCGATAGGTGTGTCGTCCGGCATCGGACCTTAGCCCAGTGTAGGGCACACGGTCCGGCTTCGGCGTTCACCCCTGTGGGGTGGCGACCGGCTTCGGAGATCACACCTGCGATAGGTGTGTCGTCCGGCATCGTACCTTATCCCAATGTAGGGCACACGGTCCGGCTTCGGCGTTCACCCCTGTGGGGTGGCGACCGACTTCGGAGATCACACCTGCGATAGGTGTGTCATACGGCATCGGATCTTAGCCCAGTGTAGGGCACACGGTCCGACTTCGGCGTTCACCCCTGTGGGGTGGTGACCGGCTTCGGAGGTCACACCTGCGATAGGTGTGTCGTCCGGCATCGGACCTTAGCCCAGTGTAGGGCACACGGTCCGGCTTCGGCGTTCACCCCTGTGGGGTGGCGACCGGCTTCGGAGATCACACCTGCGATAGGTGTGTCGTCCGGCATCGGACCTTAGCCCAGTGTAGGGCACACGGTCCTGCTTCGGCGTTCACCCCTGTGGGGTTGCGACCGGCTTCGGAGATCACACCTGCGATAGGTGTGTCGTCCGGCATCGGACCTTAGCCCAGTGTAGGGCACATGGTCCGGCTTCGGTGTTCACCCCTGTGGGGTGGCGACCGGCTTCGGAGATCACACTTGCGATAGGTGTATCGTTCGGCATCGGACCTTAGCCCAGTGTAGGGCACACAGTCCGGCTTCGGAGCTCACCCCTGCTGAGGGGGTGAGGTCTGGCGCTGCTCAGGGGCCCTCCCTTTCCTGTCCCTTAGTCTCATTTGGCTTACTGTCCCGGGCCGAAATACGGGGCTTGGGTAATCCAGTGCACTCGGTCGCGGAGGTCTGGCCCCCAGCCCTAGTCAGGGTGTAACCGTCCGGCCCCCTAGTACTCAGACCGTAGCGCTGGGGGGCAGAGTGCGCATGCTTTGGGTGCAGGACCGGGCAAAGCAAGCCTCCTGACCCCCCGGTCTGGCGTAGGTCTTTTCCTGGAGGAGACCAACTGGCGTTACATACCCTTACAGGGGGAGGTCCAAAAGGCCCCCGGGCCTCTGGCACGTACCCCAAGCACTATCGCCTTTGGCAGGATGGCAAATATCGACTATGCATGAGAGCAGAAAAGAGGAACTGAGTGTACAATGGATGTACACTGTCTAGAGTGTGGGGAGGTGATCATATAAATTAATGCGTAATTTAAATAAACACCTAAGTAAGCATGGTGAACTTACTGGGGTAGCGTCGGAGCGCCTGTCTTGGGCTCCCATGCACGGACCGGTGGTGTCAGGGCGTCCGCCGGTACCGCGCGATCTGGAGCGGAGGATTGACGGCAGCAGCGTTGAGGTCGTTGACGTCGCGGGTCCACTGCTGGGTGGCCCCCTGGAGGGCGTCTTCAGCCGGTGGATTGTCCCGGAGCGCTTCGGCGGCGGCTAGCGCGCTTGCTTGAGCGGCACTCTGCGCCGCGGTAGACCATGAGGTTGATGGAGTTCGTGTTGCCGTTGTCGGCTGCTGGCTTCCCACTCGCACCGACACACTCCGTGCTGAGTGTGTCGAGACGTATTTCTCGCTAGTCACCGTTCGTCGAGAACGTGGGCGAGGAGAGCTTGCCGCTGAAGGAAGCGTTGTCATCTTCGTCGGCGCAAACTCGTCGCACATGGGAAAAGCCCCTACCTGGCGCGCCAAATGTCGAAGTGTGTGGTCGACACTTCCCCCGGACCTGCTCTGGGCAGCCCGCGTAGGTTCTTTTTCGGAGGGGCTAGTCGCTTGCGGAGAGCTTCAGCATAAGGGAGAGTGAGGGAGAAGCTTGACACGGTGAGTTTTACGTGGTTTAGGCCGCCGGAGCGTAAAACCCTACGTCCTCGGTGAGCAGAGGTGCTCGCTGTATTGCTTGTTGCTCAGAACTGGAGTCCTGAGCTTGAGGGTGAGTTATGTCTAGGGTGCGAGTTGCTGGAGTGCGAACCTCCGCTAACATTGCCTACCCGAGCCTTTTATAGTCCAAGGCTCGAGCGGCTTACAAGGTGGGCCCGAGACCCGACAGGTGGCCCCTGGGTGATTTCCTACCAGCTATTATGTCTTGACGCTGGCGTCGAAGTCCTCGTCCTGCCGCCCTGCCCATGCCGCAGGCTAAGTGTAGCGTGTAGTCGTTGGCGATGGCAGGGGCGGCAGGGCATGTCTTGTCCCGTCTTGTCGCTGCCTTCAATGGCCCGCAGCTTTAGACACTGTACGCTTGTCCTGACTGTGACTGGTCACAGCGCCTCCTGACACGCGTGCGCTGCGCCTTTTCGTCTCGGGATGGCGCGGGTCTTGGATGCTTTGTACGGTAAAGGTATGGCGCGCCTTTACTACCGCTGCCTACCGCGCGCGAGCGGCAGCACTGCTCTGCTAGCCACGTGTCGGACCCGGAGCTCTCCTCTGAGGATAGGGGGAGCTCCGGCTCCGCTGGACACGTGGAGCCTTTGGAGCTCACCCCCGCGGAGGGGCGAGGTCCGGTCTTCCGGGCCACGTGGCAAGCTCGGAGCTATCCTTTGAGGAGAGGAGAGCCCCGACCCTACTGGACACGTGGCGCCTTCGGAGCTCGCCCTTGCGGAGGGGGAGAGGTCCAGCCTCTTGGGCCACGTGGCAGGCCCGGAGCTATCCTCCGAGGGGAGGGGAGCTCCGGTCCCGCTGGACACGTGGCGCCTTCGGAGCTCGCCCCTAGATAGGGGGTGAGGTCCGGCCTCCTAGGCCACGTGGCAGGCTCGGAGCTATCCTCCGTGGTGAGGGGAGCTCCGGCCCCGCTGGACACATGGCGCCTTCAAACCTCGCCCCCGCAGAGGGAGCGAGGTCCTTAGGAAGTTTTACCCTGTGCGCGGGGGTACCCGATATTGAGGGTACCGACATCGTGTTTCCGTCCCGTGTCGCCAGGTGGACTAAAACCTCCCTTTTGCGCGTGGTAGCTAGCCACATTTCACACTTCCTAAGGTGTGCGGCCAGGAGATCACGATGTGACATTTACAAAGGGAATTCCGACGAGTATGAGCCCACTGAGGTTTCACCCCTGCGGCCTCCTGGAGTTTATTTTACCTCCGCCTGCAGTGGCTCCCTCTTGAGCCTTGCGGATCCCAGGGTAGTCCCGCCCGACTCCCATTCCCCGCACCTACCACACACTCACACTACATCTGGAATGCACCTAATTACTTGGTCACTCTGTCTCATACCAGTTCTTGTGGTGGCACGGTATAAGCTAGTTCACGGAGTCCCACGAACCGGTCCTTAGAATCTACACAGGCCACTAACCGCAAACCTGAGTCTCGTGCACTCGGCACCCACCAGGGACCAACTAGCCTGCTAGATCCCTATACTACATCCCACATATATATACCATATATATCTCCACACAACATCTCAATAATCATGATAATATCAATAATGTAAATTTACTTCCAATCCCATCATCTAAGCAGGGCTAAGCATGTGTAAATGACATAAAACATAACCCTATCTAATCCCAAACCCAGGCTACAAGGAACGATAAAGAAATTTCTAGTAAACAACCTAGCATGGGATTCAAATTTAAGACATGCATGCAATTCTAGCTAATGATCCTAAGAAGGAGCAAAATGGTCAAGGGCACTTGCCTTTTTCTTATATCGTTGCTCCGTCCACGGGTCGAACTCTTGATCTTCAAAGTTTTGGGCTTGTAAGTCGAACGTCGACTCGGGGACTAGTTTTATCCTCATCATCACGCGGAAACTAACATAACAAAATGAAACATAAAAAACACTCCAAAAACAACCTAATTTATTGTAAGCAACCCTACGCATTTATCTAGTCATGTTTATATTTACTAGTTACTTAGACGTTCTAAATCATTTATAATGTGCATGGGTAGCTTTCATATTGTGTTTTCAGTATTATTTAGCACTTAGGGACATTTATGTGGGTGTGCCATGCAAAAACAGCAAATAACAAAGTCCTAGGTAAAATTTTCAACATGTCAAATGGGTGTTTTAATAAATTCAGCTCTAGCAGGGATGTTTATGTGAAAATTTAGCAACTATACATGGTATAAATTATATTAGCAGCACTATGCAGGGGCTAAGTTGTAAAATCAGCTTGTAGTGGGATTACTTTTAAATGCTAACAGCACTAGCTAGGGGATTTTATGCAAAAGTACTGCGGGGTGCAGAGACTGAAACATCTTTTAAAAATATTTTAGGGTGCTGGGTGTAATTTCAACCTATTTTCCGAAGTGTTTATTGTCATTTCAGCAAACTACATGGGTTAAATCATAAATTCAGCACCACTAGGGGCATTTTGCTAATTACAACACTTGTCCAGTGGTATTTCCATAATAACAGAACTTCTCAGTGGCGTCTTTCTGTAAAGTCAAAACTGTTCAAAACCTAAAATGCCATTTTTATCAATTTCCAGGGACCTTATCATTCTCAGTGAAGTTCAGTGGCTAAAACATTAATGCCATGTGTTACAGGGTACAAATATCATTTTCATCAATTTCCAAGGATTGAAACACTATAACAGGGAGGTTTGGCTACCTCCGGCCGCCAGCGGGTGGCGCGAGCACGGCGGCACGGCCCGGATCCGAGGCAAACTTTGCCGGAGTTCGACCATCTTTGTCTATGAGACCTCCTACTGACAACTAAACATCGGAAAAGCAAGAGATCGTCGTGAACTCACCTAGGAGCTTGTAGGGTCCCGAGAAGACGTGGAGAGCCCTAGCGACGATGATAAGCAGCGGGACCTTCGGTTCTTAGGCGCGGCGATGTCTTGGTGGCATCTTCCCGTGTCTTCCATGTCCAAGACGTGCTATGGAGCAAAGGGAACACAAAGGCGCCATCAACTCGAGAAAAGACCAAGGGAAACGAGGGGGTCACCGCATGTGGTGGAGGAACTCACCGGCGACCGTGGCGGGTAGGGTTCCCGTGCCGATCCGTGTCGAGGAAGGCCCAAGAAAGATCGTCGGCGTCCCTGTGGAGGAGCTCGTCAAGTTAGCCACCCGAGTGAAGGGAAAAGTCAGGGGAATCCAGCGGGCAACGCTCACCGGGGAAAGGGGGCTCGACCGGCGAACCCGGGGGCGACGTTGCGGGTCTTCGGGCGCCCTGACATCGTGCGGAGTGGGTGGAAGATGGGGGCGGTGCAAGCAGTGGTGGAGGCGAGGTCGAGCGAGGAGGGCGCGGGCCGGCGAGGGTTGCAGCAGCGGTAGAAAATGGAGGCGGAGCAGATAGGAGCGAGCTGTGGGGGCGATCTGCAGAGGAGCTCGAGGGGGGGCTTGGGTGCGGGCCGTCGGAGGGGTGCAAGGTGGAGGTGGCGCCAGCCATGGGGCGACGTCGGAGAGGAAGACGACGAGGAGCCCTTTCGGGGACGGTAGCCTCGGGAGGAGGCGAGATGCACGACGGGGCTAGGACGGCGCGTGGGTTGTTGCGAGCAGGGAGGTCGACGGCCGGGCGCGGGTGCACGGGAGAGGCGAGGGCGGGCGGAGCAGGAGCGCGCGGACGGAAGAGATGCGCGGGGGCGAGGGCACTGGCTGCGGTAGTCCGGCGGTGGCAAGGTCCATGGGGGGGGTGGCGAGGTGGCGCACGGAGGGTGACGGCCGAGAGGAGCACGCTGGCTGGGGGCGCGGCGCGAGGACTGGAGGAGGGAGGAGGAAGATGGGGCGGGCGGCGGCGCACGGGGTGAGGAAGAGGCGGCGCTGGTGGAGCCGGGGATTCAGAGGCGCGGGAGTGGGGGGGCGCTCGGGGGCGGGCGCGCGCCCGAGGAAATTGCGAGGTCCAGGGGCGGCGGCTGGAGGATCCGAGGCCCCTTATTTCTGTTTGCTTTCGGTTGTGCTCTTTTGACCGGGGGAGGAAGCAGCCAGTGGGGAGAAGAAAGGAGGAAGAAGGCGCTGATGGGTGGGTCCCACGTGTCATGGAGATAAAGAGGAATCCAATGCTAGAATTTTTTTGGCTGGGCTTTAGTGTGTGCTGCGGGGGAGGCTTGGGTTTGGGCCCAATTTTTGAGTGTGGGGTCTTTTGAAGTTTTCTCTTTTATTCTAAATTTACTTCAATTCAAATTTTAATACAAGCAAGTCCCCAAGCAGTTTGAATTTGGAAATTTTATTTGCACAATTATAAAATAGAGTGCTACAACTAATTAATTATCTAAACAGTCTTGCCCATTATATATTGTGTTGAACGTGTAGGTGTCAGCTGACTCAAGGAACCATCGACACCACCACCAAAATTAGAGCATTGCTATGTTTTTAAAGAATGTACACCAGACGCTTGTCACAATGTGTGTGTAATAGATTTTCCAAACATGCCGTATAGTCGGTGTGCCATGATTCGTAATGAAAAGATGTGTTGTTGCCGAAACAGATGATAAATGCATCTGTTTGATGCTAATTAATAAATAAGATCATAACTAGAATGTCTTGTGTTTTTCTTTATGCATCTTATATTTCTAACAACGACTCTCTTGAAACCGTGCCTTCTTATTAACCCGAGAAAAAATTAAAAAATACCACACAAAACAAAACATGGATGAAACCCATAATTAGTCGATGCTTCGTCTTCGTTTTGCTTCCCACTGCTCGGTTTGATCAGATTTCTTGAGGGCGCCCAGCGTGATAGTTGGGACTGTTAGTTTGAGTCAACATTTTTTCTCTATCACCAATCGTTCTTCCAGTGATGTGCAGCCGGTACAACGAAAGCACCTTGGTTGTTTTGGTTGCCGGATTCCTGTCCCACGGCGTGCGCCCTTGGTTGTAGCCGATCGTTTGGCTTTGCACGGCATGCCCGGGGTGGGCGTTGATCTCCGCGACAGCCAAGGCCCACGTCATCGCGTATCAGGCCTGGTAGAGGCAGGCCGCAGGCGTCGTGCCGGCCGATCGGGCAGGGCACCAGCGGCGCGCGGCACACGCGCACGGCCCCCTCAACCATGTGGGTGATGCGTGCATTGTCTTGTCTAGATCTAATTAAGTGGCGGCGAGCGGCGAATCAGCTGGGTCATGTGGAGGTACAACATCCTCCATCTCATGGTCTTCCTCCTTAAAAAAAAGGCAGGACATGGTTGTGGTTCTAGTGCGCGAAGCTGAGCTCGATTGCCACATGCACCACCTGCATATCCAATGCAACGGTGTTTTTTGTTTTGACATACTTGCTTTATAGATTGGATGAACACTATGGTGTTGGTAGGGCCGAGCGGGATATGTCCTACAGGGCCATTTTCCAGTGATTATGTAGTTGTAATGAATGTTCAATGATATGTAGAATCCGGAGTTCGGGATCGCATGTCAGTGACTGCCGATGCAACAACATTAGGGCAAGCAGTTTAATTCAATTTTGTTTGGTTCAGTGCTTAGGTCCTATGCATGACTAAACTACTTTTTCTTGCATCTCTCTGCTAGACCGATTTGAACCTTCTCATTGCTCATCTCCTTCCCTCGTTGGTCGGCAATAATATACTTAATTCTCATGGTGCAGCATGGTGTGAACTGAGTTTGGACGTTGAGTTCGACTCCTCTAGTTTTCTCGGTTTGTCTGTGCTCTCATGCATCGACTTTCACCAACCTTAGTGGTGCTCTTACCGTAGAGAGTCCCCACCTCACACCAGCTGTGTGTAACCGGTACAATGAAAGCATCTCAAATAATTGCATGTGCGCCCTTGGTTGCCTGTCTCCTGTCCTACGGCGGCGTCACCTTATTTCCGATTATCTTGTTACGCGATGTGGGGGATTCTCGGGCAGGCAGTGAACATATTAGTTTTTTTTTTGCTACTCCTGTTTTGATATCTTTTTCCATTTTGATAAATGTCTGAGCATTCAAACCAGTCATGTTGCTGCTCTTTTGGTCTTGTATCCATTGCTAGCTCGAGATAATACGTGTCTAAGTAGTTAATCCTGTTTTGATATCTTTAAAGAAAACCAGAAAAAAATCTTGTGTTTCTACTTGTTCTATTTGTACTTAAGAGGACATTTGCAACACAGGAAACTCTTAGTTGTGAAAGAGGTCTCTAATTTGGATATCAAACCATATCTTTAAAACGATTTACATACCCAACTATTTATTAAAGAGTAAAAGAACAGTAAACTTCCAGTTGTAAATGGGGATTTTGAATTTGTGTATCAAACCATGCCTTTGAAAATGGTATGGATATCCAACTATTTATTAAGTAGTAAATAAGACATCCAACTCTCAGTTGCGAAGCAACTTCCTAATTTGGATATGAAGCCATGCATTTGAAAATGTTTTGGATACCCGACTATTTATTAGAGAGTAAATAAGACATCAAACTCTAGTTGTGGGATACTAGTGCCTGATTTGTTTTCGATTTACATATTTATTGGAGTAGAGTATAAGAATATATTAAATCATCAACTTGAGATATCAAAGCATTAGTGAGGATATGTAGGAGAGGACAACTAAACATATGTACATGCGATGAGATCTATATAAACGCTAGAACATCCAAATAGAAATGCAATGGCAGCACAATTTATCCTGTTCACATCCTCCTAGCAAAAAGAAAAGACTAATATTGTACTATCCCGGTCGGATGGCATCTGTTAAGAGAAATACGACAAGGATGTTATCTTTAACGTATTTTCTGTTATTGGTCCTTATGTCTACATTCTCACTCGGTCAAGCTGGAGGATGTAAAATCTCCTACTTTTATTTTGCATGATTTGTTATACCGATTAATTATCTAAATAATCTTGTTCATTCTATATTGTGTTGAATGTGTAGGTGTCAGTTGTATAAAGCCACCTCCGTCACCACCACCACCAAGAAAGAGGTACTACTTTGTTTTTGAAGAATGTACTCCGTATACTTGTACGAATAGATGTCGAAGACATCATGACATGCTTTATGGTCGATGCATCGAGATTTCTGGTAAAATGAATTGTTGTTGTCGGAACACACCGTGAATACATTCTTTTGATGTAAATTAATAAATGAGATTCCGACTTTCATGGCTCGTGTTTTCTTTATGATCTTATATTACTAGCGACGACTGTTAAACCTTCAAATTAATGCTAGAAAAATAATTTTTGTTTACCACGGAAATAGAACATGGACCGAACCCACAATCCATGCTTCTTATTCGTTTGGTGTCCCAAGTCTCACACCACTTCGCTGTCAGCGATCCTTTTTCCGGTGGTGTCTAGCCGGTACAGCGAAAGCGTCTCGAATCATTGACGGTTCGGTTCACTCCGTTTTTTCGTTGCCCGACTCCTGTCCCACAGCGTATTCTCCGTTGTACTGGACCGGTTGGTTTTGCACTTTTGTGCGGCGTGCTCGGGGCAGGGCGGGCGCTGATCTTTGCGGTATGGCCAAGGCTCATGTGGTCGCGTACTAGGCCAGGGCCAGGCAGGCGTCGTGGCGGCCGATGGGGCGGGGTACCAGCCGCTTGCTCCGCCCAGCCCAGTCGGCCGGGCGCCGCGACGAAGGGCCACCCCCCCCCCCCCCCCTCCCCTCGGTCGCTCATGTGGAATGCGTGCGTGCGTTGTCTTGTCTAATCACGCGGGGGCGGGGGCAGCGCCGAATAGCGATGCGCGGATTTTTTTTTAAAGGGGCTTCCGTTTGCGACGACGCCTACCGGCAGGCGCACGAGCGCGGAGTATTTTCTGGTCCCAACCGTGAGCCGCGACGACCCGCCTATCTTGATGTGTGGTGCGGTGGTCGCGCTGGTGAACGGTAACGAGAGTTCGTCGGGCCGTTGTGCGTTGTGGTTGTAGGAGTGCTTGGCGCCAGTTAACTAGAGCACGCTACTGGCTGACTGGGCGCAGCCGCTTTTATTTGCTGCTGCAGCGGGTTCGTTGCAAGAAGCCGTCGCTACCGTGTCAAACCGAAGTTTTCAGACATGTGAGCAACTCACACGATAAAAGTTCTGCTCTGCAGGGCTGCACGTTTTCAGGGAAGACTTGGAGGATGCTAACCTGACAAACAAAGTCAGCGTCAGCTGAAAAATATCCTTTGTATTAATGAAGGAGGCATAATCTTCTATAAATCCCTTCGTCGCTCGACATATCACAGATGATTAGCGTGATATTGCCGTTGTAATTAGAATCGAGCACACGTTGAGTTGAACACGAGCACGGGGCTCGTGCTGACCGCTAGACTCGGTGTTTTTCATGGCTCTTGCCCAGGTCATCGCACCGTGCCGCAAGCGCGCAGAAACGTACCGTGCGGGTACTACCGCTAGGGCGGCGACAAATCCCTTGTTCGCCGCGCCGCCCTAGCTCTTGCGGCGAGTAGCTGCAAGGCAGCCTCCTTTGTTAAATGGGCCGTACACAGGATATACGGGCTGGCCTACAAGGTTTATTATGTCTGCTACAAAGGTCCGGTTGGATGATATGACCCAAAGTAGGATGGTGGCCCGGTTGGATGAGACGGGCTAGGCCCAGGCACCGCGCGACGTGATGATGACCGCGTTAGGCCCACGTACTTTCATGGGATCTAATTTTCATGTTGCTGGCTATTATTGAAGATGCAAAATTTCAAGATATATGAAATGGTAACAGAATGATGAATACGATATAAAATACCTTTTGTTTGATCATAAGGCGTCATTACAATTAGCTCAAGTACAAATGGCAGATATTCGGTCAATAATTTATTTAGAAAGAAAAAAATGATACAACAGAGGGCACAAGCATAGCTTGTTGCCAAAACATCCTAAAATCACGACATCCTCTCCAACGCTGCAGGACTTATTGGAATAATACCAGAGGACGAGACCAGAGCATCAATAGGGACATCAGTTGAGTTGATTGGGATGATGCCGTCCTCCATGATTTGCACAGAGTATGAGAGGGCAACTTCAAGATAGTAAAGCGAACCATTAGAGATAAGGGTTTCAGCAAACAGAATAGCATGCAAAAAATCATTACAGCATTCAACATAAAAGAGGTCATCTTTGCGGTGGAACTAGGAACGTAGACAGGAGAACGTAAAGTGTTTCCATGTTGATCAAGTGGGCAAGTATAACTGAATACAAAACTATACTTGCTCGGTTACAACTTGTCCAAATTCCGATTTCCAGTTTGCATACTCGCTTGACAGTTGTGACTTGCGAGAGCTATAGGTAGACAATACTTGATCAGAATTCAGAAGGCATGCACTGTTGGTAGTTCTGCCTAGGTTCCAGCCAATTTAAATCAATGGCAAGCAGCTACCAGTTGAAGTCTAGCGAAAGTAGGATAGAGTTTATTGAGTGACTTGAGGCTAACAAAACTGCATCAACCACTATCATAGTCAACAATCTAAACAAAACTGGTGTCGTCGTGTCTAGAACTCTAGATCTTTTGTCAGCTGATTAAGTAGAAGTTTAGACATTTAGTAGTTTTTCATCACTACAACCTAATCAGCCAATCTTACAGTTGTTGCGATGTCAGGACACAATACCATTTTATACCAACGTCATGAGTAATAAGTTATACTTATACAGCAGGGCTTGATCTTAGAATATCTAGTAGTTCAAGCAGAACTTGGTTGTAAACATAACAGATTAACAGCTCCAACAGAGTGATTTACCACTCTGTAACACTAGTAACCAGTTAACACTGCAATACTATGTCAGGAAAAAACCCTTAATTCTAAGAAAGATATAAAATAAGAGTACGTACAAATATGTAAGCCATACCTAAGAGAGGCTGACTCCACCCTTTCTCTTTTGCATGTTCTTGATACTTCATTAGGAATGTGTCATAGTACCTTTTAAATGAAAAAATACAACAAAGAATATATTAGATAATGTAAGAAGTACATTATAAAACGAATATGTTAATAGTGTGGTGCAGCAAAAATGAACTACACACAGGAAGTTTGTTACGTGTATAGCCTTATGGAGGAACATAAAAGGGGCAAAACCATTGTTTTTTGACCAGGGGGGACCATTGTTTATTTGGCTATCTCAAGAAAAATGTTCATTTTGTGTTCCTATTTCATGTGTTATGGCATGAATTATTTTTTACCAGCCCCTCCCCCAGATCCCACATGTGTGGGAGCCTTCGGCACTGGGTACGCCTTTTTTTTTTCTTCTGAAAATAGCAATCTTTGTTGCTGTTGACGAAGATAGCAATTGAATCATATCACTGTTGACCATGTGGATAAAAAATGGCATCTCTAGAACATTAGTAACTTAAGTAAAAGCCAATAGGATAATGTGATGCACTACCCTCCACCACGCCCTAGTCTCCGACCAGTTCTATCAAAAGCTTGCCCTGCACAAATATCAGGCATCATTCAACTGAGATTACAATGACGGAGCATGGCGTGTTAAATGATAAACAACCTACCAGGCAATAGAAACAGATCAACTGGTGAGGAGGCTGACAATACTGCAAGAATTAAAAGTGGAAGAGTTGTAATTTGCACACCTCAAATGAATTATACTATTGATGCAATAACTGAAACATATATGATTTCACGAAAAAAGTTTCATAATATGTTGTAACATCGAAATAAACTTCATACCATCCTCACGATCATTCCCGTTAGCATTTAGTGGAGATGGTTCCAGAATGTTCATTGAATTTATAATTAAATCATCCATGTTGGTGATCTTGAGCATCCGCATATTGCGGTTCTTGTCCTCCACTCGAGGAACATAAAGATCCTTCGCCTGTTCCTCTTGCCCTTTAGAAGAAACCAAATATTAGCAACAGAAACATCAATGAGCACGCCTATAGATGGACTTACCAGGATTCGATTGCAGAACTTCGGCTAGTATTTTTGATGTATCAACTTCCCGCAACTGATGACAACTTATATAAGCACATAATCGTTTGCTTTCTTTGAACCAAGAAGAATTTAAAATTGTGCTTTGGATGGCAAGGTCTGAAAAGGAAAACAAAGAGACTTTCACCTCCAAAAACTTCAACAAACAATCACATTGAAAACAGTGTTTTTTCCCTAAGTGGTAGTGAGGAATAACAAACAACAATAACATGGAACATATAGTCATCCCCCGGTGTTCTATCTGATATTCTGATGTCCTCGCCCTACGTAGTGAACAATCCTCATCAGATCGGGATATTCCTAAACAGCGGTATCTAAATGTATTTAGCCTTGAAACTTTGAAATGCACCTAGGCGATTTTTCAGGGTGGTGGTGTGCCATGTAGCGCAATGGCGCTTTGTGTTGATGACCAAGTAGCAAGTACATCCAACCAAACATAGAGTTGTACAAATGTTATTTGTTCTTTCAAAAAATTTTTGTGGTGTGGGGTAGTGTTTTGCTCCATTTTGACGCTGCTGTAATTCAACTTCTTGAATGACAAGGCTGAGCGTCTGCCCACTTACCTAAACAAAGAATTTGAAATGCTAAGAGGAATCATCTACGAAATTGCTAATGTTTACATTGCGCTTTTCTATCTCATGCTAATTACCAAAATTAGTTATTCGATTGATGCATAGTGGATCGTATTACTAAACCTCCATATCATATCCGCATACAAAGCTACTAAGAGAAGTTTCTACTAGACAAATATACGGACAGGTGGTGACCAAAGCCCAATCAATCACATCACGGGCCGCAATCAAAACGAAACAACTCCCAATAAGCTGAAGGCAGGCGGGAGCCATCACCTTCACTGGCACGCTGGTCGGGGGAGAGGGCCTTCAGCGCCTTGCGCGCCTCGGCGCGCAGCGCACGCTTCTGGTCGGCCACCGCCTGCGCCGCCGCTGCCGCGGTAGACATGGCTGCGGCGGGCACCGAGGCGCCGCGCGGGACGGGAAGGAGGCGGCGATAGGTGGGAGCGGGCGCCGCGCAGGGCAGGTGGACGCGCACCATCAGCAGCGAGGCCACTGCATTTTTAATCATCTCGCCCTCGTGTCTTGTCCGCCGTGCGCTCGCGCGGCCATCGTTGCGTACACCCGCAGCGACGCCGCCGGGCTTCCAATTACACGGTCGCTGCCAGTGCGGGCCCGGTAGTTGGGCCCTGACCGCACACTCTCAAGCCGAGGTTTACTGGCCAATGCTGTTGCCCAAGTTTGAGCCCATTCACACATCCTGTTTTTTTAGTCATCGACTTTTTCTCAATGAAGTAAACTACTGCACGAGCAATCATGCCGCTTCGAGTAATTGCAAATCAAGTCGGCACCTTGCTTAAGTAGTGTAGATAATATACAAAGGGAAAATCCAGTCCAGAGAAAAGAGATAAAAAAACTGTCCTCACACCGTCAACTTCAATTATTTTTCAAGTTAGTGCAGAGTAACATACAATATTCTTTTTCTGGACGAGGTAAGTGAGGCAAATCATGTTATGTTTGTCGTCAAAAAGATCTCAGATGGATATGAAAGAGGATCGGATGCACTATGAGTGTTCGATGTGAGTTCAAAGCTGAAGCCAAATCAAGAAAGCCAACAGTCAGTTTTCGATATTTTGAGTTCAGAAACGAGTCCAGCTCAAGAGTCAAGACATCCAACTGTCACACAGGTTTGTTCGGGGTAGAGAAATCCGTCCAACCCGATCCGTAACCATTGGCATTTAGTCAAGTTGCTAAACCGGTGGGCTTGAGTTCAGCCCCAGACTGAATTTTTCATACAAGGAACTGAAGCATAAATCGTGATTACCTTTATTCATAAACAAGCGTATCTTAGTCCATAATCAGAGTAATGTTCTAGCTTGTCCTCACAAAGGATGTAGGAACAGTTGGCATAACTACAGTACGGCACTCCTTTGACCAGTGGATCAGAAGCTTCCAATTTGCGCCAGTTAAGCACAAGGTGGAAATGGTTAATAAGTATTAGAGAAGGACATCGATAGAAGGGTATCCAGTTTGACTCGTTGACTCATCTAGAAGATGTTCCAACAAAAGGACTGGGCTGGTGCCACTTGTCCAGTTTGATTGGACCACATGATCAGTTGAGCACTCGTAAGTATAAAACTCAAACCAATTTTCACCATGATCTTATTAGTCTCCATATGTGTTCCTACTGATCAAAGCAATACAGCATAATATCCCTAGAAAAAGCAATACAACATATAGTCTTGGTTGAATCTGGGTTTAGTGGTTGTCTGGTTCAAACTGCTTCACATATGTCACATTAGTTATACTTGTAAGCTATGCACTTTAAGGTAGGTTCACCGGTTTATGTGCTATAGTAGACATTCTATCACGTGTAGTATGCTAAAAGAAATTCAGTAACTATATGGAGCTGAAACATTTTTTTTTCGAAAGGCCGGAGCTGAAACAAAATGAAAGTGTGGGAACAGACTTCAGTTGAAAGACGCAAAATGCATGAATGGGAGGGACGCTAAATTGTCAAACCTCTGCAAGAAAATATTTTTCTAAAGAAAAAAGCAACATACATACAAAGAAGTTTCAATCACGCCTATCTTATTTTAATTTTCTTGTTGCATATTACCCCTCCGTTTCGAATTATTTGATGCTAACTAGTTTAAAATTAAACTAGTCAGCGTCAAATAATTCGAAACGGAGGGAGTATGTTACTTGACACTGCCACCATGACAAGTGGGTACTGATATGTTCTCTGTTAGCGCAGATTTGGGTAATCCACAGCTGTATCTACTACACATTTTACAATATTCTTTCCTCTCCGGAAGGACTTCGTTCAGATCATGATGAGATTTCAACTGTTCTTGTCCATTGGTCGTTTCTTTAGGATACAAGTCCATTTCAGGCTATATATTTTGCATCCAATGTGATCAAATTCATGGCTATACATATCTGTGCTCTTTGACCAGTCTAAAAATATACGTAAACAGTGGATAATCATCATGTATGAATTTTACAGGTAGTAAAAGGTATACTGTCTCAAAGAAGAAGACAATTCCAAGTCTGAATACTGTCAAAAGAATCAAAGGAACCATGCGAAAAGTTTCTGCAGGGAGGGCCCATCGTAGTCAAAAGAGTGGGAAACTTGAGCAATTTTTGACAAAGGCATGGGAATGCATACACATATGGATGAAACAGCTCGAACAATAATTTTTACAAACTGTAGGCAGCATATGCACAATCTTAAAGAGAAAGTGACAGCCTGAATTTTGGATACTTTCACACATTCTCGTAATGGCAAACAGGGCTGAAGGATGCATCATGCAAATGCACTCATATTTTGATGGCAGACGAGAGAGATAAATTCTGTGAGGTGCTTGAACTTTCTTAGACACGAGAGATGCATGGTATACAATATATCTGCTTATCTGTCTTACAGTTTATGAGATTTTAATTATGGTTTCATATTCCATTGATTTAGGATATGCTAATATCCTGAAAAAAAAGAATGTCCTCAGAAAGAACTGATTCAAAGCGCTAGAGGAAGTACTATAGCTGTGGGTATCTCATACTATATTGGAGTCGACCTACCCAAGGAGACAATTCAACCTTACATGCTGACATTAGCTTCACGATATCACATATTCCAGTTCAATCAATCAATCCATTGCATACTGACACTCAATATGGCCAATCACGTGCATGCATCTCCTCAGCCGTCCCTCTCTGCCTCTCCCAAAAGGATTTGTAGTATAGATCTGCTGGTCTTGCTTGGTGGATCTTCTAAACTGATCAGATTGATAGATTGCTCAACCACCAGGCAGTTTGATTGGTAAATGTTAAGCTAGTATACGCCGACCAGTTGACTCCAAAAGCTTAACCTAATGGGGAAAGGTGGACAATTCACTTATATTTCAATACTCCCTCTCACGTGCAGGTTCTCTTAGGCCGCAAACGTGGAATAGGAGTCGGCTGTAATTTATTTTAATAAATCACGCCCGTCAGGATTCGAACTCGAGACCTCTGGCTCTAATAGCATGTTAAGCTAGTATGCGCCGACCAGTTGACTCCAAAAGATTAAGCTGATGGAGAAGGGTGGACAATTCACTCATATTTCAACAATAACAACATTTGATTTCGTCAGGATATTGCATGGAGTGAACCGGACTAAATCAATGAACATGTGCTAGATACAGCCGTATGTACTGGTTGCATTATTGGCCACCAATAATAATGGTCCAGAATTCTTTCTGACGGAAGAAACAAAAAAGACAGAAGGGATAGTAGCTTGAAACAGAGTGGTGCACGAGGATCATAGTTCGTCGAGAACGTTTGGCTGGGAGTTTGACAATCTGACTCTGAACCTATGAAAGAAGACACGATGACATAGTTCGTCTCGAAACGAGAAGGCCATGGCGCAGCAATGCTGACAGTGGACCTCTACTTCGTCACAACTAGGAGAGCCTCCCTATGGACAATTGGACAGAGCAATCACAGAACCCACAATCGACAACGACTGAATCAAAGAAGGAACCTTAAATGGTCTCCATGGAATACAGCCTCTGCCGTGCTGTACTTATCATTTTATCAGAACCTGGCCTTGCTTGGCATTAGTACACATATACAGTCATTCTCAAAAGAAAACGTAATGGCATATTGTATACTACTTCCTCTATTTCGAATTATTTAACGCTGATTAGTTTAAAATTGAACTAGCCAACATCAAATAATTCGAAACAGAGAGAGTACTCACCTAATCGTGACGTTTCAGTCATGTGTAAATCGTATTTTTTTCTCACTTAACCACACCGTTGATCCAATATTTATATCTAGTGTGGATGCGACGATGTCTAAATTCCCATGTGAACGCACGAGCTTATTAAGCCGATCAAGTTCAACGCCTCTCTGGATCCTTGCATCGCATGCCTCGTCAGTCGTCACAGCCTACACGTCACTTGCTGCTTGGCTGTCATGGGCATCCGTCGCTGTAGTAGCAGGCAGAGATAGCAGCCACACACAGACACAGCGTCACTCCGAGCTTCTCTATAACAGAGCGTTGCCTGAGTGCACATCGCAGACAGAGGTAGACACCAGAGTGCAGAGAGAGCATAGCCCATCCGGCAACTAAGGAGGGACGAGAATTTCTTGCGTGGGTGCGCGTCCTATGATCAGGAGAGATGACACCGACGTCGCACGGGTCTGTCGATCCATGGATTCGTGCTGCGCTCGTCCGCCGTCTGAAGCTGGTGTCATCTCGCCTGAACATAGGACCCGCTCGCCCAGAATGATGACCACGCGCGCCACGACGAGTCGTCGGGCTCGCCTCGCTGTTGTCTAGCCGCTCTGGAGCGTGATTTACAAGGTAAGGAAACTGCTCTCTTGCTGCTCGTTTTAGTCTATGTTTATCTTGCAGATACGGAGAGGACAGAGGTGGAGTAGACTCACATGCATGATGCTCGTCAGTAATTCTTAATTTCCAACAAGGCTAGCATGAATCCAGAATACAGAGATGTTCAGTAATCCTACGGGCTGTAACTAAACAGATAAGCGAGCGCTGCGGACACCTCTCTTGCTATTTCTGTTTTCCAAGAACACAACCCAGCATTTCAGGAAGGTGTCACCTTGTATTTCAGGCGCATGCCAACCACCCTGCGTCGATGGAGGCCTCAAGTTACTTTCAGGGAAAAAGCAGCCTTGCGATTCTCATCTAAGGCAACAAGTCAACAATGCTAGTTGTAACACACTTAATTATAACCAAGGAAATTAGGGCATGATTTAAACTTTGAATCATGTTGAACTCATTGGAAACTTGTTTGAAAACTTGAAACAAAGAAAATCAAATTGGAAACTAAAATAGAAAACAAATAAACAAGCAGCCTAGATGTAAATTGAGCTAAAACCCCATTTTTCCCTATCGGCCCACAATCCTCCAGCCCAGCTAGTGCATTGGATCCTTTCTCCCTCTCAATGACTTGTGGGGCCCGCATGTCATACTCTACTTTCTCTTTATTCCTCTCTTTCTCTTTTCCTCCCCATCGGATACCTCATCTCCACCCGTTGGCTTTCCCCTCTTTATTCCTCTCTTTCTCTTTTCCTCCCCATCGGATACCTCATCTCCACCCGTTGGCTTTCCCCAACCGAGCGCCGCCGCTCTCTCCCTCCCGTCGCCCGATGCCCACAACGCCTCCTCTTCCCGAGACCACCGCCTCGGGTTCGCGCCCTCCCTGCTCGCGCCATCCCCGAGCCCCTCCCACCGCCTACTCGTCACCTTCTCTCTGCCGCGCCCCGAGCCCGACCGGCGCACTCCGCCCTGACACTGAGCCGCCGTCTACCGCCGGCGAGCCACCTCCCTCGCCGCGCCTCACGCCCTCGGCCGGTGCGCCTCCTCTCGCGTGTCCTCCGTCCAAGGCACCCGCCCCGAGCTCTCCTCTCTACCGCGCTCCTCCTTCTAGACCGCCGCCCCGCCCCCTCGGGCTGTAGCCCCGTCGCCTCTCCCCCACCGCCGCACCTCGCGCCCGAGCGCCACCTCGTCGCTCCTCCAACCTGTCCGTTGCCACCCGCTCCTCCTCACCCCCTCGTTCTCACCCCGCGCACCGCGTCCTCCAAGCCCCGCCTCTCCGCCGCGCACCTCGTCTCCCTCGCGGTCCCCCCTCCTTTCTCGCACCGGTCGCCGACCACACCCAACGAAAAGCCGATGCCTCCAACCGAAAAAGACAACGGTCTCCCCGCTGCCCCCCCTCGCACTCGCCGCCCTATAGAAGCCCCCCTTTCGGAAACCCTAAGCTCCCGCTCCCCATTTTTCCTCGGTAGAGGGAGTCGAGCTCTCTCCGTCGTCTACCCCCTGTGTGCTGTCACGCCACCCTTTTTCCTCTGCCTTTCTCCACCGAGCCAGCAAACTAAGTCGTGCTACACCTTCACAGGAACACCGACGAGCTCTTCCCCGACGTCCCCGACATGGAACACGACTCATGCACCCACACCGACCGGTTCCGGTGAGATCTCCCCTCCCCACGTTGAATCATCCTTGTTCTTGGTCTCTCCGAGCTCTAACCGGACCAACGTCTTAACCCCGCTCCAGCACATGTCTCGAACACAAAGGACTTGAGGAAACAGGACTCCCTGGCCTCCTCCGACGCGGATCGACACCGATTTCCCTGACCGTCGTTCCCCGGTGAGTTCCTCCGCCTCTCTTCGACGAGCTCTTGATTTTCTTCAGTTCCTCCATCTCTAGCGACGCCAACACCCTCCCCTTGGTCCAGTAAGCGTCGCCGGCCCGAGAAACACAAAGATACGACACCCCCACACCCATTCCGACGAGGATCGAAGCTTTTCTCCACTCCTCCACGCCGAGAGCCTCCTTTCCCTCCTTCCTGGGCTACAAAAACCCCATAGGTGCGTTCGCCATGAGATCCTCCCTCGATCTCGACAGTTAGCAGCAAGTAGGAGGGCTAGGATGTGAAAGTCGGTGAAGCCCCGGCGAGTTCCGGCAAGCCCCTATGGTGTGTCGCTGCACGCGGTTGTCGTCGGCAGCCAAGATCGGCCGAGGCGATGCAGGGCCGTTTTATTTTGCACCGATGCCCCCGACTAGATCCAGCGTACCGTTTCGATTTATAAAAATCTAGCCGTAGGCGGTGGATCCAACGGCCCCAGTTAAGCCGCCTGTTTCCCGTGGTAGGATTTATGAAAAAACCCTGGGTCTTCGGATCAATGCGAACAAGCCCCTGGATCTTGCGGGAAAGACCTTAGGCTTTCTCGTAATCATGGGGTTTTGCAGTAAAATGGTGGTTAGGCCCCCATAACCCTCTGAATTTACCTTTTGACCCCTCGGATCAGTCTAAACACTTACCAAATAACCCCTGACTGCGCTGAAATTTGCACATGATATTACAGGATTATCCCCCAGAAACTTATGAAAAAACCCTAGATGCTCTATTTATGCATTTAGGCCCCTGTAGAATTCTGTTTTAACCTTTTAACACCTAGTACATTCTGCAAATATTCTTTAGGTCCCTGGAAAATACCTGAAATAATATTTAGGCCCCTGTTATTGCTGGAAATTCATGTTTAGGTCCCTAAAACCTTCAGAAATTTAGGTTTTAGCCCCTGTACCATTCTGGGAATTTACTAAAACTCCTAGGCCTTGCTTTAATCATATAAAACACCCTATAGTGTTCAGAAAATGTATTTTAACCCCTGCACCTAGCTGCAAATTAGCAAAATAAGACCCCAATCATGCTGAATTCACAATTATAACCCTGTTTTTAGTGTTGAACTCACACAAAACACCAAGGGACATGTAGATTTGATGTTTTAGTACATGCCATGCTACACTTGTGTAGGAAAACCCTTAGATAGTGTTAATATCACCAAAAGACCCCCACCACATGCTGAAAATTGTAATCTAGCTCCAGTTTAATGCTGAATTCACATTTTAGTTGCTAAATCTTCGCATGGACATCCCTGTTAGGGTAATATCTACAGGATGTCACACTCGGTTTTTCTACAGAACGACCGAGTGACTCCCACATGTATGTCAGGATCATTTTCTCATACATGTGACGACAAATAGTGAAACATCATTATATTACAAGCCAGATGTTCGAATACAAATAAATCTTACATAGCGTCTCCATGGACGGTTAATGTGTTCACAACATGTAAATAAACAAACAACGGAAGTAAGGTGTTGTGGGCTCCATCACAAGCGTTGCCCGGGGGACTCCGTGAACCTAGAATCCTTCTTCGGGTCCAAAGTCTTGGTTGTGGTACACCACGTCATTCCCTTGGCCTGAACAGCAATTTAAAAACCATCAGAAAGCAAGCTTGAGTACCGATGGTACTCAACAAGTGTGGGAAAGTTACATCATGCATGGCTAGAGCAAGGAAAGGATGAACACATGGTTAAAGCACTACGCAATTAACACCTATCTCCTAGCTTGTTTAGCACCTACATTACTATGCAAGTAAAGTGGTCCAACTCCATACAGCCAACCCCGTTGTTAAGCTCCCCGCTTAACATCCTCAACACCACCATTCATCATCATCTAATCATGAATAAGTCCAATCCGCTCTTGACCGTGAGCACGGTTGTCATGACAGTTTTGACTCTGCAGAGTTTGCACCACTGTACCCACATGTAGTGATTTCATCCCTCGTTACCGAGTGGACTAGAAGAACCTCCATTATGCCAGTGGTTGCGAACCACGTTCACACTTCCGAGGTGTGTAGCCAGGAGATCACTACGATGCCTTTACAAAGGGATTCCCGACGAGTGTGGGCCCACTGAGATTTCACCCCTAAAAGCATCCAGGAGGCTCCAACCCCCGCTACAGTGGCCCCCTCTTGAGCCTTGCGGTTCATATGGTAGTCCAACTGACACCTATTCCCCGTACCATCCAAACACCCATACTACGTCAGAAATGCACCTAATTAATTGGCCAAGCTGCCCCATCTCAGCATGTGGTTGGCACGGTAGAGCTAGATTTCATGCTCCACGAACCGGTCCTTAGGATGCAGGCAAGCACTAAACACAAACCCGTGTCTCGTGCACACAACACCAACCAAAGCATTCAACTTGCCTAGATCCCTACCTCTACATAGTTCATAATAATCCATTCAAGGGTAAATAATCAAGGAGATAACCTCATATCCCATTTATTCCATTCTAAGCATGGCTAAGTATGAATAGCATAAATGAATGACATAATAAAACAACTCCGAACCCAAGGCTACAAGGAAACAAGTTAATGAAATTCTAGGGAAACTTCCTAGTATGGGCACCATATTCCAATTGACAATCAAATAATTCTAACTACAAATCCTAGTATAGGATCAAAGTGGTTAAGGACACTTGCCTTCTTCCTGCTGCTTCGGGAATGAAAAGTCTTGGTATTGGAAGGTGAGAACCGGCTCTAGGGCTGGTTCTAATCATGCCATCACACACATAACAAAGAACATAACATTCCATAAGCAATAGTCCACATCTACATTCATGCAAACCACACATACATACACATGAAAGTCATACACATATTTAAGTTTTGTGTTTACCCTAGATAGGTTGCTCCTATACATGCAATGCACTTTTACACATATGTATTATTTCTAACTTTGATATTCAGATTTCCAAGTATACACTAAATCTATATTTTCAATTTGAACTATTTCCTATATTAAATATTACCCTTCCTATCTACCAACTCGCATAAAAATGTATATTCCAGCTCCAACATGGTTTTCAGGTCTTCTACACATTATTAAACTTGAAGTTTTGATTTTTAGGACCTCACATGACATTTACTAATTATGTTTACCTATTTTCTATATTTTCAGATTTATTTTCTATGCTTAAAAGTGAATTTCAGCACTAAAACAGCAAAATATATCACCTACATAGAATATATTTTGATTTAAAATGCCCAACAAAATATCTATTGGCTTCCTATCTCATGGGATCAATTTAATATATTTTTACCTATTTTTCAGAATTAGTTCAAGCCTAAAACTGAATTTTCAGCAATAACAGAAATAATTAACCCTTATCCAGATTTCCTTGCAGTCTAAAATCAGTCCTCAAATCATTCTAACCATTTTCTATGTGCTAGAAAGATTTAAATTATAATTGCACATGTGTTTGCATTACTTATTTGAATTTAAATTCTATTCACATGTTCAAATTCCTAAAATTGATACTCCTTAGGGGTTGATGTGCAAATCCACACTGCAGTGGGGTCCAATATCTTATTTTCTAAATTTTCAGGGGTCTAAGTGTGCAAAACAGAGAGGTTTTCCTAATTTTTAAATTGATCAGGGGCTAAATCAGCATTATACACGAGTTTGCCTTATTTCTAGAGAGCTCAAGGGGTAGAACAGAAGAACTTGGGGGCTAGCTCTTCTTTTCCGAGAACCCCAGGGGGTAGCGCATAAAATTTCCGGTGGGGAGCAGCGGGTTTGATGTGGCCCGTTAGATTTTAAATGGACAACTGAGATTATAACGCGAAGGGGTACGGGGGATCTAACTGTGGCCGCGCGATTTAAAATAGACGGGCCACAAAGGGCCACGTCGCCTTGGCCGGGTGCGGGTGGCGCTGCCCGGCGGCGCACGGCGGCGGGAGGCGGCGGACTTGCCGGATTTTCACGAACACCCGTCTACTGGCCCTAGACCTTCGTTTTCTCCGCACAATTCGAAGGAGGGGGAGTAGGGGAAGCTCACCTAGGGGTTTTCTCGGGCCCGGAAGGGTTGGAAACGGCTCTGCGACGGCAATGGGCGGCGGAGCTCCTCGGTGCTCGACGGAGAAGCGGTTTGGGTCAGCGATCCTTCGAGTTCTCCGGTCGTGAGGCTTCCTATGGTTAGCAGAGGGTGTACCGAGGGTCAGAATGGGTCGGGGCGTGGAAATTCGGTGACTTGAGAGATGACCGGTGGCTAGACCTCACCGGAGCTCGACGACGTCGGTTTTCTCGGCAGAAAATCGTTCCGGAGTGAGCGTCACCGGCTAGTGCTCGATGCTGCGACAAAGTAGAACCGGTTAGATGGACCAGAACGGCGTTGTGCCGAGGGGAATTCGAAGGTTGGACGGCGGTGCTCACTGGTGGCGGAAGTTTGCGAGCGAGGTGGAGAGCAGAGGGGGTTTGCGGGAGTTTAAATCGGCCTGGAGTCCCGGGGTGGGTACGTGCTTGCGGAACTGGCGCTAGTGGGGGTGGATCAGTCGGTTGCGAGCCGGGAATTCGGCCGGGCGGCGCGCGATCGGGCGCGGGAAGTGCGTGGCGGTTGGGGGAGGACGGAGCAAAGAGATGACAGGCGGGGCCCGCGCAGCAGTGAGAGGGGGAGGGGGGGAAGAAGGTCGTGGCTGCTGGGACTGCTGCGGTGGTTTCGGCCCAGTGGTCCTTTTTCTATTCTGTTTTTGCTTCAAATTTGAATTCTGGTTTGGATTTGAATTCTTCTCCAACATGCATCACGTCCACTTTGTTTGAATTTGTATTTGCTACATTTTGGGGGTGTTACACAGGAACATCTACCTAACATGTTGAAATGATCTTTATGACCCTAACAACCTTTACCTTTGCATTACACACTCTCACAAAGGTTCATTAGGGTAAAACTTGTCCTAAAGAGAAATAAAAGTTATCCTCGCACATTAAACATGATTTAGAACTTGTGATTAATGGGTAAATATGAACTAGGGCAAGAAAATGTGTAGGATTTGCTTAAATGAAACGCAACCACCATGACCTTCTTGTGATAGGAGACGTTTTCTTATTGATTTCTTGCTATTTGCACACGATAGCCTATGGATACAATCAGCTCCCAAGCCAACGTTCGACCTGCAAGCACAAGACTTTGAAGATCAAGAGTTTGACCAGCGAACTGAGCAACTATATAAGAAAAAGGCAAGTGTCATTGACCACTTTGCTCCTTTTTATGATTTTTAATTAGAATTGCATGCATAGTCTAAATTTGAATCCCATGATAGGTTGTTTACTAAAATTTTCCTGTCGTTCCTTGTAGCCTGGGTTTGGGTTAGTTAGGGATTACTTTTATGTCGTGCTTAGCCCTGCTTAGATGTTGGGATGGGATTATTTAAATTAATTCTATTAACCATGATGTTTGTGATGTTATGGTGATATATGGTGTATGAGGAGGGTAGTATAGGAATCTAGCAGGCTGGTTGGTACACGGTGGGTGCCGTGTGCACGAGACTCAGGTTTGCGGTTAGTAGCCTGCGTAGATTCTAAGGACCGGTTCGTGAGACCCACCAACTAGCTTATACAGTTCCGCCACAAGAACTGGTATGGGACAGTGTGGCCGATTAAGTTGTTCCTATCCTTCTTTGTGTACATCATATAGATATGTGAGTGGCGCAAGAGGGGGCTTCTGCGGCAGAGGTTTCAGAGTGTCGTAGCGGTGAATCCTTAGTTTGCACGGGTTGGGTAGTGCAATGTAAAGTTCTGGTTGTGTACTCCTGGCCACACACCATAGGAAGTGTGAGATGGCGGGAAGGAGTTTCTTTAGTCGCCGACGGGTGATGAAAACACGACTTGTGGGTAAAGGGTACAAACTCTATGGAGTCAAAACTGTCTAGACAGCCGTGCTCACGGTCAAGAGCGGGCTGGTAACTCTCTCATTATTAGGATGGATCGGGAGTTGGTTGGTGGTTTTGGGATGGTGGTTTGGGATGAGGTTCCAGTTGGTTGTAGAGATACTTGGAGATTTGGTTGGGGTGGTTGGGATATTCACCTAGTTAATAGGATGCTTAATAAGACTAAGGATAGGATGCTTAGTGCATGAGCCATGTTTTAGTCTTTCTTGATTCTTGCCTCATCATGCATAACTTTTCCATACTTGCTGATTATTCTATTTACTCAGGCGTTTTCCTTTTTGCACTATTATAATTGTTGCTCAGTGAAAAGAAGATTGATTGAACACGGTGTGAAGGAGGTCATGTAGCTGCCAGTCGATTTGCCTGTGGATGGTCTGACAAGTTCTCCTCTTCCGTTGATATTCGAAGCTATATGTTGTTTATATTCGATATATAATTGTTTATTATTATTTGTCCTACATGTATGAATAAATCAATCCTGTGATACATGTAGATTACGACCGATTTCACGTTTTGTAAAAGCGGGAGTGACACTAGTCCGGCGCTCTAGATTGCTTTCTGGCTGGAATTTGCTGCATCAGACGACCACTCTTTGCTGATTGCAGAGAAGTCGTTGTCCTGTTGGATGAAACCGTCTGGCGGGAGTACCCTCTCCAGGAACCAGCTTTGGCTTAACGGACCGAAGAGTGATGGCTATCTGTTGCACACCAGAGTTGTTTACATTGGATTTAGTATGCTCTGTCATGAAACTTGTTGCGAACACTGTCGCCACAAAAGATAAGAATTCCAGCGATTGTAATGTTAAACTCTATGGTCAGCTAGACCTGTTCATGACCGAGCCTAACATGAGAGGCTGACAATTCTGTAAAAAAACTATCTGATAAACAACTTGATTTAATTGGTCAAACCTTTTTATTGAAAAGAGCACGTGAATCAGTGAAAGCAGCAATAGAGGAGAGAGGAAGAGCCAAACGAGCCAACATATATACCTTAGACAATACTGCAGTCAACGAACCCACGATTGCCAGGACCCCATCCTCTCCACAGTAGAATTAATCTTACAATATAAGTCTCCATAGTAAAATTTTACATACACGTGGTTCCAGTGGTTGTTTGTGAGATCCAAACGAGATTTCAGTGGTTGTTTGTGTTCAGAGATCAAGATTTTTGTGTATCCCAAATAAAAAGTTTTGAAGCCCAGGTTGTTTATCTGTGCTGCACAAACAAGATTTCAGTGGTTGTTTGTGAGATCCAAACAACCCTGATGCGGTCGTCGATACGACGTTAGGCAGCTCAGGCTTGGTCGTCCTATATATATTGATCTCGCCTCCGTCCAATGTCGTCGTACCGGCACACAAGGCAGTTCATTCGGCGACACCCAAAACAAAGCCCTCCACGCATCGACCCAGACGATGGCGCCATCCAACAAGTCCATCCTGCTGATCATCGCCGTGCTCATCGTCTTGGGCGCCACCCCGCAGCCATCTGCGGCGGCCCGTGGAGCCGTGCAGCCATCGAAGACACGGCCTCAATTCTTCATCCCCATCCCGCTGCTGCCGTGCGTGCCGGGCTTCCCGCGGCGGCTGCTCCCCTGCAAGGACCCGGCGCCGTTCCACGGGCCGACGGAGTGCTGGTCGCCGCTGATGACTCTGGTGCCACCGTGCGGGGAGTACTTGACCAACGCCAGCGTCGCGTCGCCTCCGGAGGCGTGCTGCGACAGCTACATGACCTTCGTCGACGACGACGGCCTCTGCCTCTGCCACGTCGGGAACGGCGACATCGGCAAGCTCTTGCCGGCGCCGCTGAACTTCACGCAGCTGTTCGCCATCCCGGGCGCGTGTGGTTCCAGTATACGGCTACAAAGGTTCTCTCATTGCAACAGTAAGTCGTCCACGCTGCGTCCGACATTATTTCGTTGTAAGCTGTAGATTTATATTCTTGATAGAAACTACTCCTCTGTTCGGGAATTGATGTCGATCGCATTCAACAGTGCGTGAAGTGCCGCCGATGACGCCTCCACCGTCGACACCTACAGGGAAGGCGCCACCCCCGGCATCTTAGGGTACACTTTCCTTTTCACTTTTCAGGTAGCTAAGTATTTGGCATCGCATAATAAGAGTATAATATATGTGGTTTTTGTTTGAAAAGATATCGAAATCTCAATTTTGTCTTCGCAGCATCCCCAGCCCAGGAAATCCAGAGGTTGCTTTTATATTGTCAGAAGTGACAATAACGTCCGTGGCTGCAGATGCCAAATCAGTTCTAGAAAGTGTATTAGGATGACGTCGCAACTCAGCCTCTTGCTTAGGAAGTCATTTGTCTATCTTGGTTTAGGATTATGTGTCATCATGTCAATAGGAGTGGTCGCGTTATTGTGATATTTATCAATACTCCTCTGTTTCGAAATAATTTTCCTCTCTGAATTTACCTTCGCGATCTAATTTTGGCTTGTAACAGGATGATTTCATTGGCAAACCATCTGATCCATGATATGGCTAACTACTGACCCAAACGAACTCCAACGCCTATACTTTATAGATATGACCAACAAATTGCCTTGCCTCCGTTCAGTTTACGCCTAGGGTAGCAGCAGCTTCACCATGCAAGCCCTTGGCATGAACGCCTGATTGGACGGAGGATCACGCGGATACGACGGAGCGGTGAAGCCAACAAAACTGTTCCGGTGATCTTGTCTGCTCTCTAGGCAGTTCGTTTAGCGCGGGAAATCAGGTGCGCGCAGGCCCGCGAAAGAAGGTGCCAGGCCGGCCGTTCTGGGTTGAGAATTCTCTTCCAACTTCTATTTTTGAAGAGCAGGCCTGGTCTCTCCACTTGTCCTAGAGATCTGAGTTTGAATCAGCCTCCTTCCAAAATAAGCAGGGAATGCTGTCTAGAAATTTCCTTGCCCGGACCCCACAACGTGTGGGAGCTTTCATCACTGGATATGCCCTTCCAACTTTTATTTTTCTATCTCTGATAACGAGATTTTCTTCTAAAGGCAAGTAATTTCTCGCCCCGAATATTAAAACCGGCTAAAGAGATTTAGACACTTGAATAGTACAGTATAAAATAACTTAAAAACCGAAGTTGTTACAGTAAGTCTCCAGCGTATAACTCGCCGCTGCAGTCCATTCTTCTTCTTCTTCAGCAGCAGCAGTGGCGGCGGCACCACTACTAAGTCAGTCAATCTCTACGCATGTTGCGCGTTGCCCCTGGCTGCGTCCGAGCTGGAGGCATCGGAGCTGGAGAAGACGGCGATACCGGAACTGGATCAAGATCCGGCAACTCGATCGGGGGCACCGCCTCCACTGTCGAAAGTAAAACCGAATCAAATCAACGGCACGGGTGACGTACGAGACACAACGAGATTTCGAAGGTGCCATGGCATGGCTTACGGAAACACATATACAGCGTTTCGATCGGCGGGACGACGCCGCACACCGCCGGCAAGAGGAGGGCGCGCGCGAGGCTGATCGGAGCGGTGGCGCCCGTGTAGTCGTTGATGTCCGATCGGAGGACGTGGCAGAGGCATATCCTCGAAGAGTCGCTCAGGATGGAGCTCAACCTGTCGCAGCACCTCTGTCGAGGTACCATGCTGGTGAGGTTGGTTAGGTAGTCGACACAGGGCGTCATGTTCACCAGCGGCTGCGTGCAAGACGCGGGCGGCGCGGCGGTGGTGGGGGTTACGGGCAACGGGAGCTGCGAGAACGGGGGCAGGGAGGGCAGTGGGGGGAGAGGGGGCAGCGGCGGCAGCGGAGGCAGAGCTCGCAGGGCTGCAGCCGCTGGAACTGCTGCCGCCGCTGCGGCGGCGACGGCAACGGCGAGGAGCAAGAAGGCAGCACGCCGTTTCGCCATTGAGCCGAGCGTTGTGTTGGTCGGTCTCCTGCTGCTGGCCATTGTTTTTATACCATCGACATCGCAACCGTCTTTCCAGAGGTCCCGTGCTGGCCCTGTTTGTTTTCACGTCGGACGGGCCAATCTTGACGTGGCCGAGAACAGGGGAAGGAGACGGGCCTCGTGACCTCTGCCTCCAAAGCTCCAGATTACCTGGGTGACAAGGACAACGCATATGATGTGATGTCCACCGGTGGCCTGTAAATATGTGATCGTCAAAATGCTCCACGCGCACGAGCCCCATGGCCTATGGGGGGAAGGAGTTGGCACAAGTGCTCATCTGTATGCTCAAGATACGCGGACAGGCGCCGGGATATCTCGGCGGCCAGCGAGGATCGTACCAGAGGTGATCGCGTACGGAACGAGAAGGAAAGAAATATCGGTCGGGATTAGAAATTTGGCCGTCTCAAAAAGAAAAAAAAAAGAAAAAAAGACAGCACACGGTTTGGTCCCTTGATGTCAGTGGCACTAAAACACGAGCCCAATATCAGGCACACAGTTTAGTGGAAACGTTCTCTTGCAGTCTATCCCGTTCCCCTTTCCTTCCTCCGCCGCGACGTCACCCACCTCCTCCTCCCCGTCCCCATCCGCCCCCTTCCGCGTGAAGATCCGCCGCCGATCGGCACCAGACCCGGATCAACCGTCGCGCCCACCGAGCCGTCGGCCCTCACACGCCGCGCCGCGCGCGATGGCGCACCCGATGTACGGCTCCGGGCCGCTCCGATCTAGGTACCCCTCCCCCCCTCTGTTACTAAATTCTCGTTGTTCGTCGATTCATCCCGCGGAACCGTACCGGAACCAGTGGTAAATTCGTCTTCGCGCCGGGGTTGCAGGAACGCGGCGGGCTCGGACGAGATCCAGCTGCGGATCGATCCGGTTCACGGGGATCTTGACGAGGAGATCGACGGGCTGCACTCGAGGGTCCGCATGCTGAAAGGGGTAGGGTCCACCTTCCGTCCGCCTTCATCCTTTCTACTACATGATCCGTGTGATCGAGTTCTGGTTGCGTCGATTTGGAAGCTGGAAAGTCTTTAGGTTCTAGGTTGCGTGCAGTTACCTGTGTGCTGTAGATACATGTATGCTGCGACTGCGATGCAGGATTTATGTTGTAACTCCTCAATGCGTGTTGGGCCATGTAATTTCATCTGTAATTTAGCACTTGGTGGCGGTGCTGCTAGTAGTTTAACTAAAGCTAGTTCAGATGTCTTCAGCCTAGAAAAAAATTCGGAGTTCATACACTGTTTCAAAAGCTAATTCTTAAAAATTTCAGTGGTGTCATTCCTGAATTGCTAGCTCATGATTCCCGGTGGGTTTTTTTGTTCCTAGTAGCAGAACCTGTTACATCCATGATTTAGGGCCTGTAACTTCTCAGGAGTTTCACTTGTTTCCTAGTGGAATCATTTCAATTTCAACGGGAACATCAAAAGAGTCATATGTTCCAAAGGATGCTAGGTATCTAGAACAGTTACATGGTAGTGTTGGTCTGTCATTTAATTTTTGTGCAAATTCCAAAACTGATGTCATCGAGTGTGTTTGGGAAGTCAATATATGGCTTGGTGCATTGAAGTCATGTGATTGTGATCTGCTTTGGATCCTTTTGTTAACTGTATGATATGGTATAGTTGTATTGCGGGTTTCCCATGAATCAGAAATGCAGGATCCTTTTGATTGCACATTGCTTCCGACAATTATTAGATTCTTTACTGCAACTGGTAGTTTTCAATTCAACCTACCTGGATATGTCAAGCGTTCATTCATCCCATTCCACTTTCATGTTCAAGTGATTCTGTTGAATAATTCGTACATTAGATCTTGACGTTTTGCTGTTGCAAGCTCCCTTACCTGTAGGATTAGTCAATGTCTGGTCATCCTCTCGTAGAACCAACATTATGAATACTTCAAACATAATGCATATGAGTTTACATTCAATACTACAACAGAGAAAAGCTTCAAGTCGTGATTGTTTATTGTTACTTGTAAGCTGTTTCTTACACTCTTTATGATAATCTACTGATGTTGGATTTTATGCTCCTTTCTGGAATATAAATTTTAGTATTTGATCAATTTTATCTCCAGGTGGCCCAGGAGATAAATTCTGAAGCCAAATTCCAGAATGATTTCCTTAATCAACTGGTACTTCTCCATTCATTTTTTAATTATTGTTGTGGATGTGTTTTATTTTACTCTGTCAACGGTATTAATTTCTTGGGTAGCCTCTAGGCTATGTGTTGACTGTCCTTGATAGTCGTCTGTTGTGCATTTATCCCTTCATTTAAGATTTTATTGTATTTATTTACTTGTACCATCTTCACTTTGTCTACATATGATAGTTTCTCGAACATCTGCCCCTACCATATGTAATCTGCTTCCACATTGAAAAGAATGTAGTTCAAAACTTTCACATATACTTTGATGAACTCTAGCAGACTTCTAATTATTTGCTTGTTGTATTGCATGTGTTCTTTAAGCCTTAGTTATCCTTTAGTTGAATGATATAATGGCAATACTATTATCTTCCCAATAGCCAACATCAAGTCTTCACTTTTTTCTCTTACAATATATATCCTAGTTATGCTCTATGTTATTTCCTCTGAATGTACAGCAAATGACACTCGCAAAAGCCCAGGCTGGTGTGAAGAACAACATGCGAAGGATGAACAAGAGCATCATCCAGCAGGGCTCAAATCATGTTCTCCATGTCGTCCTCTTTGCTCTATTCTGCTTCTTTGTTGTCTATCTCATATCAAAGTTTTCTAGAAGGTAACGCTGTCTGAAAGCATCAAATCTAGGATACCATGAGTTGTATGTAGTCTTAAGGAAATGATGTCATTTGTTTTCCTTTTATCTAGCCCTGTTCTGAGAAAAAAACAGAAAAATGGAAAAAACATGACCCTCGAAAAATCAATTATAACCTCATCCACTGATCTGTAAGGCCAAGAAATTGCTGCAGTTGCAAGTCACGTTCAGAATATCCGATATTAAAATTCTATACTATACTATCCATGATTTTTTGATCAGCCAAGCTGAGATTTGTCCTATGGAAATAATTTCCCTCATGTCTAATGTATGGTGTTGCGGTGGTGTTTCTTGTGTGGTCTGTGGTGCAACAATTGAGCAAGAAAGCTTTAACATGCTGAAGTGCGTATATCAGTTTCAGTCTGCCGTATGGATACACAGTATATGGAACGAAAGTTAGCCACTGTATTTTTGCATGTGTGATGCATCTAAAACTGTTGAAACTTTTTTTTCACAAACCCAAAGCTGTTGGAATTGAATTCAGTTGAGGTAAGTAGAGATCTGAGTAGGGACACGGCTAGTGGAAGTTGCAGTGGGCATTTGACTTAAGCTTTTCCCTTACGTAACTGAGACCTTCATCAACGCCAGGCAGTGGAAGAAGCATATGTAGGGCTTACGCGAAGTCCAAATTTATCGCTCGGAGGACTGACTCGTCCACCGGGTCCTGCGCGTAAAATTGTCCAATGACAATTTTGCACAACTCAAAGGATGAATCATCCTCTGGGCAAGATGGTTTATTCATTATAGTGATGAATCATTCCTTTAGAGGGCGATTATATATTTTTTAGAATTTTTAAACATCCCTTTTATAATTAACTATTTAAAATATACTATCTTAAAAAGTCCTTTTGGTCCGCGCAACTTTAGTCCTCGTTCATTTCGGCGTGGATTGGACTGAACGCTGTGGATCTGTTGGGCCCGATTCGGAACGGGGTTAGGCCAGTCCTGGAATAAAAACCGGCCCTCCCCTTTCTCCCTCTCCGTGCGTTCTTGTGAGATTTTTTTTATTTTTAACACTGTTGACATTAGATTTAATATTAATAACATCCAATTTTTTTTTTCAAAAGTAGCTACCCCTATCATCCACAGCGTGGATGATTTGTCCACGTGGACATCCTGTCGTCCACGCCATAGACGACAAGACGGTGTCGTCCACAGCGTGGACGACATCGGCCCACGTGGAGTACACGTCGGCCCAACGGTCACGGGACGTTGGACCGACGTGTCCTGTCGTCCACGCCGTGGACGACAAGGATTTCTTATATAAGCCGCCGTCCCGGGGGCCTTCTCCCCCACATCCAACAACAAACAAACAATAGAAAGAGGGGAAGGGGAAGAGGAAGAGAAAGAGAAGAGGAAGAGAAGAAAAGAGAAGAAAAAAGAAAAGAAAAAAGGAAAAAGTAAAAAAATTGTAGAAACAAATAAAAAATATGAAATTACTTATTTTAATTGTGTGTTTTAGATAGTTTATACTTAAATACTAGTTTATTCTTAGTTAGTTTCTTATTAGGACTTAGTTAGATTGTTTTTAGGATTAAGTTAGGTTGTAATTTTATTCATTATTAGAATTTAGTTAGTTTGCAATCTAAATTTTATATTAGTCGTTAGTTTTAGTTTATGTTATATTTAATTGTTTGTTTAGATCTTGTTTCATTATTTTAGTTATAGTGTACTTTATTTTTTATAGGATTTTAGCTTAGTTTATTTATTTTTTATTACGTTTAGTTAAATTATCATGTTGATTAGGTTAATTTAATTTATGTTAATTTAGTCTAAAATTTTGATTTTAATTTAAGCATTATTATTAGTTTATAGTTTAGTATAATTTATTGTTTTAATACAATTTTGTGTTAATTTAATTTTGGTTACTATTGTTGTGGCAATTATTAAATTGCGTATATACGTATGCTAGGTATGTCAAATAAAGTAGAATTTTAAATCTTTTATGAAGATGACCAAATTAGGTATAATTTGAGTAGAGTAGATCTATCAGAACTCCCTTTTATAAATCGGGAAATACCTATTCCAACGAAATGAACATTTATGGGTATATACAGATGGTTGCTGAAAGTTTTTAAACTGAGTGATGATGAATATGAGTCAGCCGTTCAAGTGACGTTCATTTTTAGGAACTACTGCTGCTAAACGGAACACTCGTGTGACGTGCTTATGTTTTAAGAGCTATGCAATATGGTTGACCTCTCATACTTCTTATTCGGGTTGAAGCCAAAGAAGTAGTCGATGAGACGCATGATCAAAATGATGATGAGGAAGATAATAATGGTGGTGAAGCTAAAGAGGATGATTATAATGAATTGCCACATCCCGTTGTTACTGAGACAACTAGTCAAGCAGATGAAGGAGAGTATATAGAACATATAGTTCATCAGATGGTTGTTGAAGATAGTGATTATAACAATGTTCCTGATTACGATTCATCTGATAAAGAAGATCAAACTCTTGTCCTCGTCGATTGGAGTAATCCAAAATTCGAAAACCTAAGAGTAACCGAAGGATATCATTTGCCGGGTGATTACCACGGCAATACGATAACAGCGGGGTCTCTTTTTAAAAATAAAAAAGTTTTGCAAGATGCTGTTAAATATTGGTCTCTTTTAGTGAAAAGATCATTTAAGGTTTCTCGATCCACTAAGAAATTTTACGATGTCGGATGCTTATCAACCAGTTGCCCGTTTTGTGTTCGCGGATATGCAGAGAAGTAGAGTAGCCTTTGGAAGTGTTCTATTGTGATTGATCATTCGTGCGAGTTACAACATCTTGAAAAATGCAATACTGCTTCCACATCGCAGTTTGCTGCAAATCACATGTATGCTCGTGTCGTTGATAATATTTATTTTGAACCTAAATCTATTATCAAACCAATTGAGCAAGATTTTAAGTACACAATAAGTTACTCTAAAACTTGGAACGCGAAACAGAAGCTTATTGAGGCAAGATTTAGTATTTATAAAGCATCTTATGATAATCTTCCGAAATTACTTAATACTATTAGAAGTCGGAATGTTGGCACAGCCGTGGATATCGTGGATGTTCCAAACCCCCAACATCCTATGAAACTTATTCTTCACCGTGCATTCTTTTCACTAGGTCAATGCATAAATACATTTCGATATTGTAGGCCCGTTCTGTGTATGGATGGTACATTACTAACCGTAAAGTATAAATGTCACATTCTAACAACTAATGGAGTTGATGGCGATAATCAAATTTTACCTGTGGCCTTTGCATTTGTGGAGAGTGAAAATACCTGTGGTACTGATTTTTGAAGCGGGTTAGAGTTGATGTAGTTCAAGGCCGAGAAAATGTATGTGTCATACACGACCGTCACGCTGGCTTGTTTAAGGCAATAATTGATATTAAATACGGCTGCACAGAGAGCTCTCTCCCACCAGTTTGGCTATATATGCAATCAAGGTGGTGTATGAGGCACTTGGGTGCAAATTACAGTCACTTCAAGAACAAACAACTCATGAACATGTTTAAGCGTCTCTGTAGTTAAAATCAAGAGAGAAAGTTCAATGCTTTGTGGCGTCGTCTTGATGAGCTCACTAATAAACAAACCGATGATTCATTTGGACGGGATAGTAGTGAAGACGTCTCTGATCCACTCTCTACCGTTCCTTCAACCGAACAGACTATATCTCATAGGGCTCGATCATCTATCAGATGTTCTCACATTGGATTCATAAAGAGCCAAAAGAGAAATGATCATTGTTATATGAAACACATGGTGCTAGGTATGGAATTATGACAACTAAATTTAGCCGAGGTACGTAATTATTTGTTATACTTTAAAATTATCTTAACAATGGTAAGACTACAAATTAATGCAACTTTCGTATAGGTCTACAACTTTGTCCTACGTGGGTCAAGAATTTTACCACTGGTTGATATTGTTGAAGGAATATTAAATGGAACGATGAAATACTTTTGTGAGCGTTTTGCAAAAGCTTCTCTATTGATGGATGATCCTAATTTAGTATTCTCAAGATTTGTTTGTGACTAAATGGACGAGAAGATTAAAAAGACTCATTTGCATAGTGTTAAACAAACTGGAACTGTGCAGAACAGGTTTTAGATCACATGCAGAGACAGAGGCAGACGTTGGGCCACGAGTGAACGGACTGTGAGTGCGTTCTTCGTGAGAACTCTGCCATATGTACATGTATGAAGCTAAAGCTCTGCATAGACCTTGTTCTCATGTCATTGCTGCCTACAGTCGGAGTCAATTATCTTCAACTATATATGTGTCACAGTATTTTTTTAAGTAGACTTTGCACATAACCTGGCACATAGAGATATTTGATTACTAGATTTTTGGTGCATTCACCAACGATCCTGGACCACAATTCGAAAGAGGCCTTGATTGTCTGAGGTTGAAGCGGACTCGTGGCCGTCATAAGACTCGACGTATAAGAAATGATATGAATGAGTGCTCATCGTTGCAACAAGTGAGATGTAGCAACTGTAACAAAGTTGGCCATAGTTACAAGAATTGCGTTCGGCGTAATGTTCTTGGAGCAGCAGAAGCGGGACCTTCAGAAAATCCATATGACGGGCGGCGTCCTCGTGCTCGTCGCTCACGGAGGGATGATCAATGATTGTTGTAATATTTTCGTTTTAACATCATCATGTATTTACGGATTTTGTTGTTTAAGAATAATATTATTCATTAAGACTTTAAATAAGTTAATAATGAATAACAATTTCATGTATTTTAACCCTGCAGTCATGGTTGCGAGTGACAGTGGCACTTACGAGCTCTTGGACGCTCAGTTCGACTCTCGACACCGCTCGTACTTGAGCAGCGTTCGAGGAGTCGAACTCACCACGTTGCGGCCTAGGGTGTCGAAGACGCTGTTACACCTGGACGATAGATGGATCGACAGGTATGAAATTTTATAATTAACTAATAAATAAATGTTAGATTGTTTCATAGTAATTTTATATCTTGTATTGAAGGTTGAGTGCAGCGGGGCTCCTACCACTGTGTAGGATGTTGGAGCCCTAGGTAATGGAACGGTCTAAAGAAAAGTCCACGCAACTAACCTACGACCGTTCCCTACTTACTGCGTTGGTCGACCGTTGGAGACCAGAGACACACACTTTCCACATGCCTTGTGGGGAGATGACAAACACGCTTGATGACATGTCCTACCTGTTAGGGCTTTCGCTCGTCGGGCAGGCCGTTTGTAGGCCTGACTTGTCAGACGGATGGCGCGAGGACCTACATGCCCGTTTCTCTAGCGTCGTACTACACCCGAGGTACACTCAGAGGCACGGACCGGTGAGACCGATCACAGATAGACAAGACCACGGTCCGCTGAAGACTTGGTTGCAGCAGTTTGAGGTAAGTTTATTTGGATTTTTTATAGAATATGTCGTCATTACTAATTAATGTAACAATACATAATTATTTGTTTCTTTTAGCCCGATAATATCCACCCGGACGCGGATGAGTACACGATCTCCAAACACTTGGAGGCGTACCTTCTATGACTTTTTGGGTGGATCCTGTTCACAGACTCACGGCGACACGGTCGACAAATGTCTGATCTACTTCGCCAGAGAGATAGCGGACAACCGTCCTCACGCAGTTCCGCAATACAGTTGGGGTTCAGGTGTGCTAGCGGCCACGTATCAAGGTCTTTATACGACATGTACAAAGGTAAGTTACTATAAACACATTGTTTAAAAAAATCCATTTCTTAACCAAACGACATTTAATATTTCTATTGTTCATAGATGGCGATGGATCGCATACTGTCTGGGTGTCCGTTGTTGCTGATCCTCTGGGCGTAAGAGCGGTTCTTGATACGTCGTCCTAGGGTGGACGTCACCTCATACGGCGATGCCTTGTACGGGAACTCACAGGAGGACAGGCCAACGATGGGTACATTATGGACTCGACGCAGGGTATATAAACTTATAAAACATGTATGTTTATTATTAACATAACTATTTGTTTCGTTATAATATTTTTTTCAGCGTACTTGGGGTGACGACACCGTGCACAGAGGTTACCCGGAGTATACGATGTCGTTTGACCGCCTACAGGCGGACAGCGACGTCGTATGGACTCCGTTCTCGTACGACGCTGTGGAGCATCGCGCACCCGCTGGGTTGTCGTCGTTGTGCACGAGACATGCGGACGTGGTGTGGACACGGAAGGCTCTCGTGTACAACATCTGTGTGTAGGAGTGCTCTACTCACAGAGTTATGCGACAATTCGGGCGGCAGCAGGTCTTCCCAGTTGCTAGGGGTCTCGTAGTTCCGCCTACTACACATACGTAAGTAGTTTTTTCATTTGTATATTTAACTTACATAAGTTTTAATCGCTGAGAAACATTATATTTTCCTCGTAGGCACACACGGAAGGGTTTCTCTACGCCCATTTTGTGGCCTCGCATGGAGGCTTGGGTACAGCAGTGGGCAGAGGCACCTCAGGACGTAATCGCGGATGCGTTCCCGTTCAGCGCGGAGTCATAAGATTAGTACCCACGTTGGTACGTCTCTCATACACGGACGCGAGTATCGTACGTTCCAGTAGAGCCGGAGGCACACATCGCGTCGACGATAGACACGTACCCTCGACACAGAGATCATAACACTTTACTAGCAGTAAGTTTCCTATTACTATTTTCTGAGTTGCGTAAGTTTTCTTATAATTTGTATTACTTACATTTTTTCGTTTATAGTTTCATATGCTTAGGAGTGCCGAGATGATGCGAGGGCTATGGTCCAAAGGGCGGATCAGGGCTTGCACATCCCGGCACAAGAGAAGGCAACAGCGTGGAGAAAAATGCATAAGTACATCGCCGACACTATGAAGCATATGTCTCTCTCGTGCACGGAGTCTTGTCGCCAAGACTCCTCCGGCAGCAGCCGTTCTACGCACCGGCGACGACTGTTCCACCGCCAGGTACGACGTAGATATACTACTGATTTATACAAATAGGTTCAACAGAGTCATTAATATTGTTTTATGTGCAGTGCCTTCGACGTCCCGCGTACGTCCTACGTGTTCCAGTGACATTGTTGGGACATCCAACTGGTGCAGTGGTACGTGTCAATTTAATTTATATTATTAATATTTATAGATATTCAAAAATCTGAAAAATAACATTTTTTCTAGGTTTTGAGGACCCATCTTACGCTTCCGATGCGACGCAGTATGATTTGGGAGTCCCCTTCGACTGGGAAGTGTATGTTACCGATGCTATGATGGACACACTTCCTTCCTCACACGCAAGGAGCTCCGGAGCCGACGCGACCCCGCCAGCGCCCCCTAGGCCCAGGAACCCTCCCTAATCCGCTGAGTTACGAGGCAGACCACGTACGAGCGGCGCGTAGGGCTGGTAGGGGTGCACGTGGAAAGCGTGCTAGGCATTGATCTATTGTGTAATTTATTTTGGTTTTTGTTTCTGTCGAAGTGTGTGGTCAACACTTCCCCCGGACCTGCTCTGGGCAGCCCGCGGAGGTTCTTTTTCAGAGGGGCTAGTCGCTTACGGAGAGCTTCAACGTTAGGGACGAGTGAGGGAGGAGCTTGACACGGCGAGTTTTACGTGGTTCAGGCCGGCGGAGCGTAAAACCCTACGTCCACGGTAAGCAGAGGTGCTCGCTGTATTGCTTGTTGCTCAGAACCGGAGTCCTGAGCTTGAGGGCGAGTGATGCCTAGGATGCGAGTTCACAGAGTTCGAACCCTTGCTAACATTGCCTACCCGAGCCTTTTATAGTCCAAGGCTCGAGTGGCTTACAAGGGAGGGGCCCGGGACCCGACAGGTGGTCCCGGGGAGATTGCCTGCCGACTATCGTATCTGCAGTTATGTCGGTAGTTGTCTCTAGCTAAGGCTTCCGAGTCTTCGTTCTACCGCCCTGCCCATGCCGCAATCTAGTTTTAGTGGTTCATGACGGCGGGGGCGACAGGGGATGTCTTGTCGCTGTGTTTATTGGCTGGCAGGTTCTGACACGGCGCGCGAGTCTGCGATGCGACTCGGTGCAACGACACCTGACAGAGGCGTGCTCCGCGTCTTCGCGTCTTGGGAAGGCGCGGGCCTTGAATACCTTGTACGGGCAAGGTATGGTGCGTCTTTACGCCTGCTGCCTACTGCGCGGGGGCACGCAGCGCCGTGCCGCTGGCCACGTGGCGGGCCCAGAGCTCTCCTGTGAGGAGGGGGAGGTCCAGCCCTACGGGACACGTGGAGCCTTCGGGCCTCTCCCTGCGGAGAGGGGAGGTCCGGCTTCTGTCGGCCACATGGCGGGCCCGGAGCTCTCCTCTGAGGAGAGGGAGGTCCGGCCCCGCGGGACACGTGGCGCCTTCGGAGCTCTCCCCGCGGAGGGGGGAGGTCCGGCTGCTGCTGGCCACGTGGCGGGCCCAGAGCTCTCCTTTGAGGAGAGGGAGGTCCGGCCCCGCTGGACACGTGGCGCCTTCGGAGCTCTCCCTGCGGAGAAGGGGGAGATCCTTAGGCATTTCCCCTGTGCGCGGGGGTACCCCATATCGAGGGTGCCGACAGTGGTCCCCGGGCCCATCTCGGGGGAGATAGCGAGCCCGAGGTGGGGCCTCCGTCTCTTCTGTTCCGCGCACTTTCTCTAAGTCCCGCATTGACCGCTGCCGGAGCACAAACAGTCACGGGATCGTGGGAGCGTGCGCCCACTTGATGGTTGCTTTTACTGCGGCGGTTCCCAAGGCTGCCACTTCTGCATGTTGCGGCGCTTTCTTCGTGAACCGCCGAAGCGCCTTGCCGGCTCGTCTTCTTGGGAGACTGACTCCTTGACCCACCGCTTCAGCTGGACGGCTTGGGTCCACCTGTCATCGGCACTCGGTCTTGGAGCCGAAGCGGTTGCCCATGCGGTGTATTTGAAGAGTTTCAAATCGCTTTGAATCGTATCTGGAAAGTGTGAAGGGAAGCCACAACGCGGGTAGGTCCCCCTTATAAGACTTCCAGCACTTGCACCTTCCTTGAGTCCCTGCGGCCTTGTCTTCTGCCATGGCTTCTAACCCGCCTTCGGAGGAGGAGCGCGCTTAATTTCCTCCGGCGGCGGCGTCTGCACCAAGTCAGAGATCCAGGGAGCTTGCATGCCCTGCTTCTGGAGGTGGCGCCTCGTCCTGTGGCGACTCCAAGAGTCCTCGGGTTCATCATCCCGACGGGACTCTTCTTGAGCGACGACAGGCTGAAGGTTCCCAGGAGTTGCGTCCTCCCTCCTCAGGCGGTGGAGTCTCCTAGGAAACTGTTGATACGTCGAGGAAGGCTTCAAGCGTAGGAGTCTCCAAGGAAACTGCTGAAGCGCCGAGGAGGACTCCAGGCGGTGGAGTCTCCAAGGAAACTGCTGAAGCGGCGGAGGGGGCTTCAGAAGCATCCCCTGCCCCGTCAGTTCGAGCGACTGCGGGGAAGCTTTTCGGCGGCGACGGTGAGCTCTTAGCGGCCCTTGATGACAGCGGCCCTTGCGCTGGTGGTGGCCAAGGTGATTCCCGTGCTCGGGTCGCAGAGCGGGAGAACGCCGCCAGGGCTGAAGTCGGGGACGCGGCCGCTCTTGTAGCTTCTAGGTTCTGGACGTGCCAGGGGAACCCTAGGACTCTTCTCTTTATTATTATTTTCTTTTTTTTCCGAGTCTGTAGTCCAGCTCATGGAGTCATGAATAAATAGACTCTTGTGACCTTTTGTGCCTGTTATGCCTATCTTCTTCTTGGTTTCGCCTGGCCGAGCCCTTAGCTCCGCAAGGTACTCAGAGGCCTTCACCAATCTCGAAGCTCTGCACAGACACCTTCCCTGGGTCCTTATTGTGTTAAGGGCCCCGGAGGTCTCTGGAGCTCGCCCCATGAGGATGGGGAGGTCCGGATCTGCCGGCCACGTGGCAGGCCCGGAGCTCCCCTCTGAGGGGAGGGAGGCCCGGCCCCGTGAGACACGTGGAGCCTCCGGAGCTCACCCCTAAGGATGGGGCGAGACCCAGCTCTGCCGGCCACGTGGCGGGTCCGGGGCTACTCGCTGAGCAGGGGGGGCTCCGACCCTGCCAGGTACGTGGGGCCTCCGGAGCCTGCCCCTGCGGAGGGGGTAGGTTACGGATCTCTCGGTCTTGCGTGATCCGTAGCGGCCCCCTGGTAGGTGTGGCCAACTGCTTTGGTACTCCTACCATACTCCTGCGGGGAGCCAAGGCCGAAGGGTCCTGCACACAAACAAGGGAAACATAATTCTCCTTAGGGGTCCCCCCTTTCCGATCTCATAGTCTTATTTGGCTTACGATCCTGATCCGGTGCACGGTGCTTGGGAATTTTAGTGCGCGACGTGCCGGGGGCTCGGGGCCCCCTGGCCATCGGCAGGTATCTGAAACGCGGCCGCCCGAGGCAGGATAGCAAATGCCGACTAGAGGTGAGAATGGGAAAAGGAGACTGAGTGTATGGTGAACATACCCAGGAAGTGCGGTCATAAAAATTAATACGTAATTTGAATGAGCATAAGGGAAGAGCAAAGTAGGACAGGTTCTTTCCCTATAAATTTCCATAGGAGGAAGGCAGGCTAAACATGGAGGCAGCGACCCGCCCCATTAAAAGGGAAGCAAGACTCTACGCGCTTAGGGTCGGAACCAGGCCAAGCTGAACATAGTCCTGGACCATCCCCTGAGACTTAGCTGCTCCGAGCGCTGTTCCTGGACTCTATGGGATCTATTAAAAAGAAGGGATTGTCCTACTATTGCTCTAAGGGTAGAACTTACGGAGGTGTTCGATGTTCCAGGGGATTGGGAGCGGATCCCCATCCTCGGTGGAAAGGCGTACGCACCCGGGGCGGCACACTTTCGTGACCCGGAAGGGGCCTTCCCAGCTGGGGGAGAGCTTGTGGGTCCCTTCGCGAGAAAGTATGCGCCGCAACACCGGGTCGCCTTCCTGCAGCTCCCGGACACGCATAGACCTTTGGTGGTAGCGCCGGAGCGCTTGTCTGTATCGTGCGTTTCGGAGTGCTGCATGTAACCGGAACTCGTCGACGAGGTCGAGGTCTTCACGCCGGAGGTTGTCCTGTGCGGCTTCGCTGTAAGCCCGGACACGGTGAGACTTCATGGTGATCTCTAGGGGAAGCACAACCTCGGCTCCGTACACCACGAAGAAGGGTGTCTCTCCGGTGGCCCGGCTCTGGGATGTCCGGTTAGCCCATAGTATGCTCGGAAGCTCGTCCACCCATTTGGCGCCATGTTTCTTCAAGCCATCATAGGTGCGGGTCTTGAGGCCCCGAAGAATCTCGGCGCTGGCCCTCTCAACGTGTCCGTTGCTCTTTGGGTGAGCAATGGAGGCATAGCACACCTGGATGCCGAGGTCCTCGCAGTATTCTTGGAACGCTGCGCTGGTAAACTGGGTCCCGTTGTCAGTGATGATTCTGTTCGGGACCCCAAACCGGCAGACGATGGACTTGATGAATTTTACTGCGGACTGCTTGTTGATTATGATGACGGGTGTGGCTTCCGGCCACTTGGTGAACTTGTCAATGGCTACGTAGAGGTACCGGAATCCCCCGACGGCTCTGGGGAATGGTCCCAGGATGTCCAACCCCCATACGGCGAATGGCCATGAGGGCGAGATCATCTGTACCGCCTGAGCCGGTGTATGGATATGCTTGGCGTGGAACTGGCAAGCCTTGCAGCTCTCGACCAGCTTAACGGCATCCTAGAGTGTTGTCGGCCAGTAGAAGCCATGTCGGAAGGCTTTACTGACAAGCGTGCGTGAGGAAGAGTGACTCCCACATTCGCCTCCATGGATCTCAGCGAGCAAGTCGCAGCCTCCCCCCTGGGTTATGCACCGCAATAGGACGTGGTTGGCGCCACGCCGGTAGAGATCCCCTTCTACCAGCGCGTATCTCTTAGCCACGCGCACGATCCGTTCAGCGGATACACGTTCATCAGGGAGGATGTTATCTTTCAAGTAGTCCCAGATCTCCGTGATCCATGCGTCGGGTCTGACTTGAGCTTCTGGATCTTGAGCGCTGGGTTGCACGGAGTCCCCAGTGACGCTTACGATCCTTGGCGGCGTCCATGGTTGCAGGGCCGCTGGGACCGCCAGCTTTGAGGTGCTGGTCCAGCCCCCTTCGTCTGGCTCGGCAGGCCGGGCTGTGGGCCGCAGCAACGTCCTCTCGAAGACTCCTTCCGGCACAGGGGCCTCGATGGAGGCCTTCATTGAGAGGTCGTCAGCTGCGGCATTGCCAGCGCGCGGTATATGGCGCAGGTCCAAGGCAAGGAAGTCTTTCTCCAACATCTGCACGTGGAGAAGATAAGCAGCTAGCTGCGGGTCATTGCAGGAGCATTCACCCTTAACTTACTTGATAACCTGCTGGGAGTCGCCCTATACCAACAACTGGCGAGCGCCCACATACAGGGCTGTCTGTAGGCCAAAGATGAGTGCTTCATACTCTGCCATGTTGTTGGTTGCCTTGAAATTGAGACGCACCATGTACCCAAACTGCTCCCCTGATGGCATGAGAAGCAGTACGCCGGCACCGGCCCCCTGCTTTCGTGAGGAGCCGTCGAAGAAGAGCGTCCAGTGAGGCTCGGTGAATACCGGAGCTCGGTGCTTTGGTTCACCGTCTTCGTGGCCCCCTGGGTCAGCCTTCGTTGGTGTCCACTCAGCCACAAAGTCAGCCAACGCTTGGCTTTTGACTGCATGGCCAGGAAGGAAGTCCAGCTCAAACTCCGCCAGCTCCGCTGCCCATTTAGCGACGTTGCCAGTCGCATGGGGTCTGTGAAGGATCATCTTCAGTGGATAGGAGGTGACTACCGAGACCCGGTGGGCCTGAAAGTAGTGGCGGAGCTTCCTGGACGCCACGAGCACTGCATACAGCAGCTTGTGGACCTCCAGGTACCTTGTCTTGGTGTCATGGAGGACTTCGCTGATGTAGTAGACAGGCCTCTGGATGGTCCGCACCCTCTCTCCTAGGTCAGAGAGGTCTTCATCCATTGGTTCAGGCTTGCCGGAGGTGAGTGGGTCCAGGGGGCTTCTGGGAGTTGGGACCCGAAGGCTCCTAAGCCTCCTTGGCCTTTCGGGAGGTCCCGCTGGTTTTCCAGGAGCTCCAAGGGGTCCCGTTGGGCCCCCAGGGGTCCCGTTGGACCCCCGGGAGGTTGTCTTGGAGGTCCGCCCCGGACCTCCGGGAGGTTATCTTGGAGGTCCGGGAGGCCGTCCTGGACCCCCGGGAGGTTGTCTTGGAGGTGCGGGAGGCCGTCTTGGACCTCCTGGGTTTCCTGGCGTCTGTCTCCTGCTACCGGAGCAGGTTGTGATGACGAGAGGTCCGACCGCTCTGCGACGAGGACCATACTCACCACTTCAGTTGTCGCCGCGATGTAGAGCAACAGACGCTCTCCCAGCTCGGGGGCTACCATGATAGGTAGGGTCGTCAGGAGTTGCTTCAACTCCTGGAAAGCTTCTTCTGCTTCGTCAGTCCAGGCAAATGGACCGGATTTGCGCAGGAGCTTAAAGAAGGGGAGTGCCCGCTCTACTAGCCTCGGTATAAACTGACTCAGCGTGACTAGGCATCCCGTAAGTTTCTGGACTTCTTTGATGCGGGCAGGAGGCCGCATCAAGTCGATGGCCCTGATCTTCTCTGGGTTGGCCTCAATTCCTCGGTGTGAGACCAGGAATCCTAAGAGTTTCCCAGAGGATACGCCGAACACACATTTGTCGGGGTTCATCTTGGTGCGCGTGGAGCGCAATTTGTCAAAGACTAGGGCTAGGTTATCTAACAAGGATGAACTCTGCCTGACCTTGACAACGATGTCATCGACATACACCTCAACTAAGTCTCTTATTAACTCTCCAAAGGTTTTGTGCATTGCACGTACAAAGGTGAAGAGAGCATTCTTTAGGCCATAAGGCATAGAGACATAACAATACAGGCCATCTTCATCTTCTCTAAACATAGGGATCTGATGGAAACCCGAGTAGGCGTCTAGGAAGCACAACATATCGCAGCCTGATGTCAAGTCTACTATTTGATCTATTCTAGGGAGAGGGAATGGATCTTTGGGACATGCCTTATTAAGACTGGTGTGGTCGATCACATGCGGAGCTTCCCACCGGCCTTCGGGACAACGACGGGGTTCGCCAACCACCGGGGGTGGTGGACTTCCCGTATGAAGCCAGCATCTAGCAGCTTCTTGATCTCCTCTCGGATGAAGTTCTGCCGCTCGATGGACTGCTTGTGAGGCTTCTGTTGGACTGGCCGGGCTTCGGGGAAGATCTTCAAGTGGTGCTCAATCACCTCCCTAGGGATCCCCGGCATCTGTGACGGCTGCCATGCAAACACGTCGACGTTGTGCCGGAGGAAGGTGATGAGCGCGCCTTCCTATTTACTATCCAGGCCCCCGGCTACCCGGATGGTCTGGGCAGCATCGGCGCCGACTTGGATGACCTTCAGGGGGACGTCACCCTCGTCGAGGGGTTGCACACGGGGTGCAGCGGCAGAGGCACGGTGGCGTGCACTCGGGTGGAGCCGGTATGGTTCCACACTGCCAGGGGCTGGTGCTCGTGTTGTCGCAAGCGTCTGGAGCTTTTCCAAGGCCGACACTGCAGCAGTGCGGTCTCCACGAATCCTGAGGATGCCTGTTGGTGTAGGCATCTTTAGGACGAGGTAGCCGTAGTGGGCTCCTGCCATGAACCGGTACAGGGCTGGCCTGCCGATTATGGCGTTGAAGGGGAGGTCGATCTCCGCTACGTCGAATAGAATGTACTCTGTCCGATAGCTGTCCGGTGCCCCAAAGGTCACCGGAAGGCTGATGTTGTCGTAGGAGACGACTTTTCCCGGTCCTACCCCTGAGAACGGGCTCAACGAGGTGAGCTTGGCCATCGGGATCTGCAGCTTCTGGAAAGCTGCGCGACTGATGACGTTCACCCCAGCTCCGCCATCTACCAAAACGTGGTACATCCTCACGTTGGCGATGGTGGGCGCTACCAAGAGCGGTAGTTGGCCGGCCCCAGCCATGTTCCTGGGGTAGTCGGTGGCATCAAAGCTGATGGGGGTTCCCATCCACTTGAGGTGCGGTGCGGCACCTGGGAGTGGAGCCACCGATGCTACCGCTCGGCGCAAAGTCTTAACCGTGCTTTGGGACGAGGGGTCACCGGACCCGCCGTATATGACGTAGAGCTTCTTTCAACGCTCTTCATCGCTGGAGCTGGAGTTCTCATGGTTGCGCACCGCCTTCACGGCGCGCTGAGGCTCCTTGAACTCCACTTGGTGGTCGATGTTGTTTGGGGTGTCGATCTTCTGCTTGCCCTCCCTTTGACGGAAGGGTGGGGCATCAGTCCGCAGCTGCTTCCCTTTGCGGAAGCGCTCCGCGAGCTTCTGAATCTCCCGGCACTCGGCAGTAGTATGGTGACAGCTGTCATGCACGGGGCATAGCTCGCCTTGGTCACCCTCTGGGGCTGGTGACTATCGCTGCATTTTATCGGGGCGCGGCCCCCGATCTCCACTGGGCGCCGCTGCTGCGGTAACGGGAGCCGCGGCCGGTGACTTCATCTTGCCACCGCCCCGGTTCTTGGTCTTCTTGCTGCCTCCATAGGAAGCAGCGCCAGAACCGGGCTGTCCTCCTGACTCGGAGGCTGGCAGGGAGTGCCAGTTCCGCCCTTCTGCTGCTCTAGCGCACTTGTCTGCCATGTTGAAGAGCTCTGAGACGTAGCGGACCTCTCTGGTTGCGAGCTTCTCAAGCATCTTCTTGTCCCAGACGCCTTGCTGGAACGCCACCACCACAGAAGCATTTCGGATATGTGAGATGGTGTTCCGTACCTAGGAGAACCGCTGGATGAAAGAGCGCAGCGGTTCCCCAGGTTGTTGCTGGATGGCGTGGAGGTCGAGCTCCGTGCTAGGCGGGTGTAGGAACTGCCGAAGTTGGCGGTGAACTGCCGGTAGAGCTCTCCCCAGGAAGTTATGGAACCCTGGGAGAGGTTCATGAGCCAAGACCGGGCTGGGCCGGTCAAGGCGACGGGGAAGTAGTTGGCCATGACGGCCTCGTCTCCTCCTGCAGCAAGGACGGCGGTGGAGTAGATCTGGAGGAACTCCGTCGGGTTGACGCTGCCGTCGTACTTCTCGGGCAGGTGCGGCCGAAACTTGCACGGCCACCTCGCGAAACGAAGGTGGGGCGCTAGGGCCGCACATCCTGCTCCTGTTGCTGCAGGCGTTGGTGCCGTGAACGCTTGGTTCGCTGCTGGCACTGTGTACCCCGGTATGGGCAAGGATGCGCCATAGACCGGGGGCGCCGTTTGCAGGGCATATGGCTGTGGCATATGCTGCGTGGCGTATGCCCTGGGCAGAGATCGCGTGGCGAAGGTCTGCGCCTCAGGCAGGGTCGAGGCTGACGTCATGCTGTCGCCGACCTCTTGGTTGCGACGCCTTTCTCGTCGTCGCTCGAGGAACACTCGGGCATCTTGGCCCAAGTGGCATCGTTCCAGCTCTGTCCTCAGGTCCGTCGATGGGAGCCTGGTGGAGCTGGAGTCCGCCGTCTGCCCGCCAACCGTTGGCGTGCGCGTCAGCAACACAGCCGGTTGGCCGGGGCGTCGTCCCCGCCGAAGTCGAGGGTTTGCGGCGGCGACGACAAGACGGTCTACTTCGCGAATCCACTGCTGGGTCGCTGCCTGAGGCGCGTCCCCAGCAGGTTGATTGCGCAGTAGCGCTCTTGCTGCAGCTAGCGCGCCCCAGTGGGGAATGCTCAGCGCTGCAGAAGATCTCACGCTAGCTGGAGCCTGCATTGCCGGAGTCGGGGTTGCCGGAGTCGGCTGCTGGCTTCCAGCTTGCGCCGACACATTCCGTCATGAGTGTGTCGACACGTATTCCCCGCTAGTCACGGTCCGTCGTGAACGCGGGGGAGGAGAGCTTGCCGCTGAAGGAAGCTTCGTCATCTTCGTCGGCAGAAGCTCGTCGCGCAAGGGAAAAGCCCCCTACCTGGCGCGCCAAATGTCGAAGTGTGTGGTCGACACTTCCCCTGGACCTGCTCTGGGCAGCCCACGGAGGTCCCTAACGCTGAAGCTCTCCGCAAGCGACTAGCCCTTCCGAAAAAGAACCTCTGCGGGCTACCCAGAGCAGGTCCGGGGGAAATGTCGACCACACACTTCGACAATTTCACTCTATGTATCATATATTTTACGATAATTAATTTATATCTCTACTTTTACACGTTATTTTATGTCATAAATATTAACTCTTTTAATACCAAAACACCGAACTACAAATGCAAAAGTGTTGTTGATAACGGATTCAAAATCGTCCACGAGTTGGACAACTCGTCCACGACGTGGACGACTCTTCCATACTAATAAATGAGTCATCCACGACGTGGACGACTCTTCTATAATAAACGAAATACATATAATAAACGAGCCGTCGACGACGTGGACGACTCGTCCATATAGTAAACGAGTTGTCCATGGGGTGGACGAAATTATCCCTATAAATGTCGTAGCGCCTTCAAGAGTCACCGTTACAAACTGAGAGTGAGCGAAGAGAGTACTAAAACAATGACGAGCAGAGGTCGTGGTAGGACAGGAGTGGAAAATATTAGATCGGTACGTCCTGACTACTTGGTTGGTGGTCCTGATTGGTATAAACCACCGGTAGACAGATTCCCAGTTCTAACCAAGAGTGATTTTGGTGTGTCCAATCCTCTTCGTCCATATGATAGCACGAAAGAAGAGTGGCCTTCGCTGTGACCTTGATTGTGTTATGCAAATGAATTATGGAAGGGAGGGCAGCGGTCGTCGATTTTTTTGTTGTTCTAACGGTGGAGTAAGTTCAAAATACATATTATTTTTTCACTGCAATATTATCATTTTTGACACTTTTTGCTTTTTAACTAGTGCTACTTCGATGATGATAACTGTGGATACACACTCTGGGTTGACCGACCGCCAATCAAGCCAACTGAAGATTACATTAAATATTTATAAGATCAAAATCGAGAGATGGTTGGTGAACTAGCGTAAATGGAGTCACAGCTATTCGAGTACATAGGTGCTAGGCCCGTCTGCGATAATAGGGATTGCAAATGTCCTCACCACAAGCCAAACCATAACCGTTAGAACTAGTTTTCACTAATATGAAGCAACATGTATGCTCGCAATGTATCCTTGTAATGTATGATCTTCTACTTCGAATTTTAATAAATATTGATGATAGTAACTATTATTGTTCTATAATGTTTGCCCTGAAGTGAAATGAACCGTTATTGCTGGTTCGAAATACATATTATCTTTTTTGCCAAAAATCACTAAGGCATTTTAACCAGACGACTCGTCCACCTAACAGACGAGTCCTACAACTAATAGATGAGTCGAACAATTAATGGACGAGTAGTACAAGTGATGGACTAGTCGTCCACCTACTGGACAACTCGTCCACCTGGTGGACGACTCGTGCACCTCATGGACGAGCCGTACAACTGATGGACTAGGCGTACCGCTGATGGACTTGTTGTCCACGTACTAGATGACTCGTCCACCTGTTGGACGAGTCATACAACTGATGTACTAGTCGTCCACGTACTGGACGACTCGTCTACCTCGTGGACGAATAGTCTATCTTTGATTGTCTAATTAAGAGCACTCCGGACATTCGCCACAACCACACTTCACAGACCCAACTCTCACGGACATGGACTCACCGTACTCACCACAAAATCAAAAAGAGAGAGTTCACGTTCCAGAGGGATTACAACCGCCAATTTGTCTATGTGGCACTGATTGTCGGTTCGTAAAAGATTTAAGATTGGGAGTCACTTACAGTTTGAGACTATGGATGTGCAACAACTATGAATATGACCCCCCCCCCCCCCCCCCCCCGCATAGGACCAAACCACTTTTCTCGAATGGTAGACGTCAGATAGCATGTTTACTTCACTTATTCGTATTTTAGCTCTAATCTTCATAACAACACATAACTAATCATGCAGTCTCCACCGTCCCTTTGTGAGTTCACACGGTACATCGATAACGAACAAACAGCAGAAGACGTTGAGTACGTACACATGATGCATAGAGCTGCCTCGGACAAGTTCCACTACGAGATGTAGTTCAAAAAGCGGATTGAGCAGGAGAGGAAGGATGCGGCTGAACAGGCGGAGCGTCGGCGCAAACGTTAGGAAGAACTTCAAAGAGTCGACGAAAAGTATCGTCGCCAAGCTCAGGAGGAAGAACGCATTGCTCGCCAGGCGAGAGAGGATGAACGGGAGCGCTTACGCGAGAGAGTATGTCGCGCAAGGGATGCCGTGTCGGATGCATTGCGCAAGGAAAAATATCTCCGTAGCACTCAATGAATCTATATTTGTAATTTAATAAACTTCGTAATGTATACGAATGTTTTAAATCAAGTGCTGTTGTTATTTTGCTAAATTTAGTTACATTTACATCCATAACAACAAAATAATTAAATTTGTGATTGTGTTACATAATTTAAAATTCTGTAACATAGAATCTAATAAACAAAAGTCATATTAAACAACTTACATAAAATCATAACACAATATACTACATTAAATTCTATAAAAATATTTTGTAAAAATGTCTCTAAGCATTTTTAAATGGATGCTAAAAACCTAATTTTATAATATTTGATGCAGAGAGCAATCTTGCCTTCGTGGCCTGTCGTTCACGGCGTGGACGACAGGATGGTCCACGTGGCGCTGTGGACAACAGGGATGCATACGTGGCCCAATCGTCCACAGCATGGACGACACAGTTTCCACATGGACAAATCGTCCACGCCATGGACGATAGCGTGGCTAGTTTTGCAAAAAAAATTTGGATGTTATTAATATTAAATTTTTTAACAACAGTGTCAAAAATAAAAAAATTCTTCTTGTGGAGCATTCAAATATTTTTTTGTATTGTTTAGTGTGTGCTGGTCTAGAAATAACAACAGTGAGTTCAGTCTTGGCTTCTAGAGTTAAAAGCTCTTTTTTTTTCCATGTCTTGATTAGGATTTCATTCCAAAAAGATTGACATTCAAATATGTGTGATTGGTGCATGCTGACTATCTATAAGTTGTCTTTTCAGTTTAGAGAAGAGGGTAAAAACAACTATTGTTTTCACTTAGTCCAAATTTTCTTGATGATTGATGACTGAAAAGATAGCAGAATAATCTTGTACAACACAGTAGTGGTGGCATCACCGGTTCTTGTTGTTCGTGAGTCCCTTTGCCTGGTTGACACCTACAGCTGTGAAAAGGTTGACATGTTCTAGTCTAGATTCATGCGTGAGCTGGTGGAATTGAACAAGGTACTTTGAGTAATACTGAATGTTGATGCTCTATTTTCTGAATATTACTACATGTTAGTGTACCCACTGTCACTAAGAATCAGATTTAGGTTCTCTGAATATTTAGATATCTGTACGATGGTTTTCTGATTATTATTGTGTTATGCTTTGACTTTAGCCATGGCAATGGTTCTCTGAACTTGCATCAGTTTGATAGCATGTTTTGACATGTCAAAGCATGAAATGATACCCGCCCAACCAAACACTATTTTTTATGCAATGGTACCATTCCTTTTGTGGATTAAGTGATCACTGGGTTTGAGTGAGGCAGGGATCCACTTGATCCATGTCTGGGATGAAACTATGTGCGGAACCAAACCTATACAACTGAACAAAGCCCTTAGATGGATGACCCGAATTCTAGTGGTTCAAAGTATGTTGGACCGTGATTATTCTTCGTGATTTAAATATTTACATTCAATGCTCAACAATGGATTGTGATTATTCTTCATGTAGGATCAGGATCATATGATGGTTTGAATATTTACACCAAAGACCAAACCCTTTAATCTGGATCACAATTTTTCTCCTCGATCCAAATATTTGCATATTAGCCACTCTTTACCCTCTACTAAGGCTCGAGGATAATAGCCGCAGTTGTCGGTGAAACAGGCATAGCCTGCTAGGGAATCATCATGCACCTCCTTTTCAATGTGAACCACATGCATTCATGCTTTGCTTCCCTCCACTTCTGTGACTTCGGCGCTAGTAGGGTGTCCTGATATGGTGCATCGATGGAGTCCGAGATTGAGAGATCTTTCCGGTAACTAGGTGGTGAGATTCGAGTCCTCGTCCTCGTTGAACCCTATAGAAGCTCTGAAGCGGCCCGGGATCTAACCCATAGCCATCGTATTTTGAAATGTGAAATTAAAGGTCAACACTAGAAATTTGCATTAGATCTTGTCGAATGGGCAGCAGAATTTTAGATCGTGGCTATACGTTGTGGTTGCTACATGCGGCAGCCGCATTACATAAGTGATCCGTTAAGTTATTTAGTGATTATTACATATATTTGGTGTTTGGTAATATATAGTCATTTATAATATGATTAGCATCGTTTAAGGTCCAATATTGTTTGTTAATTATTATGAAAAATGGAGTAAAATAGGGAGAACATAAGGTCCAATGATCTAACTGTATTTATAGAAAGGTGTAAATGTTAAAGTGTAAAATGTTTGGGTTCAAATAGATATAGCGAAATGTTCAAGGGCATATGCCCCCTTGAGTCTCACCTCTACGTCTCTAGCTTGAAGCTTCCCTTGTTGTACCCAACATCATTTATGCTACTAAACCACCCAATGGATTCAGCCCCCCTCCCCCAAGCGATCCAACATACATCGCTCATGCAAACCACCTCACTTCGGAAAGCTAGAGCGTTAGTACACTTCTCTGGTGGCTTGGACATGTGACTATGCCATAGAGTCAATAGTATCCATGGCATGCCCGAGCGTTGTCAGTGTCGCGGCTCTGATCAAGAAGAAGCACGATGACAAGACACCAACAATGATACGGTCGACTCTGATCACGATTGACACCACGCTCGACAACAAAGACTAAAAGATATTCGACAACACGATCACCGAAGTCCACAAGACGCCATGCAGCGATGCCTTTTGTTGTCGGGGTCGGGCATGTCCATCCGTAGATCGTGATGGATCCGAGTCTGATTTATGACGTCGCCACTTGGGACAACATCAAATTCCTCAGCGCCCTCAACTAAACCATTTACTAACTGCAGCAGTCCGTGCGTGATATAGTAAAGTGCTCGAGTGTGCTCCCCACCAGCAACTGTCAGAGACATGGGCCTTGGGCCTGTTAGGAAATTATCATGCTCCTTATTTCCAAATATAACCTACTCATTCATGTTTCGCTCACTTCTACTTCTGTGACTTCGGTGGTGATGGGTCGCACTAGTATGATGCATCAATGAAGATCGAGATCGTTAGATTTCATCAGCAACTAGGTGGGCAAGAATCAAAGTCACATTCTTATCGTGCCCTCTTGGAATCCTAGAGCATCACTAAGTTCATGTTATCCAACCCACGGCTCTATGCTCGATCATACTCGAAAACTTAAAATCAGATATCTATACGATAAAATTTACATTACATCTGGCTGATTGGGTAGCAAAATTTAGATCGTGGCTACACATTGTACTTAATACACGCAACACTAGCACCACATTAGGGTTTCATTAAGGTGTCCAGAGATTATAACAAATATTTGTTGCTTGAGAATATACAATTGTTTCTAATATGATTCACAACTTTTAAGGTATAATATTTTATTGGTTGACTATTGAAAGAACAGGTCTAAAATATGGAAACAGAACATCTAAAGATCTAATTGTAATTATAGAGGCATAAAGACTAAAATGTAAAAAATTAGGCTAAAATAGATATAACAGAAGTTTTCCGGGGCATATGCCCTCATAAGTCTCTCCTCTATAACTGGAGTTTTAACCTTCTCTTGTTATATCCAACATCGTTCCTGCTACTCACTAGTCCCTTAGCCATCCACCACCAAAATCAACCATACAAATCACCTCTCCAAGCCATCATATTTCGTAAAGCCATCCAACTTTGTCAATCTAGAGTACTGATATACTTTCCCGATGTACTAATATAATGCTATGTTTGTATACTCTGTTTAGTAGTCACGAAAAATTTAGTGTTCTCTATTATGAGAGCAATCAATATTGTTAAATTTGCTTGTGTTATCTTTTGCAAAAGCATTGCTTCATCGGCGTCGCTTTGGGAATCGCCTTCTACAAGAACAGCCACCACCTGTCCACCACTAAGTCCATAAGAACATGGTCCAGCCACCGCCTTCTACCGGTACATCCACAGGGGCTGAGGGGCAAGTGATTTAGAACGTCGCCCCTGCTGTATTGGCACTCCTCCGTACCAACGCCAAGGCACCCCAACACGTAAAGCTGCTCCGTAGCGTTGTGCGCTTGTGTGCCAGCAAACTGCAAGTCAAGTCAAGTAAAAAAGAGTAGTGACCCGCATCAAGTCAAGTAAAAAAGCATAGTGACCCGCATCAAGTCAAGTAAAAAAGCACGTCCACGACTCAGAATCTTATTGAAATGAGCAACATGGAAAGGCAACCAGAAGACGAGCAGGCCATCTTCACACCGAGGAAAGAAAGGAAAAATAGCCTAAGTAGTTTTGTTTCGCAGCCAGGAACATGGCCATCTTCACATAGGAGAATAGTTGTCCAAGGAATTGCTCGCTACTGCAACACGAGCACAAAAAAGAGGTTTTCCAATGTTTCTCTACTGTACCATTTTCTTGTCTCTACTCTACCATTCCACGCTGCTTGAAAATTTCAAACATCTTAGAACCAATCTTCGCTGGAGACTCGACAACAGTGACACCAGCCTCTCTGAGCGCCTTGATTTTGTCCTGGGCAGTTCCCTTGCCCCCTGACACAATTGCTGCATCATAACAAGGATGATACTAGGTTAGAACAAGTAATGTACTAATAATGAGACGATTTTTGTACATTTAAGGGCCAGTGCAATTTATTTTCTACACCAATATATCAGCCTAATTCATGAAAGAACACTAGAGTATGTGATCATGTGTTGGTGATTGTAGCAACATATTCAGAAAGTAAACCAGGTAGTCACAGTTCTGATAAGATGTTACAGCAGTAACAATGAATTCTCTAGGTTCTAAACATGGTTGCCCTCTTGCAGGACGGAAATGCCAGACATGACTACCATTAAAAGTAAGGGAACAGAGTAGATTCTAGCAATTATAATGTGTTTGTGAGACGATACCGCACCTATCCCCATCAGATACTAAAATACAACAGCTTGCAACAAGCCAACAAGTTGATATTTGTGAAATAATATCTAAAGAACATTTTTTTTCTCAAGAAACTCACGAACAAATACCAAGAAAGGATCATTCTTTCAACTCATAATTCTAAATATCATAAAAACAAATGAAGGGTAAATACCACTTAGTAAAAGCATGGAATGGTACAAAAAGGAGAAAACAAAGGTCTTGATAAATGTTACCTCCTGCATGACCCATGCGACGGCCTGGAGGTGCAGTAAGTCCAGCAATGAATGCGACAACAGGCTTTTGTGTTTTGCTCTCCTAAGAAATTTGCACAAGTCAGTTAATAAGAATATATTTTTTATTCAGCACTAATCAAAAGAAATATTCCAACAGCCATGCCAGTAGACATACAATCCTATAAAAATAGAACATCAGCAGTATGACTAACAATAAAATGATAAATTATCTCTTTACGGCATGCATGAAACCAAGTTTTTTGACTTCTGATCAACCAAACACAGCCTCAAGTAATTCAATGTCATGCCACATGAGCAACATATTGACAGCAGTGACTATTAAAAGTGAACACGCTTAGCATTTCAATAGCGCTAAAACCCATGCCAGAACCGAAATGCATATCATAAAAGAAGCTTGTTTGGGGACTGCAGACTAGCGTAAGCCCGGGGTTACCGGGGCTTATATGATGAACCTCGGCCAGACACCTTAGCTGAGTTCTGGGATTTTGTATAAGCACAAGCCCATTCATTCAGAGGCTGAAAGTTGAGGGTAGCTTATAAGGGCTTGATGCTAGTTTGCAAGTGTCTAAAAGCTACAATGACTAAAGCTGTATTAAATAGGCTAGATAATTATTCATGGACATGATCTAATAGCTCAGCAGTACCTGCAAGACACTTTTGAGGTAATTATTCATAAATGTTGCACATACAAGCACTTTTTTTACTAGTAGGTAAAATAGAGAAGCACGTGATTAGATAACCTTGGAGCTTCATAAAAAAATAGCACAAATTTAATCTTCTAGAAAGACATGCGATCAAATACAAGATCCTCCGGCTATAAGAATTTGAAATACACAACAGCTTTTCAATTGCAATCATGCTTGAACTGCAGTACATGACTCAAAAAAGTTGTGAACCATAATACATAGTAAATGTCATGATTTTCTTTGATGTCATGATTTTGAGTGACTTAACGTGTCCAAGAGGCAGGGGGTATCACGACATGCAAAATCAATACATAAACATGACACGTAAAATAGGAGAAGGCTATCCAAACTAGTGCAGATCCCAACAAACTCTTACCTGGATAAAGGCTGCAGCATCCTCCTCAGCGGTACCTCCAATTTCTCCAATGAGAACAATACCTACATGGAACACAATCATGTTTATCATTAAGAACAATGCATAGTAGAAAACCTAGGATAGATGATAAATCACATGAAGCGGGGACATCTGACAACTAAATGGAAGAAAGAAGTATGTTCACGTAAACAAATGTGGAGCCTCAATGAAAAGTGAACCTTCTGTCTGAGGGTCATTGACAAACTTTTCGAGACAATCAACAAAATGAGTTCCGTTAAAGGGGTCACCACCAATGCCTACACAAGTTGACTGCCCCAAGCCTACAGCGGTTGTTTGAAACACCTGTCAATGAAATCAAAATGCAACCTAGTCAATCATATTCCATGATTTCCTTGTACCAAATTGTAAATTAGTGACAGACATACTGCTTCATATGTCAAGGTACCAGATCGAGATACTATTCCAACACGCCCTGGCTTGTGGATGTAACCAGGCATGATGCCGATTTTACATTCACCAGGCTTAATGATACCAGGGCAATTCGGCCCAATCAACCGAGTTTTTGACTGCCTGTTTAGAGCGGCCTTAACTTTCACCTGAAGAAAAAATTATGATGATTACCACATTGATCAAAGACCAATACAACAACAACAACAAAGCCTTTGTCTCAAGCACGTTAAGGTAGGCTAGATATGAATCCAAACTGGGTTTCATATCCATAGGAATGGCTGGTTTTAATGCTGGCTCGCCAAGCCTATCACAACCCTCCTCCTTTATCCGGGCTTGGGACCGGCTATACCTAGAAAGGCATAGGTGGAGTTATTGATCAAAGACCAATATGAAGAGAAAATGTATCAAGCAAACTACTAAAGGATCATTATAGTAAAATCGATCCATATCATTTGTATATCCTATTTATTACCATCACAAACTAAAGGAGAAAAATGTGGTAATCATCCTGCTCATATGAACAAATTAATTAACTAATAAATATCAACATGAATAAGGCTCACTATATTTTATGACTACTTACAATGCTTTTACCCAAATCTTGTAACTTGCATCTAATTGTGTACAGCAATTCTGAAGTAAAAACATATGGTGCTGAGAAAATTTCATGCTCAGATAAAAGAACAAGTTATTATAATACCCATGCCTAAATTTACCATGTCATGCTGTGGGATTCCTTCCGTAATGCACACAACAAGGTCAAGCTCAGCCTCCAATGCCTCCATGATTGCAGCAGCAGCAAATGGTGGAGGAACATATATAACAGATGCATTTGCTTTTGTTTCAGCCTTAGCTTCTGCTACAGAGTTAAACACTGGGAGGCCTAAATGTTCGGTTCCACCTTTCTTAGGAGTCACTCCACCCACCTGTTTAAAGGAACAACTCTAATTAAGTAAACTGCAATCAAATAAACAGAATACAAGCAAATCAGTCAGTTGTATTAGAGCTCAAAACTACAATTTACTGTACTAGAGCTTTGTTGTAGCGCCCCGCTATTGGGCTTTGCCCTAAGTGGCCCAAAATGCTAGCCCCACCCTTTTCCTCTCTATGGCCAGTGCCCCCCCCCCCCGCCAGCGCCCCTGCCTCTCTTTCCTTTCCTCCCTCGGCTCCCTTCCGAACCCTTCCTCCCCCAGCCGCCGCCAGCGCCTGAAGGCGCTAATCCAGCGCCCCCGCTGAATCCGGCGGCCTTCCCTCCCCTGCTCCGCTCCCCCCCCCCCCGCACCAGGCGCCCCATTCCTCCCCTATAAACCGTGAGCTCTCCCCCCCCTGCCACCCAGTTCCTCGCCCGCCCCTAAAGTCGGGCGCACAAGCAGCGCCGCCCCACCTCCTCCCGGGTAAGCCGCCGCCCGATTCTCCCTCGCCGTCGCCGGTATCGTCGCTCTGACCTTCCCCTCCGATCTGCAGGGCCACCAGGACGTGTTTCGGCCGTCCCCAGCGGGAGACGTTGCCACAGCCCCCCCCTCACCGACGGCCCTAGGTGAGACCCCTTCCCCCTTCCCCGTCGTCTCGGTTTGGCCGCCCCTCCTCCTTGGGTCTGACCGTCTCAATGTTTTCTCTCTGCATCAGAGGAGCTGCCGCGCCAGGGAGCCGCGAAGCTTGGCCGCCTAGAAGCCACAACTACGAAGACCGACGACCCTCGACGTCTCTCTGCGTTGCACGCCGACCCCGCGCCGTTCCAGTCCACGAGATTTCCCTTGGTGAGTTCACCATGTTCTCCTCCGTCAGTTATTGGCATCTAGAGTCTAGGATTGGGACCAGTAGCCCTAGGTTGATGTTTTCTGGCGAACTTGGGCGCTGGCCATGGCGCGTCGCCACGGCCCGTCGCCACGGTCCGTCACCACCGACGGCCAGGTTCGGTCGGGATGACCCCGTGCTGTTGGATTTGCGCCGACGCTCTAGATCAGAGCCGCCCAAATAAAATCGGATGCGCCTCAGGAAGCCACGTGACCTACTTAGTCATTTTAAATCTGAACCATCCACAACTCATCCGATGGCCTCTACTAGATCCCCCACGCACCCCTTCGCAAATTTACATTTAGATCCCTCCACCACCTACTGTTCAAGTAAAGATACCCCTGTACATTGCATATTAGCCCCTAGGCTTTCCTGAATCCCTGTTTCTGCACTATATCAGTCACTCAAGCCCCTGTAATTTATTAGGAATGCTCAGGAGCCCATGCCAGTAGTAGAATTTATATTTTATCCCTGCAGTGGTCGATGTTGTTAGAGAAAGCCCCTGCACAGTTCTGGTTTTGCAGAATAAACCCCTGAAACATGCTGAAAATACACGATAAAACTATTCTAGCGCCATATCATTCATTAAGGCCTAGAATTAATAATTAACGGTATACACGATGGCGTAAAAGTGTAGATTATGTTTCTTTTATGTTTATGTATTTAAACGTGTTGGTCATTTGGTATGGTTTCTTATTGTATTCTTGCTATTTTATTTGTGCATTCGATGACGTGGAGTAGAGCCAAACTCTGAGCTGACATTTAACCTGCAAGATCAAGACTTTGACGTCGGCAAGCAGCAGCAGTTGGGAGGCAAGTGCCCTTGAACATTTTGCACCATTACTTTAAGATATGTAGATAGAGTAGATGCATGCCTGTCTTTAATATAAATCCTATGCTAGGTTGTTTACTAGTTTTCCACTATTATCCTTGTCGCCATGTTGGGAGTATTTTTGTACATGTCTGGGTAGTGTTATGATGCTTAGCCATGCTGTCCTAGTTGGGATGTGATTATAGGATTTTCATAAACTTGCAATAATGATATTCTTAATTGTGTGAATTGATGATGGTTGAGGGTATAGAGATAGGAATCTAGGCAGGATAGTTGGTTTGGTGTGGTGCAGTTCGCACGAGATCGAGGTTGGGGCTAGTACCTGTCGTAGATTCTAAGGACCGGATCATGACTCAAGTAACCCGGCGATATCGTGCCACCACAAGACTGGTATGGAACAGTTTAGCCGATTAGGTCTGCTTCTACCTTATTCTGTGTGCACCATTGGTGTGACTTTGTGGCGCAAGAGGGGGCTTATGCAGCGGAGGGTGTACTCCAGAAAGGCTGCTAGCGGTGAAAACTCAGCGGGTGTACACGGGTTTGGTAGGGCGAGGTAAAGGCTTCATAGTGATCTCCTGGCCGCACACCATAGGAAGTGTGAATTGTGACTAGCTATCACGGGCAACAGGGAGGATCTAGTCCACTTGGCAACAAGGGACGGAATCACGACTTGTGGGTAAAGTGGTACAAACTCTGCAGAGTGTCAAACTATCTAGATAGCCGTGCTCACGGTTATGAGCAATGCTTGGACTTACTCATGATTAGACGGGTTGGTGGTCTCCAGGTGGTGTAGATTGGGGATCTGGGTTGCCAGGTGGGGTGACCTGGTGAGTTGGCCATCAGGTCGTAGCCTGATGAGTGGGTCTTCAGGTTGTAGCCTGGAGGGTCGTGAGTTGGTCGTCAGGTTGTAGCCTGACGTGTGGGTGGTCCAGGTTGTAGCCTGGATGGACTTGTTGGTCAGGTGGGTTAACCTGACAGTATTTACATATTTGTCGGTATTGGAATGTCACACGTAGTAAATAGGATGCTAAGGTAAATCTAAGGATAGGATGTTCTGCGTAGTGCTTAAAACGAGTTTAGCCTTTTCTTTGAATAGCTTACATGTCATCTATTTCCCACACTTGCTGAGTACGCTATGTACTCATGCTTGCTTGTTGCCTCTTCTTGTACATCACTGCTGCTCAGGCTATGGAGATGGAGCGGGAGAAGGTGAAAACGACGGATTCGATCCCGGTGTGCAGTACTAGGCTGGTGTGCCCCCGGACGACGCCTGTGATGGAGCTCCGCGCTTAGATTTCCTCTGCTGTGTATCTTTTCTTTTCTTTTAGACTATGAGTCATTCATGTATTGAATAATTATCATTTGACATCGGCTTAATATATATGATATTACACTTTTGTTGGCACATGTATGAACTAACAGATCCTGGCATACATGTGTAGTTTGTCTGGTGTGTTTTACAGGAACCAGGCGTGACATAGTGGTATCAGAGCCGTGTCGTCCGTAGGACGCTAGCCTAGGTAGAAAACAGTCACGAACTAGGTGTATTTTCACCTAGAAAACTAAATACGACTTAAAACTTGGGTAAATTGGACGAGTAGATCAATTCGTAAGTGTTTGTGATTGTTTTGATGGGTGCTTGACTTGGTTTGTCTGCGTTTGCATTTATTCTGAACATTTAGACGAGAAATTTTAAATGCGTATATGTTTTAAATATTTTTACCAAATTATCGATCATCCCTTACTGCCATCATTGAGTATATTGTTATAAGCTTTGGATTGTACAACAGATGGCAGGTAGAGGACGTGGTCGTGGCCGTGGTCGTGGTGTACCGAGGCTGATAACGGGCCTCCAGGTGTCCAGCTCCCAGGCTGGGCTGGTCGAGGTGCTCGTGGAGCAGGAGTAGCTCCGATAATGCAGCAGATGATGGCCACGCAGAACCAGCTGTTGCAGAATTTGGCTCAGGTCATCGGTAACATGCAGCAGGCTCCTCCACCCCCACCACCGTTAGCGCCTGGACCTCGGTCCAAGTCGAGAGACTTTCAGAGCACTCAGCCGCCAGTGTTCTCGAGCCCGGTTGAGCCGATGGATGCAGATGATTGGTTGAAGACGATTGATAGCAAGCTGCAGTTGATCCAGTGTCACGGACGGGAGAGAGTCTTGCTCGCCGCTCACCAGCTAGCAGGACCCGCAGCAGACTGGTGGACAGCTTACACAGCTGCTCACGTGGACCCTCAGAGTATCACTTGGGATGAGTTCAGAGGCAGGTTCCGCAGTCACTTTGTACCAGCCGGTGAGATCAAGATGAAGCGTAAGGAGTTTCTGAGTCTGAAGCAGGGCAGCATGACAGTGTGTGAGTATCTCACCAGGTTCACGCAGTTGTCTCATTACGCGCCAGAAGATGTCAACACTGATGAGAAGAAGCAGGATTGCTTTGTTGAGGGGCTCGATCCAGAGTTGAAGAATTCACTGTCTTCCAGCTACTACGACAGCTTTCAGAAGATGGTGGATAAGGCTTTTGTGATGGAGAAGCAGATGCCAGAGCTCGAGCTACAGAGGAAGCGAAAGATGACTTGGCAGAGTTAGTCTTCAGGCAGCGGCAGTCGTCCTCGCTTTGCACCACAGCCAGCCGGACAGATGAGTCGTTCGATGGGTCAGCACCAGTACCAGGCACCGAGGCAGCCTACTTCAGCCTTCAGACAGCCGACGCCACAGACTCAGCAGCAGCGTCAGCAGGTGCAGCAGCCACGCCCCGCCGTTCCACCTCGTCTGGCGGGCCAGTTTCAGCAGAGGCAGCAGCAGAGCAGCGGGACACAGGGGCCCAAGCCCAACTTGCAGTGCTATAATTGTGGGGATGTTGGACACTTCGCCAGCAAGTGCCCAAAGAAGAAGCAACCGCAGCAACAGAACGTCTTGCATGGTCGGGTGAACCATGTAGTCTTGGAGGAGGCTCAGGATGCTCCAGACGTGGTGATTGGTATGTTCTCCGCTAATTCTCACCCCGCTACAGTCTTGTTTGATTCAGGTGCTACACATTCTTTTATTGCTAAGGAGTTTTTACGGAGGTATGATATGACTACTACACTGATGACCCGCATGCTAGTGGTCAACTCTCCTGGAGGAGAATTCAAAGACAAGGCAGGTGTGTCCGAAAGTGAGTATAGACATAAGGGGGGTAGCCTTCTCCGCAAATCTCATTGTGCTGGAGTCTCACGGGATTGATATTATTCTCGGGATGGATTGGTTGGCCAAGTATGATGGTGTTATTCATTGTGCGTCGAGGACTGTTAGATTGACTCACATAGATGGCACCAAGGTGGAGTTCAGATCTGACCAAGCGCCAGCTGAGAAGATCCAGCTTAATCAGCTTGAAGCTACGGAGGGTATTCGGGTAGTCAGCGAGTTTCCGGATGTCTTTCCTGAGGAGTTGCCAGGTATGCCACCTGATCGAGACATTGAATTTGTCATCGAGTTAGTACCTGGTGCTGCTCCCGTATATAAGAGACCGTATAGGATGGATGATAAACAGCTAGCAGAGCTCAAGGAGCATCTTCAGGATCTGCTAGATAAGGGCTATATCCGTCCCAATTCCTCGCCTTGGGGAGCTCCGGTTATATTCGTGCCAAAGAAGGATGGGACTCAGAGGTTATGTGTTGATTATCGGGCTCTTAATGCTATGACTGTCAAGAACAAGTATCCTTTGCCCCGTATTGAGGACTTGTTTGATCAGCTCAGAGGAGCATGTGTGTTCTCCAAAATTGATCTTCGTTCGGGTTATCATCAATTGAAGATTCGAGCATCCGATATTCTGAAGACGGCGTTTGTTAGTCGTTATGGCCTCTACGAGTACACGATCATGTCTTTCGGACTGACCAATGCTCCGGCTTACTTCATGTACCTTATGAATAAGGTATTCAGGGAGTACTTGGATAAATTTGTGGTGGTATTCATTGATGATATTCTGGTATTCTCGAAGAGTGAAGAAGAGCATGAGGAGCATCTGAGGTCGGTGTTGCAAATGCTTCAGGATAATCAGTTGTATGCCAAGCTTAGCAAGTGTGAGTTCTGGTTGAAGGAAGTGGGATTCTTGGGACATATCATATCTGAGGGAGGTATATCCGTTGATCCAGGCAAAGTAGAAAAAGTGATTGAGTGGCAGTCACCAGGGAATGTGGGGGAGATCAGAAGTTTCTTGGGTATGGCAGGCTATTATCGACGATTCATTGAGGGATTTTCCAAAATTGCTAAGCCGCTCACGAAGATGCTTGAGAAGGGGGCAGTTTTCAGATGGACGCCCGAATGTGAAGCCAATTTTCAGGAGTTGAAGACGAGATTGACGACAACACCTGTGTTAGTTATGCCCGATATGCAGAAGGAGTTCTCGGTGTATTGTGACGCCTCTGGACAGGGATTGGGTTGTGTTCTTATGCAGGAGGGACATGTCGTGGCGTATGCTTCCAGACAGCTTCGGAAGCATGAGAGGAACTATCCCACGCATGACTTAGAGTTGGCAGCCGTAGTGCATTCTTTGAAGATTTGGAGACATTATCTGATGGGTAAGAGGACGGAGATCTACACGGATCATAAGAGTCTCAAGTATATATTCACACAGCCGGATCTTAATTTGAGGCAGCGCAGATGGTTGGAGCTTATTAATGACTTTGATGTGGGGATTAACTACCATCCAGGAAAAGCCAATGTAGTCGCGGATGCTTTGAGCAGGAAGACGCATTGTAACGTGATGGTGTTGCAGCCTCAGCTATGTGAAGAATTTGCTAGACTGAATCTCAGCATGGTTTCTAACGCAGAGGCAGTGATGATAGAAGTGGATTCTACACTGGAGCAGGATATTCGAGAGGGTCAGAAGAATGATGAGAAGATACTAGAGATAAAGCGATTGATGAAGGATGGCAAAGCTCCTGATTTTAGGGAAGATGAGCATGGGACACTTTGGCTTGGAAAGAGGATATGTGTGCCAGATGATAAGGCTATTCGACAGTTGATATTGAGAGAGGCTCATGATTCAGATTACTCCCTTCACCCTGGGAGTACAAAGATGTATCAGGATTTGAAAGATCGCTATTGGTGGCATGGCATGAAACGAGATGTGGCAGAGCACGTGGCTTTGTGTGACACGTGTCAGCTTGTGAAGGCAGAGCATCAGAGACCAGCAGGCTTGCTACAGCCGCTTAAGGTGCCAGAGTGGAAGTGAGAAGAAATCAGTATGGATTTCATCGTGGGATTGCCCAGGACTCAGTCTGGTTATGACTCTATTTGGGTGATAGTGGATCGATTGACCAAGGTCGCTCACTTCATACCGGTCAAAGAGCGCTATGATGGGTCGAAGTTGGCAGAGTTGTATATGTCCAGTATTGTATGTCTCCATGGAGTGCCTAAGAAGATCGTCTCAGATCGTGGAGCACAGTTCACTTCGCGGTTTTGGCAAAAGCTGCATGAGTCCATGGACACACGTCTTAATTTCAGCTCAGCGTATCATCCGTAGACCGATGGGCAGACAGAGAGGACTAATCAGATTCTTGAGGATATGCTGAGAGCTTGTGCTTTAAAGAACAGTCGGAGTTGGGATAAGAATTTACCGTATGCAAAGTTCTTGTACAACAACAGTTATCAGGCTAGCTTGAAGATGTCACCATTTAAGGCTTTGTATGGGAGAAAGTGCAGAACTCCATTGTTCTGGGATCAGACTGGAGAGAGTCAGGTGTTTGGGCTAGAGTTGTTGAGAGATGCTGAAGACAAGGTGCGGGAGATCCGCAAGAACTTGAAGGCAGCTCAGTCCAGACAGAAGAGTTATGCAGACACACGACGACGTGAGTTGACTTTTGAGGTGGGAGATTATGTGTATCTTAAAGTGTCACCTATCAGAGGGCATCGTCGATTCAAAGTTAGAGGCAAGTTGTCGCCACGGTACATTGGGCCGTTCAAGGTGATCGACAGGAGAGGCGAGGTTGCATACCGCCTTGAGTTGCCAGCCCGTCTCTCGGACGTGCACGATGTGTTTCATGTATCGCAGTTGAAGAAGTGGCTGAGAGCACCAGAGGAGCAGTTACCCATGGCCGACCTGAATGTGCAAGACGATTTATCTTATATTGAGTGCCCCATTAAGATTCTTGAGAGGTCAGAGCGTATTACCAGAAACAAGCGAATCCCTATGTGTAAGGTTCAGTGGAAGCACCATTCTGAAGCGGAAGCCACTTGGGAAAGAGAAGAAGACCTCAAGACGGAGTTTCCCGATCTATTCCCGTAAGTGTCTTAATCTCGGGACAAGATTTCTTTTAAGGGGGGTAGATTTGTAGCGCCCCGCTATTGGGCTTTGCCCTAAGTGGCCCAAAATGCTAGCCCCACCCTTTTCCTCTCTATGGCCAGTGCCCCCCCCCCCCGCCAGCGCCCCTGCCTCTCTTTCCTTTCCTCCCTCGGCTCCCTCCCGAACCCTTCCTCCCCAAGCCGCCGCCAGCGCCTGAAGGCGCTAATCCAGCGCCCCCGTTGAATCCGGCGGCCTTCCCTCCCCTGCTCCGCTCCCCCCCCCCCCGCACCAGGCGCCCCGTTCCTCCCCTATAAACCGTGAGCTCTCCCCCCCTGCCACCCAGTTCCTCGCCCGCCCCTGAAGTCGGGCGCACAAGCAGCGCCGCCCCACCTCCTCCCGGGTAAGCCGCCGCCCGATTCTCCCTCGCCGTCGCCGGTATCGTCGCTCTGACCTTCCCCTCCGATCTGCAGGGCCACCAGGACGTGTTTCGGCCGTCCCCAGCGGGAGACGTTGCCACAGCCCCCCCCTCACCGACGGCCCTAGGTGAGACCCCTTCCCCCTTCCCCGTCGTCTCGGTTTGGCCGCCCCTCCTCCCTGGGTCTGACCGTCCCAATGTTTTCTCTCTGCATCAGAGGAGCTGCCGCGCCAGGGAGCCGCGAAGTTTGGCCGCCTAGAAGCCACAACTACGAAGACCGACGACCCTCGACGTCTCTCTGCGTTGCACGCCGACCCCGCGCCGTTCCAGTCCACGAGATTTCCCTTGGTGAGTTCACCATATTCTCCTCCGTCAGTTATTGGCATCTAGAGTCTAGGATTGGGACCAGTAGCCCTAGGTTGATGTTTTCTGGCGAACTTGGGCGCTGGCCATGGCGCGTCGCCACGGCCCGTCGCCACGGTCCGTCACCACCGACGGCCAGGTTCGGTCGGGATGACCCTGTGCCGTTGGATCTGCGCCGACGCTCTAGATTAAAAGGGCTGCATACCCCTTCGTTGCTTAGATCAGAGCCGCCCAAATAAAATCAGATGCGCCTCAGGAAGCCACGTGACCTACTTAGTCATTTTAAATCTGAACCATCCACAACTCATCCGATGGCCTCTACTAGATCCCCCACGCACCCCTTCGCAAATTTACATTTAGATCCCTCCACCACCTACTGTTCAAGTAAAGATACCCCTGTACATTGCATATTAGCCCCTAGACTTTCCTGAATCCCTGTTTCTGCACTATATCAGTCACTCAAGCCCATGTAATTTATTAGGAATGCTCAGGAGCCCATGCCAGTAGTAGAATTTATATTTTATCGCTGCAGTGGTCGATGTTGTTAGAGAAAGCCCCTGCACAGTTCTGGTTTTGCAGAATAAACCCCTGAAACATGCTGAAAATACATGATAAAACTATTCTAGCGCCATATCATTCATTAAGGCCTAGAATTAATAATTAACGGTATACACGATGGCGTAAATGTGTAGGTTATGTTTCTTTTATGTTTATGTATTTAAACGTGTTGGTCATTTGGTATGGTTTCTTATTGTATTCTTGCTATTTTATTTGTGCATTCGATGACGTGGAGTAGAGCCAAACTCTGAGCTGACATTTAACCTGCAAGATCAAGACTTTGACGTCGGCGAGCAGCAGCAGTTCGGAGGCAAGTGCCCTTGAACATTTTGCACCATTACTTTAAGATACGTAGATAGAGTAGATGCATGCCTGTCTTTAATATGAATCCTATGCTAGGTTGTTTACTAGTTTTCCACTATTATCCTTGTCGCCATGTTGGGAGTATTTTTGTACATGTCTGGGTAGTGTTATGATGCTTAGCCATGCTGTCCTAGTCGGGATGTGATTATGGGATTTTCATAAACTTGCAATAATGATATTCTTAATTGTGTGAATTGATGATGGTTGAGGGTATAGAGATAGGAATCTAGGCAGGATGGTTGGTTTGGTGTGGTGCAGTTCGCACGAGATCGGGGTTGGGGCTAGTACCTGTCGTAGATTCTAAGGACCAGTTCATGACTCAAGTAACCCGGCGATATCGTGCCACCACAAGACTGGTATGGAATAGTTTAGCCGATTAAGTCTGCTTCTACCTTATTCTGTGTGCACCATTGGTGTGACTTTGTGGCGCAAGAGGGGGCTTATGTAGCGGAGGGTGTACTCCAGAAAGGCTGCTAGCGGTGAAACCTTAGCGGGTGTACACGGGTTTGGTAGGGCGAGGTAAAGGCTTCATAGTGATCTCCTGGCCGCACACCATAGAAAGTGTGAATTGTGACTAGCTATCACGGGCAACAGGGAGGATCTAGTCCACTTGGCAACAAGGGACGGAATCACGACTTGTGGGTAAAGTGGTACAAACTCTGCAGAGTGTCAAACTATCTAGATAGCCATGCTCACGGTCATGAGCAATGCTTGGACTTACTCATGATTAGACGGGTTGGTGGTCTCCAGGTGGTGTAGATTGGGGATCTGGGTTGCCAGGTGGGGTGACCTGGTGAGTTGGCCATCAGGTCGTAGCCTGATGAGTGGGTCTTCAGGTTGTAGCCTGGAGGGTCGTGAGTTGGTCGTCAGGTTGTAGCCTGACGTGTGGGTGGTCCAGGTTGTAGCCTGGATGGACTTGTTGGTCAGGTGGGTTAACCTGACAGTATTTACATATTTGTCAGGTTTTGGAATGTCACACGTAGTAAATAGGATGCTAAGGTAAATCTAAGGATAGGATGTTCTGCGTAGTGCTTAAAACGAGTTTAGCCTTTCCTTTGAATAGCCTACATGTCATCTATTTCCCACACTTGCTGAGTACGCTATGTACTCATGCTTGCTTGTTGCCTCTTCTTGTACATCACTGCTGCTCAGGCTATGGAGATGGAGCGGGAGAAGGTGAAGACGACGGATTCGATCCCGGTGTGCAGTACTAGGCTGGTGTGCCCCCGGACGACGCCTGTGATGGAGCTCCGCGCTTAGATTTCCTCTGTTGTGTATCTTTTCTTTTCTTTTAGACTATGAGTCATTCATGTATTGAATAATTATCATTTGACATCGGCTTAATATATATGATATTACACTTTTGTTGGCACATGAATGAACTAACAGATCCTGGCATACATGTGTAGTTTGTGTGGTGTGTTTTACAGGAACCAGGCGTGACATTTGTTGAAATGGCAAATCCATTATCTTAACCAGTTTGTGAAGGAAAGACTATCATATGGGATCTGCAGGTGTGGGTGTGTTGGGAGGGAGAGATCGCAGCTAGCCTGATTTCATTTCAGATACTCTCTGCTGCAGATCATTGTGTACGCCAGTCCTGCACCATGCCACGCCCGTGGAAACTATTCACATAATGACAAGCATCACTAGCGCGACCTCTTACTAGACAATTTGATAAACATTATTGCAACATAACTAGGACGAAATACAAAGATAAAACGTGGCAATTTTTTAAACATTGCACCTCCCGTATACCACATAAACAAGGAATATAATATCACATTTTGCCTCAACACATCCAGTCATATGTTTGCCACCAATACCGTTCGTCTCTTCCGTTCTGAATCCAAACGGAACACAACGCCGTGCTGGAAACGAAACAATAAAAACGGGAAAGTGAAGCTCGGACCTCGCACGCAACTAGATCGTACAACACGTGGCCCGTCAAACCCTAGAATCACGCGGCACGGTACGAGATGACCGGATCGGAGGAGGCCCCAGAGAGAGAGAGATCGAGGCGGGGTGGGCGGGACGTACCATGTTGGTGCCGTACTCGATGGCCTGCTCCGTGTGGAAGGTGCCGTTCTTCCCGGTGATTCCCTGGCAGATCACGCGGGTGCTCTTGTCGACGAACACCGCCGGCGACGGCGCAGCGGCCGCGGCGAAGCCCCGCGCGCGGAGGAGGCGGGACGCAGCGGAACCCAGCAGGCGCGACGTGCGGCGGGTGGAGGCCATGCTGGAGACGGCGGCGGCGGCGTGTTTTTTTGTCCTCCCTTCCCCGCTCGATTCGATTTGCTTCGGGTTTTGGGACGCCTTCCGCTCCCCTTGCTATGTGTTCGGTCTCTTGTGATCCATTCTTGCAGGGGAGGTTGAGCCGGTCAAACTTTGCATTAGGCCCTTGAGTGTTTCGTTATTCGGTAACTGTGGCAGCTTTTGCCGCGAGACATGCAGAGATTTCGGATTTCTACGTGGGAGTTTTCGATTTTTCTCAAATTGTGTTCGAGATGATTTTTTTAGAGTGGCTAGCACCAGTCTTTTTAAGTTATACTTTTTAATCCATTGTTAAAACTAGAAGAAAAATGCTCCTTATATTCATATGCTTGCACCGGTTTCACTTCCATGTTTTCAATTGAAGTTCCACAAGTGGCATGCAGCTCGTAAGTACTGATAATCCTTTTGTTTACAGACAAAAACCAATAAGGTGTGACATTGAAGGATGAGCCATATGAGCCATGGCCGGAGTCTCCGAGTAAATTTCTCTGGGCTACGTTATTTTAATGGGGCATGTCCGAGTTTGTTGAGTACACTAGGCCAGCTTGTAGCGACATCATCCATTCTACAGCCCTTGCCGCTCCTTTGGCAACGCCTTCTAGAAACATTCAACTTCTCAGCAATCACGGTTCTATGCTTATTTTTTGTTTTGTTTATTCTCGCTCTCAAAAATCATTTTCCAAATTATTATTTAGGAAATCATTTTCTAAAAATAAAACCTCAGTACCAATTGGTTATTGTTAGTAGCACTTTGAAGCTGTCGGATTGAATTTTGGAAGATTCGCGTATATTGGTCTCTTTCCTTGAACAAGTTATAGAATTCAACCGGATTTGTCGGTGCGTAAAGGTTTAGCTTATGATTCATCAATGTCTAGATTTATTTGTGTTCCCTTGTTTATTTCATCAGCTATATACGTGTTGCGCGTTCATCTATGCATGATATCATCAACGGTACTGATTAGTACACGAATCGAGGTTCCGATTCAGTGAAGAGACGGCATAATTAACTTCTAATGATTTTACATTTTTACATCGGACACTCCAAAGTACAAGTACATGACCAACATGCATGCATTTATCCACAAACCTTATACGTTCAGTGTCAAATCCCTCCAAAAAATTTTGAAAATCCCTTCTTCCCCATGCATGCTTGGTAGCATCCCACCTCAAATCATCACTAACTCCAACTTCTCACTTGGGGCTGAAGGCCTGATAGAAAAAAAAAGTACTAATCATCATCAGTTATCTTATCTCGTATCAAAGAAGTCAAATGCATGTGCACTGTGGATAGATTCAGCGGACCTGGAAGATGGTGGCGTGGCCGGGGTCGGCGAGGTGGGCGAAGAGGTTGTCGATGGGGCCGGTGCCGGTGTACTCGGCCTGGAACCAGGCGCCCATGACGGCGAGCATGGCGAGGCGGCCGTTCTTGATCTCCTTGGTGCGCAGCTCCTTGATCTTCTCCGGCGAGCCGCTGCCCCAGCCGAGCGGGTCAAACCACAGGCCACCAGGGTACCTTCATTACGTTTCCAACTCAGAGGTGACTCGCCAGCCGTTGCTCATCAGGACGATGAGGTCGATGAATCTTTGAACGGAATTTTCTCGGTTTCATGTGGAGAGATGCGCGCGCGTACCCGACGTCGGTGCCGGTGAGCTTGTTGTTGGGGAAGATGGGGTCAGTGTTGACGCTTCCGGGCTTGATGATGTCAGCCCAGCGGCGGCCCTCCGCCCAGCCGATGAGGACGAGCTCGATGATGAAGAGGGTGGTGGTGTCGGTGAAGTACTGCTGCTCGCCGGCGGTGTACCAGAAAGGCGTGTTGAGGATGCCGATCTTGGTCAGGAACTCCGGGATGAAGATGCCGGCCGCCCCGAGCATGGCCCACCGGCAGTGCACCAGCTCCGCCTGCACGTTCCACCGCAAGCTCTCCGGGTCCGATCCTGCACGGCAAGCACATGGACAGTTAATCATCACTCGAAGGTTACATGCGCGTACGCACAAGAAAAAGTATTGATCGGTCCGCGATCTGAACTCACCGAGGCCCCATGGATCAAACCCGAAGTCGCCGGGGAGGCTGCATCCAGAACAATAACACGAACAGAGTCAGTCACATCATACAATACAAGCAGCTGGGCCTTCCCTTGACGAGGTAAGGAATCAGAGGCTACTCCATAACCGACCTGCCATCGAGCCACGGCGGAGGGGTGCTGCCGGGGAACCAGATGGGCCTGTTGGGGTCCGCCGCGGCGCGCACAGCGAACGACGGCCGCGCCGCCGGCAGCCTGCTGCTGCCGCCGAGGAAGGACGGCGCCCGCAGCCCGTTCCCGGGGAGGGCCGCGACGGCGGCGGTGGTGGTGGAGGAGGAGGCGGAGACCAGTGCCATCGTACGCACGCAGTGGCAAGCGGTGCTGGTGTGGTGGCAGGCGGGGGAACGGCGTGTGTGGCGCGCGGCAGTTTAAGGGATCTCGGAGCGCGCGAACCGGAGCGCGCTGGCTTATCCGTGAGCAGATAGCGCGCGGGTGGCCTCGCGCCACGTGGCCCGGAGAATCCAGTCATCTGGCTCTGGCACGCCAGATCGCGCTGACGTGGAGGGACGCTCGGCTACGACCTGATAAAAATCAGGGGCAGGCACGGCATTGGTCACCGCCATGTAGGCAGGCACGTTCCTACTCGCATCTGTGCCAAGCGTCCATTCCATCCAGGCCGCGGCCGATCCGTGCATGGAAACAACGAGCCGGGACAACAGTATAACAAGCGAAAGCGACGGAATATCCACGACCACAATAAGTAATGCCTACGTTTGGTGGAAAAAATATTATAAATGTAAAATGTTTGTTCATTTGTATTGCTTGAAAATTGAGCGAAATTCCAATCAGTCTTTTCTTATAAAAATGATCAACATTAATTTATGTTTTTGACGCACGCTTAGTGGCGGTGAAAATGACATGTGATGAGTTCAGGGTTCAAAAGGTTTCTAAAAAAAGATGAGTTCAGGGTTCAAAGGCAAGATACATAGTGGCAGGAGGCAAATGGTGGCGCCCAATAACTTTTCTTTGGGGGACGTATAATAATAAATAAAAAGGAATATATAGAGTAGGATAGCAAAATGGGGGAGGGGTGGATATAAGCATGAGATGGGACAACTTAGTACTTCCTCCGTTCTACATTCAAGAATACAAGTCGCATTTTACCGTGGCCCCTGTTTTCTCGCATACTGTATCATTCATAGCCACAAACAACTGTAGGATAAAAGCATTTTAAGATATGAATCTTAGCATATATATTCATAGACAAAAACATTAGTAAAATATGGTTATTTTTAGTGAAATATACAAAGTTTGACTTGTCCAAAATAACTATGATTTGAACGGAGGTAATTCTAGACAGAACAAAATATAGCCGTGTTCAAAGTAAATTGAGGGAGAAGATCATAGAAGGAGAAGCAACTTCTGATGACTCACCGTGCGGCAGATCCTTTCCCTTCTTTTCACTGATCTGTACTCTCAACATTGATCAGACACCAAACTGAAAGGAAACGTGACTCTCAAAAGAGACGAAAGAGAGTTTGCACCAAAACGACTTTTGACATAGGAGAAAGTGTCGGTAGAACTAAGCAAATTTCCTTTAGTAATGATATTCATACTTCTACACGAAACTTTACAACCGAAGTACAGAACGCATGTGAAGCCTTATCTCGACATTTTGATGTTTCATCCAGTACATCATTGACCAAATAGCATATATAGAACATCAAAGAGTAAAATACAACCTATCATAGCATGATCTTCATGACTTCACATAACATTCACATAATATTTCTCTAGGTAGACCGTACACGACCCAGAATTGATAGTCTCTTGGCTGATTTTGCACACCTTGCATCATCCCCAAAACTTCATGGATTCCTACAGATGTGTATTATTCTGAGATGTGCAGCCTGCCAAGAAACTCTGGACAGACATATTCAGCACTTTCTTAGAGAGTTGTGCTATTCTTGGAGACATGCTTGGCCTTGATCATCTGATTCCAGGCCTTCACGCACCGGCGTATTACTCCCATCGACTTCTTTCCTCCCTCAGGACGCCTTATCACCATGGCCAAGGTTGTGCTGCCTGTTCCTCCTCCTCCTGATCCTGAAATCTTATAATCAGCAAGCACATTCTCCCCATGGCCACCTAACTTGCTGGTAAATTCTGCTTGTGTGACAAGAAGCTGTTTCTCTTCTATCAACTCTTGGAGGGAGAACCGAGGCACCCCGTCAACAGCACATGGTTGAGCAGGTAGGTTCTTCGCAGATTGACCTTGCTCTGATGTCTTTTGCTCCATATCGCAGGACTCCTGCAGTGTCTTCTGCTCTTCTCTTTCCTCCTCATGCTGCTCTGATGCCGGCTCATCTGCTGCTTGGCATTGTTGAGGTGCTTTATGCTCCTCATCTTGGTACTGCTCTGGTGTCTTCTTTTCACCATAATATTCATATTCCTTTGGTGTTACCTGCTTTTCATCTTGGTATTTTGATGTCTTAGGATCCACATATTCAAATCGCTGTGGTGTCTTCTCATCATCCAGATACTGCTCTTGTTTCTTTTCCTCTCCATCTTGATGCTCCTCTTGTTCCTTCTGTTTATGATCTTGATACTTCCATGATTCCTTATCCTGCTCATCTTCATATTGTTCTAGTGTCTTTTCCTCATCTTCATACTGCCGCGGAAACCGTGGAATCCCCAGCTCCTCATCTTCATATAGGGATGGGGTATGCTGCTCTTCTTCTTCAAATTGATGCAATGCATGTAGCTTTGCATCTTGGCACTGCAGCAACGTCTTCAGCTTGGCATCTTGGTGTCGATGTCGCGTCAGCGATGGCACGTACTGATCTTGAAAACAAGCGACCAAGCTTGTTGATCGCCGTGTCCGCCTCGACATGGCAATGTCGAAGCGGCGAGATTTGCTCACATCTAACTCAGTGGCCATTAGTCTGAGGAGAAAGATCAACAGAAAGAGCTGCTTGCATCTTCTTCTCTGGGATGGAGGGAGTTATAGGTCGCCTGATATGCATAATCGAGCACTCTGTACTGGAAATCAGCAAACTGGTGAAATGTCCATCTCAGAGGTAAAGTCCGGTTTGGTCATTTGTAAGATCAGTACCTGTCTTGGTAGCTTTCATCCCTACATGAAGTGAGATTCAAGTTAGCAGTAACAGGCAAGTGAGCATTATTCTGCCATAAACATCTGGTATCTTTGTTCTGAACCAGCCTTTACAATCCAATATCATGCTTTGCTGGGTAGCAATCTAACATTATTCTGTCCAAGTTACACCTATGAACTAGGGACAAGGTTCTGCAACCAAAGGAACATACCTGTGCGACTGAAGCTATGCTGAACAACAACCGGAGAATGATAGCCAGCATGATTTGGTTTCAAGTAAAAGGTTTGACCAGCATACCTTTGCATACATTGACTACATGCACCATTGCAGTTTTAACACTGGTTGGCCACGGAAGCATTCCAAGTAAATTAAGGTTCTAATAGTTACAATTGGCACCTTAACTTGGAGCCAGCGCCAGTTTCAATTTGAACTTTTTTTAAGAAACTAAAAAAATCAGTCATTTCTGAAGAACTACTCGATGCAACTTTGGCTGAAGTGAAAAATCAGAAGGCAATTCTGCCCCTAAAAGTAGCTTTAAAATTATGCACAACATAAAGTACATATTTATGAATTATAATACAAAACATTGGTCCTTTGCCAACATTCTACATCTCAAGTCACATTAAAGATTATTCCTTCCACGGTCAATTATCTTAGATACATACAGAATTCCCTATCTTGCAAACCTCATTGTCCATTCAGCTGCTATTTCATCATGTTTAGCTCTATCCGTCAAATACTGATGTGCAATGCTCATCACAAGCGGAGCATCTGTGCAGACAAAGATACAGATCATATAAGGCCATTGAGGACTGAAGCAAATTAGAAACTGTGTATACAATAGATTTAATTCGAACCAGAATTTATGGTTGTTTACAAAAGGTAATAGAGAGAATGATTAGAACATACATGGGTCTGGATTGCTGATGATGTCTTTGATAGCCAGTAACACCTTTGAAATAGTAAAAGCTGGACTCCAGCCATCCTTCAAAATGTCCAAATGCACCTTACCGGTGGAGTCAACGTTGCAGTGATAAATCCTTGTTTTGAAAGTTACCTTGACAGCATAACACACAATCAAATTCATGAAACTAAATTGTCAAATCTAAACATAATACATTCAAAACTCAACAACTCGACTAGAACACTAATGTAATTCGAGAATGCCTCCAACCATTAATATAATTAATATTAAGTCATGATTAACATCTTTTGTAACACCACAGCCATATGTAGTATCTAGTATAAGTCTCATAATCTCTTCATAGAACAATATTTCAAAGAATACATCAGTTCAATTTTCCTAATGTTTTGGAATATTGTATTAATAGCAAGAGTAAATTTTAGAAACCTAAACCTTACAAAAAAACTACCAACTTTTAGAGCCAGTCACACATTTCCAATTGCTAACCCCAACTATCGGCCCTACCTGAAATGTGTGACTGACAGGTGGGGCCGATTCGAGAAGTCGTAGGTTTGTATTACCACGGTGCAAAAACTCATAGATTTTTTAAAATTACCCCCTAGTACTCGTAGTTTTCTGTTATGAAGGTGCAAATACTCGTAGGTTACTGAAATTCACTCTACCTTAAATGATTTTATCGTAGCTTGCATTTTTGTATGAATAGTTGAATACTTCCACTATAGGGCCAGAGATCTAAAACGGAGATTGGTTGTTTCTTATCCCTCATATCTCAACCAGTCATCTTAAGTAATAACAGGAGGTCAATGTTGGTAGTGTTGGCATCCTCCACAATGCGTAGGTGGCGGCTTTGGCTAGCAGCAGGATAGTGATGCATCGATATTACTCAATAATAAGATTATGTGGATTCTGCATTTGGTACCCTCTCATTATTGATCAGTCTCTTATAATAATATGAAAGGGGAGCCCTAACGCAGCGGTGAAGTTGATGCCTTGTGACCATGAGGTCACGGGTTCGAGTCCTAAAAATGTAGGGAAAGACTACGTATAAAAGACCCAAAGTGGGTCGGACCCTTCCGCGGACCCTGCGTAAGTGGGAGCTACGTGCACCGGACTGCCCTTTAGATGTCAAAGTACAAGCTACAGTGGTAGGGCTTCTGATGAATAAAAGCATTCCTTCGGATTCCTTTCTATTAGAAAAGTATTTACTGAAGCAATGCCAGAACAGAAGCAACATCATAGCAGCTGCGATAACAAAAATTGAGAAAACCAATGTCAAGAGGAAAAAACGGAGGGAGTATAAAAGAGCAGCACGATAACATAAACTTATATATTTTTCATCATTCATCAGGATCATAGTTATTAAGGCGATAAGGCGACATACCCCCTTTTGATCTTTTAAGCGGTAAGGCGTAAGGCGAGGCGATGCCTTACTAATACGCCTTATGCCTTACTAATATATAAATATAGCAAAAAGTAGGAGCAGGAATAAAATGGAAAAGAAAAAAGAAAAGAACAAGAGAAAAACACTGCACATGTCTTATTTCAATGGCCCATCCAGCCCACTAGCCCAACACCCTACATTTTACCCTAACCCCTGAGCTGCTTCTTTCTCCCTAACCTCAGCCGCTTCTTTCTTTCCCCTTCCCCGACTCCTCCCGCGAGCGCAGCCGCTTCTTTCTTTCCCCTTCCCCATCTCCTCCCGTGAGCGCCGCCACATCCTCTCTGCCCGGGCGCCGCCGCCGCCACATCCTCTCTACCTAGGCGTTGTCACCGCCGCCACATCCCCTGTACCCGAGCGCAGCCGCTTCTTTCTTTGCCCTTCCCCATCTCCTTCGGCGAGCGCCGCCGCCGCCACATCCTCTTTGCCCGGGCGCCGCCGCCGCCACATCCCCTGTCCCCGAGCACAGCCGCTTCTTTCTTTTCCCTTCCCCATCTCCTCCCGCGAGCGCCGCTGCCGCTACATCCTCTCTGCCCGGGCGTCGCCGCCGCCACATCCCCTGTGTGCAGGCGACGACGCTGCCGCCTCCCTGTGCGTGCCTTACACCGGGATCTAAGGCGACGGGATGCCTTAACCGCACAGGGCGCCTTAAGCGACGCCTTAACAACCGTGATCAAGATAGTACTCAGAAGACGTAAAACATCATACCTCACACTTGAAACATATACACACCGCTTTAAAAGTAAAAGACTAGCTTCAATTAGCAGCAAAGAAAGCTAGCTCTAACATAATCCTTTTCTAATTGTTCCAATCCTTGCCTTCAGATACAGGCAAATTGCCTTTTGTGGTGTGAGTGTGCGACAGTTCTAGATGAATCCTCTTCTTGACAGGCAGCTGAATGCACTTTCCCTTTCTAGGTTGGGAATCTTGGTAATTATTGCTTTCAAATATTTTACTAAATAAAGTAGCCAGTTTTTTATACTTTGAGGATCTAAGATTTAAGGACAGCTGTCCCTCTGCATTTTACATAGCATGCTACGATTTATCACTTCAATAATACTCTGCTCGCATGGTTTCAGTTCAGTTCTTAAAAGAATGATCATGATGAGCAAATTTAAGATCCCAATTGAGAAACAATAAGAATTAGAAATAGAACCCTACTACCCTCTAACTGATTTGACCTGCAATTCAATTTTCTGCTCCAACAGTTAGTGCATCAGCACTCATTACAACTATGTGACATTCATTCCTTAAACTTGTCCATTCAAAAAGAATACCAGGCCCAATAATCAAGGAATTAGGTAGTAAGTATAGATAACAGAGGAAATATCAAGCTGGAGTTTTAAGTTGAAGGAGATAAAGAAAGGACTCCAAAAGAAAAAGGTAATTAAGCAGAGATCGCCCAGCACTCTTTAACGTACCAACCGCACGCAGAAGAACCACATACTAGCAACAAATGCAATGTCTTACCATGGGCGGTTTGAATGGATAATCAGGAGGAAATACGATATCAATGAAAAATATCCCTCCTTCATACGGCGATCCTACAAAAAAAATCATGTGTCAACTCAAACTGTAGGCGCTTAGATCAGTAATATATCTCATTCTACACCTCTCAAGGCCTGATCTACTCCGAAAAACAACAGCAACTTGAACGAGTAAACCGTCATCAAGCGCAGCAAAGCTTCCACGAGCTTTCGCCTATCTCGGAATCAAGCTGGCATCAGTCGGGGAGCAAGCGGAGAGGATGAGAACTAGTACCTTCAGGACCGATGATGGTGGAGATCCAGTGGTAGAGGTTGTCGCCCTTGGGCCCGGCGGAGCAGTCGGAGGCGTTGAGGTCCTGCAGCTCCTTCTGTATCCGCTTCCCCGACGACGACACCGAGGTCCCCCCGCTCGAGCCCCACGGCCGCACGCTGCTGCCGGCTGCTCCGCCTTCCCCGCCGGAGGGGCCGGCGCCGGCCCCGACGGCGGCGTAAGGGAATCGGGAGTTAGGGAAGGAGGACATGGCTGCGCCGGCGACGGGGAAGAAAGTGTGTGGGCCGGCTTACTAACGTCCTGATAACGCTCTAAATCCATATTGCAGGCCCATAACGGCACTTAGTATGGGCCGACATGGACATTGATGGGCCGGGCCTAAAAGTTAAATGCAAGCTCTCATAACTTTTTTCCTTCAACTTTTAAACAAGGGACCCTTTTTTGGTCTGCCTGTCCCAAAAATGCTAGTTCAAACCAACAATTCAACAGAAATAAAAAAGTGCATAAAATCTTCTCCCAGGAATTCATAGTAGCTTTGCACAGCTTACTTTTCCATGTTCCCATTCAAAATTGATGAGATTACATGGCATCTACCGGAACGCGATAAACCGAACATGGCTCGCTAGGTCCCTACAGTATCTAATGACAAGATCCACAACAAATTCCCGGCATCTCATCCAAAATGCAGAAAGATTACAATGTTTCACAAGACTAGAACGGGCAGCAATGCTCCTACTATGTGAGTCAACCAATACAATTGGCATTTTGCAGCAAAACTGTCTGGACTTACGGGCCCAGAAGCTGCACCACCATTGCTGCCGTTGGAACCAGTGCTGCAAAGAGTCAAACCACACTGAGGATCGAGCAACAAAAGCATAATAGCTATTGCTATAAATGACAGGGAGAAGTCGACTTACCTTCCTGCAAAAATGCATGAACCATGGCCTGCAAGTTAGAATTCAGAAGAAATCTCAGGTTAGACTCGTGTTACTAAAATAGTGAAGTGGAATTTGTACAGAGAATGAAGTGGCAATAGCACGATTTGATATAGCAGAAAATACTCTTGATCTCTTGAATTAAACTTAATTTAATAACAAAAAAGATGTTGCAAGTTATAAAATACAAGGAACCAAAGATGCGGATCACAATTGCTGTAATCATATACTGCTTATCCTGTCCTTGTCCGATAATAAGATGTAACATGTTGAGCAATGACTTCAACTAGCTCCACCGTAAGCATACTTGATGTTTATCTCGGTCCAACGGGGTGCACATAAATCAGAGTGTGATAAACTATTTTTTGCATCTCCAATATGTTCACTGTTGGCATGTTCACTAGTTTCCAAGTTGTATATATTCAAGCAAAATAAAAAACGATTAGGCAAAGCAGTCTTTCAAACACTTAAGACTAACTTTCGGTCCAACTTACTGTTGAGGTACATGACTCGTGTCTCCGCATTCAACAACCAAAGCCTCTTTGTTTCAGCTTTGGAGTGCTAAAAGCTGTTTATAGATTATGGATCTTAAAAAAGCTGGACTGTAAGGGTCTAGAAAAGACCATCAGAATGTGAATTCAGCCATAATCAAAGTATGGATTGTGATAGTCTCCTACGTAATCAGTCTGTTTGTTTCAGCTTTTGGATAGTGGCCGAGAATCCACCTGTTTGTTCAATTTTGGATTGTGGTACTGGAATCCAATCCGAAGGTGAAACAAAGAAGTCCTAAGATGATTGCCAGATTATTTTCATGATCTAAACAGAAATTTCAAGTTTGTGCACCTAAAGCTAGCTTAGCAGTCTGGGGTACTTTGCTGGGGTACACGTGACAATAGATCAGCACGAGGTTGATCTATGGATATCTATTAGTGTACAACTCTGACCTATGAGTGTACACAAGTTTCTTCTGTGCAACAGAATACATATCAAAAAATCATGACAGCTAATTGTTAGGTGGAAGTGAAAACGTGCACAATGATTGCCATGATGAATATCAGTACCAAAATTTGGTCTTCTGATCATTTTAGGGCTGAAGCCAAAACGATAACTACAAATATTGCCAACAAAATATTTACTGGAAGCCTAGTTAAGTAATTTTTACTAACTGAAGAGAAAATGAGTCTTACTTGGATCAGTTGATGTTATCATTGCAGTGCCATTAAAGTTGCATGTACCACCACTACCTTGAGTCCTATGGTAATAATCGTTGAAAGCATAAGAAGCAACAGCTAAAATGTCATCTGATTTGTAGCATGGTTGCCCAGGCTGAATTGCGCTGCAGTTTGCAGATCCAGGTCCACATGCCCAATCCAAACTATGCTTCAGTGAACTATGGGGTGCACTTGAATTTGCCACACAAAACATCCCACGCAGAGCTGGTGATTCTGGAATAGTTGTGGCCACGTCCTCAAATGAGAGAGAGTAAACAGTGGTCGCATTGGGAAACATAATGCCCCAGTTTTGCTCTGAGACAGGCCCTGGCCGACGATCCTCATTGAATAACTCAGAAATATAGGCACTTGACTGGTTATTTGGCTGGCTGGGTGTACCGGAATTATTCAGCACATGGTGTATGAGGTTTGTATTGTAGACCAAAGCGTTATCAACATTAGCAGCCTTCTCATTTGGACCACCAAGCCATGGCCATCCAGAAGCTGTGACCAAAATAGGAATCCCTGTGAAATTCATTGCTTGAATTGAGTTGTATGTAGCATCGATCATAGCATCAAACATATTGGTGTAGAATAGATTGGTGTTAGGGTCTGCAATTCGACTGTTGGGATTCAGCGAGCGGAACAGTGCATACTCTAAGGGGAATACACCTTGCCCTTTGACATAACCATAATATGGTTGCGCATTCAGCATGAAGGAAGATGCTGTGTTGTTCAGAAACTGAAGATACTGAAACATTATTGAGCTCCATGTCGAATTGAAAGTGGCAGTAGAGGGAGGAAATGCCTTCGAGATCATATCCATTGAGTGAGGACTCGAAATTTTGACCTGGGTATTCAGGTTTGCAGCCAACAGGGCAGACTGGAGGAATTGTAATGCTGGTACAAGCACAAGGGCTGCATTAGGAATAGTAGTTAGAACCTCATTACCAACTGCAATATATGTGATGTTAGTTGCCGGAATATAAGCAGCGACATTCTTGTTAATCCAATCAGCAGCTGCGGAACGAGATTGCCCCACACGAAGTAACTGATCATTTGGAATCCCAACCATCACTTCTATCCCAGTATTTGCAAGGGCTGTCAGCATCTGATGGTCTGAGTCGAGCAGGTGAACATGCTGAATCTTCTTGTCATTAAGGATAGACACTATATCTGTTGCTGATGGCCGGTTTGACGTGTCTGTGCCGATAGTAATACCAACAAATGCTCCTACAACATAGTGCAATGATAACTGTTATGCAAGCATAGGGTAACCAATTTTTCAGTTAAAAACGTGAATTATGGATATAGTTGTTAAACTAGTTTCTGCTACACTGGGCAAGGAGATGAGGTATCAGAAGTATGGTAAGCATTATGACAGTTCAAAAAATGGCGGTTCAATACCATATCCATGAAAAAGAAAATAATCTAGAATACCTGAAACATCGAAGACGATGAGCATTAACAGCATTACCACGCCTTGTGCTCTCTTGAGCGACATATTTTTGTTTCCCATTACCTGATTAGTTGTGAGCAAGGGACACTTTTCAGAAGATCTCAAGCAAAGCTGAAATAGCAACAAGTAATTATTTTGCTCATTCAACAGGGACACAAACTAATATTGGTAGCAAAGGTACCTCTCAAGATTTATAGACTGTATCTTCGGGAGGTGTTTGAGCAAATAAAACCGTAAATGATGCGAGCACAAGCAGTATGCACTCATATTGTAAATCAAATATATGATAGAAAATGACAAAGATTCAGATTTTTCCAAATCTCCAGCCTGACGAAACAAACTTAGAACAATGTAGTACAGGGTATCCAAACAGTCCCACGAATTTGTCCAATGGCGTTAACTTCTCCAACTGGAATGAAGCAATAATTGAATAATCACTCCTAAAATTGGGGAAATTTTCTTTGGGGGCTATTAATGGAGACCTTAAGACAATGAGCAGGCTCCTCCAAATCTCCAGTGCAAAGGCTCCCAATTTCTATTGGAACCTACTCATGATGGATATCGAAGCTGCATGAGGCCTTAAATGTGCAAAACAGACCAGGAAAGCCACCACGCGAAGGAGAATACAGAACCGGGTGAAGGCCCAAAAGACACGAAACGTGAGGAATCAAGAGGAGAGAGAAGAAAACACCCAGAAATTTCCAGGCCAACAACGAACGAGGCTTCAAGAACACTTCAACAGCTAGAATGGCACCTCTTTGTAAGCAACCTTGGTTGGTAAAAACTAAAAAGTCACGAGCGAGCAGAAAGGATCACAAGGGTCCAAAAGAGCGCAACAAATGGCGACATCGTAATCGCAACAACGGTACAAGCGAAAGGGGGCTGTTCAGCGAGAAAGGAGAAGATGGATACCTGATTTTGTCCCCAGAGAAAATCAAGCCCTTTCTCCCTCCTTCCTTTCCAAGCACATGCGCAGAAGAACTCCCGCTACAGACAAGACAGGGGTGGCATCAAGAATACTCCGCCGCCAAACGGGGGCGAGGGCGGCGAGTGGATGACCTCCGGGCGCCACCGACGATGGGAAGGAGCAACAACTGGGAGACTGGCGACGGCTGCAAAATGGGATGGGAAACGGGGAGCTCTCTCGGTCCTCCCTCTCCCGCAGCAGGACGCAGAGAATCCGAGGAGGTGCTGGAGCCGCGTGTTCCTCGTCTTTGGAGTCTCTCGATGTTCTGTTTCTTGGAGGCTTAAAACTTTTTATTTCTGCTTACGGATTTCTCGGAGGTTTAACTCTAACACTCCATAATTAAGCGCTCTTGGAAGCTGAACACCTCCAAGACATGGCGATTGATGCGCGGGGGGAGACGGAGATTAAAGAAATGCGAGCGATTGACCGAGAGATCAGCAGACGCAGATCCAACTGAGCTTCTCGGGGCCACGGAGGATTAAAAAAGAGGTGGGAAAGGTGGAGCTGGGATCAAAGACGGAGCTTTTGAACACCGGAGACTTGGGGGAGAGAGAGAGAGGCGTGGTCGCAAGAGCGTGGCGACTGACTGGCTCGAGAGGTGCGTAGGGTGCAGGTTCCAGAGGAGCGGAGAACGCCGGCCGGCTTTTCTGTGGGCGCAGTCTGTGTCTTGGTTGGACTCTTAATTGCCATGCAGTAACGGCAGTAAACTAGCGCCTGTTTGTTTGCGCTTGAATGGATCATCAGACCACAGTCAAGCTAGAGTTGGCATGTCAAATGTTACAATAAGCTAGTCAACCAACATTAGCACTAAAAATAAGCTGAGTGATATACTGATGGCCATATAGTGTACCAATGTCGCCATAACCTCTTAGCACCAAATCAGTTTTTCAAATCTAGTGAAAATAATGGATTCCTTTTGAAGGAACTGAGGTAGAACCGAAATTTTGCTAAGTTTTGGCATTCTTGCAACTCAAGATGGGCAAACTTCGTTCAATCCATAAACAATAGGAATGCAACTCAGCACCACGCTGGCAACAACGCAGTCTTGCCCATGTTTTTTGCTTTATGCCTTTCCTCCTTTTGAGATTAAAGGGAGTCGGACAGCACGCAGGACAGCGAGAGGGAAAGGTGCTGGACCTGGACCAGTCACGCGGGGTCCAAACTCCTGCGAAGAATATAGCCCCCACAGCGGCAGCACTGAACCACTGGAGATGGCGCTCCTGCTCGAGCTGAAAAACTCGTGGGTCCTTTCAGGATTGAGAGCATCGAGACTGGCTGTGCACCGTACCCTGTTGCCGGTAACCAGGAACCGAGACACTTAGGATTAGTACCCGCCGTCACGTTGACTCGCACCGGCTCGCCGTTTCACGACCATGTCGCACCTGTTGTCAGGTTTGGCTCCGGTACGGGAGGTACTCCCCCGCGCACGGGAACGGCTCGTTCGACAAGGCGAGGAAAATGAGATCCGGGAGGTAGGGGCAGATGGGCGGTGGTGTTTGGTGCGGTCGCCGGTCGGTGAGGACTCCGGGGACAGCGGCTTCGGAGCCGGGAAGCCTGACTCTGCCTACCCCCCGCGCCAGAAATGACTCCGTTCCCGTTCCCCTGAGCGCGCGCTCCAGCGGCAGCAGCGGCCCACCACGGACTCGCCGACTCGGGATGAACAAGTACATTTTTTTAAGAAAAAAAAGGAGAGTCAACTTACACTTACAATTATGCTGATGCTCGAGAAATATATGCAGCGATCTAAGATCGTGCTAAATACAGGCATACTGGACTGAAGTGTCACAATTATGATGAGAGGGCATGCATCCAACAGTGTCACAAACTTGCTAACCTTGTGCACATGTACAATCAAAGAAGCTTTAGCTCCAGCATTACATGTTCAAGAAGTGGGCAGTTAACAGGAAAAAAGCTTTACGATCAAACCCTCCCAAACACGATCCAAGGGCCAATGCCCAGCAGCAAACCCGCTCCATCGGATGACATAAATTACTAAGTCAACTATCACTGCTCCTACGGAACCCTCAGCATCTCAAAACCCTTCAAAGCTCGCACAACACCTTCAGGATCGTTGTAGCACATCTGCGCTATTGTCTTCTATTCATATTCAGAATATGCAAATGCTCACGCTTTATACAAACAAAAAGATCTAGTTACCTCCGTTGTCTGAAATGTTTGGTTTCCTATTCTTGCTCTTTTGGGTTGCTTCCGTTGTTTAGGCTGTGCTCACATTGACAGCCGGGAAAGTTAACTCTATATCATCGGGAAGAAGATATATTCAGCATAGAACAAGTTCCAAATGAACCGGTAGTACTGCGAAATGGCATCCTGCAAACAGGCGAAGACAGACTATCAATGTCAGAATTACGTTTGCTGCTGATTTTCCAAGAAATCTCAATCACTGAGTGCCATGTACAAACAATATCTTTGAAGAATGCTTGTTATAGAAGTTAAAGCGTCACCTTAGTGTACTTCGCTCGCTCCAGAACCCATGTCTGAAAGAATGGAACAAACAAGTTAGTAACAAAACATGTGCCATGAAAGCTGGAACAGATACTAGCTGTGAGTGAAATCACTCCTTTTCATGGGACAAAAATTATCGAGTTTCTTTAAGTTTTTGCACTATGTTGCTTAAGCAGTATATGACTTGACAACTTCAATTTAAGCTCCACGACCTACATGTAACCATGTTTAGTTCATAGAAAACATTGCACTTTGAGCCTCGGAACCTATGAACTTATTTATGTTGTGCTGTTATATATAGTGTATTGAAAAACAATAGCAAGTATTGCAAGGCACTACAGACCATGGAGTAAGCTAAAGTACATAGTTGAACATTCTAGGAAGCAATTGTGTAGCTTTGTGTAGTCAACATGTTTACCTGGAAAATTAAACCAGCAGCAAGGACAGCATGCACAGGAACCATCACAGGGCGCCTAAATGCCTGCAAATTGGAATAGCACCATCAATGCAACAGGGATCACGTAGCAGCGTTAAAACTGAACCACACACCAAATCAACAGCTTGTTATGGAAATTCGAATGGACACAAAAGCTATCTCTGTGAATAAAGAATCTGCATATGATTATGGTTAAATACGAGTGTTACTGTAAGGATTATATATTTTCTTAGGTTCTAAGAGTTTCCGTGGAAGTTACTATATAACAATGGACACAGTAAGCTACGAACAGCAGTAAAGGGTAATATGGTTTTAGGCAGGTTTTACTACTATAACTGCCCTTATGTGTTTCCATCATCTAAGCATCTGTGGCAGTTGAAGAATTGAAATCTGAAGGCAACAAGATACTGCAAGGAGAAAATAATGATAACAGTAGCAGTAAGGTAACCTGAGGCATGACAAACGCCACAACAATAGCAGCAATATAATTTGCTACCAATAAACCAGAGCCAAGGAAGGCAATGTTTCTGACACCAAGTTTTGTTGCCAAGGTTGATATTTGGTACCTGATGGGGGCAACACGTTATAAACCTGACATCAGTAATTCAACTATTGATATTTCTCAAAAAATTAATGCTTAACAGAACAGTCTCAAGCTTCTATCTGCTACTATTCAATCTCAACTCATTTAATAACACGGTGCACATATTCACTCATTGTTCATTACCTGCAGATTTTATCCCTTTTCTTTGTCTTCAAGAATATTTTATCTATACAATCCACAACCATTTAATTTGGACCAATTTTCCCAGGCTAAAATCTTCAGGCCATCCTGACTCAGGCACTTGGTAAAACATAGACAAATATAACACAGATGCCAGAGGCTCACAAACTTAGTCCACGTTGATAAACTAGGTTCTTTGATGATATAATGTAGCCCCTAGTCTGAATACTGCAATGACCCTCAATAAGGATGCACATACATATATGTCCTTTGACAATTTATTTGTTTTGCTTTCCGTTCACTAGTGTGTGCTTGTTATAATTATGAATCTCCCACAAACAAAGATTTGAAGTATTAATCCACCACACTGATTAAAAAAGGAATGATTTTTTACTGGAGAAAAATAATTATCTAAAGTTAGCAGCTCACTTGCGATCTCCTTCCACATCAGGGAGATCTTTGGTTATAGCAATGACCAAAGCAAATAACGTCACAAAGCATGTAATGAAAGCAACAGGAGAGCTGCAGATAGAAAGATACCAAATGCAATTAGACATCACGAACATTTCTCAGTGTCTGCCTGCAATAAATGCAGCAGAAGTGCAGGACTTTCACCACCTTTTTATCAGGGGGAGTCAAACAAGATATAATTTTAAAATGCAGAAACAGTTCTATAAGGAATTCCAGTGACAACTTACCTCCATTGGAATGTAAGGCCTAATGCATCTCTAGTAGCATAGTACACGCCAAAGTTGAGAAGAAAACCACGAACCTAATCAACATTATTGAAAGTTGTGCTGTCAAACAGATATGTATAATGTGTGAAGTGTCTGTATTAAATATAAGTCTTAAAAGATCATGCAGTATAAACAGAGAGAAATAAGAAGCTCTAAATTGCATTGTACTAAATATTAATGTGGCATATGCTAGTCTGTGGGAAAACATGGTACCTTGGTAGTAACAGTTTTTGGAAAAAAATGGATTAAAAGTCCAAGCAATCTTTCAGTATTTAATCGGTACAAGCCTACAAGGTATAATAAGGAAGAAGTATGTTTCAGGAAAAACTATGATGCAAGCGGAATAGTAGAGATGAGAGAGTAGCCACACTTTTATCTGCCCAGAGTGATATATATCTGGGAAACTTGTTCCACTAATCATCCTTATCCATCCCTGTAAGGGCCCATATCCATGAATACGAGAAATAAAATGCAAAAGCGTGCAGGGACAGATCTCTATGAGATAATTAGGAATGTAGCTCCAACTCATACCTTAATTAATAAATAGGTTTTGTTACCGTTTGCCATTAGGATTCTGTTAAGCTACAGCCAAACTCTCCATCTTTATAAGGATGGTATATAAAATCATAATTTTGATAATATATTTTTTGTAATATATTGATGTACCATAATAAAATTTTATACAATTATGAAGCTTCCTTTCAAGACAAATCGAATAAAACTATTTTCAGATATCGAAACTCAATACATAAAAAGTTTGTGATCAAAGTATGCAACCCAAAACGTTGCTTATCTGTGTCTGAAAGGAGTACATGGACATATCTCACAAGTATATTAACCTATAAGTTTTCAACAAAATGATTTAGGTGCTCTGATAAGCTTTCAGTAGAATTATTTGTGTTGTCCTGTGTTGGGTAAATACGACTGCATGCTATTCTCTATGATGCCTTTGTTTTCACATAAAGATTTGTTTTACTACGTGTAATCTATATGAAATAATTCGATAACAATTATGTTAAAATGATCTAAAACATAAAAGGTAGAACAAAATAAATACAGGCAAAAGGAGGAGCAAAGTACCGTTGCAATAATAAGAAAAGCAGCAACTGGATATCTCTTCAGTCTGAATGGAGGAACTGAATATATAGTGCCAAGAAATAGACCAAGACAGTATAGAGATGTGATGAAAGGTCCAAAGTTCGATACAACAATTGAAAAGCCTGCAACTGCGAATAATATCACTAACAACCATGCTGACTGAACTGAGAGATCACCAGCGGCAATAGGTAAATATGGCTTGTTTACCCTGTTTGATGGCACAAAATCAGACATGGTAGATGTGCCCAAAGTATCAGTTGAAAATATTTATTTTTAGTATCAATGGTAATGCATGACAGTGCCTAAATTTCAGTATGGGAAGGTACTAAAAATAATAAAGTCCATGCAGGGATTATACATACTTGTCAATAGCAATGTCATAGATCTGATTAATCCCAACTATATAACCGTTGCCACAGATTAATGCTACCAGTCCATAGAATGCTTTGAATACTAACATCCAGTTGATCAGTTCAGGATTCTCTGTCAAGGCTCTAGCAACCAAAGCTCTGCATCAAACCCAAGACGTCATTACCTAAAAAAACATTGTGGTCTGGCTAATCGTTATAAAGTCGACTAGAATGGGAGCACATTACACGGATCCCAAAGCAGTTCCACGAATTGTATGTGGCCTGAGAAATCGCCAGCAGGAATCCTTCAGATTCGCAAGTGTCTTTGACAATGGGGCCGCTGGGACAGGTCCAGCAGCATCAGCGTGAGAGCACGCCTGCATGAGGACAAAAACAGGGTTAAATCATTCTGATCATACCATACAACAAGATGCACATATATCGATATCCAGAATATTAACAACGACGGCCCGTTCATTCATTGATAATGCGAGTCCTTAAGAAATTGTGATGACCCCCAACCAGCCCAATTGCCCATACACAATGCCAATTTGGATTAGGGACTCTAAACATTTATTCATTTGCTCCTGATTCTTACTGATTAACACGATCCGTATCTGAACAGTCGAATTGACTAACACACATGATTTGCATTCACTCTTGTCCAACTGCATGTTTAGTCCTGCCACCTAGGACTACTTGGTCAACGCAACTAAATGAACTCAAACTGACACGTAAAAAAAACTGCAGCAAAGCTGAACCACCGCTACCAACCACGAGACCCTGCATTGAGAAAGCAGCGGGAAATGGGCATGTTACCCTCGCGGTGTCCCGCCGTCGTTCACGGGCGGGATTGCAGGAAGCAAGCCGGCCACTGGGGAAGCGGGCGGGGGAGGAGGGCAGGACCGGGTACGCGGACGGCGACGGGCTGAGCACGCGCGGCGGCGGCCCGGTGCGGATGGACGGGACGGCGACGAAGCGAGGAGCAAGGGCACGGGACGGGAGAGGATGGGAGGCGAGGGGAGCCATGGGGAGGGGGGAGGTTTCAGGTCTGGGTGCCTGGACTCTGTTTTTTCAGCCACCCGTCGCCATTGGTGATGGGAAGCGGAGAGTGGGGCAGGTGACGACAGCCGTGGCCCGTGGGTGTGTTATCTTGTGGCTGTGGTGCGGCAAAAAATGAAGGTCGTGGTATTTCTGAATGAACGCTTCCTTAACGATGCTTATTTGGTTCTTTGTTAAAGATTGTCATACTAAACGTTTAGTTCAATTTTAAGCTAACTAGTGTCAAATAATTTTAAATAGAGAGAGTATAGTTTTTTATGATTGTTTAGTTCGCTATAGTAATTATGATTTATCTTGTTGTCATCATTTATTTTCGCATGTCGTGGGAGGAGAGAGATGCGTTTGGGGACACGGGGTTAACGAGGACTCCTGGATGACTGATGACCAATCTCAGCCATGCACACATGATCTAACGCTGGCGTGCAACACGACTGAGTGCTATTTTTTGGAAATCCAAACGAGATAATGGTACGGGAGCAAACCCCTTGGGCGCTAGTGCTACCTCAGCAATTTGGTCATATTTGAACTGCGCGAAGGGCAACGGCGCAAGGGTCCAGCAATCAAATGCCCGTAATTCTCTTTAAAACGATGAAGTTGTTGCAACAGTATATGATGTTTAGGATCTCGATCGATCAAACTGTAATATTCCATTTGCGAGGGACGAGATGGATTGGATTTTGTAAAGTGGCCGAACCGCCGAACGGGTGAGGTATGAATGCACTGGGACGCTGAGAAAATGGCGGATTAGAAGGTGTCACGTCCGCGCATGATGGATTGATGGCTGGAAAAACTTTTCACGTTTCCATGGAATTTCTCGAGCATGTTGACAAGCACCGAGTTTGCGCCACTTTAGCAGCTTGTGTGAGCGTCAAATGATCTCAGTCTCAGCTAGTTATGTAGCCACGCTCTCAATCTTCTCGGGAAAATTCCATGGAAACGTTCAAAGATTTGTAGCCATGAATCCATCACGCGCGGACGTGAACAACCAGTGACATCTTCCGATCCATCGCATTTTGCCGCATCCAATCCGTTGGACTGTTGGATCCGTCCGCTATAAAAGCCCGGTTCATCTTGTGTCTCTAAGCAAGCACTCACCGCCGCGTTCTGCTCTCCCCGCCCGGTGCATTCTAGTTACGGCGCCCTCCGTGGTCAGCCTATCCGTCGTCTCCGTCCTCGCCCTCCTCGCCGCGGGGGGAGAGGCAGCCATCTTCAAGGTGGTGAACCAGTGCCCCTACACCGTTTGGGCCGCCTCCGTGCCTGTGGGCGGCGGGCGCCAGCTCAACCGCGGCGAGACGTGGACCATCGACGTCCCCGCCGGCACGACGGCGGCGCGCATCTGGGCGCGCACGGGGTGCCGGTTCGACGGGAGGGGCCGCGGCACGTGCCGCACGGGCGACTGCGGCGGTGTGCTGCGGTGCACAGGGTACGGCCGCGCGCCCAACACGCTGGCCGAGTTCGCGCTCGGCCAGTTCTCCCGCCTCGACTTCTTCGACGTCTCCCTCATCGACGGCTTCAACGTGCCCGTGAGCTTCCTCCCCGACGGAGGGTCCGGCGGATGCAGGCGGGGACCGCGCTGCGCCGTCGACGTCACCGCGAGGTGCCCGCCGGAGCTGAGGCAGGACGGCGCGTGCAACAACGCGTGCCCCGTGTTCAAGCGGGACGCCTACTGCTGCGTCGGCTCCGCGGCCAACAGCTGCGGCCCGACCAACTACTCCAGGTTCTTCAAGGGGCTCTGCCCGGACGCGTATAGCTACCCCAAGGACGACGCGACCAGCACCTTCACCTGTCCGTCCGGAACTAACTACAGGGTCGTCTTCTGCCCTCGAGTCTAAAAGAAACGAGGAGAGGGAAACAGACTTTTTACTCTACGAATAAATTAAATAAGAAATGGCCAGATGGGTTGTCTAGCCACAGCCTACACTTGTATAAGACTGATGTACTCCAAAATAATATTTTCAGCTTTTTTCAGTGCACTTTAAAAGATTTTTTTCTTTTCCAGCACATGTTGTTGCACTCATCATGCTCTACCCCATATCAACTACCACTCATTTATATTCGATCATTTCAATTTTTTCTTCACAAATGAAAATTGCAACGGTGATGTTTAACAGGTATAATAATTATGAACGACCTTTGAAGTAAGCAACAACAACCAAGCCTTTATCCTAAGAATAAAATAATTATATAACTCGAAATTAATATCATGAGCTTTAAAAATTGATAACAGTTACCTAAAAGTGAAGCAAAACTTTTTACTAAATTATGAACTAATCTACTGTTATGTAGGGCATAACATATCAAAGGCGTGTCCGCAATAAAGAGCAATCAAAGAAGAGTTAAAACAGAATTAATTTAGTTAAGATCGAGTCAGTTTCAGTTAGGAAAAAGTGTTTAAACAGAGTCAGTTTTTTATGTCTTTTGAGTCGGATTGTGTCTAAAGAGTTTGTTAGGAAATCTATTAAGAGTCCGAGTCTATTTGCACTATAAACACCCTATATAATGTAAGCATACAACAGAGGAATAAAGGCAAGGAAAATTGTGAGAGAAACTCTTATCTCACGTGCTCTTTCTATCGTCGAGTTATCATCATGGAGTCGACAATCAGAAGTGCGGTTCGGCGGACCAGAAACCAGCATCGGCAAGAACAGTTTCACCCCTACTTCCTCCGGTCCTGTAAAGGAAAAAAAGGAGAAACAGAGAGGTCAGTAACAACTTGGTATCAGCTTCCATAATCGATCCCTTCTCCGTAGGGAGAGCTCCGAAGGCGCCACGCGTCCAGCGGGGCCGGACCTCCCTCTCCTCAGAGGAGAGCTCCGGGCCCACCACGTGGCATACAGAAGCCGGACCTCCCCCTCCGCGAGAGAGAGGTCCGAAGGTGCCGCGTGTCCGGAGAGGCCGGACCTCCCTCTTCTCGGAGAGGAGCTCCGGGCTCGCCGCGTGGCCAACAGAAGCCGAACCTCCCCCTCCGCGGGGAGAGGTCCGAAGGCTCCACGTGTCCTGCGGGGCCGGACCCCCCTCTCTTCTGAGGAGGGCTCCAGGCCCGCCACGTGGCCAGCAGAACGGCGCTGCCTGCCCCCGAGCGATAGGCAGCGGGCGTAAAGACGCCCCATACCTTGCCCGTACAAGGTATTCAAGGCCCGCGCCTTCCCAAGACGCGGAGACGCGGAGCACGCCTCTGTCAGGTGCCATTGCGCCCAGTCGCATCACAGACTGGCGCGCAGTGTCAGAGGCTGCCAGCCAATAAACGCAGCGACAAGACATCCCTTGCCGCCCCCGCCGTCATCATCCACTACGACTAGCATGCGGCATGGGCAGAGCTACAAGACGAAGACTCAGAAGCCTTCGGCAGAGACAACTACCGACATAACTGTAGATACGGTAGATATCAGTCAATCTCCCCGGGACCACCTGTCGGGTCCCGGTCCCCCTTGTAAGCCACCCGAGTCTTGGACTATAAAAGGCTCAGGTAGGCGACGTTAGCAGGGGTTCGGACTCTAGCCATCCGCACCCCTGGGTTCGCACCTCTGCAGCTCATGCGCTAGCCATTCACACCCAAGCTGTAACTCACCCCCAAGCTCAGGACTCCGGTTCTGAGCAGCAAGCAATACAGCGAGCTCCATAGCTCGCCGTGGACGTAGGGTTTTACGCTCCGGCGGCCTGAACCACGTAAAACTCACCGTGTCAAGCTCTTACTAACTCGTCCATCCGCGCAAGCTCCCCGCAAGGGACTAGCCCCACCGAAAAAAGAACCTCCGCGGGCTGCCCAGTGCAGGCCCGGGGGAAGTGTCGACCGAACATTTCGACATTTGGCGCGCCAGGAAGGGGGCTTTTCCCCTTGCGCGACGAGTTTCCGCCGACGAAGATGACCAAGCTTCCTTCAGCGGCAAACTCTCCCCCCTGCGTCCGCGGCAAACCGTGACCAGGGGAGAGTACATGATGACACACTCAGGACGGAGTGTGTCAGGGCAAGCTGGGAGCCAGCAACCGGCTCTGGCAGCGCCGACCCCGGCAATGCAGGCTCCAACCAGCGTCAGGCCTTCAGTAGTGCCGGGCGTACCCGGTGGGGGTGTGCTAGCAGCAGCAAGGGCGCTACTGCACAATCCGCCTGCTGGGGACGCGCCTCAGGCAGCGACCCAGCAGTGGATTCGCGAGGTAGACCATCTTGTCGTCGCCGCCGCAAACCATTGACTTCGGCGTGGACGACGCTCCGGCCAACCGGCTGTGTCGCTGACGCGCACGCCAACGGTTGACGGGCAGATGGCGGGTTCCAGCTCCACCAAACTTCCGTCGACGGACCTGAGGACAGAGCTGGAACGGTGCCACTTGGGCCAAGATGCCCGAGTGTTCCTCGAGCGACGTCGAGAAAGGCGTCGCACTCAAGAGGCTGGCGACAACATGACGTCGGCCTCGACCCAGCCTGGAGGGCAGACCTTCGCTACGCGAGCTCTGCCCCAGGCGTACGCCGCACAACATAAGCCACAACCATGTGCTCTGCAAGCAGCGTCCCTGGCCTATGGCGCAACCTTGCCCATACCGGGGTACACTGTGCCAGGCGCAACCAAGCGTTCGCGGCACCAGTACCTGCACTGGGAGCCAGCAACCGGCTCTGGCAGCGCCGACCCCGGCAATGCAGGTTCCAACCAGCGTCAGGTCTTCAGTAGCACTGGGCGTACCCCGCGGGGTGCGCTAGCCACAACAAGAGCGCTACTGCACAATCCGCCTGCTGGGGACGCGCCTCAGGTAGCGACCCAGCAGTAGATTCGCGAGGTAGACCGTCTTGTCGTCGCCGCCGCAAACCCTTGACTTCGGCGGGGACGACGCTCCAGCCAACCGGCTGTGTCGCTGACACGCACGCTAACGGTTGACGGACAGACGGCGGATTCCAGCTCCACCAGGCTTCCGTCGACGGACCTGAGGACTGAGCTGGAACGATGCCACCTGGGCCAAGACGCCCGAATGTTCCTCGAGCGGCGACGAGAAAGGCGTCGCAGCCAAGAGGCCGGCGTCAGCATGACTACTGCCTCAACCCTGCCTGAGGCGCAGACTTTCGCCACGCGAACTCTGCCCCAGACATACGCCACGCAGCATATGCCACAGCCATATGTCCTGCAAACGGTGCCCCCGGTCTATGGCGCAGCCTTGCCCATACCGGGGTACACTGTGCTAGCGGTGAACCAAGCGTTCGCGGCACCAACACCTGCAGCAACAGGGGCAGGATGTACGGGCCTGGAGCCCCACCTCCGCTTCACGAGGTGGCCGCGCAAGTTTCGGCCGCACCTGCCCGAGAAGTACGACGGCAGCGTCAACCCGGCGGGGTTCCTCCAGATCTACTCCACCGCCGTACTTGCCGCAGGAGGGGATGAGGCCGTCATGGCCAAGCTACTTCCCCGTCGCCTTGACCGGCCCAGCCCGGTCTTGGCTAATGAACCTCCCTCAGGGTTCCATAACTTCCTGGGGAGAGCTCTGCCGGCAGTTCATCGCCAACTTCGGCAGCTCCTACACCCGTCCCGGCACGGAGCTTGACCTCCAAGCCATCAAGCAACAACCTGGGGAGTCGCTGCGCTCCTTCATCCAGCGGTTCTCCCAGGTACGCAACACCATTCCGCATATTCAAAGTGCTTCTGTGGTGGTGGCACTTCGACAGTGTCCAGGACAAGAAGATGCTTGGGAGGCTTGCAACCAGAGAGGTCTGCGATGCCTCCGAGCCCTTCAGCCTGGCGGACAAGTGCGCCAGAGCAGCCGGGGGGCAGAGCTGGCACTCACTGCCGGCTTCCGAAGCCGGAAGACAGCCCGAAGGCGGCGGAGTTCAAGCTGAGCTCCCGACCACGTCAGACAGCCAAGAGCCAAGCACTGGCTGACTTCGTGGCTGAGTGGACGCCAACGAAGGCTGACCCAGGGGGCCGTGAAGACGGTGAACCAAAGTACCGAGCTCCGGTCTTCACCGGGCCTCACTGGACGCTCTTCTTCGACGGCTCCTCGCGAAAGCAGGGGGCCGGTGCCGGCGTACTGCTTCTCATGCCATCGGGGGAGCAGTCTGGGTACATGGTGCGTCTCAATTCCAAGGCAACCAACAACTTGGCAGAGTATGAAGCACTCATCTTTGGCCTAAAAGACAGTCCTGTCTCTGGGCGCTCGCCAGTTGTTGGCGCAGGGCGACTCCCAGCTAGTTATCAAGCAAGTTAAGGGTGAATGCCCCTGCAATGACCCACAGCTAGCTGCTTATCTGCTTCACGTGCGGATGTTGGAGAAAGAATTCCTCGCTTTGGACATGCGCCATGTACCACGCACTTGCACGGCCGCAGTTGACGACCTCTCAACGAAAGCCTCCATCGGAGCCCCTGCGCATGAAGGAGTCTTCGAGAGGACGTTGCTGCGGTCGACAGCCCGGCCCGCCGAGCCGGGCGAAGGGGGCTGAACCAGTGCCTCGAAGCTAGGCAGTCCCGGCGGCCCTGGATGCCGCCAAAGGATCGTAAGAGTCACTGGGGACTCCGTGCAACCCAGCGCTCAAGATCCAGAAGCTCAAGTAGTCCCGATGCATGGACCACGGAGGTCCTGGACTCCTTGAAGGACATCCTTCCTGATGAACGTGCATCCGCTGAACGGGTGGTGCGGATGGCTAAGTGCTACGCGCTGGTATCTTTACTGGCGTGGCGCCACGACATCCTATTGCGGTGCATAACCCAGGAGGAAGGCTGCGATTAGCTCGCAGTAGTCCAAGGAGGCGAGTGCTGGGAACGCTCATCGTCCCGCACGTTGGTCGGTTAAGCCACCCGGCATGGCTCCTACTGACTGAGAGCCACCTGGACACCGTCAAACCGGTTAGGGATGCAATGCATGCCAGGTCCATGCCAAGCAGACCCACACAACCGCTGCAGACGCGCACCCAGAGCTGTCGGGGGATACCGGCTCCTCCATGTCGAGGGCCAGCCGGACTTCCCAGGGCCGGGTCACGGGAACTACCCTTCCACATGGTATGCGAGGCCGAAGTCATGCTTCCCCCTGATATAGCCATGGGGGTCATCCCGTGTCCGGCGTACGACGAAGCCACGCATGACCCGCTCTGCGTGAATACAGGCGCTCCGACGCTACCCAGTAAGTTCACCATGCTTACTTAGGTGTTTATTTAAATTACGCATTAATTTATATGAACACCTCCCCACGCTCTAGACAGTGTGCGTCCATTGTACACTCGGCTCCTCTTTCTGGCTCTCATGCATAGTCGATATTTGCCGTCCTACCGAAGGCGGTAGTGCTTGGGGTACCTGCCAGAGGCCCGGTGGCCTTTTGGATCTCCCTCTATAAGGGTACTGCACCGCCAGTTGGTCTCCTCCGAGAAAAGACCTACGCTAGAACGGGGGTTCAGGAGCCTTGCTTTGCCCGGTCTTGCACCCAAAGCATGCGCACTCTGCCTCCCGGCGCTACGGTCTGAGTACAAGGGGGCCGGGCGGTTACACCCTGACTGGGGCTGGGGCCAGACCTCCGGGACCAAGTGCACTGGATTACCCAAGCCCCGTATTCCGGCCTGGGACAGTAAGCCAAATGAGACTAAGGGATAGGAAAGGGGGGACCACTGAGCAGTTCCGGACCTCCGCCCCCACAGCTGGGCCGAGCTCCGAGGCCAGCCCTCGCCCTCCTTTCAGAGGCGAGCGCTAATGCCGGACCTCATGCCCTTCGCTGGCCTGAGCTCCGATGACTTCCGGACTCCGCCTCCATAGCCAGGCCGAGCTCCGAGGCCAGCCCTCGCCCTCCTTTTAGAGGCGAGCGCTGATGCCGGACCTCACGCCCTTCGCTGGCCTGAGCTCCGATGACTTCCGGACTCCGCCCCCATAGTTGGGCCGAGCTCCGAGGCCAGCCCTCGCCCTCCTTTCAGAGGCGAGCGCTGATGCCGGACCTCACGCCCTTCGCTGGCCTGAGCTCCGATGACTTCCGGACTCCGCCCCCATAGCTGGGCCGAGCTCCGAGGCCAGCCCTCGCCCTCCTTTCAGAGACGAGCGTTGATGCCGGACCTCACGCCCTTCGCTAGCTTGAGCTCCGATGACCTCCGGACCTCACGCCCTTCGCTGGCCTGAGCCCCGATGACTTCCGGACTCCATCCCCATAGCTGGGCCGAGCTCCGAGGCCAGCCCTCGCCCTCGCCCTCCTTTCAGAGGCGAGCGCTGACGCTGGACCTCACGCCCTTCGCTGGCCTGAGCTCCGATGACTTCCGGACTCCGCCTCCACAGCCTGACCGAGCTTCGAGGCCAGCCCTCGCCTCCTTTCAGAGGCGAGCGCTGATGCCGGACCTCACGCCCTTCGCTGGCCTGAGCTCCGATAACTTCCGGACCTCCGCCCCCACAACCGGGCCAAGCTCCGATGCCAGGCTTCACCCTCCCCTAAGAGGCTGAACACCGAAGCCGTCAAGACCCTGCCAGCACAGGGAGTACTCAAGACAAGAAAGTGCGTGGATCAGAAGAGACGAAGGTCCCACCTCGGGCTCGCTATCTCCCCCGAGATGGGCCCGGGGGCCACTGTCGGTACCCTCGATATGGGGTACCCCCGCGCACAGGGGAAAATGCCTTAGGATCTCGCCCTTCTCCGCATGGAGAGCTCCGAAGGCGCCACGCGTCCAGCGGGGCCGGACCTCCCTCTCCTCAGAGGAGAGCTCCGGGCCCACCACGTGGCATACAGAAGCCGGACCTCCCCCTCCGCGGGAGAGAGGTCCGAAGGTGCCACGTGTCCGGAGAGGCCGGATCTCCCTCTCCTTAGAGAGGAGCTCCGGGCTCGCTGCGTAGCCAATAGAAGCCGAACCTCCCCCTCCGCGGGGAGAGGTCCGAAGGCTCCACGTGTCCTACGGGGCCGGACCCCCCTCTCTTCTGAGGAGGGCTCCGGGCCCGCCACGTGGCCAGCAGAACGGCGCTGCCTGCCCCCGAGCGATAGGCAGCGGGCGTAAAGACGCCCCATACCTTGCCCGTACAAGGTATTCAAGGCCCGCGCCTTCCCAAGACGCGGAGACACGGAGCACGCCTCTGTCAGGTGTCGTTGCGCCCAGTCGCATCACAGACTGGCGCGCAGTGTCAGAGGCTGCCAGCCAATAAACGCAGCGACAAGACATCCCATGCCGCCCCCGCCGTCATCATCCACTACGACTAGCATGCGGCATGGGCAGAGCTACAAGACGAAGACTCAGAAGCCTTCGGCAGAGACAACTACCGGCATAACTGCAGATACGGTAGATATCAGTCAATCTCCCCGGGACCACCTGTCGGGTCCCGGCCCCCCTTGTAAGCCACCCGAGTCTTGGACTATAAAAGGCTCGGGTAGGCGACGTTAGCAGGGGTTCGGACTCTAGCCATCCGCACCCCTGGGTTCGCACCTCTGCAGCTCATACGCTAGCCATTCACACCCAAGCTGTAACTCACCCCCAAGCTCAGGACTCCGGTTCTGAGCAGCAAGCAATACAGCGAGCTCCATAGCTCGCTGTGGACGTAGGGTTTTACGCTCCGGCGGCCTGAACCACGTAAAACTCACCGTGTCAAGCTCTTACTAACTCGTCCATCCGCGCAAGCTCCCCGCAAGGGACTAGCCCCATCGAAAAAAGAACCTCCGCGGGCTGCCCAGTGCAGGCCCGGGGGAAGTGTCGACCGAACACTTCGACAGACATGGATGCACTCAGCGACAAGATCAACAGGTTGATAGCTTCCATGAACGACTTAGCTGTGCAGGTCAAGCAACAGGCGGTCGAGTTAGACTCCCTCTCTGGAGTTAAAAGAGAGCTGCAAGACATCAATCAACAAATAGCTGCTCACAATATTGCCATCGCATGGCTGGAACATCCATCAATGTCTAGAAATTATATAAATGAGCAGATCACACAGGAAAAACCATCAGCAGAAAATATAGATGATGATACTACATCCAACACTGTCGATCCAAGCAAAAACCTTGGCAAGAAACCGGCAGGAAGTGATTCAGGTTACCTTGACGAAATCCAGAACTCAGGTCGCAATGGGAAAGGCGGCCATATTTAGGGACATTGGACTGAGGATAGCAGACAGAGACGCCGTTGTATCCAGCAGCTCCATCGCATCAAATTTCCAACTTATGATGGATCAAGCGACCCTTTACTCTGGTTAAACAAATGACATCAATTTTTTCGTGGTCAGGAAATAGCACAAGAAGACAAGGTTTGGCATGCAACCCTACACTTAGAAGGGTCAGCAGATTTATGGTATTATCGTTTAGCCCGTGACCATGGAGAGCCTGCCTGGAAAGATTTTGTTGCCCACGTCAACTGGCGTTTTGGGCCACCAATGAGGTCTAACTTCCTAGGGGAGTTAGCCAGACTAACCCAAAACAGCACTGTGGCAGAATATCAAGAGCAGTTTTTATTACTGTTTTGCCGTTGTGAAGATATGACTGACACACAAACTATGAATCTGTTTACTAGAGGACTAAAACAGCCTTTGCGCACTGATGTTGAATTACAACACCCTACAACATTAGAAGATGCTATGAGTCTAGCTCGCGCGTATGAATGCAGGGGAACTTTATCTTTTGAAAATAAATCCTGTCAGGTTCGCTTTCCGCAGTTTGTCAAAGATAAGCAAGATAATGCAGTTAACACAGGGGCACCTCGGCGAGCATTTAAAATATTGAGTAAGGAAGAGTTAGCAGATCGTCGAGCTAAAGGATTATGCTATAATTGTGATGAGAAATTTTCTGCTGACCACAAGAAATCTTGCCCTAGGTTATTTCAGTTAGCAGTAAATGGAGAAAGGGATAATATCATCTATGAGCTAACTGAGGAGGAGTCTCTCCCAGAAATATCCTTTTATGCAGTTACAGGGATCTGTTGCCACAATTCTATGCATATTCCAGTGGTCATTGGTAAGAAGTATTTTACAGCCCTCATAGACACGGGATCAACTCGCAACTTTATATCAGTGGAAGCTGTTAAATCAGCTGGTCTACACCTGATTCAGTTACAAGGACTAACAGTAGCTGTAGCAAATGGAGATAAAGTCATTAGCAATGGCATTTGCAAACAAGTAACCTTGTCCATTCATGGCACAATATTTTGCATAAATCTGTTAACAATTGTTCTGGGAGATCATGACATTGTCCTAGGGGTACATTGGCTTAAAACCTTAGGACCAATATTATGGGATTTTAATAATATGAAGATGTCCTTTTTGCATCACAAGCAGCGAATATGCTGGGAGGGATTAAAAGATGGATTTAATAATATTCACATGTTACAAGCATGCTCAACTAAAGTAATGGATGTCTTATTGGATGAATTTACTACCTTTTCAGAACACCTCAAGGTCTGCCACCAAGCCGTTCTTGTGATCATCACATCCATCTGAAGCCCGGTACTCCTCCAATAGTAGTAGGCCATACAGATATCCTCCTACACAAAAAATGAGATAGAACGTCAATGTTCTGAGCTACTCTCAAGGACTTATAAGACCAAGTACGTCGGCTTATTCTTCTCCAGTCCTTCTTGTAAAGAAACACGACGGCACATGGCGTCTTCTTATTGACTATAAGGCACTCAATGATAAGACCATCAAGGATAAATTCCCAATTCCGGTTGTAGAAGAATTACTAGATGAATTAAATGGCAGCAGCTTTTTTACTAAGCTGGATCTAAGGTCGGGATATTATCAGGTACGTATGTATGATAATGATATACATAAAACAACTTTTCGAACACATGAAGGATTATTTGAATTTTTGGTTATGCCGTTTGGACTTACAAATGCCCCAGCAACTTTCCAAGCCCTGATGAATTCAGTCGTATAGCCATACCTTCGTAAATTTGTCCTTGTATTTTTTTGATGATATTTTAATTTACAGTAAAAGTTGGTCTGAGCATTTGCACCATGTAAGAATGGTTCTATCCCTGCTGTCTAAGTGTGCGGTCGACACTTCCCCCGGACCTGCACTGGGCAGCCCACGGAGGTTCTTTTTCGGAGGGGCTAGTCACTTGCGGAGAGCTAGAGCATATGGACGAGTTAGGAAAAGCTTGACACGGTGGGTTTTACGTGGTTCGGGCCGCCGGAGCGTAAAACCCTACGTCCACGGTGAGCTGAGGAGCTCGCTGTATTGCTTGCTGCCCAGAACCGGAGTCCTGAGCTTGGGGATGACTGATGTCTAGCATATGAGTTGCTAGAGTGCGAATCCTTGCTAACGTTGCCTACCCGAGCCTTTTATAGTCCAAGGTTCGGGTGTCTTACAAGGGGGGCCCGGGACCTGACAGGTGGTCCCGGGGAGATTGCCTGCAGACTATTGTATCCGCAGTTATGTCGGTAGTTGTCTCCGGCGAAGGCTTCTGAGTCTTCGTCTTGCCGCCCTGCCCATGCCGCATGCTAGTCGTAGTGGTTGATGACGGCGGGAGCGGCATGGGATGTCTTGTCGCTGCGTTTATTGGCTGGCAGGCTCTGACACCGCGCGCCGATCTGTGATGTGACTGGGCGCAACGGCACCTGACAGAGGCGTGCTCCGCGTCTTGGGAAGGCGCGGGCCTTGAATACCTTGTACGGGCAAGGTATGGGGCGCCTTTACGCCTGCTGCCTACCGCTCGGGGGCGGGCAGCGCTGTTCTGCTGGCCACTTGGCGGGCCCGGAGCCCTCCTCAGAGGAGAGGGGGGTCCGGCCCCGCTGGACACGTGGAGCCTTCGGACCTCTCCCCGCGGAGGGGGAGGTTTGGCTTCTGTCGGCCACGTGGCAAGCCCAAAGCTCTCCTCTGAGAAGAGGGAGGTCCGGCCCTGCTGGACACGTGGCGCTTTCGGATCTCTCCCCCGCGGAGGGGGGAGGTCCGGCTTCTGCAGGCCACGTGGCGAGCCCGGAGCTCTCCTCTGAGGAGAGGGAGGTCCGGTCCCGCCATATGCGTGGCGCCTTCGGAGCTCTCCCTGCGGAGAAGGGTGAGATCCTTAGGCATTTTCCCCTGTGCGCGGAGGTACCCCATATCGCGGGTACCGACAGTGGCCCCCAGGCCCATCTCGGGGGAGATAGCGAGCCCGAGGTGGGATCTCCGTCTCTTCTGATCCGCGCATTTTTTCTAAGTCCCGCATTGACCGCTGCCGGAGCACGAACAGTCGCAGGATCGTGGGAGCGTGCGCCCACTTGATGGTTGCCTTTACTGCGGCGGTTCCCAAGGCTGCCATTCCTGTACGTCGTGGCTCTTTCTTCCGGAACCGCCGAAGCGCCTTGCCGACTTGTCTTCTAGGGAGATTGACTCCCTGACTCACCGCTTCAGTTGGGCGGCTTGGGTCCACCTGTCATCGGCGCCCGGTCTCGGAGCCAATGCGGTCGCCGATGCGATGTATTCGAAGATTTTAAAATCACCTCGAATCGTTCCTAGAAAGTTTTAAAAGGGGATCTCACCCGCATCGCGGCTTCCCTTCACATTTCCTAGCGCTCGTTCTTCCCTTGAACTCTTGCGCCTCGGCTTTCCTGTCCTTGTGCTCTCTTTCGCCATGGCTTCCAACTTGCTCCCGACGCGTATCGTTCGTTCCTCCGAGCTTGGGCCAGTGTGCAGGCTGCTGGGCTTGCGCACGGAGGAACAGAAACGCCTGCTCCGCCGGGGATCTCTCCCCTTGATCCTGGAAAAGGGGGAGATGATCTTCTTCACTGCTTATGCTCTGGCGGGGTTCGTCCCGCCAATTTCTTCCTTCTTTGCCACACTGCTGGAGACATATGGGCTCCAGCTCCACCATCTCTCTCCCAAATCCTTCACAATATCTGTTGTCTTTGTCCACTTCTGCGAGATGGTTGTGGGGGTGCACGATTCTGTGACGCTCTTCCGCTACTTCTTTGTGTTGCGGACGACTGGGCGCGACTCGAAGACCCAGATGGGGGCGTACTACTTCCAGCATCGCTGCAAGGATCCAAAGGTCTCTGGGTACCTTCTGCCCTTCAGCGCATCAAGGTGGGAAAACTGGAGGGAGAGATGGGTGGTAGTGCAGACCGACGAGCACGATCGCCTACAACTCCCGACCGCTAGCCCAACCACCGATCGTCGCTTCTAGGAGGAGATCCCTGAGCTGGAGCAGGAGTACGCCTCGGTCTTGGAGCAGATCCGGTTCTTGGCCAACGAGGGGCTGACGTCCCTGATGGTGCTGATGGACTTCATGTCGCGCCGTATTGCGCCCTTGCAGCAGCGCGGTCGCCCAGCGTGGAGAGGGGCCCCGGCTCTGACCCTTCCGATGAGGAGCTGTACGAGATGGTGAGCAAGGTGAGCGGCGACTACATTCCCAGTGGCGACCCCGCCCTTCCGCCCTCTGCCACCCCCCTCTTCTTGGAGCCACAGAGGAGGTCAGAGCTCCTGCGGAAGATGCCGAACCTGGATGACATCGGGATCGCCGTCCGGCAGGTCGGGGATGCCTTCCGGGGTATTACGATCCCAGGAACCGAAGCGCTCCGGATTAGGGCACGAGGCGTCTGCTGCTGCCCAACCCTTCCCAAGAGCCGACAGAACTCAAGCCGCCGACAAGGGAAAGGGGAAGGAGCCGGCCCCCTGGGCATCCAGAGAAGAAACGCGCCCGGTCTCCTCCGAGGGCGCCGCCTGCGCCGAGTCAGGGTGCCGGAGCACCCTTGCACCCATCTCCCGGGGGTGCTGGTCCATCAGGTGGCGACCCGAAGAGGCCCCGGGTGTCCCACCCTAGCGGGTCTCTCCCCGGACAGCGTCAGTCCGAAGTAACCCAAGCACCTCGTCATCCTTCCTCAAGCGGAGGGGCTTTTAGGACGGATGCTGGTGGGGCGACGCCGGGGAGTGTGCCGGGGATCCAGGCGCCACGCCCCGCGACCATTCCAACCACAGGTCCTGGCGGTTCAATTACAGCCCAGAGGACAGTGCTGCAAGCCCGTTGGAGCGCTCATGCCGCCCAGTAAGTGTTGCTCCTTCTGGCTTGTAGGAGCAGCGTTCTCGTCTCCTCTCTTAGCCTGAGAGCTTTCTTTTCTTGCAGGGACCGACCAGCTGCCGGGGGCGGGCTTCTTACCCGGACGCCTTCAACTGACGAAGGCTCCGCGCCTCAACATCTGGGAACCGTGGTGGCTCCCATGGCCCCCAAATCGACGGGGGCTTCCTCTGTGCCGGCGAGTTCACCATCTGTGGTGGCCGCATCCGCTCCTGTCCGCCCTCCTTCCCCAGCCTAGAAATCCGGTCCTGAGACTGGGAGGGCCGCTGTAGGTGCGCCTGCTGGCCCCTGGCTTCCTTAGGATAGCGTCCCACTCCGGTTGCTGAGTCACCGGCGCCTCCGCCGGTCTTAGACTCAACAGGGGGGGTCAGGGGCGTGACTCCTGCCCCCTCTGTCCCGGCGCCCGTGTGGGATGCCCTGGGGCGTGTCCAGACCAGCGCCCGGCAGCTCCAGTCCGCCTTCGAGCAGGAGCGGGGGGCGCTGGCCGGCGAGAGGGAACGCCTTCTCAGCTGGCAGCAGCGGGCCCAGGAGGCTAGGGCGGATCTTGACTCGAGGCAGTCAAGGCTTGAGGCCATGAGTGCTCTGCTTGACACTCAGAAGAAGGCCATTAGCCGCTTGGAGTCAGAGACCCGACGGCTTCGTGCTTCCTACCGCGAGGCCCTGGCCCATGTTGAGGCCAAAGCCGAGGAGCGTTCCGCCGCCGCGGAGGAGTTGCGGCTGCAGGTAGCTCGTCAAGAGTGCACCGTCGCCGATCGGGAACACGCTGCAGCGGCCGAGGAGGAGAAGACCACCGCCGGCTGAGAGCCAAAGTGGGGGAGCTGAGGGCTCGGACCGAGGAGCTGGAGCTCCGTGAGTAGGCTGTTGCCGCGAGGGAGGAGCTGTTCTCCCAGGAGCGCCAGGCGGCGATGGATCGCGAGCTGGCGGCTCGCCAAGAGGTAGAGAAGCTCCAGTCTTTGCGGTCTACCGAGGCCCAGGCAGTCTGGGGCTTTATTGCCAAGGCAGGGTCCGCCTTGGCTCCTCTTGGTTTCAGCCCTGTGCGGATGGAGGCTCCGGCGCGGCAGATGTCCGAAGCGATCCCGGCACTTGAGTCCATCAGAGACAAGCTGGGTCGGCTCGAAGCGGTGATCGCCGACGAGCTTGAAGTAGAAGGACGGGGCCTGGCGAAGGAGGTCGCTATGCACGTACTGGCGTGCTTCCGGAGCCAAGACCCTTCCTTTTCTCTGGGGCCAGTCCGTCTAGGACCCGTTGCCGAGTGGGAGGAAGCTGCCAGGGCCGAGGTCGAGGACATGGCTGCCCTTGTGGCCTCTAGGTTTCATCGGGAGTCCGGGGACTCTTAGGCATCTGCCCCCGTGGCCACAAGGCCCTGTACCTCCTTTTTTTATTTTTGTTGAGTCTGTAGCTCAGCTCGTGGAGCCTTGTATGAACAGACTCCTGTTTCCTTCTGTGTCTGCATGTCCTAGTCTTCTTCCTGGTTTTTCCTGGCCGAGTCCTTAGATCCGCAAGGTACTCGGAGGCCTTGACCAATCTCGAAGCTCTGCATAGACACCTTCTCCGGGTCCTTACTGTATATTAAGGGCCCTGGAGGTCTCCAGGACCCGCCTCATGAGAATGGGGGGGGGGGGTCCGGGCCTGTTGGCCACGTGGCGGGCTTGAGCTCCCCTCTGTGGGGAGGTCCGGGCTTGCGGGGCACGTGGAGCCCTCGGACCTCTCCCCGCGGAGGGGGGAGGGCCAGCTTCTGTAGGCTACGTGGCGGGCCCGGAGCTCCCCCTCAAGGAGGTGGATGGTCCGGCCCCGCTGGACACGTGGGACCTTCGGGCCTCGCCCCTGCGGAAGCGGTGAGGTCTAGTTTCTTTGATCTTACCTTGGGGTTTCGGTCTTGCACGATCCCGTAGCGGCCCCCTGGTAGGTGCGTTCCATTGGATGGATGTGCCTACCATACTCCTGCGGGGAGCTGAGGCCGAGAGGTCCTGCACACAAGTAAGGGAAACGTAATTCTCCTTGGGGGCTCCCCCTCCTCTATCTCATAGTCTTATTTGGCTTACGGTCCCCGTCCACTTATACGGTGCTTGGGGACTACCGTGCGCGAAGTGCCGGGGGCTTGGGGCCTGTCGGTACCCGCGATATGGGATACCCCCGCGCACAGGGTAAAATGCCTAAGGAACTCACCCTTCTCCGCAGGGAGAGCTCCGAAGGCGCCACGCGTCCGGCGGGGCCGGACCTCCCTCTCCTCAGAGGAGAGCTCCGGGCCCGCCGCGTGGCATACAGAAGCCGAACCTCCCCCTCCGCGGGAGAGAGGTCCAAAGGTGCCACGTATCCGGCGGAACTGGACCTTCCTCTCCTCAAAGAGGAGCTCCGGGCCCGCCACGTGGCCGGCAGAAGCCGAACCTCCCCCTCCGCGGGGAGAGGTCCGAAGGCTCCACGTGTCCCACGGGGACGGACCCCCCTCTCTTATGAGGGGGGCTCCGGGCCCGCCACGTGGCCAGCAGAACGGCGTTGCCTGCCCCCGAGCGATAGGCAGCGGGCGTAAAGACGCCCCATACCTTGCCCGTACAAGGTATTCAAGGCCCGCGTCTTCCCAAGACGCGGAGACACGGAGCACGCCTCTGTCAGGTGCCGTTGCGCCCAGTCGCATCACAGACTGGCGCGCGGTGTCTGAGCCTGCCAGCCAATAAACGCAGCTACAAGACATCCAATGCCGCCCCCGCCATCATCATCCACTACGACACATGGCGGTAGAGGGGGATCTCTACCGACGCGGCGCCAACCACATCCTATTGCGGTGCATAACCCAGGGGGATGGCTGCGACTTGTTCGCTGAGATCCATGGAGGCGAATGCGGGAGTCACTCTTCCTCACACACACTTGTCGGTAAAGCCTTTCGGCATGGCTTCTACTAGCCGGCAGCACTCCAGGATGCCGTCAAGCTGGTCGAGAGCTGCAAGGCGTGCCTGTTCCACGCCAAGTAGATCCATACACCGGCTTCAACGGTATAGATGATCCAGCCCACATGGCCATTTGCCACACTGGGGCTGGACATCCTGGGCCTGGGACCATTCCCCAGAACCGAGGATGGGGACCCGCTCCCGAACCTTCGGCACACAGAACACCGCTGTAAGTTCTACCCCTAGAGCAACAATAGGACATACCCTTCTTTTTATAATAAATTCCATAAAGTCCAGGAACATTGCTCGGTGCAGCTAAGCCTTAGGGGACGGTCCAGGACTACGTTCAGCTTCGCCTGGTTCCGACCCCAAGCGCGTAGAGTCTTGCTTCCCGTGAGGCGGGTCGTGGTCTCCATACTTAGCCTGCCTTCCCCCTATGGAAATTTATATGAAAAGAAACCTGTCCTACGTTGCTCTTCTTTGGTGCTCATTTAGTTTACTTATTAAATCTTTATGATTGCCCTGCTAGTGCGTGCTCACCATGCGTTCAGCTCCCTCTTCTCATTCTCATCTTTAGTCAGCATTTGCTGCCCTACCAAAGGCGGTTGCGTGGGAGGTACCGGCCGATAGCCAGGGGGGCCCCGAGCCCCCAGCACTTCGCACACGATAGTTCCCAAGCGCCGTATAGGTGGACGGGGACCGTAAGCCAAATAAGACTATGAGATAGAGGGGGGGGGAGCCCCCAAGGAGAATTACGTTTCCCTTACTTGTGTGCAGGACCTCTCGGCCTCAGCTCCCTGCTGGAGTATGGTAGGCACACCCATCCAATGGAACGCACCTACCAGGGGGCCACTACGGCATCGCGCAAGACCGAAACCCCAAGGTAAGATCAAAGAACTAGACCTCACAGGGGCGAGGCCCGAAGGTCCCACGTGTCCAGCGGGGCCAGACCTTCCACCTCCTTGGGGGGGAGCTCCGGGCCCGCCACGTGGCCAACAGGCCCGGACCCCCTCCGATCTCGTGAGGCGGGTCCTGGAGACCTCCGGAGCCCTTGGTATACAGTGAGGACTCAGAGAAGGTGTCTATGCAGAGCTTCGAGATTGGTCAAGACCTCTGAGTACCTTGCGGAGCTAAGGACTCGGCCAGGAAAAAGCCAGGAAGAAGACTAGGACATGCAGACACAGAAAGAAACAGGAGTCTGTTCATACAAAGGCTCCACGAGCTGGGCTACAGACTCAACAAAAATAAAAAAGGAAGTACAGGGCCCTGTGGCCACGGGGGTAGATGCCTAAGAGTCCCCGGACTCCCGATGAAACCTGGAGGCCACGAGGGCGGCCAAGTCCTCGACCTCGGCCCTGGCAGCTTCCTCCTGATCGGCGACGGGTCCTAGACGGACTGGCCCTAGAGAAAAGGAAGGGTCTCGACTCAGGAAGCACGACAGAACGTGCATAGCGACCTCCTTCGCAAGGCCCTGACCTTCCGCTTCAAGCTCGTCGGCGATCACTGTTTCGAGCCGACCCAGCTCGTCGCCGATGGACTCAAGTGCTGGGATCGCTTCGGACATCGGACGTGCCGGAGCCTCCACCTGCACAGGGCTGAAACCAAGAGGAGCCAAGGCGGACCCCGCCTTGGCAATAAAGCCCCAGACTGCCTGGGCCTCGGCAGACCGCAAGGACTGGAGCTTCTCTACCTCTTGGCGAGCCGCCAGCTTGCGATCCATCGCCGCCTGGCGCTCCTGGGAGAACTGCTCCTCCCTCGCGGCAACAGCCAACTCACGGAGCTTCAGCTCCTCGGTCCGAGCCCTTAGCTCCTCCACTTTGACCCTCAGCCGGGCGGTGGTCTTCTCCTCCTCGGCCGCGACAGCGCGTTCCCAATCGGTGACGGCGCACTCCCGACGGGCTGCCTGCAGCTGCAACTCCTCCACGGCGGCGGAACGCTCCTTGGCTTTGGCTTCAACGTGGGCCAGAGCCTCGCGGTACGTGGCATGAACCCACCGGGACTCTGACTCCAAGCGGCTAATGGCCTTCTTCAGAGTGCCAAGCAGAGCACTCATGGCCTCAAGCCTTGACTGCCTCGAGTCAAGGTCCGCCTTAGCCTCCTGGGCCCGCTGCTGCCAGCCGAGAAGACGTTCCTTCTCGCCGGCCAGCGCCCCCCGCTCCTGCTCAAAGGCGGATTGGAGCTGTCGGGCGCTGGTCTGGACACGCCCCAGGGCGTCCCACACGGGCACCGGGGCAGGGGGGACAGGAGTCATGCCACTGGACCCCCCTGTCGAGTCTAAGACCGGCGGAGGCGCCGGCGCCTCAGCAACCAGGGTGGGGCGCTGTCCTAGGGAGTCCAAGGGGCCAGCAGGCGCACCTACAGCGGCCCTCCCAGTCACAGGACCGGACTTCTGGACTGGTGAAGGAGGGCGGATAGGAGCAGATGCGGCCACCACGAAGGGTGAACTCGCCGGTGCAGAGGGAGCCCCCGTAGATTTGGGGACCATGGGGGCCACCACGGTCCCCAGGTGCTGAGGCACGGAGCCTCCGTCGGTTGAAGGTGGTCGGGTAAGAGGCCCGCCCCCAGCAGCGGGTCGGTCCCTGCAAGAAGAGAAAACTCTCAGGCTAAGAGAGGAGACAAGAGCTCAGCTCCTACAAGCCAGAAAGAGCAACACTTACTGGGCGGCATGAGCGCTCCAACGGGCTTGCAGCACTGGCCTCTGGGCTGTAGCTGAACCGCCGGGACCAGCGGCTGGAACGGTCGCGGAGCGTGACGCCTGGGTCCCCGGCACACTCGCCGGCGTGGCCCCACCAACATCCGTCCTGGAAACCCCTCCACTGGAGGAAGGGTGACGAGGTACTTGGGCTGACTCGGACGACCGCTGTCTGGGGAGAGACCCGCCGGGGAGGGACACCCGAGGCCTCTTCGGGTCACCACCCGATGGACCAGCACCCCCGGGAGATGGGAGCAAGGTAGCTTCGGCACCATGACTCGGCGCAGGTGGTGCCCTCGGAGGAGACCGGGCGCGTTTCTTATCTGGATGCCCGGGGGCCGACTCCTTTCCCTTCCCTTTGTCGGCGGCTTGAGTTCCGTCGGCCCTGGGGGAGGGTTTGACAGCAGCAGACGCCTCGTGCCCTGACCCGGAGTGCTCGGTTCCTGGGATGGTGATACCACGGAAGGCATCCCTGACCTGCCGGACGGCGATCCCGATGTCGTCAAGGTTCGACATCTTCCACAGGAGCTCTGACCTCCTCTATGGCTCCAAGAAGAGGGGGGTGGCAGAGGGCGGAAGGGCGGGGTCGTCACTGGGGATGTAGTTACCGCTCACCTTGCCCACCATCTCGTTCAGCTCCTCGTCGGAAGGGTGAGAGCCGGGGCCCCTCTCCAGCCTGGTACAGTCCTGCTCGCCGGTGTAGTACCATGCTGGGCGACTACGCTGCTGCAAGGGTGCAATACGGCGCGACATAAAGTCCATCAGCACCATCAGTGACGTCAGCCCCTCGTTGGCCAGGAACCGGATCCGCTCCAAGACCGGGGAGTACTCCTGCTTCAGCTCAGGGATCTCCTCCCAGAAGCGACGATCGGTGGTTGGGCTGGCGGTTGGGAGTTGTAGGCGATCGTGCTCGTCGGTCTGCAATACCACCCAACTCTCCCTCCAGTTTTCCCACCTTGATGCGCTGAAGGGCAGAAGGTATCCAGAGACCTTGGGGTCCTTGCAGCGATGCTGGAAGTAGTATGCCCCCATCTGAGTCTTCAAGCCGCGCCCAGTCGTCCGCAACACAAAGAAGTAGCGGAAGAGCGTCACAGAAGCGTGCACCCCCACGAACATCTTGCAGAAGTGGACAAAAACAGCAGCCATTGCGAAGGAGTTGGGGGAAAGATGGTGGAGCTGGAGGCCATATGTCTCCAGCAGGGTGACAAAGAAGGAAGAAATCGGCGGAACGAACCCCGCCAGAGCATAAGCAGTGAAGAAAACCATCTCCCCCTTTTCCAGGATCAGGGGGAGAGATCCTCGGCGAATACGGTGTTTCTGTTCTTCTGAGCGCCAACCTAGCAGCCTACGCACTGGCCCAAGCTCGGAAGAACGAACGAGGCGCGTCGGGAGCAAGTTGGAAGCCATGGCGAAAGAGGGCACAAGGGCAGGAAAGCCGGGGCGCAAGAGTTCAAGGGAAGTACGAGCGCTAGGAAAGGCGAAGGGAAGCCGCGATGGGGGTGAGATCCCCTTTTAAAACTTTCTAGGGATGATTTGAGGTAACTCGAAAATCTTCGAGAACATCGCACCGGCGACCGTGTTGGCTCCAGGACCGGGCACCAATGACAGGTGGACCCAAGCCGCCCAACTGAAGCGGTGGGTCGAGGAGTCAGTCACCCCAGAAGACAAACCGGCAAGGCGCTTCGGCAGTTCCAGAAGAAAGCACCGCAGCGTGCAGAAGTGGCAGCCTTGGGAACCGCCGCAGTAAAAGCAACCATCAAGTGGGCGCACGCTCCCACGATCCCGCGGCCGTTCGTGCTCCGGCAGCGGTCGATGTGAGACTTAGGGAAAGTGCGCGGATCAGAAGAGACGGAGGTCCCACCTCGGGCTCACTATCTCCCCCGAGATGGGCCCGGGGGCCACTGTCGGTACCCGCGATATGGGGTACCCCCGCGCACAGGGGAAAATGCCTAAGGAACTCGCCCTTCTCCGCAGGGAGAGCTCCGAAGGCGCCACGCGTCCGGCGGGGCCGGACCTCCCTCTCCTCAGAGGAGAGCTCCGGGCCCGCCGCGTGGCATACAGAAGCCAGACCTCCCCCTCCGCGGGAGAGAGGTCCGAAGGTGCCACGTATCCGGCGGGGCCGGACCTCCCTCTCCTCAGAGAGGAGCTCCGGGCCCGCCACGTGGCCGGCAGAAGCCGAACCTCCCCCTCCGCGGGGAGAGGTCCGAAGGCTCCACGTGTCCCGCGGGGCCGGACCCCCCTCTCTTCTGAGGGGGGCTCTGGGCCCGCCACGTGGCCAACAGAACGGCGCTGCCTGCCCCCGAGCGATAGGCAGCGGGCATAAAGACGCCCCATACCTTGCCCGTACAAGGTATTCAAGGCCCGCGTCTTCCCAAGACGCGGAGACACGGAGCACGCCTCTGTCAGGTGCCGTTGCGCCCAGTCGCATCACAGACTGGCGCGCGGTGTCAGAGCCTGCCAGCCAATAAACGCAGCGACAAGACATCCCATGCCGCCCCCGCCGTCATCATCCACTACGACTAGCATGCGACATGGGCAGGGCTGCAAGACGAAGACTCAGAAGCCTTCGCCAGAGACAACTACCGGCATAACTGCAGATACGGTAGATGACAGACAATCTCCCCGGGACCACCTGTCGGGTCCCGGGCCCCCCCTTGTAAGCCACTTAAGTCTTGGACTATAAAAGACTCGGGTAGGCGACGATAGCAAGGGTTCGCACTCTAGCCATTCGCACCCTGGGTTCACACCTCTGCAACTCATACGCTAGCCATTCACACCCAAGCTGTAACTCACCCCCAAGCTCAGGACTCCGGTTCTGAGCGGCAAGCAATACAGCGGGCTCCATAGCTCGCCGTGGACATAGGGTTTTACGCTCCGGCGGCCTGAACCACGTAAAACTCACCGTGTCAAGCTCTTACTAACTCGTCCACACGCACAAGCTCTCCGCAAGGGACTAGCCCCACCGAAAAAAGAACCTCCGCGGGCTGCCCAGTGCAGGCCCGGGGGAAGTGTTGACCGAACACTTCGACAGGGCCCCCCTGGCTATCGGCCGGTACCTCCAACGCAAACGCCTTTGGTAGGGCAGCAAATGCCGACTAAATGTGAGAATGAGAAGAGGGAGCTGAGTGCATGGTGAGCATGCGCTAGTAGTGCAGTCATAAAAATTTAATAAGTAAATTAAATGAGCACCAAAGAAGAGCAACGTAGGACAGATTTCTTTTCATATAAATTTCCATAGGAGGAAGGCAGGCTAAGTATGGAGGCCACGACACGCCTCAAGGGAAGAAAGACTCTACGCGCTTGGGGTCGGAACCAGGTGAAGCTGAACGCAGTCCTGGACCGTCCCCTGAGGCTTAGCTGCTCCGAGCACTGTTCCTGGACTTTATGGAATTTATTATAAAAAGAAGAGTCTATCCTATTGTTGCTCTAGGGGTAGAACTTACGGAGGTGTTCTGTGTTACGAGGGTTCGCGAGCGGGTCCCCATCCTTGGTTCTGGGGAATGTTCCCAGGTCCCAGGATGTCCAGCCCCCGTACGACAAATGGCCATGTGGGCGGGATCATCTGTACCGTCCAAGCTGGTGTATGGATCTGCTTGGCATGGAACAGGCACGCCTTGCAGTTCTCAACCAGCTTGACGGCATCCTGGAGTGTTGTCGGCTAGTAGAAGCCATGTCGGAAGGCTTTACCGACAAGCGTGCGTGAGGAAGAGTGACTCCCACATTCGCCTCCATGGATCTCAGCGAGCAAGTCGCAGCCTTCCCCATGGGTTATGCACCGCAATAGGACGCGGTTGGCGCCACGTCGGTAGAGATCCCCTTCTACCATCACGTGTCTCTTAGCCATACGCATGATCCGTTCAGCGGATACACGTTCATCAGGGAGGATATTGTCTTTCAAGTAGTCCCGGATCTCCGTGATCCATGCATCGGGTCTGACTTGAGCATCTGGATCTTGAGCGCTGGGTTGCACGGAGTCCCCAGTGATGCTTATGATCCTTGGCGGCGTCCATGGCCGCTGGGACCGCCAGCTTCGAGGTGCTGGTCTAGCCCCCTTCGCTCGGCTCGGCGGGCCGGGCTGTGGGCCACGGCAACGTCCTATCGAAGCCCCCTTCGAGCACAGGGGCTCCAGTGGGGGTCTTCGTTGAGAGGTCGTCAGCTGCGGCCTTGCCAGCGCGCGGTACGTGGCGCAGGTCCAAGGCGAGGAAGTCTTTCTCCACCATATGCACATAAAGCAGATGTGCAGCTAGCTGTGGGTCACTGTAGGAGCATTCACCCTTAACTTGCTTGATAACTAGCTAGGAGTTGCCCTGTGCCAACAACTGGCGAGCGCCTAGAGACAGGGCTGTCTTTAGGGCAAGGATGAGTGCTTCATACTCTGCCATGTTGTTGGTTGCCTTGGAATTGAGACGCACCATATACCCAGACTGCTCCCCCGATGGCATGAGGAGCAGTACGCCAGCACCGGCCCCCTGCTTTCACAAGGAGCCGTCGAAGAAGAGCATCCAGTAAGGCCCGGTGAAGGCCAGAGCTCGGGATCCTGGTTCACCGTCTTCATGTCCCCGTGGGTTAGCCTGCGTTGGCGTCCACTTCAGCCACGAAGTCAGCTAGTGCTTGGCTCTTTACTGCGTGACGAGGAAGGAATCCTAGCTCAAACTCCAGTAGCTCCGCTGCCCTTTTGGCAGCATCGTCCGTCACGTGGGGGCTGTGGAGGATAGCCTTCAGCGGGTAGGAGGTGGCCACTGAGGCCTGGTGTGCTTGGCAGCAGTGGCGGAGATTCCTGGACGCCACGAGCACTGCATACAGCAGCTTATGTACCTCCAGGTACCTTGTCTTGGCGTCATGGAGGACCTCGCTGATGAAGTAGACAGAACCTCCCGCGGGCCTGGGGAGGTCGCCGGGAGCTGATACTCGGAGGCCCCCAGGCTGTCTTGGACCTCCGGGAGGTCCCGCTGATTTCCTGGGAGCTCCGGGGGGTCCCGTTGGACGTCCGGGAGGTTCTGTTTGACGTCCGGGAGGTTCTGTTGGACCTCCGGGGGGTCCCGTTGCACCTCCGGGAGGTCCTGCTGGTCCTCCGGGAGGTTGTGTCGGGGGTCCGGGGTCCGTTTTGGACCTCCGGGGGGTTGCCTCGGAGACCCGGGGGGTCGTCTCGGACCTCCGGGGTTTTCTGGTGCCTGTTTCCCGATACCGGAGCAGGTTGCGGCGATGAGGGGTCCGGCCGCTCTGCGGCGAGGACCATACTCACCACCGCAGCCGTCGCCGCAATGTAGAGCAACAGTTGCTCTTCGGGCTCGGGGGCTACCATTACGGGTAGGGTCATCAGGAGCTGCTTCAGCTCCTGGGGAGCTTCCTCCGCTTCGTCGGTCCAAGCGAATGGGCTGGATTTGCGTAGGAGCTTAGAGAAGGGGAGCGTTCGCTTTGCTAACCTCGGTATAAACTGACTCAGCGCAGCTAGGCATCCCGTGAGTTTCTGGACTTCTTTAATGCGGGCGGGGGGGCCGCCTCGAGCCGATGGCTTTGATCTTCTCTGGGTTAGCCTCAGTTCCTCGGTGTGAGGCTAGGAATTCTAAGGGTTTTCCAGAGGATACACCGAACTCACACTTGTCGGAAAGACGAAGACTAAGGCCAGGTTATCTAGCAGGGATGAACTCTGCCTGACCTTAACAACAATGTCATCGACATACACCTCAACTGAGTCTCTCATTAGCTCTCCGAAGGTCTTGTGCATTGCACGTACGAAGGTAGGGAGAGCGTTCCTTAGGCCATAAGGCATATATGCATAACAGTACAGACCGACTACTGTGATGAAGGAGGTGTGCTCTTCATCTTCTCTAGACATAGGGATCTGGTGGAAACCCGAGTAAGCATCTAGGAAGCACAGCATACCGCAGCCTGACGTCAAGTCTACTATTTGGTCTATTATAGGGAGAGGAAATAGATCTTTGGGACATGCCTTATTGAGACTGGTGTAGTCGATGCACATCCGGAGCTTCCCGCCGGCCTTTGGGACAACAACAGGGTTCGCCAAGCACCAGGGGGTGGCGGACTTTCCGTATGGAGCCAGCATCCAGCAGCTTCTTGATTTCTTCGCGGATGAGGCTTTACTGCTCGGCGGACTGCTTGAGGGGCTTCTGTCGGACTGGTCGGGCGTCGAGGAAGACCTTTAGGTAGTGCCCAATCACCTCCCTAGGGATCTCTGGCATCTGCGACGGCTGCCATGCAAACACATCGACATTATGCCGGAGGGAGGTAACGAGCGCGCCTTCCTATTTGCTATCCAGGCCCCCGGCTACCCGGGTGGTCTGGGTGGCATCGGCGCTGATTCGGATGAGCCTCAAGGGGACGTCGTCCTTATCGAGGGGTTGCACATGGGGTGCTGTGGTAGAGGCACGGTGGCGTGCACTTGGGTGGAGCCGGTTTGGTTCTGTACTGCTTGGGGTTGGTGCTCTAGCTGTTGTAAGCGCCTGGAGCTTTTCCAAGGCAAACACTGCGGCTGTACGGTCTCCACGAACCTTGAGGACGCCTGTTGGTGTAGGCATCTTCAAGACAAGGTAGCCATAGTGGGCTACTACCATGAATCGGTACAGGGCTGGCCTGCCAATTTTGGCGTTGAAGGGGAGGTCGATCTCGGCCATGTCGAACAGAATGTACTCTGTCCGATAGCTGTCCGGTGCCCCAAAGGTCACCGGGAGGCTGATGTGGCCGTAGGGAACGACCTGTCCCGGCCCTACCCCTGAGAATGGGCTCGATGGGGTGAGCTTGGCCATCGGGATCTGCAGCTTCTGGAAAGCTGCGCGACTGATGAGGTTCAGTCCAGCCCCGCCATCCACCAAAACATGGTACATCCTCACGTTGGCGATGGTGGGGGCCACCAAGAGCGGTAGTTGGCCGGCCCCAGCCATGTTCCTGGGGCAGTCGGTGGCATCGAAGCTGATGGGGGTTCCCATCCACCTGAGGTGCGGTGCTGCACTCGGGAGGGGAGCCACCGACGCTACCGCTCGGCGCAAGGCCTTAGCCGCGCTTCGGGATGAGGGGTCAGCGGACCCGCCGAAGATGACGTAGAGCATCTTCTGGTGCTCGTCATCACTGGAGTTGGAGCTCTCATGATTGCGCACCGCCTTCACGGCGCGCTGAAGCTCCTGGAACTCCACCTAGCGGTCGACGTCGTCTGGGGCGTCGACCTTCTGCTTGCCCTCCCTTTGACGGTAGGGTGGGACATCAGTTAGAAGCTGATTCCCTTTCCGGAAGCGCTCCGCGAGCTTTTGGATTTCCCGGCACTCGGCAGCAGTATGGTAACTGGTGCCGTGCACGGGGCATAGCTCGCCTTGGCCTCCGTCTGGAGCCGGCGATTGTTGCGACCTTTTGTCGGGGCGCGACCCCCGAGCTCCACTGGGCGCCACTGTTGCGGCAACGGGGGCCGTGGCTGGCAGCTTCATCTTGCCACCGCCCTTGTTCTTGATCTTCCTGCCGCTTCCATAGGAAGCGGCGCCAGATCCTGGCTGACCCCCTGGCTCGGAGGCTGGCAGTGAGTGCCAGCTCCGCCCTTCGGCTGCTCTGGCACACTTGTCCGCCAGGCTGAACAGCTCCGAGACGTCGCGGACCTCCCTAGTCGCGAGCTTCTCGAGCATCTTCTTGTCCCGAACGCCTTGTCGGAACGCCACCACCACAGAAGCGTTCTGGATGTGTGGGATGGTGTTCCGCACCTGGGAGAACCGCTGGATGAAGGAGCGCAGCGACTCCCCAGGTTGTTGCTTGATGGCGTGGAGGTCAAGCTCCGTGCCGGGACGGGTGTAGGAGCTGCCGAAGTTGGCGATGAACTGCCGGCAGAGCTCTCCCCAGGAAGTTATGGAACCCTGGGGGAGATTCATGAGCCAAGACCGGGCTGGGCCGGTCAAGGCGATGGGGAAGTAGTTGGCCATGACATCCTCATCCCCTCCCGCGGCAAGTACGGCAGTGGAGTAGATCTGGAGGAACTCCGCCGGGTTGACGTTGCCATCGTACTTTTCGGGCAGGTGCGGCCGAAACTTGCGCGGCCACCTCGCGAAGCGAAGGTGGGGTGCAAGGGCCGCACATCCTGCTCCTGTTGCCGCAGGTATTGGTGCCGCGAACGCTTGGTTCGCACCTGGCACAGTATACCCCGGTATGGGCAAGGCTGCGCCATGGACCGGGGACGCCGTTTGTAGGGCATATGGTTGTGGCATATGCTGCGCGGCGTATGCCTGGGGCAGGGCTCGCGTGGCAAAGATCTGCCCTCCAGGCTGGGTCGAGGCCGACATCATGCTGTCGCCAGCCTCTTGGTTGTGACGCCTTTCTCGACGTCGCTCGAGGTACACCTGGGCATCCTGGCCCAAGTGGCACTGTTCCAGCTCCGTCCTCAGGTCCGTCGACGGGAGCCTGGAGGAGCTGGAATCCGCCGTCTGCCCGTCAACCGTTGGCATGCGCGTCAGCGACACAGCCGGTTGGCCGGGGCGTCGCCCTCGTCGAAACCGAGGGTTTGCGGCGGTGACGACAAGATGGTCTACCTCGCGAACCCACTGCTGGGTCGCTGAATGGGGCGCGTCCCCAGCAGGTGGGTTGCGCAGTAGCGCTCTTGCTGCAGCTAGCGCACCCCCGTGGTGTACGTTCAACACTGCAGAAGATCTGACGCTGGTTGGAGCCTGCATTGCCGGGGTCGGCGTTGCCGGAGTCGGCTGCTGGCTCCCAGCTTGCGCCGACACACTCCGTCCAGAGTGCGTCGACATGTACTCCCCGCTGGTCACGGTTCGCCGTGAACGCGAAGGAGGAGAGTTTGCCGCTGAAGGAAGCTTGGTCATCTTCGTCAGTGGAAACTCGTCGCGCAAGGGAAAAGCCCCCTTCCTGGCGCGCCAAATGTCGAAGTGTGCGGTCGACACTTCCCTTGGACCTGCACTGGGCAGCCCGCGGAGGTTCTTTTTTGGAGGGGCTAGTCACTTGCGGAGAGCTTGAGCGTATGGACGAGTTAGGAAAAGCTTGACACGGCGGGTTTTACGTGGTTCGGGCCGCCGGAGCGTAAAACCCTACGTCCACGGTGAGCTGAGGAGCTCGCTGTATTGCTCGCTGCCCAGAACCGGAGTCCTGAGCTTGGGGACGACTGATGTCTAGCGTATGAGTTGCTGGAGTGCGATCCCTTGCTAACGTTGCCTACCCGAGCCTTTTATAGTCCAAGGTTCGGGTGGCTTACAAGGGGGGCCCGGGACCCGATAGGTGGTCCCGGGGACATTGCCTGCAGACTATCGTATCCGCAGTTATGTCGGTAGTTGTCTCTGGCGAAGGCTTCTGAGTCTTCGTCTTGCCGCCCTGTCCATGCCGCATGCTAGTCGTAGTGGTTGATGACGGCGGGAGCGGCATGGGATGTCTTGTCGCTGCGTTTATTGGTTGGCAGGCTCTGACACCGCGCGCCGGTCTGTGATGTGACTGGGTGCAACGGCACCTTACAGAGGCGTGCTCCGCGTCTCCGCGTCTTGGGAAGGCGCGGGCCTTGAATACCTTGTACGGGCAAGGTATGGGGCGTCTTTACGCCTGCTGCCTACCGCTCGGGGGCGGGCAGCGCTGTTCTGCTGGCCACGTGGCGGGACCGGAGCCCTCCTCAGAGGAGAGGGGGGTCCGGCCCCGCAGGACACGTGGAGCCTTCAGACCTCTCCCCGCGGAGGGGGAGGTCCGGCTTCTGTCGGCCACGTGGCAAGCCCGGAGCTCTCCTCTGAGAAGAGGGAGGTCCGGCCCTGCTGGACACGTGGCACCTTCGGACCTCTCCCCGCAGAGGGGGGAGGTCCGGCTTCTGCAGGCCACGTGGCGAGCCCAGAGCTCTCCTCTGAGGAGAGGGAGGTCCGGCCCCGCCGGACGCGTGGCGCCTTCGGAGCTCTCCCTGCGGAGAAGGGTGAGATCCTTAGGCATTTTCCCCTGTGCGCGGGGGTACCCCATATCGCGGGTACCGACACGTGCTAAGACAGAACCATCTTTTTCTGAAGAAAACAAAATGCATATTTGGTGAAAGATCAGTCTCCTATTTAGGACATGTGATATCAGAAAAGCGTGTTGCTATGGATAAATTTAAAATACAGACAGTAATAGGTTGGCCACAGCCAAAAACAGTAAGATCTCTACGGGGATTCCTTGCTCTTGCAGGATATTACCGTAGATTCATCAAAGATTTTGGACAGATTGCAGCACCATTGACAAAACTACTTTCTAAGGACAGTTTCAGTTGGAACAATGAAGCCTCATCAGCCTTCTCAAAATGAAAAGAAGAACTGACCTCAGCACCATTATTACAAATGCCAGATTTTTCTATACAATTCATTGTCGATTGTGATGCATCCGAAACAGGATTTGGGGCTGTTCTACACCAAGGAAAGGGTCCTATTGCTTTTTATAGCAGACCAATTTTAAACATGCATGCTAAGCTTGTTGCATATGAAAGAGAACTCATTGGTTTAGTTTATGTAGTAAAGCATTGGAGGCCATATTTATGAGGCATAAATTTTATAATATGAACATATCATTTTAGTCTGAAATACCTTTTGAATCAAAGATTGTCCACTATTCCACAACACCAATGGGTTAGTAAATTATTTGGTTATGACTTTTCAATTGTTTCGACCAGGGAAGCTTAACAAAGTGGCTGATGCATTATCACGAAGGGAACAGGAAACAACTCAAATACTTTTAATTTCCGGGCCAAGTTTTGACCTCCTGGAAAAAATCAGGAAGGAAACAGTCCCTGATCCAGAACTGATCCAGTTGTCGAGGAAAATATTGGAAGGAAAGACCAGGGTTGTCAGTTATTGATGATTTAATTTTAAAAAGAAGAAAGTCTATTTAAGCATCACATCTGAGTATATTTCAGGAATTATGTTAGCAGCTCATGAACCACAACATGGAAGTGTAGAGAAAACACTTCATAGAATAAAAAGAGACTTTACATGGCAAGGTATCAAGCGTTCAGTTCAGGACTATGTACGCTCATGCATTATTTGTCAAAGAAACTAGGCATCAACACAAGCTCCGGGCGGCCTTTTACAACCCTTGCCAATTCCAGAACATGTATGGCAGAATATAACAATGGATTTCATTGAAGCTTTATCTAAGGTTTATGGGAAATCAGTTATACTAACAGTGGTTGATAGACTTTCTAAATATGCATATTTCATTCCACTTGCACATCCATATACTGCAGAAACAGTGGCAAAAGTATTTTTTTCAGAGATTGTGAGACTTCATGGATTCCCTTCCTCTATTATATCAGATTGGGATGTTGTTTCACAAGTAAATATTGGATGGAACTATTTAAGTTGGCAAGAGTAAAACTATCTTTCAGTACAACATTCCATCCCCAGACAGATGGGCAATCAGAGGTAGTAAACAAAGTTATATCTATGTATCTTAGATATATGACAGGTGATAAACCAAGACAATGGGTTCAATGGTTGCTGTCGGTACCTGAGATATGGGGTACCCCCGCGCACAGGGGAAAATGCCTAAGGAACTCGCCCTTCTCCGCAGGGAGAGCTCCGAAGGCGCCACGCGTCCGACGGGGCCGGACCTCCCTCTCCTCAGAGGAGAGCTCCGGGCCCGCCACGTGGCATACAGAAGCCGAACCTCCCCCTCCGCGGGAGAGAGGTCCGAAGGTGCCGCGTGTCCAGCGGGGCCGGACCTCCCTCTTCTCAGAGAGGAGCTCCGGGCCCGCCACGTGGCCGACAGAAGCCGAACCTCCCCCTCCGCAGGGAGAGGTCCGAAGGCTCCACGTGCCCCGCGGGGCCGGACCCTCCTCTCCTCTGAGAAGGGCTCCGAGCCCGCCATGTGGCCAACGGAACGGCGCTGCCTGCCCACGAGCGATAGGCAGCGGGCGTAAAGACGCCCCATACCTTGCCCGTACAAGGTATTCAAGGCCCGCGTCTTCCCAAGATGCGGAGACGCGGAGCACGCCTCTGTCAGGTGCCGTTGCGCCCAGTCGCATCATAGACTGGCGCGCGGTGTCAGAACCTGCCAGCCAATAAACACCGTGACAAGACATCCCATGCCGCCTACGCCGTCATCAACCACTACGACTAGCATGCGGCATGGGCAGGGCGGCAAGACGGAGACTCGGAAGCCTTCGCCAGAGACAACTACCGGCATAACTGCAGATACGGTAGATAACAGTCAATCTCCCCAGGACCACCTGTCGGGTCCCGGGTCCCCTTGTAAGCCACCTGAGTCTTGGACTATAAGAGGCTCGGGTAGGCGACGATAGCAAGGGTTCGCACCTCTGCAACTCATACGCTAGCCATTCACACCCAAGCTGTAACTCACCCCCAAGCTCAGGACTCCGGTCCCGAGCAGCAAGCAATACAGCGAGCTCCATAGCTCGCCGTGGACGTAGGGTTTTACGCTCCGGCGGCCTGAACCACGTAAAACTCACCGTGTCAAGCTCTTACTAACTCGTCCATCCGCGCAAGCTCTCCACAAGTGACTAGCCCCACCGAAAAAAGAACCTCCGCGGGCTGCCCAGTGCAGGCCCGGGGGAAGTGTCGACCGAACACTTCGACATTTGGCGCGCCAGGAAGGGGGCCTTTTCCCCTTGCGCGACGAGTTTCCACCGACGAAGATGACCAAGCTTCCCTCAGCGGCAAACTCTCCCCCTCCGCGTTCACGGTGAACCGCGACCAGTGGAGTGTACATGTCGACGCACTCAGGACGGAGTGTGTCGGCACAAGCTGGTAGCCAGCAGCCGACTCCGGCAACGCCGACTCTGGCGGTGCAGGCTCCGACCAGTGTGAGATCTTCTGCAGCGCTGAGCGTACACCATGGGGGTGCGCTAGCTGCAGCAAGAGCACTGCTGCGCAACCCACCTGCTGGGGATGCGCCCCATTCTGCGACCCAATAATGGGTCCGCGAGGTGGACCGCCTCGTCGTCGCCGCCGCGAACCCTCGGTTTCGACGAGGGCGACGCCCCGGTCAACCGGCTGTGTCGCTGACGCGGTCGCCCACGGTTGACGGGCAAACGGCGGATTCCAGCTCCTCCAGGCTCCCTACGACGGAGCTGAGAAGGGAGCTGGAACGGTGCCACTTGGGCTAGGATGCCCGGGTGTACCTCGAGCGACGTCGAGAAAGGCGTCGCAACCATGAGGATGGCGACAGCATGACGTCGGCCTCGACACAACCTGGAGGGCAGATCTTCACCACGCGAGTCCTGCCTCAGGCATACGCCGCGCAGCATATGCCACAACCATATGCGCCGCAAGCAGCGCCCCCCGGTCTATGGTACATCCTTGCCCATACCGGGGTACACGGTGCCAAGTGCGAACCAAGCGTTCACAGCACCAATACCTGCGGCAGCAGGAGCAGGATGTGCGGCCCTGGCACCCCACCTTCGCTTCGCGAGGTGGCTGCGCAAGTTTCGGCCGCACCTGCCCGAGAAGTACGACGGTAGCGTCAACCCGGCGGAGTTCCTCCAGATCTACTCCACCGCCGTACTTGCCGCAGGAGGGGATGAGGTTGTCATGGCCAACTACTTCCCCGTCGCCTTGACCGGCCCACCTCAGTCTTGGCTCATGAATCTCCCCCAGGGGTCCATAACCTCCTAGGGAGAGCTCTGCCGGCAGTTCGTCGCCAACTTCGGCAGCTCCTACACCCGTCCCGGCACGGAGCTTGACCTCCACGCCGTCAAGCAACAACCTGGGGAGTCGCTGCGCTCTTTCATCCAGCGGTTCTCCCAGGTACGCAACACCATCCCGCATATTCAAAGTGCTTCTGTGGTGGTGGCGTTCCGACAGGGTGTCCGGGACGAGAAGATGCTTGAGAAGCTCGCGACCAGAGAGGTCCGCGATGTCTCTGAGCTCTTCAGCCGGGCGGACAAATGCGCCAGAGCAGCTGAAGGACAGAACTGGCACTCTCTGCCAACCTCTGAGTCAGGAGGACAGCCCGGGTCCGGAGCTGCTGCCTATGGGGGTGGCAAGAAGGCCAAGAACCGGGGGAGTGGCAAGATGAAGTCATCGTTCGCGGCTCCCGTCGCCGCAGCAGCGACGACTAGTGGAGCACGGGGGCCACGCCCCGACAAAAGGCAGCGGCAGTCACCGGCCCCAGATAGTGACCAGGGCGGGCTATGCCCCATGCATGGCGCCGGCAACCATACTGCTGCCGAGTGCTGGGATATCCAGAGGCTCGCAGAGCGCTTCCGCAAAGGAAGACAGCAGAGAGCTGAAGCACCGCCCTACCCTCAGAGGGATGGCAAGCAGAAGGTCAATGCCCCAGTCACCGCCGCCCATCAGGTGGGGTTTCAGGAGCCTCAGCGTGTCATAAAGACAGTGCATAACGGTGAGGACTCCAGCTCTGACGGTGACGGGCCAGGGCGGTAGCCGACTGCGACTGCCGTCCCGGGTCGGTGGAGGCTGCACTGCTGCGGCGTCAACCTTGGAGAAGCCCCGAGTAGTCGCAGCAGCCCGAGTACCGACCACAATGGTGCGAGGTCGGGCCAGCCTCACCCGAGAGCACGCCTCCGCACCTCGGACATACCTCCCGGGGGCCGCCCAAGGTCTGTCAACCCCTTGAAGGCCTTGCCAGAAGGGGAAGACGCCTTAGGTCATCTAAGACGAGCCCAGGTCCACCTACCCCTTGAAGGCCTTAGCCAGAAGGGGAGAACTCCACGGGGGCCCCCAGGAGAAGCCGCGCAGGACCTGATCCAGCGTGAAGATAACAACCTCGTCGACGAGACTCGGCTGCAGGTAACACCCCACAATGCAAGGTCTCGGCTGATGCTCTAAGCACTACCGCCAAAGAACCAAACGCATCAGGGACCTGCAGAAATTCAACCTGGTGTCGCGGCACGCTCTTTCCCGAGAAGGACCCATAAACTCTCCCCCAGCAGGGAAGGTCCCTTCCGAATCATGAAAGCTGCCGCCCCAGGTACACATGCCTTTCAACCGAGTGTGGGATCCGTTCCGGAAATCCTTGGCATGGAGCAAAACTGTAAGTCCTACTCCCCGAGCATCAGTAGAACAGGGTCATTCCCTTCTGTAATGAATCCCATAGAATTTAGGAACAGAGCTTGGGGCAGCTAAGTCTCAAGGGACGGTACAGGACTATGTCCAGTTTAGCCTGGTTCCGACCCTAAGCGCGTAGAGTCTTGCTTCCCTTGTAGACGAGGCGGAATATTGCCTCCATGTACAGCCAGAATTCCACCTATGGGCATGAACACAGAAACCTGTTCTACTTAGCTCTCTCTCATGCGCTCATTTAAATTATGCATTAATTTTTATGATCGCACTATCTATGTATGTTCATCGTACATCTAGCTCCCCCTCTCCCGCGCTCATCCATAGTCAGCATTCACTATCCTACCGAGGGCGGCTGCGCTTGAGGCACATGCCGATGGCCGAGTGAGTCTCTCGGGCCTCCTCCAGTCAGGTGTTGCGGTGCCAGTTGGTCACCTCTAGGAAAGGCCTGCGTTGTGCATGGGGGTCCAGGGTACGTATCCAGCTTAGCAGGCCATGAGCCCAAAGCATGTGCATCCTGCCCTCCGGAGGTACAGGGGAGTACAACCCTTTTGCCTGGTCATGAACCCAAAGCACGTGCACTCTGCTTCCCCAGCGCATGGCCCGATGCTAGGGATCGGACGACCGTACCCGGACCTCGGAGGGAGCCGGAGCTCCGGCGCCTCGAGCACAGAATTGCCCAAGCCCCGTATAACGGATCAGGATTGTAAGACGAATAAGACTAGGAGACGGGAGGGGAGGACCCCCCGAGGAGAATTACGTTTCCTCTGCCTGTGTGCAGGACCTCCAGGTTACGGCAACGGGGACTGCATGAAGCGGGGGGGGGGGGGGGGGGAGGGGCTATCAACTACTCCGGCCTAGGACTGGAAGGACCGGGTCCCGCCCCTTCAGCAGGGGCGAGGCCCGAGGGCCCCACGTGTCCAGCGGGCCCGGAGCTCTCGCCTCCCCTGAGGGGGGCTCCGGGCTCGCCACGTGGCAGGCGGAAACCGGACTTCCTCCCCGGTGGGAGGGCTCCGAAAGCCCTACGTGTCCAGCAGGGCCAGAGCTCCCGCCTCCTAAGGAGGGGCTCCGGACCCGCCACGTGGCAGGCAGATTTGGAGCTCCCCATAGGGCGAGATCCGGAGACCCCCGGGGGCCCCTAACACGGTTAGGACCCGGGGAAGGTGTCTGTGCAGAGCTCCGAGATTGGAGAAGGCCTCTGAGTACCTTGCGGAGCTAAGGACTCAGTCAGGCAAAGCCAAGAAGGAGAGAAAAGGCATCACAGACACAAATATCTAAAAGAGTCAAACTATGCGAGGTTCCATGAGCTGGACTACAGTCTCGATAAAAAAGGAGAAACAAGTCCTAAGGACCTCCCGGCTCCCGCCGGAACCTTGCGGCTACAAGGGCGGCCACATCCTCGACTTCAGCCCTAGCAGCTTCCTCCTGCTCCGCTGCTGGGCCCTCTCTCGCTGGTTCTAGCGAGAAAGAGGGGTCGCGGCTCTTGAAGCATGCCAGCACATGCGAGGCGACCTCTAAGGCTAGGCCGCGTCCCTTGGCCTCAAGCTCGCTGGCGACCACCGAGTCTAGCCTGTCCAGCTTAGCGCCGAGCGACTCCAGCGCGGGGATCACCTCCGCCACCTTCAACGCAGGAGCCGCTGCCCTCACCGGACTGAAGCCAAGAGGGATCAGGGCGGACCCCGCTCGATCAATGAAGCTTGAGACCGCATGAGCCTCGGAGGACCGCAAGGCCGAGAGCTCCTCCACCTCGCAGCGGGCTGCCTGCAGGGCCTCTAGGTTTCTCTCGGAGAATTCCTTCTCCTTGGCCGCCAGGGAGCTCTCCCGAAGGTGGAGAGTCTTGGCGAGCCGCTCCAACTCAGAAGCCTTGAAGTCGGCGGCCAACTCCCGTTCCAAGACCGCCCGACGTTCGCGGGAGGCTTGTTCCTCCTTCAGGTCGAGGTCTGCCTTCAGAATCTCTAGCTCCTCGATCCGAGCTCGAAGGTCATCCTCGCCCGCCGCCAGCTGCGCGGCGACCCTCTCCGCCTCGGCTGCCGTGGAACGCTCCCGTTCCTCAACGGCGAGTTTACGGCGCTCCATCCGCTGCCGTATCTCCTCAACGGCAGAGAGGCTCTCCTCGGCCCGGGCGTGAGCCTCCAGGGCCTCCCTGTTGATCCGCCGCGATTCGGCGTCCATACGGTTGACAGCCCGCTTCAGCCGGTCGAGGAGCACTTCCCTGAAGTCGAGCAACTCCTGCCTGGAGTCAAGCTCTCTCTTGACCTTCGCGGTCCGCTCCCGCAAAAGGTTCCCCCAGGTGAGGAGGCGATCCCGTTCGACTGTATACTCCTCCCGCTCGCGACCTAGTGCGGCCAAGACCTGCCGGACGCTCGTCTTGGCAAGCGCGAAGGCATCTGCCAGGGGCAATGGAGCAACAGAGGCGGGGGCAGTTTCCCCGACCTCCTCCATCACCTCGTCCTCAAGAGGAGTCGATGACCAGCAACCAAGACGAGACGCTGGTCAAGAGAAGCTGGCACCGGGGCTCTGGCAGCCGGACCTGCCGGGCCCTCTTTAGCTTCAGGCTTCTTGACCTGTAGAGAGGGGCGAGCCGGGGAAGGCGGCGCTGGAATAAAGGCCGGGCCGCCTGGTGCAGGGTCGACCTGCGCTGTCTTGGGGGCCGCGGCGGCCGTCTCGGCAGGAACAGATGACGCCGCCGCGGAGTCCGGGCACACCGGAACAGGAGAAGCTCGCACTGGCTTGGGGGCCGCGGCAGTTGTCCCGGGCTCCGAGCGCAACGGCACAGACTCCCCGCTAGCCGGGGATGGCCGGGAAGCGCGACACTCCAGCGGGCTCTGAACCCCGACTTCCGAGCTGGGGTAGGACTCCCAGAGCCCGCTGCCGTCACTGACGGCCGCTCCGCAGTCGCTTGAACTGGCGGAGCAGGGGACGCCCCAGAAGCTCCCCTCAACGCATCTGCCTGGGGCCTCTTTGAGTCGCCACCGGAAGGAGTGCCAGGCACCCCATATTCTCGACTTGGCACAGACGCCGCCGCTGGAGGATATCGAGCGCGCTTCTTCTCTGGTGGCGGGTTGGAGGCCATGGCGAGGGAGGACTCAAGGGCAAGAGGGCAAAAGCACAAGAGTCCGAGAAGAAACGCTAGGAGGTGTGAAAGGAAGCCGCAATGCGGGTAAGATCCCCTGTAAAAACCTTCCCAGGTGCAATTCCAGGCGATTCAGAACTCTTCGAATACACCGTATCGGCAACCGCTTCGGCTCCTAGACCGAGCGCCGATGACAGGTGGACCCAAGCCGCCCGACTGAAACGGTGGGTCAAGGAGTCAGTCTCCTAAGAAGACAAGCCGGCAAGGCACTTCGGCGGTTCCTGAAAAAAGCGCCGCAACATGCAGAAGTGGCAGTCTTGGGAACCGCCGCAGTAAAAGCAACCATCAAGTGGGCGCACGCTCCCACGATCCTGCGACCGTTCGTGCTCCGGCAGCGGTCAATGCGGGACTTAGAGAAAGTGCGCGGATCAGAAGAGACGGAGGTCCCACCTCGGGCTCGCTATCTCCCCCGAGATGGGCCCAGGGGCCACTGTCGATACCTGAGATATGGGGTACCCCCACGCACAGGGGAAAATGCCTAAGGAACTCGCCCTTCTCCGCAGGGAGAGCTCCGAAGGCGCCACGCATCCGGCGAGGCCGGACCTCCCTCTCCTCAGAGGAGAGCTCCGGGCCCGCCACGTGGCATACATAAGCCGGACCTCCCCCTCCGCGGGCGAGGGGTCCGAAGGTGCCACGTATCCTGCGGGGCCGGACCTCCCTCTCCTCAGAGAGGAGCTCCGGGCCTGCCACGTGGCCGACAAAAGTCGAACCCCCCTCCGCGGGGAGAGGTCCGAAGGCTCCACGTGCCCCATGGGGCCGGTCCCTCCTCTCCTCTGAGAAGGGCTCCGAGCCCGCCACGTGGCCAGCGGAACGGCGCTGCCTGCCACCGAGCGATAGGCAGCGGGCGTAAAGACGCCCCATACCTTGCCCGTACAAGGTATTCAAGGCCAGCGTCTTCCCGAGACGCGGAGACGCGGAGCACGCCTCTGTCAGGTGCCGTTGCGCCCAGTCGCATCACAGACTGGCGCGCGGTGTCAGAACCTGCCAGCCAATAAACACCGCGACAAGACATCCCATGCCGCCTACGCCGTCATCAACCACTACGACTAGCATGCGGCATGGGCAGGGCGACAAGACGGAGACTCGGAAGCCTTCGCCAGAGACAACTACCGGCATAACTGCAGATACGGTAGATAACATTCAATCTCCCTGGGACCACCTGTCGGGTCCCGGGCCCCCTTGTAAGCCTCCCGAGTCTTGGACTATAAAAGGCTCGGGTAGGCGACGATAGCAAGGGTTCGCACCTCTGCAACTCATACGCTAGCCATTCACACCCAAGCTGTAACTCACCCCCAAGCTCAGGACTCCGGTCCCGAGCAGCAAGCAATACAGCGAGCTCCATAGCTCGCCGTGGACGTAGGGTTTTACGCTCTGGCGGCCTGAACCACGTAAAACTCACCGTGTCAAGCTCTTACTAACTCGTCCATCCGCGCAAGCTCTCCGCAAGGGACTAGCCCCACCGAAAAAAGAACCTCCGCGGGCTGCCCAGTGCAGGCCCGGGGGAAGTGTCGACCGAGCACTTCGACAGTTGCCATGGGCAGGATTTTGTTATAACACCTCTTCTCATAATGCCATTCAAACTACACCTTTTCGGATGGTCTATAGTCGTGATCCCCCAACAATCCGCTCTTATAAAAAGGGAGCCACAAACATCCCTGCTGTAGAGAAGCTGATGGAAGATAGAGATGAATTTTTAAAACATGTCAAAGAAAGATTGATACAAGCTCCACAGTGTGGTAAATACCATTATGACAATAAGCACAGGAATTTAGAGTTCCAAGTTGGGGATTAGGTCTGGCTCAGACTATAACAAAGATCTGCTTCCTCTTTAATACAAGGTCCTAAAGGAAAGTTGGCCGCTAAGTATTTTGGATCATATAAGATCGTTGAAAAAATAGGAGAAGTGGCATATAAACTTGAGTTACCAGAACGGTCCAAAATACACCCTGTTTTTCATGTGGGACTATTAAAGGCATTTGTTGGAACACCACCAATATCACACCCACCATTACCCTTTCTTCATGATGGCTTAATTATTCCTACACCAGCAAGTATAATCAAGTCTAGACTCAACAGGGGGAATGGCAAATACTGGTTCATGGACTGGAAAACCTTCATCAGAGGCTTCGTGGGAAAATGTATCTGAATTTGAAGAGAAGTATCCTTTATTCAAGCTCGAGGACGAGCTTTTTCCTGAGGAGGGGAGAGATGTTATGTACGGCATAACATATCAAAGGTGCGTCCGCAATAAGAAGCAATCAAAGAAGAGTTAAAACAGAATTAATTTAGTTAAGATCGAGTCAGTTTCAGTTAGGAAAAGTGTTTAAACAAAGTCGGTTTTTTTATGTCTGTCGGTACCCGCGATATGGGGTACCCCCGCGCATAGGGGAAATGCCTAAGGATCTCGCCCTTCTCCGCAGGGAGAGCTCCGAAGGCGCCACGTGTCCAGCGGGGCCGGACCTCCCTCTCCTCAGAGGAGAGCTCCGGGCTCGCCACGTGGCCTACAGTAGCCAGACCTCCCCCCCTCCGTGGGGAGAGCTCCGAAGGTGCCACGTGTCCCGCGGGGCCGGACCTCCCCCTCCTTAGAGGAGAGCTCCGGGCCCGCCACGTGTCCGACAGAAGCCGGACCTCCCCCCTCCGCGGGGGAGAAGTCCGAAGGCTCCACGTGTCCTGCGGGCCGGACCTCCCTCTCCTCAGAGGAGAGCTCTGGGCCCGCCACGTGTTCAGCAGAACAGTGCTGCCTGCCCCCGAGCGGTAGGCAGCGGGCGTAAAGACACTCCATACCTTGCCCGTACAAGGTATTCAAGGCCCGCGCCTTCCCAAGACTCGGAGACGCGGAGCACGCCTCTTTCAGGTGCCGTTGTGCCCAGTCGCATCACAGGCTGGCGTGCAGTGTCAGAACCTGCCAGCCAATAAACACAGCGACAAGACATCCCCTGCCGCCCCCGCCGTCATCAACCACTACGACTGGCATGTGGCATGGGCAGGGCGGCAAGACGAAGGCTCGGAAGCCTTCGCCAGAGCCAACTACCGGCATAACTGCGGATACGATAGTCGGCAGGAAATCTCCCCGGGACCACCTGTCGGGTCCCGGGTCCCCCTTGTAAGCCACACGAGCCTTGAACTATAAAAGGCTCGGGTAGGCAACGTTAGCAAGGGTTCGCACTCCAGCAACTCACACCCTAGGCACAACTCATCCTCAAGCTCAGGACTCCGGTTCTGAGCAACAAGCAATACAGCGAGCACCTCTGCTCACAGTGGACGTAGGGTTTTACGCTCCGGTGGCCCGAACCACGTAAAACTCATCGTGTCAAGCTCCTCCCTCACTCGTCCCTTACGCTTAAGCTCTCCGCAAGCGACTAGCCCCTCCGAAAAAGAACCTCCGCGGGCTGCCCAGAGCAGGTCCGGGGGAAGTGTCGACCACACACTTCGACATTTGGCGCGCCAAGAAGGGAGCTTTTCCCTTGCGCGACGAGTTTCTGCCGACGAAGATGACGAAGCTTCCTTCAGCGGCAAGCTCTCCTCCCCCGCGTTCACGACGGACCATGACTAGCGGGGAATACGTGTCGACACACTCAGGACGGAGTGTGTCGGCGCAAGCTAGAAGCCAGCAGCCGACTCCGGCAACGCCGACTCCGGCAATGTAGGCTCCAGCTAGCGTGAGATCTTCTGCGGCGCTGAGCGTTCCCCACGGGGGTGCGCTAGCTGCAGCAAGAGCGCTACTGCGCAATCCACCTGCCGGGGACGCACCCCATTCAGCAACCCAGCAGTGGATTCACGAGGTAGACCGTCTCGTCGTCGCCGCCGCAAACCCTCGACTTCGGCGGGGACGATGCTCCGGCCAACCGGTTGTGTCACTGACGCGCACGCCAACGGTTGACGGGCAGACGGCGGATTCCATCTCCACCAGGCTTCCATCGACGGACCTGAGGACAGAGCTGGAACGGTGCCACTTGGGCCAGGATGCCCGGGTGTACCTCGAGCGACGTCGAGAAAGGTGTCGCAACCAAGATGCTGATGACACCATGACGTCAGCCTCGACCCAGCCTGAGGCGCAGACCTTCGCCACGCGATCTCTGCCCCAGGCATACGCCATGCAGCATATGCCATAGCCATATGCCCTGCAAACGGCGCCCCCGGTCTATGGCGCAACCTTGCCCATACCGGGGTACACTGTGCCAGCGGCGAACCAAGCGTTCGTGGCACCAACGCCTGCAGCAACAGGAGCAGGATGTGCGGCCATGGTGCCCCACCTTCGCTTCGCGAGGTGGCCGCGTAAGTTTTGGCCGCACCTGCCCGAGAAGTACGACGGCAGCGTCAACCCGACGGAGTTCCTCCAGATCTACTCCACCGCCGTACTTGCCGCAGGAGGGGATGAGGCCGTCATGGCCAACTACTTCCCCGTCGCCTTGACCGGCCCAACCCGGTCTTGGCTCATGAACCTCCCCCAGGGTTCCATAACTTCCTGGGGAGAGCTCTGCCAGCAGTTCACCGCCAACTTCGGCAGTTCCTACACCCGGCCTGGCACGGAGCTCGACCTCCACGCCATCCAGCAACAACCTGGGGAGTCGCTGCACTCCTTCATCCAGCGGTTCTCCCAGGTACGGAACACCATCCCACACATCCAAAACGCTTCTGTGGTGGTGGCGTTCCAGCAAGGCGTTCGGGACAAGAAGATGCTCGAGAAGCTCGTGACCAGAGAGGTCCGCGACGTCTCAGAGCTCTTCAGCCTGGCGGACAAGTGCGCCAGAGCAGCAGAAGGGCGGAACTGGCACTCCCTGCCAGCCTCTGAGTCAGGAGGGCAGCCAGGATCTGGCGCTGCTTCCTATGAAAGCGGCAGGAAGATCAAGAACCGGGGCGGTGGCAAGATGAAAACCGCCGGCCCGTGGCCCCCGTTGCCGCAGCAGCGGCACCCAGTGGAGCTCGGGGGCCGCGCCCCGACAAAAGGCCACGACAGTCACCAGCTCCAGACGGTGGCCAGGGCGAGCTATGCCCCGTGCACAGGCACCAGTTACCATACTGCTGCTGAGTGCCGGGAGATCCAGAAGCTCGCGGAGCGCTTCCGGAAAGGGAAGCAGCTTCTAACTGATGCCCCACCCTACCGTCAAGGGAGGGCAAGCAGAAGGTCGACGCCCCAGGCAACGTCGACCGCCAGGTGGAGTTCCAGGTGCCTCAGCGCGCCGTGAAGGCGGTGCACAATCATGAGAGCTCCAGCTCCAGCGATGATGAGCGCTGGAAGATGCTCTACGTCATCTACGGTGGGGTCCGCTGACCCCTCTCGTCCCGAAGCGCGGTTAAGACCCTGCGCCGAGCTGGTAGCGTCGGTGGCTCCCCTCCGAGTGCCGCACCCGCACCTCAGGTGGATGGGGAACCCCCCATCAGCTTCGATGCCACCGACTGCCCCAGGAACATGGCTGGGGGCCGGCCAACTAACCGCTCTTGGTGGCCCCCACCATCACCAACGTGAGGATGTACCAACGTTTTGGTGGATGGCGGGGCTGGACTGAACCTCATCAGTCGCGCAGCTTTCCAGAAGCTGCAGATCCGGATGGCCAAGCTCACCCCATCGAGCCCGTTCTCAGGGATAGGGCCGGGACAGGTCGTTCCCTACGGCCACATCAGCCTCCCGGTGACCTTTGGGGCACCGGACCGCTATCGGACAGAGTACATTCTGTTCGATGTGGCGGAGATCGACCTCCCCCTTCAATGCCATAATTGGCAGGCCATCCCTGTACCGATTCATGGCAGTAGCCCACTACGGCTACCTCGTCTTGAAGATGCCTACACCAACAGGCGTCCTCAGGATTCGTGGAGACCACACTGCCGCAGTGTCAGCTTTGGAAAAGCTCCAAGCGCTTACAACAGCTAGAACACCAACCCCTGGTAGTGCAGAACCAAACCGCTCCACCCGAGTGCACACCACCGTGCCTCTACTGCAGCACCCCGTGTGCAAACCCCTCGACGAGGGCGACGTCCCCTTGAAGCTCGTCCAAATCGGCACCGATGCCACCCATACCACCCGGGTAGCCGGGGGCCTGGGTAGCAAATAGGAAGGCGTGCTCGTCACCTTCCTCCGGCACAACGTCGACGTGTTTGCGTGGCAGCCGTCGCAGATGCCAGGGATCCCTAGGGAGGTGATCGAGCACCACTTAAAGGTATTCCTCGACGCCCGACCAGTTCAACAGAAGCCATGCAAGCAGTCCATCGAGCGGCAAAAACTTCATCCGCGAAGAAATCAAGAAGCTGCTAGACACTGGCTTCATACGGGAAGTCCACCACCCCCGGTGGTTGGCAAACCCTGTTGTTGTCCCGAAGGCCGGCGGGAAGCTTCGGATGTGCATCGACTACACCAGTCTCAATAAGGCATGTCCCAAAGATCCATTCCCTCTCCCTAGAATAGATCAAATAGTAGACTCGACATCATGCTGTGATATGCTGTGCTTCCTAGATGCCTACTCAGGTTTCCATCAGATCCCTATGTCCAGAGAAGGTGAAGAGCACACCTCCTTCATCACAGTAGACGGTCTGTACTGTTATGTCTCTATGCCTTATGGCCTAAAGAACGCTCTCCCTACCTTTGTGCGTGCAATGCACAAAACCTTCGGGGAGTTGATAAGAGACTTAGTTGAGGTATATGTCGATGACAACGTTGTTAAGGTCAGGCAGAGTTCATCCCTACTAGATAACCTGGCCTTAGTCTTCGACAAACTGCGCTCTACGCGCACCAAGCTGAACCCCGACAAGTGTGTGTTCAGCGTATCCTCTGGAAAACTCTTAGGAATCCTGGTCTCACATTGAGGAATTGAGGCTAACCCAGAGAAGATCAAAGCCATCGACTTGATGCGAGCCCCGCCCGCATCAAAGAAGTCCAGAAACTCACGGGATGCCTAGCCGCGCTGAGTCGGTTTATATCGAGGTTAGCAGAGCGAGCACTCCCCTTCTTTAAGCTGTTGCGCAAATCCGGCCCATTTGCTTAGACCGACGAAGTAGAAGAAGCTTTCCAGGAGCTGAAGCAACTCCTGACGACCCTATCCATAATGGTAGCCCCCGAGCCCGAAGAGCATCTGTTGCTCTACATCATGGCGACGGCTGAAGTGGTGAGTATGGTCCTCGTCGCAGAGCGGCTGGACCTCTCATCGCCACAGCCTGCTCCGGAAGCAGGAGACAGGCCCCAAGAAACCCCGGAGGTCCAAGACGACCCCCCAGGACTCCGAGACAACCCCCCAGAGGTCCAAAACGGACTCCCGGACCCCCATGACAACCTCCTGGAGGACCAACAGGACCTCCCGGAGGTGCAACGGGACCCTCCGGAGGTCCAACGGAACCTCCTAGATGTCCAACGGGACTTCCCGGAGCTCCCGGGAAATCAGCGGGACCTCCCGGAGGTCCAAGGCGGCTTGGGAACCTTCGAGTATCAGCTCCCGACAGCCTCCCTGAGGCCACCCACCTCCCGTAGGCCTGAGCCCATGGATGAAGATATCTCTGACGTGGGAGGGAGGGTCCGGACCATCCAGAGGCCTGTCTACTACATCAGCGAGGTCCTCCATGACGCCAAGACAAGGTACCTGGAGATCCATAAGCTGCTGTATGCAGTGCTCGTGGCGTCCAGGAAGCTCCGCCACTACTTCCAAGCCCACCGGGTCTCGGTGGTCACCTCCTATCCGCTGAAGGCTGTCCTCCACAGCCCCCACGCGACTGGCAATGTCGCTAAATGGGCACGGAGCTGGCGGAGTTTGAGCTGGACTTCCTTCCTCGTCATGCAGTCAAGAGCCAAGCACTGGCTGACTTCGTGGCTGAGTGGACGCCAACGAAGGCTGACCCAGGGGGCCATGAAGACGGTGAACCAGAGCGCCGAGCTCCGGCCTTCACCGGGCCTTACTGGACACTCTTCTTCGATGGCTCCTCACAAAAGCAGGGGGCCGGTGCCGGCGTACTGCTTCTCATGCCATCGGGGGAGCAGTTTGGGTATATGGTGCGTCTCAATTTCAAGGCAACCAACAACATGGCAGAGTATGAAGCACTCATCTTTGGCCTAAAGACATCCCTGTCTCTGGGCTCTCGCCAGTTGTTGGCACAGGGCGACTCCCAGCTAGTTATCAAGCAAGTTAAGGGTGAATGCTCCTGTAATGACCCACAGCTAGCTGCTTATCTGCTCCATGTGCAGATGTTGGAGAAAGACTTCCTCGCCTTGGACCTGCGCCATGTACCGCACGCTGGCAATGTCGCAGCTGATGACCTCTCAACGAAGGCCTCCACCGGAGCCCCTGTGCCCGAAGGAGTCTTCGAGAGGACGTTGCTACGGCCCACAGCCCGGCCCACCGAGCCGGGCGAAGGGGGCTGGATGAGCACCTCGAAGCTGGCGGTCCCGGCGGCCCTGCAGCCATGGACGCCGCCAAGGATCGTAAGCGTCACTGGGGACTCCGTGCAACCCAGCGCTCAAGATCCAGATGCTCAAGTCAGACCCGATGCATGGATCACGGAGATCCAGGACTACTTGAAAGACAACATCCTCCCTAATGAACTTGTATCCGCTGAACGGATCATGCGCATAGCTAAGAGATACGTGTTGGTAGAAGGGGATCTCTACCGACGTGGCGCCAACCACGTCCTATTGCGGTGCATAACCCAGGGGGAAGGCTGCGACTTGCTCGCTGAGATCCATGGAGGTGAATGTGGGAGTCACTCTTCCTCACGCACGCTTGTCGGTAAAGCCTTCCGGCATGGCTTCTGCTGGCCGACAGCACTCCAGGATGCCGTCAAGCTGGTCGAGAGCTGCAAGGCGTGCCAGTTCCACGCCAAGCAGATCCATACACTGGCTCAGGCGGTACAGATGATCCCGCCCTCATGGCCGTTTGCCGTATGGGGGCTGGACATCCTGGGACCATTCCCCAGAGCTGTCAGGGGATTCTGGTACCTCTATGTCACCATCGACAAGTTCACCAAGTGGCCGGAAGCCGCACCAGTCGCCACCATCAACAAGCAATCCGCAGTAAAGTTCATCTTCTGCCGGTTCGGGGTCCCGAACAGAATCATCACCGACAACGGGACCCAATTCACCAGCGCAGCATTCCAAGACTACTGCGAAGACCTCGGCATCCAGGTGTGCTATGCCTCTGTTGCTCACCGAAAGAGCAATGGGCAAGTTGAGAGGGCCAACGCCGAGATTCTTAGGGGCCTCAAGACTCGCACATATGCCAGCCTGAAGAAACATGGTGCCAATTGGGTGGATGAGCTTCCGAGCACACTATGGGCTAACCGGACATCCCAGAGCCGGGCCACCGGAGAGACACCCTTCTTCATGGTGTATGGGGCCGAAGCTGTGCTTCCCCCAGAGATCACCATGAAGTCTCACCGTGTCCGAGCTTACGACGAAGCCGCGCAGGACAACCTCCGGCGTGGAGAAATCGACCTCGTCGACGAGGTCCGATTGCATGCAGCACTCCGTAACGCACGGTACAGACAAGCACTCCGCCGCTACCACCAGAGGTCTGTACGTGCCCGGGAGCTGCAGGAAGGCGACATGGTGCTGCGGCGCATACTTTCTCGCGATGGGACCCACAAACTCTCCCCTAGTTGGGAAGGTCCCTTCCGAGTCACAAAAGTGTGCCGTCCCGGGTGCGTACGCCTTTCCACCGAGGATGGGGACCCGCTCCCGAACCCTTGGAACATAGAACACCTCCGTAAGTTATACCCCTAGAGCAACAATAGGACAAACTCTTCTTTTTGTAATAGATTCCATAGAGTCTAGGAACAGTGCTCGGAGCAGCTAAGCCTCAGGGGACGGTCCAGGACTACGTTCAGCTTCACCTGGTTCCGACCCCAAGCGCGTAGAGTCTTGCTTCCCTTCTTAATGGGGCGGGTCGTGGCCTCCATGTTTAGCCTGCCTTCCTCCTATGGAAATTTATATGAAAAGAAACCTGTCCTACTTTGCTCTTCCTTGGTGCTCATTTAAATTACATATTAAATTTTTATGACTGCACTTCTGGCTCTGAGTACCTTGGTCAGCTTCGAGATTGGTCAAGGCCTCTGAGTACCTTGCGGAGCTAAGGACTCGGCCAGGTAAAACCAAGAAGAAGACTAAAGCACGCAGGCACAGAAGAAAACAAGAGTCTGTTCATACAAGGCTCCATGAGCTGGGCTACAGACTCAACAAAAATAAAAAAAGGAGGTACAGGGCCTTGTGGCCATGGGGGCAGATGCCTAAGAGTCCCCGGACTCCCGTTGGAACCTAGAAGCCACAAGGGCAGCCACGTCCTCAACCTCGGCCCTGGCAGCTTCCTCCCACTCGGCAACGGGTCCTAGACGGACTGGCTCTAGAGAGAAGGAAGGGTCTTGGCTCCGGAAGCACGCCGGTATGTGCGTAGCGACCTCCTTCACCAGGCCCCGTCCTTCCGCCTCAAGCTCGTCGGCGATCACCGCTTCGAGCCGGCCCAGCTTGCCGCCGATGGACTCAAGTGTCGGGATTGCCTCGGACAACTCCTGCGCCGTAGCCTCCATCCGGACCGGGCTGAAACCAAGAGGAGCCAAGGCGGACCCCGCCTCGGCAATAAAGCCCCAGACCGCCTGGGCCTCGGTAGACCGCGAAGACTGGAGCTTCTCTACCTCTTGGCGAGCCGCCAGCTCGCGATCCAACGCCGCCTGGCGCTCCTGGGAGAATTGCTCCTCCCTCGCAGCAGCAGCCGACTCACGGAGCTCCAGCTCCTCGGTCCGAGCCCTCAGCTCGCCCTCTTTGGCCTTCAGCCGTGCGGCGATCTTCTCCTCTTCGGCCGCTGCAGCACGTTCCTGATCGGCGACGGCGCACTCTCGACGAGCTACCTGCAGCCGCAACTCCTCTGCGGTGGCAGAGCGCGCCTCGGCCTTGGCTTCGACATAAGCCAGGGCCTCGCGGTAGGAAGCGCGAAGCCGCCGGGTCTCTGACTCCAGGCGGCTGATGGCTTTCTTCTGAGTGTCAAGCAGAGCACTCATGGCCTCAAGTCTTGACTGCCTCGAGTCAAGCTCCGCCCTAGCCTCCTGGGTCCGCTGCTGCAGGAGGTGCTCCTAGCTAAGAAGGCGATCCCTCTCTCCGGCCAGCGCCCCCCGCTCCCGCTCAAAGGCGGCCTGGAACTATCGGGCGCTGGTCTGGACACGCCCCAGGGCATCCCACATGGGCGCTGGGACAGAGGGGACAGGAGTCGCACCCCTGACCCCCCTGTCGCGTCTAAGACCGGCGGAGGTGCTGGTGCCTCAGCAACCGGAGTGAGACGCTGTCCTGAGGGAGCCAGGGGGCCAGCAGCTGCACCTACAGTGGCCCTTCCAGCCTCAGGACCGGACTTCCGGGCTGGTGAAGGAGGGCGGGCAGGTGCGGCTGCGGCCACCACAAAAGAAGCCCCCGCCGACTTGGGGGCCATGGGAACCACCGCGGTTCCCAGATGTTGTGGCGTGGAGCCTCCGCCAATTGGAGATGGCCAGGTAAGAGGCCCGCCCCGGCAGCCGGTCGGTCCCTGCAAGAAAAGAAAGCTCTCAGGCTAAGAAAGGGGACGAGAATGCTGCTCCTACAAGCCAGAAGGAGCAACACTTACTGGGCGACATGAGCGCTCCAACGGGCTTGTAGCCCCGGCCTCTGGGCCGTAGTTGAACCGCCAGGACCTGCGGCTGGAACGGCCGTGGGCTGTGGCGTCTGGACCCCCGGCACACTCCCCGGCGTCGTCCCACCAGCGTCCGTCCTAGAAGCCCCTCCGCCTGAGGAAGGATGACGAGACGCTTGGGGTTCTTCGGACTGCCGCTGTCCGGGAAGAGATCCGCTGGAGTGGGACACCCGGGGCCTCTTCGGGTCGCCACTCGATGGACCAGCGCCCCCAGGAGATGGGTGCAAGGGTGCCCCAGCTCCCTTACTCGGCGCAGGCGGCACCCTCGGAGGAGACCGGGCACATTTCTTCTCTGGATGCCCGGGGGCCGGCTCCTTCCCCTTCCCCTTGTCGGCGGCTTGAGTTCCGCCGGCTCTTGGGACGGGTTGGGCAGTGACAGACGCCTCGCACCCTTATCCGGAGCGCTCGGTTCTCGGGATCAAGATGCCCCGGAAGGTATCCCCAACCTGCCGGACGGCGATCCCGATGTCGTCGAGGTTCGGCATCTTCCGCAGTAGCTCTGACCTCCTCTGCGGCTCTAAGAAGAGGGGAGTGGCAGAGGACGGAAGGGCGGGGTCGCCACTGGGGATGAAGTCACCGCTCACCTTGCCCACCATCTCGTACAACTCCTCATTGGAAGGATCAGAACCGGGACCCCTCTCCAACCTAGTACAGTCCTGCTCGCTAGTGTAGTACCACGCTGGGCGACTGCGCTGCTGCAAGGGCGCAATACGACACGACATGAAGTCCATCAGCACCATCAGGGACGTTAGCCCCTCGTTGGCCAAGAACCGGATCCGCTCCAAGACCGGTGCGTACTCCTGCTGCAACTCTGGGACCTCCTCCCAGAAGCGACGCTCAGTGGTTGGGCCAGCGGTCGGGAGCTCTAGGCGATCGTGCTCGTCGGTCTGCACGACCACCCAGCTCTCCCTCCAGTTTTCCCACCTCGACGCACTGAAAGGCAGAAGGTACCCAGAGACCTTTGGGTCCTTGCAGCGATGCTGGAAATAGTACGCCCCCATCTGGGTCTTCAAGCCGCGCCCGGTCGTCCGCAACACGAAGAAGTAGCGAAAGAGCGTCACCGAAGCGTGCACCCCCACAAACATCTCACAGAAGTGGACGAAGACAGCGGCCATTAAGAAGGAGTTGGGAGAGAGGTGGTGGAGCTGGAGACCATACTTCTCCAGCAATGTGACAAAGAAGAAGGAAATTGGCGGGACGAACCCCGCCAGGGCATAGGCAGTAAAGAATACAATCTCCCCCTTTTCCAGGAGCAGGGGGAGAGATCCCCGGCGGAGCCGGCGCTTTTGTTCCTCCGTGTGCTAGCCCAGCAGCCTGCGCACTGGCCCGAGCTCGGCGGAACAAACAAGACGCGTCGGGAGCAAGTTGGAAGCCATGGGGGGGGGAGAGCTCAAGGACAGGAAGACAAAGGCGCAAGAGTTCAAGGAAAGAGCGAGCGCTAGGAAGTGCGAAGGGAAGCCGCGATGCGGGTAAGATCCCCTTTTAAAACTTTCCAGGAACGATTCAAAGTGATTCGAAAACCTTCGAATACACCGCATCGGCAACCGCATTGGCTCCAAGACCGAGCACCGATGGCAGGTGGGCCCAAGCCGCCCACCTGAAGCGATGGGCCAAGGAGTCAGTCTCCCAAGAAGACGAGCCGGCAAGGCGCTTCGGCGGTTCCCGAAGAAAGCGCCGCAACGTGCAGAAGTGGCAGCCTTGGGAACCGCCGCAGTAAAAGCAACCATCAAGTGGGCGCACGCTCCCACAATCCCGCGACTGTTCGTGCTCCGGCAGCGGTCAATGTGAGACTTAGAGAAAGTGCGCGGAACAGAAGAGACGGGGGTCCCACCTCGGGCTCGCTATCTCCCCCGAGATGGGCCCGGGGGCCACTGTCGGTACCTGCGATATGGGGTACCCCCGCGCACAGGGGAAAAATGCCTAAGGATATCGCCCTTCTCCGCAGGGAGAGCTCCGAAGGCGCCACGTGTCCAGCGGGGCCGGTCCTCCCTCTCCTCACAGGAGAGCTCCGGGCTCACCACGTGGCCTATAGCAGCCAGACCTCCCCCCTCCGTGGGGAGAGCTTCGAAGGTGCCACGTGTCCCGCGGGGCCGGACCTCCCCCTCCTCAGAGGAGAGCTCCGGGCCCGCCACGTGGCCGACAGAAGCCGGACCTCCCCCCTCCGCGGGGGAGAGGTCCAAAGGCTCCATGTGTCCTGCGGGGCCGGACCTTCCTCTCCTCAGAGGAGAGCTCCGAGGCCGCCATCTGTCCAGCAGAACAACGCTGCCTGCCCCCGAGCGGTAGGCAGCGGGCGTAAAGACGCTCCATACCTTGCCCGTACAAGGTATTCAAGGCCCGCGCCTTCCCAAGACGCGGAGACGCGGAGCACGCCTCTGTCAGGTGCCGTTGCGCCCAGTCGCATCACAGGCTGGCGCGCAGTGTCAGAACCTGCCAGCCAATAAACACAGCGACAAGACATCCCCTGCCGCCCCCGCCGTCATCATCCACTACGACTGGTATGCGGCATGGGCAGCGCGGCAAGACTAAGGCTCGGACGCCTTCGCCAGAGATAACTACCGACATAACTGCGGATACGATAGTCGGCAGGAAATCTCCCCGGGACCAGCTGTCGGGTCCCGGGCCCCCCTTGTAAGCCACACGAGCCTTGAACTATAAAAGGCTCGGGTAGGCAACATTAGCAAGGGTTCGCACTCCAGCAACTCACACCCTAGGCATAACTTATCCTCAAGCTCAGGACTCCGGTTCTGAGCAACAAGCAATACAGCGAGCACCTCTGCTCACCGTGGACGTAGGGTTTTACGCTCCGGCGGCCCGAACCACGTAAAACTCACCGTGTCAAGCTCCTCCCTCACTCGTCCCTTACGCTTAAGCTCTCCGCAAGTGACTAGCCCCTCTGAAAAAGAACCTCCGCGGGCTGCCCAGAGCAGGTCTGGGGGAAGTGTCGACCACACACTTCGACAATGTCTTTTGAGTCGGATTGCGTTTAAAGAGTCTGTTAGGAAATCTATTAAGAGTTCAAGTCTATTTGGGCTATAAACGTTGTTGAAGTGTGTGGTCGACACTTCCCCCGGACCTGCTCTGGGCAGCCCGCGGAGGTTCTTTTTCGGAGAGGCTAGTCGCTTGCGGAGATCTTAAGCGTGAGGGAGGAGCTTGACACGGTGAGTTTTACGTGGTTCGGGCCGCCGGAGTGTCAAACCCTACGTCCACGGTGAGCAGAGGTGCTCGCTGTATTGCTTGTTGCTCAGAACCGGAGTCATGAGCTTGGGGATGAGTTATGCCTATGGTGTGAGTTACTGGAGAGTGAACTCTTGCTACCGTTGCCTACCCGAGCCTTTTATAGTCCAAGGCTCGTGTGGCTTACAAGGGGGGCCCGGGACCCGACAGGTGGCCCCGGGGTGATTTCCTACCAGCTATTATGTCTTGGCGCTGGGCGTCGAAGTCCTCGTCCTGCCGCCCTACCCATGCCGCAGGCTAAGTGTAGCGTGTAGTCGTTGGCGATGGCAGGAGCGGCAGGGCATGTCTTGTCCGGTATTGTCGCTGCCTTCAATGGCCTGCAGCTTCAAACACTGTACGCCTGTCCTGACTGTCACTGGTCACAGCGCCTCCTGACAGACGTGCGCTGCGCCTCTTCGTCTCGGGAAGGCGCGGGTCTTGAATGCTTTGTACGGTAAAGGCATGGCGCGCCTTTATTCCCGCTGCCTACCGCGCTGGTCGGCAGCACTGCTCTGCTGGCCACGTGTCGGACCTGGAGCTCTCCTCTGAGGAGGGGGGGGGGGGAGGTCCGGCTCCGCTGGACACGTGGAGCCTTCGGAGCTCACCCCTGCGGAGGGGGCGAGGTCCGGTCTTCTGGGCCACGCGGCAGGCCCGGAGCCATCCTTCGAGGGGAGGGGAGCTCCGGCCCCGCTGGACACGTGGCGCCTTCAGAGCTCGCCCCTACAGAGGGGGTGAGGTCCGGCCTCCTGGGCCACGTGGAAGGCTCGGAGCTGTCCTCCGTGGGGAGGGGAGCTCCAGCCCCGCTGGACACGTGGCGCCTTCAAACCTCGCCCCTGCAGAGGGAGCGAGGTCCTTAGGAAGTTTTATCCTGTGAGGAGGGTACCCGGTATTGAGGGTACCGACAGTAGCCCCCGGGCTCACCTCGGGGGAGGTAACGAGCCCGAGGTGGGGCCTTCTCCTATCCGTGCACTTTCTTGTCTCGAGTACTCCCTGTGCTGGTAGGGTCTTGACGGCTTCGGAGTTCAGCCTCTAAGGAGAGGGTGAAGCCTGGCATCGGAGCTCATCCCTTGTGAAAGGGGGAGGTCCGGCTTCGGAGCTCGGCTCTGAGAAGAGGGGTGGTCCGGGAAGTCATCGGAGCTCAGGCCCACGAAGGGCGTGAGGTCCGGCATCAGGGCTCGCCTCTGAAAGGAGGGCGAGGGCTGGCATCGGGGGTCGGCCCAGCTGTGGGGGCGGAGGTCCGGAAGTCATCGGAGCTCATGCTAGCGAAGGGCATCAGGTCCGGCATCAGCGCTCGCCTCTGAAAGGAGGGCGAGGGCTGGCCTCCGAGCTCGGCCCAGCTGCGGGGGCGGAGGTCCGGAAGTCATCGGAGCTCAGGCCAGCGAAGGGCGTGAGGTCCGAAGGTCATCGGAGCTCAGGCCAGCGAAGGGCGTGAGGTCCGGCATCAGCGCTCGCCTCTGAAAGGAGGGCGAGGGTTGGCCTCGGAGCTCGGCCCGGCTGTGGGGGCGGAGGTCCGGAAGTCATCGGAGCTCAGGCCAGCGAAGGGCGTGAGGTCCGGCATCAGCGCTCGCCTCTGAAAGGAGGGCAAGGGCTGGCCTCGGAGCTCAGCCCAGCTGTGGGGGCGGAGGTCCGAAAGTCATCGGAGCTCAGGCCAGCGAAGGGCGTGAGGTCCGGAGGTCATCGGAGCTCAGGCCAGCAAAGGGCGTGAGGTCTGGCATCAGGGCTCGCCTCTGAAAGGAGGGCGAGGGCTGGCCTCGGAGCTCGGCCCAGCTGTGGGGGGCGGAGGTCCGGAAGTCATCGGAGCTCAGGCCAGCGAAGGGCGTGAGGTCCGGAGGTCATTGGAGCTCAGGCCAGCGAAGGGCATGAGGTCCGGCATCAGCGCTCGCCCCTGAAAGGAGGGCGAGGGCTGGCCTCGGAGCTCGGCCCAGCTGTGGGGGGCGGAGGTCCAGAAGTCATCGGAGCTCAGGCCAGCGAAGGGCGTGAGGTCCGGCATCAGCGCTCGCTTCTGAAAGGAGGGCGAGGGCTGGCCTCGGAGCTTGGCCCAACTGTGGGGGGCGGAGGTCCGGAAGTCATCGCAGTTTAGGCCAGCGAAGGGCGTGAGGTCCGGCATCGGCGCTCGCCTCTGAAAGGAGGGCGAGGGCTGGCCACGGAGCTCGGCCCAGCTGTGGGGGGCGGAGGTCCGGAAGTCATCAGAGCTCAGACCAGCGAAGGGCGTGAGGTTCGGCATCAGCGCTCGCCTCTGAAAGAAGGGCGAGGGCTGGCCTCGGAGCTCGGCCCAGCTGTGGGGGCGGAGTCCGGTACTGCTCAGAGGTCCTCCCTTTCCTGTCCCTTAGTCTCATTTGGCTTACTGTCCCGGGCCAGAATACGGGGCTTGGGTAATCCAGTGCACTCGGTCTCAGAGGTCTGGCCCCCAGCCCCAGTCAGGGTGTAACCGTCCGGCCTTCTGGTACTCGGACCGTAGCGCTGGGGGGCAGAGTGCGCATGCTTTGGGTGCAGGACCGGGCAAAGCAAGGCTCCTGACCCCCCGGTCTAGCGTAGGTCTTTTCTCGGAGGAGACCAACTGGTGGTACAGTACCCTTACAGGGGGAGGTCCGAAAGGCCCCCGGGCCTCTGGCAGGTACCCCAAGCACTACCGCCTTCGGCAGGATAGCAAATATCGACTATGCATGAGCGCAGGAAAGAGGAACCAAGTGTACAATGGATGTACACTGTCTATAGCGTGGGAAGGTGATCATATAAATTAATGCGTAATTCAGCCCCGCATACCATGTAGAAGGGTAGTTCCCGTGACCTGGCCCTGAGAAGTCCGGCTGGCCCTCGACATAGAGGAGCCGGTATCCCCCGACGGCTTTGGGTGCGCGTCTGCACCGGTTGTGCGGGTTGATGTACGTAGAATCACTCGCTTGTATCCGTGACGTGCCATACGTGCGCTTACCCTATAACGTACTCTGCCTGTATAAGGCACTCCGATGAATACAATCAAATTATTCAAGTGCAATACACTTTCATGGTAATCAGAGCCTGAGATTTGTTCTTTTCTCTGCCCACCTCTTCCCTCACTAAAATGGCGGACAACTTCTCCTCTGCTGCCAGCCAGACCTCCGGCAACACCACTTCGCCGACGTCCAACTCCACCACCTCTGCTTCCCTCGCTGGCGCGGCACAGTCCATCAATATTACAAGCTTGGTGACCGTCAAGTTGAACATGTTTTCCACGGCATTACCGCCGATGGAAACGACTGTTCATGGTTGTTCTTGGTCGCTTCAATCTGTGCCACCATGTCGACGGCGCCGCTCCTCGTCCAAACAACGTCGTGTGGGTGCAGGAATCCTCATGTGGATCCATGCAACCCTCGCGGACGACCTCATGGACTTCGTCATGGATGACGACGTCTACGCCTACGACATCTGGACCAAAATAGCAAACTTCTTCCTCAGCAACAAGTCTAGTCACGCCGTTTAGCTGGAGAAGGAGCTCCACGGTTTCGCTCAAGGTGACATGTCCGCTACTGCTTACTGTCACAAATTGAAAACTATTGCAGACTCTCTTGCCGACTGCGATCAACCAGTCTCGCACCATGCGCTAGTCCATCAGTTGATCCGAGGACTGAACCCAAAGTTTTATGTCCTGCGGCAACTACTTCCAGCCATGCCCACATTTCCTACTGTCGAAGTGTGCGGTCGACACTTCCCGAGGACCTGCTCTGGGCAGCCCACGGAGGTTCTTTTTCGGAGGGGCTAGTCGCTTGCGGAGAGCTTAAGCGTTAGGGACGAGTGAGGGAGAAGCTTGACACGGCGAGTTTTACGTGGTTCGGGCCGCCGGAGCGTAAAACCCTATGTCCACGGTGAGCGGAGGTGCTCTCTGTATTGCTTGAGGGTGAGTAATGCCTAGGATGCGAGTTCACAGAGTTTGAACCCTTGCTAACGTTGCCTACCCGAGCCTTTTATAGTCCAAGGCTCGAGCGGTTTACAAGGGGGGCTCGGGACCCGACAGGTGGTCCCGGGGAGATTGTCTGCCGACTATCGTATCTGCAGTTATGTCGGTAGTTGTCTCTAGCGAAGGCTTCCGAGTCCTCGTTCTGCCGCCCTGCCCATGCCGCAAGCTAGTCGTAGTGGTTGATGATGGCGGGGCGGCAGGGGATGTCTTGTCGCTGTGTTTATTGGCGGGTAGGCTCTGACACGGCGCGTCAGTCTGCGATGCGACTGGGCGCAACGGCGCCTGATAGAGGCGTGCTCCGCGTCTTCACATCTTGGGAAGGCGCGGGCCTTAAATACCTTGTACGGTCAAGGTATGGTGCGTCTTTACGCCTGCTGCCTACCGCGCGGGGGCAGGCAGCGCCGTCCTGCTGGCCACGTGGCGGGCCCGGAGCTCTCCTCTGAGGAGAGGGAGGTCCGGCCCCGCAAGACACGTAGAGCCTTCGGACCTCTCCCCGCGGAGGGGGGAGGTCCGGCTTCTGCCAGCCACGTGGCGGGCCCGGAGCCTCCTCTGAGGAGAGGGAGGTCCGGCCCCGCGGGACACGTGGCGCCTTCGGAGCTCTCCCCGCGGAGGGGTGAGGTCTGGCTGCTGCTGGCGACGTGGCAGGCCCGGAGCTCTCCTCTTAGGAGAGGGAGGTCCGGCCCCGCTGGACACGTGGCGCCTTTGGAGCTCTCCCTACGTAGAAGGGCGAGATCCTTAGGCGTTTTCCCCTGTGCACGGGGGTACCCCATATTGAGGGTACCGACAGTGGCCCCCGGGCCCATCTCGGGGGAGATAGCGAGCCCGAGGTGGGGCCTCCGTCTCTTCTGTTCCGCGTACTTTCTCTAAGTCCCGTATTGACTGCTGCCGGAGCACGAACAGTCGCGGGATCGTGGGAGCGTGCGCCCACTTGATGGTTGCTTTTACTGCGGCGGTTCCCAAGGCTGCCACTTCTGCATGTTGCGGCGCTTCCTTCGGGAACCGCCGAAGCGCCTCGCCGGCTCGTCTCCTTGGGAGACTGACTTCTTGACCCACCGCTTCAGCTGAACGGCTTGGGTCCACTTGTCATCGCCGCTCGGTCTTGGAGCCGAAGCGGTTGCCCATGCGGTGTATTCGAAGAGTTTCGAATCGCTTTGAATCGCACCTGGGAAGTTTTTTAAAAAGGGGATCTTACCCACATCACGACTTCCCTTCGCACTTCCCAGCAATTTCCCTTGGATTCTTGCGCCCTTGTCTTCCCTGTCCTTGAGCTCTCCCCTGTCATGGCTTCAAACCCGCCCACAGAGAAGAAGCGCGCTCGATCTCCTCCGGTGGCGGCATCCGTGCCAAGTCGGGGAACCAGGGCGCCTGCACCTCCTGCCTCTGGAGATGGCGCTCCGTCCGATGGCGACCCCAAGAGGTCCCGGGCTCATCATCCCGACGGGACTCCTCTTAAGCGACAACAGGCCGAAGGTTCCCGAACGTCGCGCCCTCCCTCCTCAAGCGGTGGAGTCTCCAGGGAACCTGCTGATGCGTCGAGGGGAGCTTCTGGAGCGTCCCCTGCTCCGTCAGTCCAGGCGACTGCGGAGCGGCCGTCGGCGGCGACGGCGGGCTCTGGTGGTCCTACCCCGGCTCAGAAGTCGGGGTTCAGGGCCCGTTGGAGTGCTCGCGTTTCTCGGTCGTCCCCGACTGATGGGGAGTCTGCGCCGTTGCGCTCGGAAACCGGGACAGCTGCCGTGGCCCCCAAGCCAGCGCGAGTTCCTCCTGTTCCGGTCTGCCCGGATTCTATGTCAGCGCCAATTCCTCCTGCCGAGACAGTTGCCGCGGCCCCCAAGCCAGCGCAGGTCTGCCCTGTACCAGGCGGCCCGACTTCTATTTCAGCGTCGACTCACTCCACTTGTCCCTCTCCACCGGCTGAGGAGCCAGCTGTCAGTGAGGGTTCGGCGGGTCTGGCTGTCGAGGTCCCGGTGCCAGCTTCTCCTGACCGGCGTCTTATCCCGGTCCCCGGCGCGTCGTCTTTTCTTGAGGACGATGTGATGGAGGAGATTGGGGTGCCACTCCGGCCTCTGCTGCCCCACTGCCCCTGGCGGATGCCTTCGTGCTCGCCCAAGCGAGCGTCCGGCAGGTCCTGGCCGCGCTTGGTCATGAGCGAGAGAAGCAGGCGGTTGAGAGGGATCGCCTCCTCATCTGGGGGAACCTTTTGCGGGAGCGGACCGCGAAGGTCAAGGGCGAGCTCGACTCCAGGCGGGAGTCGCTTGAGATCATGGGAGCGCTCCTCGACCGGCAGAAGCGGGCTGTTGACCGCCTGGACTCCAAGACGCGGCAGCTCCATAGGGAGGCCCTTGAGGCGCATGCCCAGGCCGAGGAGAGCCTCTCTTCCATGGAAGAGATACGGCAGAGGCTGGAGTGCCGTAAGCGCGCCGTTGAGGACCAGAAGCGCTCCGTGGCAGCCGAGGCGGAGAGGGTCGCTGCGCGGCTGGCGGCAGGCGAGGGCGACCTGCGTGCTCAGGCCAGGGAGCTAGAGGCCCGGAAGGCAGACCTCGCCACGAGGGAAGAGCAGGTCTCCCGGGAACACCAGGCGATCCTGGATTGGGAGTTGGCTGTCGACTTCCGGTCTTCTGAGTTGGAGCGGCTTGCCCAGACTCTCCGCCTTCGGGAAAGCTCCCTGGCGGTCAAGGAGAAGGAATTCTCTGAGGGAAGCCGCGACGCCCTACAGGCGGCCCGCCGCGAGGTAGAGAAGCTCTTGGCCTTGCGGTCCTCCGAGGCGCGTGCGGTCTCGAGCTTCGTCGATCAGGCGGGGTCCGCCTTGGTCCCTCTTGGCTTCAGCCCGATGAAGGCGGCGGCTCCTGCGTTGAAGGTGGCCGAAGTTATCCCCGCGCAAGAGTCAATCGGCGCCAAGCTGAACAGGCTAGACGCGGTGGTCGCCAGCAAGCTTGAGGCAGTGGGTCGGGGCCTGGCCTTGGAGTTTGCCACGCATGTGTTGGCATGCTTCAAGAGACGGGACCCTTCTTTCCCACTGGAGCCAGCGAGGTAGGGCCCTGCCACGAGGACCCTAGGGCTTGTTTCTTTCTTTTTATCGAGCCTGTAGTCCAGCTCATGGAGCCATGAATAAATAGACTCTTGTGACCCTTTGTGTTTGTGACACTTTTGTCTTCTTCTTGGTTTCGCCTGGCCGAGCTCTTAGCTCCGCAAGGTAGTCAGAGGCCTTCACCAATCTCGAAGCTATGCACAGACACCTTCCCCGGGTCCTTAATGTATTAACGGCCCCGGAGGTCTACGGAGCTCACCCCCTGAGGATGGGGAGGTCCGGATCTGCCGGCCACGTGGCGGGCCCGGAGCTCCCCTCTAAGGAGAGGGAGGTCCGGCCCCGCGGGACACGTGGAGCCTTCGGAGCCCCCCTGGAGGGGGAGGTCCGGCTTCCGCTGGCCACGTGGCGGGTCCGGAGCCCCTCCTGAGGAGGTGGGAGCTCCGGCCCCACTAGACACGTGGGGCCTTCGGAGCTCCCCCCCGGAGGGGGAGGTCCGGCTTCTGCCGGCCACGTGGCGGGTCCGGAGCCCCTCCTGAGGGGGCAGGAGCTCCGGCCCTGCTGGACACGTGGGGCCTTCGGGCCCCGTCCCTGTTGAAGGGGCGAAACCCGGACCTTCCAGTCCTACGCTGGAGTAGTCGATGGCTCCTTGCCCCCACCTCATGCAGCCCCCGTAGCTATAACCTGGAGGTCCTGCACACAGGTAGAGGAAACGTGATTCTCCTCGGGGGAGTCCTCCCTTTCCCGTCTCTTAGTATTATTCGGCTTTTGGTCCTAGTCCGATATACGGGACTTGGGCAATTCTGTGCGCGAGGCACCGGGGCTCCGGCTCCCTCCAAGGTCCGGGTACGACTGTCCGGCCCCTAGTACCGGACCGTACGCCAGGGAAGCAGAGTGCATAGGCTTTAGATACGGAACCAGGAAAAGCGGTTGTACTCCCCTGGACCTTCGGAGGGCAGGGTGCGCACGCTTTGGGTACAGAGCCGGCTAAGCGGGATACGCACCCTGGACCCCCCATGCACGGAGCCGGCCTTTCCTGGAGGTGACCAACTGGCACCGCAACACCTGACTGGGGGAGGCCCGAGAGGCCCCCCTGGCCATCGGCAGGTGCCTCAAGTGCAACCACCTTTGGTAGGATAGCAAATGCTGACTATGGATGAGTGCGGGAAAAGGGGAGCTAAATGTACCGTGAGCATCCATAGAAAGTGCGGTCATAAAAACTAATACGTAATTTAAATGAGCACATGAGAGAGAGCGAAGTAGAACAGGTTTCTATGTAAATGCCCATAGGGGGAAGTCAGGCTGTACATGGAGGCAACGAATCGCCTCATTAAGAAGGGAAGCAAGACTCTACGCGCTTAGGGTTAGAACCAGGACAAGCTGGACATAGTCCTAGACCGTCCCCTGAGACTTAGCTGCTCCGAGCGTAGTTCCTAGACTCTATGGGATTTATTACAGAAGGGTATGGCCCTGTTCTACTAACGCTCAGGAGGTAGGACTTACAGTGTTGTTCCATGCTAAGGGTTTGGGAACGGATCCCATACTTGGTTGAAAGGCATGTGTACCTGGGACGGCAACTTTCGTGACTTGGAAGGGACCTTCCCGACTGGGGGAGAGTTTATAGGTCCTTCACGGGAAAGTGTGTGCCGCGGCACCAGGTTGCCTTCTTGCAGGTCCCTGACGCGCTTGGTCCTTTGGCGGTAGTGCTAGAGCACCAGCCGAGACCGTGCATTGTGGGGTGTCACCTGCAGCCGGGCCTCGTCGACGAGGTCGTCATCTTCACACTGGAGCGGGTCCTGTGTGGCTTCTCCTGGGAGCCCCAGGGTATCCTCCCCTTCTGGCTAAGGCCTTCAAGGGGTAGGAGGACCCGGACTCTTCTTGGGATACCCAAGGCGTCTTTCCCCTTCTGGCTAAGGCCTTCAAGAGGTTGGGAGACCCTGGGCGGCCCCCAGGAGGTATGGCCGAGGCACAGAGACGTGCACTCGGGTGGAGCTGGCCCGGTTCTGCACCGTCGGGGCTGGTGCTTGGGCTGCTGCAACTACTTGGAGCTTCTCCAAGGTTGATATCGCAGCAGTGCAGTCTCCACGGACTTTCCGAGGCAGCCGTAGTTGGCTACTGCCCCGGCTCGTCACCACCGGAGCTGGAGTCCTCACCGTTGTGCACCGTCTTTATGACGCGCTGAGGCTCCTGAAACCCCACCTGGTGGCCGACGCTGACTAGGGCGTCGACCTTCTGCTTGCCCTCCCTTTGAGGGAGGGGCGGGGCATCAACTCTTAGCTGCCTCCCTTTGCGGAAGCGCTCTGCGAGCCTCTGGATGTCCCAACACTTGGCAGCAGTATGATTGCTGGTGCCATGCACGGGGCATAGCTCACCTTGGTCACCATCTGGGGATGGTGACTGTCGCTGCCTTTTGTCGGGGCGCGGCCCCCGAGCTCCACTGGGCATCGCTGCTGCGGCAACGGGAGCCGCGGCCGGTGACTTCATCTTGCCACCGCCCCGGTTCTTGATCTTCTTGCCGCTTCCATAGGAAGCGGTGCCAGATCTCTGCTGCCCTCCTGACTCAGAGGCTGGCAGGGAGTGCCAGTCCCGCCCTTCTGCTGCTCTGGCGCACTTGTCCGCCTGGCTGAAGAGCTCTGAGACGTCGCGGACCTCTCTGGTCGCGAGCTTCTCAAGCATCTTCTTGTCCTGGACGCCTTGCCGGAAAGCCACCACCACAGAAGCATTTTGGATATGTGGGATGGTGTTCCGTACCTGGGAGAACCGCTGGATGAAGGAGCGCAGCGATTCCCCAGGTTGTTGCTGGATGGCGTGGAGGTCAAGCTACGTGCCAGGCCGGGTATAGGAACTGCCGAAGTTGGCGGTGAACTGCCGGCAGAGCTCTCCCCAGGAGGTTATGGAACCCTGGGGGAGGTTCATGAGCAAAGACCGGGCTGGGCCGGTCAAGGCGACGGGGAAGTAGTTGGCCATGACGGCCTCGTCCCCTCCTGTAGGAAGGACGGCGGTGGAGTAGATCTAGAGGAACTCCGCCGGGTTGACGCTGCCATCGTACATCTCGGGCAGGTGCGGCCAAAACTTGTGCGGCCACCTCGCGAAGCGAAGGTGGGGCGCCAGGGCCGCAGATCCTGCTCCTGTTGCTGCAGGCATTGGTGCCGCGAACGCTTGGTTCGCTGCTGGCACTGTGTACCCCGGTATGGGCAGGGCTGCGCCATAGACCGGGGGCGCCGTTTGCAGGGCATATGGCTGTGGCATATGCTGTGTGGCGTATGCCTGGGCAGAGATCGCGTGGCGAAGGTCTGCGCCTCAGGTAGGGTCGAGGCTGACGTCATGCTATCGCCGGCCTCTTGGTTGCGACGCCTTTCTCGTCGTCGCTCGAGGAACACTCGGGCATCTTGGCCCAAGTGGCATCGTTCCAGCTCTGTCCTCAGGTCCGTCGATGGGAGCCTGGTGGAGCTAGAGTCCGCCGTCTGCCCGTCAACCATTGGCGGGCGCGTCAGCGTCACAGCCGGTTGGCCGGGGCGTCGTCCCCGCCAAAGTCGAGGGTTTGCGGCGGCGACGACAAGACGGTCTACTTCGCGAATCCACTGCTGGGTCGCTGTCTGAGGCGCGTCCCCAGCAGGTGGATTGCACAGTAGCGCTCTTGCTGCAGCTAGCGCACCCCCGTGGGGAACGCTCAGCACTGCAGAAGATCTCACGCTAGCTGGAGCCTGCATTGCCGGAGTCGGCGTTGCCGGAGTCGGCTGCTGGCTTCCAGCTTGCGCTGACACACTCCGTCCTGAGTGTGTCGACACGTATTCCCCGCTAGTCACGGTCCGTCGTGAACGCGGGGGAGGAGAGCTTGCCGCTGAAGGAAGCTTCGTCATCTTCATCGGCAGAAGCTCGTCGCGCAAGGGAAAAGCCCCTTCCTGGCGTGCCAAATGTCTAAGTGTGTGGTCGACACTTCCCTCGGACCTGCTCTGGGCAGCCCGCGGAGGTTCTTTTTCGGAGGGGCTAGTCGCTTGCGGAGAGCTTAAGCGTTAGGGACGAGTGAGGGAGAAGCTTGACACGGCGAGTTTTACGTGATTCGGGCCACCGGAGCGTAAAACCCTATGTCCACGGTGAGCGGAGGTGCTCTCTGTATTGCTTGTTGCTCAGAACCGGAGTCCTGAGCTTGAGGGTGAGTAATGCCTAGGATGCGAGTTCACAGAGTTCGAACCCTTACTAACGTTGCCTACCCGAGCCTTTTATAGTCCAAGGCTCGAGCGGTTTACAAGGGGGGCCCGGGACCCGACAGGTGGTCCCGAGGAGATTGCCTGCCGACTATCGTATCTACAGTTATGTTGGTAGTTGTCTCTAGCGAAGGATTCGGAGTCCTCGTTCTGCCACCCTGCCCATGCCGCAAGCTAGTCGTAGTGGTTGATGACGGTGGGGGCGGCAGGGGATGTCTTGTTGCTGTGTTTATTGGCGGGCAGGCTCTGACACGGCGCGCCAGTCTGCGATGCGACTGGGTGCAACGGCACCTGACAGAGGCGTGCTCCGCGTCTTCGCGTCTTGGGAAGGCGCGGGCCTTAATACCTTGTACGGGCAAGGTATGGTGCGTCTTTACGCCTGCTGCCTACCGCACGGGGGCAGGCAGCGCCGTCCTGCTGGCCACGTGGCGGGCACGGAGCTCTCCTCTGAGGAGAGGGAGGTCCGGCCCCGCGGGACACATAGAGCCTTCCGACCTCTCCCCGCGGAGGGGGGAGGTCCGGCTTCTGCCGGCCACGTGGCGGGCCCGGAGCCTCCTCTGAGGAGAGGGAGGTCCGGCCCCGCGGGACACGTGGCGCCTTCGGAGCTCTCCCCGCGGAGGGGGGAGGTCTGGCTGCTGCTGGCCACGTGGCAGGCCCGGAGCTCTCCTCTGAGGAGAGGGAGGTCCGGCCCCGCTGGACACGTGGCGCCTTTGGAGCTCTCCCTACGTAGAAGGGCGAGATCCTTAGGCGTTTTCCCCTGTGCGCGGGGGTACCCCATATTGAGGGTACCGACAGTGGCCCCCGGGCCCATCTCGGGGGAGATAGCGAGCCCGAGGTGGGGCCTCCGTCTCTTCTGTTCCGCGCACTTTCTCTAAGTCCCGTATTGACTGCTGCCGGAGCACGAACAGTCGCGGGATCGTGGGAGCGTGCGCCCACTTGATGGTTGCTTTTACTGCGGCGGTTCCCAAGGCTGCCACTTCTGCATGTTGCGGCGCTTCCTTCGGGAACCGCCGAAGCGCCTCGCCGGCTCGTCTCCTTGGGAGACTGACTTCTTGACCCACCGCTTCAGCTGAACGGCTTGGGTCCACTTGTCATCGACGCTCGGTCTTGGAGCCGAAGCGGTTGCCCATGCGGTGTATTCGAAGAGTTTCGAATCGCTTTGAATCGCACCTGGGAAGTTTTTTAAAAAGGGGATCTTACCCACATCACGACTTCCCTTCGCACTTCCCAGCACTTTCCCTTGGATTCTTGCGCCCTTGTCTTCCCTGTCCTTGAGCGTAAGTCACGTGCCCTTGGCCCCATGGGCAGTCCCGAGGTTGCCACGTGTATTCAGGCACTGAGCCAGATTACCGGCCGAGGGTGGCTCGGGAGCCGCCACGTGTCCAGTAGTGCCGGACCCTATCTTCCACCAAGGAGGGCTCCAGCGCTGCCACGTGCTCGGAACCTCCGCACCACACCCTCTGCCAGAGAGAGCTCTAGAGGTGCCATGTGTCCTATGGTACCGGGTCCAACTCCCAGCATTGGAGGGCTCCGGTGCTGCCACGTGGGCAATGACTCCAGGTGTACCTTCCGCCAAGGAAGGCTCTGGAGGTGCCACGTGTATCGCGACCCCGGGCCCGACCTCCAGCATAGGAGGGCTCCGGTGTTGCCACGTGTCCAGCGACTCCGGACCACCCACAACTCCGCAAGACAGCTCCGGTGGAGATGCGTGTCTCGGGGGCCAGCCGCCGAGACGTAACGTCGACAAGCAACGAGCGGATGGCCAATGAGTAAATAGGAAGGTGCGCTGTCAGGCCGAGCATTCAAGGCTCGCGCCTTCCCTAGAAGCATGGCGCACGACGCACGGCTCCGACCCCCACCTACGCACCATTACGATGAAAGACTGGGCGGTGAGGCGTGACAGCACAACAGTGCCGCCCAACGGCGCAGAGCCGCCTAGCAGAGCGAGGAGACACAGTGACAAGACAGGAACTTCATCATCACCGGCCACCTGGTCAGAGGCGCCTGGCGTGTCAGGCGCCGCGCCTTAACTCCACCGACAGTGACAATACATATAGCTATAAATGCCTATAGATCATGTATAGGAGACAGATAGCCGCTGGGCCACCTGTCGGGCCCCAGGCCACCTTGTAACTGCCCCGGCCTTGGGCTATAAAAGGACCGGGGCAGCCTCCGGACAAAGGGTTCGCAACCCAGCCAAGTCATTCTCACACCGAGCAAGCAATACATCAAGCACTCCCGTGGACGTAGTGTTTTACGCTCTGGCGGCCCGAGCCATGTAAATCCTCATGTCTCTCTCGCCATTGTGCCCAAACCTTCGAGATCCACTAGCCCCACCGAAAAAAGGACCTCTGCGGGATGCTTCCGAGTAGACCGGGGGAAGTGTCGTAGAGAACACTTCGACAAGCACCATCTTCCTTCGACACGAGGGGGCTCCTACAAGCATTGCAGGCTTCGGTTCAACAGCACAACAACAATCCTCAGGAGTGGTTCATGAATTCAGGTGCATCTGGTCACATGACTGGAGACTCAGGTACAATGCGCCACTATTGTCCATCATCAGCGCATAATTCTTCACAAATCATGGTTGGCAATGGATCCACAATGCCTGTCACGGGCACTGGTTTAGTACCTCTGCACACACCACATAAAATTTTTCATTTGTCCAGAGTTTTGCACATTCCTCGAATAATCAAAAATTTAATTTCCATACAACGATTTACCACTAATAACTACTGTTCCATTGAATTTGACCCACATGGTTTCTCCATAAAGGCTCTTCCCAGCAGAACAGAGATCATGAGGTGCAATAGCTGCCATTCTTCAGTTCCAGCAGGCCTTCATCAGACAATGCCTTCATTGCTTCATCCACTACTCTTTGGCACAGGTGACTTGGGCATCCAGGCCATCAAAACTTAGCACATGTTCTCTCTGAATTTTCCATTGCTGTCAATAAAGATTCATCACACATCTGTGATGCTTGTAAAAAAGGGCGTCATACTAGATTTCCCTTTTCTCAGTCATTCTCTGTAACATATTTTCCTTTTCAACTTATTCATTGTGATCTCTGGACTTCTCCAATTGAAAGTGTTACAGGCTATAAATACTACTTAGTCATTCTTGATGATTTAACTCATTTTCTATGGACCGTCCCCCTCAAGCTTAAGTCTGATGCAACACCAGCCCTAAAACACTTTCACAAACTGATTCTGAACCAGTTTCATCTTGCCATTCAGTCCATACAATGTGACAATGGCAAAGAGTTTGATAACTCTAGTCTTCAGTCATTTTTCAGAGAACATGGCATTACTTATTGATTTTCATGCCCACACACCTCTCCACAAAATGGGAAGGCAGAAAGATCTCTTCGAACCATTAATAACGTGCTTCGATGCCTACTCTTTGAAGCCACCCTACCACCTAAGTTCTGGGTAGGAGCTCTTCATGCTGCAACTTACATCATAAACCGAAGATCAGCCAAAGCACTTAATTTATATACACCTTATCATGCCTTATTTGGTATACCACCAGACTATACTCACATGAGAGTCTTTGGGTGTCTCTGTTACCTCAATCTCTCTGCAGTAGCACAACACAAGCTGGCGCCTAGATCCACCCCTTGCCTCTTTGTAGGATAGCCCTCTGAACATAAAGGCTATAAGTGTATGGATCTTGCCACTAAGAAAATTATCATATCACGCGATGTAATCTTTGATGAAAACACATTTCCTTATGCACTGTCTCCTGCAACAAACTCTAAATCTGAACCTTCTCCAAAAGTCATTACACCAATTTTAGTACCTGGTCCACCCACTGTACCCACAACCAGCACTCAACCTCTGCCACAAAACATTCCTCAGTCAATCTCCAACTTTGAATCTTCCTGCCATCCAACTGGTTCAGGTCCTCATTCACCATTCACTCCACAACACTCTGCTCAGTCTTCCTCAGGACAATCCTCACCTCCTTCAGAACCAACACCACAACCTGTTGCTCATAGAATGACCACTTGAGCTAACCAGGGAATTTTTAAATCAAAGCACTTTCTAAACCCCAATGCCATTGAAATAGTCTCCCCTGTTCCTTCAAACTATAGGACAACTCTCAAGAATCCCAAATGGTTCCATGCCATGACTGAAGAATATAAGGCACTGATTTTGAACAATACTTGGACACTAGTGCCCAACCGGCAGGTACTAACATTGTGAGAGGGAAATGGATATTTAAGCACAAGCTGAATCCAGATGGATCCCTTGCTCGACATTAAGCACGGTGGGTTGTCAGAGAGTTCACACAAGCACATGGAGTCGACTACAATGAAACATTCAGTCCGGTTATAAAGCCTGCAACCATCAGGATTATCTTGAGCATTGCTATCTCTGCAGATTGGTCAATTCTCCAACTGGATGTCAAAAATGCCTTTTTACACGACGAACTCTCTGAAAACTGTATACTGCTCTCAGCCTTCAGGTTTTATTGACAGGAAGCATCCAGATTATGTCTGTAAATTGAACAAGTCACTCTATGGTCTCAAACAGGCGCATAGGACATGGTTTCTGCGGTTCAAATCTTTTGTCACCACCCTAGGCTTTCAAGTATCAAGAGCTGACAGTTCTCTATTTATTCTTCAACAAGCAACAACATGACTGCTTACCTGCTATTGTACGTGGACGATATTATTTTGACAGCAAGTACTGACAGGCTACTGAATTTGCCATGTCTAACCTGGGATCTCTTCACCACTTTCTTGGCATTCAAGTGAGACAAACAAAGCAGGGTCTGTTTCTGAACCAAGGTCAGTACACGATGGACATCTTGCAACGTGCAGACATGATCAACTGCGACCACTACAGGAATATGAACAATTAACGACGGCTAAAAACCGTCGTTAATAAAGGGCAAACCGTCAAGAATAGGTTATTCATGACGGGAAAGCCTTATTCACGATGGTTTTTGACCGTCACCGATAATTAGTCGTAAATAAGGTTGTTAACGATGGCCCCCGTCGTAAATAAGTTTATTCGCGACGGCTAAAAATCCCCGCCGTGAATAAGTCCCCCCGACTACCACGTGGCTAGGGGAATTTATTCACGATGGGCCGACGTGAATAGACCTATTATTTACGATGGCTGTCACCAGCCGTCGTAAATACTAGTGGCTTATTTATGACGGCTAGTCTTGACGTTCATAAATACTATTGGCTTATTTACGACGGCTAGCACCAGAAAACCGTCGTAAATAAGTTCGGTAATTTTTTAAAAAAATTAGAAAATACTGCCCAGGCTTCGAGGCCAGCCCTGGCTCGATGGCCAGCTCACACAGGCACTCAACAACAATAATATGCAGTGAAAATATTTTTAACATCTACAACACACACTAGCACGTGCGCTACCTCCAGAACCGGTAACTCGTCCTCCAGCCTTCGTCCTCCTAGTACCTGCGGCGATGGCGTGTGAGCCTCGGTCGTAGAGCCCTGTTATGTATAAGTATAGTTAGACAAGTTATAAATTTTAAAATGCATATTTGCCTAAGTAAGCTTATTATAACCTAGAATTGATCAAGTTAAACTAGTTTTGTCTATATTTGACTAAGTTTAGTGATATTCTAATAAATTTGGCTAAAATTCATCAATTATGGCTATGTTGTGGAAGTTTGAGTAAATTTGTACCTCTACTCCTATAAACGGGGCCTGTGGGTCCTGTGGGGGCTGACACTGTGAAAAGACGACCGGCTGCCCTGCTGCCATAGACTATGAACAGAAAACATTATCATACAACCATCATTGATATGTTAGAAATATTAATTAAAATGACCGTTACATACCTGCATTGCCGTTTGCATCTGTAGCATGAATGAGGCTTGATACTCGTCCCAAGCCCTGCTTGCCGTGGCTTGGACGCTCCATTTCTAGCCGGAGCTGCTCCCTTTCCAGCCGGAGCTCCTCCTGTGTCCTGCGGAGCTCATCCCGGACACTCTGGAGCTCCAGCGAGCGAGGATGTCTCGATCCCGCCTGCCACGATGAAGAGCAACTCGAGGAAGTTTGTACCTCCCTCGAGTTGATAACTCCATCGAAGATGGCGAACCTACAAAAGAAGAAAGATTATTAAATTTTCGTATCTCAAATTCATTGACATTAAATAAAAAAAGAGAACCTACCGTTCGTGAGGTTTCCTGCCTCCGGTTGCATATGCGGCTTCTGGGATGATTGGCGCGCTCTGCCAATCGAAGCCTTCATCGTGAAGCCGCTCCGCCTCCTGCCCATACCTTGCCTACAAAGACGGAAAGGTAATATCATCAAAACTATTTAATAAAACTCAATACAAATACAAAACAACTCACCAGTGCGTCCGACGCCGATTGAGAACACAGCTGGTGAGGCTGTGACGGGTCACTTCCCCTGTGACCCCTCTTCCAGACCTGAATCGGAGTCGGCTCCTGACCGCTCTCGCGCTCCTATGTTTATAAGTTAGTTCAATGAATAATTTTAACATATTTCAAAATAATAGTAATCACACTTACCATGCATTTAGCCAGACGTATGTAGCCGTCCGCACCAAATGTGTGCTTCCCATCTGTCCCTCTGCTCTGTCGACGGGTCCTAGAAACTTTCTGGAACCCCTGACTCGCCCACAGAGCACACAGGGCACGGTAGTCCTCCGGACGGCCATCTAACCATGCTACACCGACCTACATACAATTATTATTAGGTTATAGACTATTTACCTTTTGTTCTTCTTTCATATTTTAAAATAAATATTTTACAATTTACTCTGCATACTGCTCCGCCGTCAAGTACCTGGAAGCCACGTTTCTAAATGCCCCCAGCTCGCCCTCTTCTAGATGCAGCTTCATGTACGCTCTCGTCGCTTGAATTCTTGCATTTGATAGCGACTGCGTAACGAGCTTCTGAGCGTTCTTCTGGAACACGGCTCGGGCGTAGTCCACCTAGGCCTCGTCCTCCAAACGGTACCGTGTCTAAAAAACATATTTATACATCATTGGTATTTACCATATTATAGACTTGTATTACAGAAATACATAGTTCATGCTTACCATGAAGTCGGACCACATAGCCTCCTGGTGGTTGCCGTGAGCAACGTGCTGGGCGGTGGCGTAATCGTCCCACGACGTGGCGGGGACACTGTTCACTACACCAGGGTAGTGCAAACGGATAAGCCGCCCGAGGACACTGTTCACCTGCTTGTGGCGTCCTTGACTCGTGAACGAGTCATCGTACCAAAACCTGATAAATAATGATAAATTAATACATTTAGAACTCTAAAATAATCTAAATTGAAGAGTTATAGATTTACTTACATATCGCCAACCGGACGAATAACTATCCGGTCATCTGGATTTGCACGAGCTGGAGGAGGAGCCACATAGTGACTCCTCCTAGTCCGACGCCTCTGAGGTGGCTCGACGTTAGGTGACCCAGAGGAGTGGTCACCGAAAGATTCCACAGGCGGGTCCACAGACTGGCTACCCGACCCCGAAGGGTGGTCAGCTTGTGCTGGCTGCAGAGGACCTCTCGTCTCTGAGTCCTCAGACCTAGAGTCCTCCTCATAATTTAAAAGAACCGTAATATAGATGAATGAAGTAATTATTGACATTATACGATTCAAGAAATGTTATTTATCTCGTCTGACCGTTGTAAGGCGACTGCTGCACCTCTCAGCTCCGGTAGCTGACTCATCAAAGCAGTCTGTCTAGCAGAAAGTCCGCTAGATGTGCTGCCCTGAAAGACGTCAATTGCCCTACGGAAAAAACCTCTAGCTAGACTCCTCACGTTTCCCTTTCCTATACCACTGCTCGACAACATCCTATTGAAAAGAAAAATTGTTAATGAATGTAAAGGAAAATATATAATACGAAAGAAGAGATATAAGATGTTACTTGAAAACATATAAGACATTACTCGAAATCTGTTTCAAAATTCATCAGTATCACGACCATGAAATCTACTCCTTAATCCGGACCACTGATCTTCTTTCGTGATTGTTTTTCGTTTTCGTTTTCACATTTCACGAGTCTCTAAATCTTGAGCATCTCTAACTAACTCATCGAGACCTAGACGAAGTTCAATGAAGAAAGAGTCCGGCAACTCTTGTTCTTGATAAACCTCATCAATCTCAACGTTCAACAAACTATCTTGGTACCCATCATTATCTGGTGTATATAACTGCTCACGAGGATTCACCTTGTCTATAACCCACCAAGCATGTAGATTTTTGCATGGATAATATAAATAATACACCTGCTAGACTTGATATGCAAGGACGAAGGTGTCGTGGCCTCGTAGCCGTTCGTTGTGTTTGACTTCTATCATATCAAATTGGTTATGTCGAGTTCTGTTATTGTTCTCAAACCATTCACAGTCAAAGAAGACTACTTTAACCTCCTTATTCTCGACAAAACTAAATTCAAGGATATTTTTAGTGATCCCATAATAATTAGTTTCCCGTCCTTCGACGTCAACAACCGTAGTCACAACACCGGTATTACAACTTGCCGCAAGTGGACGAAGAGTTTCAAATTGAGTTGAACGGAATCGAAAACCATTGACGTCGTATGGACCATAGGTTCTAACTTTAATGGATCCGTAGGACAGCTGACGCAAGTCCTCACGGACAACAGCAACTTTTTTGCACCGTCCAAAATATAGACGTTAGAAGACTATATCGAGCAATACTCGTAAGTCATATGAGAATAAAGACAAGAAAACGCTACAGGATCTCTAAACCAAGATTGAATGTTAGGCCCTCCATTTAGTCCATAATGTCACATCGTTTCTACTTGCTTGCTCGTAGGTTGATGCTTAGATTTCCAATTTTGGCGATCAAACTTACTACATATATAATAAAAAATAACGATTACAATATATGTATGGCAAATTTATACCAATTAGTATAGCTGATAAACAAACACTTACTTGAAATATGTGTCCATCCCGTCTATATTGGCATACATATAGAGCAAAGCAACCGTCTTTTCTTCTGTTTTGGCGTCGTAGCTCATGCTACTACCAACGGTATTGCCTCTCGTTTGAAAAATGGAGAGGTGGCTATAAGGGGGTGCTTCATTGACATTGTATCGTAACGTAGGAGCATTAACATTGTGTTCTTCTGCAAAGTAAACACTTGAGAAGTAGCCTATCTTCTGAAATGTAAATGCTTTGGTGATGCATCCTTAAACCCTTGCTCTATTGTGAACAATTGGTTTAAGACACCTGATTGCTCTTTCAATGTGGTACATCCACTTCTATTGAACATGGCCACCCACTTTAGCTTCATATGGAAGATGGATTAGGATGTGTTGCATTGGGTTGAACAAACCTGGAGGGAAAAAATTTCCACCTTACATACCAAAACTGGTATCTCATTTTCAAACTTCTCCATCATCTTTTTTGTGGTTTCTTTAGCACAAAACTGTCTATAAAAATAGCTCAGCTCGGCTAACACCTTCCACACTGCATCATTAAGGTAGCCCCGAAACATAACCAGCAAAAGTATTTCCATGATTATGTGATAATCATGACTTTTCAACTCAGTTATCTTTCCCGTCTTAACATTCACAGCTCGTCTCAGACTAGCAGCATAACCTTCTGATAATTTCATTTTTTTCAACCACCGCAACACTTCTTTATTTTATTTAGGTATAAGACAAAAAGTAGCGCGTGGTTTGCCACCAGTTTCAAAGAGCTCAAGAGTTGGACGGTTACAAACCTCTACCAAATCTTTTCGAGCCTTAATATTGTCTTTTGTTTTGCCCATCACATCCAAGCATGCGCTTATGATGCATTTGCTCATATTACGCTCCTGTTGCATGACGTCAATATTATGCATTAGAATTAAGCACTTCACATACGGTAGTTACCATAATACACATACATGAGTCTAATTTTGGTCCTCTCCGTAACCAACAAAATATCTAGGACGATTTTCATGTGGCACTAGCTTGTCCAACATGGATAATATCTCTAACCCGTTCAAACATTGCGGTGGTCCTTTTGTGTCAACGGTGTTCTTTCTAAAGGCATTCCTCTGTTGTCTGAACATGTGTTTCGAAGGTAGCCAACGTCGATGATAATCGAAATAACATATCTTGTCACCATGACTAAGACGAAAACATTTCGTGTCCGCGGCACATATCGGACATGTCAAATGACCATGAGTACTCCATCAAAACATGCCATATGCTGGAAAATCATGAATAGACCACAAGTATGCAACTCGAAGATTGAATTTCTGCTTTTTGTGACAACCATACGCTTCAATTTCTGTCCATAACAATTTCAACTCTTCAATCAGCGGCTTCAACATCACGTTGAGTCGTAAACCAAGATGATCTGGTCCAGGAACGATGAGACAAAGTAACATGAATTCATACTTCATATAGAGAGATGGTTGTAAGTTGTACGGAATTGCGAGCACGGGCCAACATGAGTATGGTGTGGCATTTGTACCGAACGGCGATAAGCCATCTGTCGCTAACCCGATGCGAACATTTCTTGCATCGTTGGCGAAATGTGGATTGAAGCGGTCAAACGCCTTCAATGCCTCACCGTCGGACGGGTGCACCATGACTCTGAGGTTCTCACGTACACCTTCTTTGTCTCATCTCATATGTTTAGCAGTTCCTTTCGAGAGAAACAAACGCTTCAACCGAGGTTGATAGACAAGTAACGAAGCTGCTTATGTGCGACTTCAGTCTCTACATTCTCTCCTTCATCATTATCAACCTCGACAAACCTCGATTTGCCACATTGTAAGCACTTCTTCTCGTTGGCGAACTCTTTCAAGAAAAGCATACAGTTGTCTGGGTAGACATCAATCTTCTCATATTTCATACCAAGACCAGAAATCAATTTCTTGGACTGGTACATATCTTTCGGCACTTTATAAAGTTGAGGAAGGATATCGCTGATCAATTTGATGAGATTGTTGTAACAGTTGTTGGAGAAGAAATACTTAGACTTAATTGCCATAAGTCTGGTCATGAAATTAAGAAGAGTCACTTTTGTGTGTTCATGCAGCGGCTCTTCTGAAGCTTTGAGAAGCTCAAAGAACGTTTGAACCTCCGTTGTAGAAGCATCCTCCGCCAACCCAGGATCTATGGCTTCAAGCATCGCGTCCATTCTATCGACTCCCATGCTATCACCCACCACTTCATCTTCTACAGCTTCAGAACGTGTCTTACCATGAAAGTACCATACCTCATACTTTTGCATGAAACTGTTTTGACACAAGTGAAACGTTAATGTCACCTTGTCGGAAAATTTCTCATTCTGACATTTGGTACATGGGCACCGCACCTTGCTGCTGTTGCACAACGAAAAAGGTCGTTGTATAAAAGCATCTGTCTTGGTGAACCAGTACTCTGAGTGATGCTCATTCTTTTTCTAACCAGAATACATCCAAGTCCAGTCTTCAGTCATGTCTGAGATTATACCTTCAAAGCTGAGAAATCATTATTAGTACATTTTATGTCTTGTCCCGGACCCCCGGCCCCTACAACTAGGCAGATAGGTCATAAACCAACCTAAGAGTGACCGAGGTAACGTGTTTATGACGAGACAAGTGTCTGAATCTGGATGAAATTTCGGCAGCATAACCCAACTGTTCTCCAACTTCACACCCAAAAATGGTGCAGCAGAGAATATTAGAGTTATGCTGTCAAAATCACATCCAGATCCAGACCCCGTACCTAACTCGTCAAAAGCACGTCCCTGGTCACTCTTAGACTGTCCAAAAAGGGACAATTCCGAACCTGCACGCCTCACATGCCTATTGCATGTGAGACGTACAGATTCGAAACGGGTAATAAATTTATATAGGTTATGTTACTCATTTTCATTTTTCAGTCATTTACAAGATAGGAAAGAACGAGAAAGAGGGGTAAGTTGGTCAGAGTTGAAAGTTCAAAGGAGCGACGCGTCACCGTTGAAAGCTACAAGTCATTGTTGCCGTTCGCCTTCGTGCTCGTCTCGACACATCTGGGCCGTGCCGGATCGAGGCGGGATTGGGCCGTGCCGGGTCGGTCCGGGTTGAGCCGTGCCGGGTCGGGCCAGATTGGGCCGTGCAGGGTCGAGCCGGATTGGGCCTTGCTAGGTCGGGCCAGGTTGGGCCATGCCGGGTCGGACCGGCTCGAAACCCGTTAATATACGTATAAATAGTACACACTCATAATCAATCAATTAACTAATTATAATCTAATTGAAAAATTCGAAACAAAATAAACAATTAAATAATTTAAACAATAGTAAGCTCGCAGGCAGGGCGGGCAAGGAGCCAGCGGGTGGGGCGGGCACGGCAGGGACCCGACGGGCATGGCGGTAGGGAGCCAACAGCGGTGGGCGGGGCCGGGAGCCGGCGGTGGCGTCCGAGGCCAGGCCGGGAGCCGGCGGCGGCGGGCAGAGAGCTGGCTGCGGCGGGCGGGGAGGCCGGGGTGGGCGGTGGCGGCGGAACCGGCCGGGGACGGCGCAGCCGTGAATGCCCTCGCCGACCCTGACCCGGGCGGGTTGAATAAGCTAAACTAAACTAATTAAAACATAATTACAAACTAAACTAAATTAATTACAAAATAAATTAAACTAATTAAAATAACCTAATTACAGCTATATATTTAAAGTAAACTAAAGTAAACTAAAATAAGCTAATTAATTAAAACTAATTTTAAAAAACCTCAATGGGCCAGGGCGGGGCGGGGCCGGGTCTACGGCGGGGCGGTCGGGGATGACCGGATCGGGGCGGGGCAGTCGAGGGCGGGAGGGCCGGCCGGGGCGGCGGCAACAAAGGCGCGCGGGGAGGCCGGGGTGGGTGGCGGCAAAGGCGCGCGGGGAGGCTGGAGTGGGTGGCGGCGGCGGCGCGCGGGTAGGCCGGGGGTGGGTGGCGGTGCGCAGGGAGGCCGGGGTGTGCGGCGGTGGCGGAACCGGTCAGGGACGGCGCGGGAGTGAATGCCCGCGCCGACCCCGACCCGGGCGGGTTGAATAAGCTAAACTAAATTAATTTAAAGTAATTAAACTAAACTAAACTAATTAAAACATAATTACAAACTAAACTAAACTAATTAAAATAACCTAATTACAACTATATATTTAAAGTAACCTAAACTAAACTAAAATAAACTAATTAATTAAAACTAATTAAAAAAACCTCAATGGGTCATCGGGGCGGCGCCGGGTCAGGGCGGGGCAGTCGGGGCCGGTGGCGGGTGGCTGGCCGGGGCGACGCTAGGCGTCCGGGGCAGGGCGCTGGGGCGGCCGGGGCGGCGTCGGGGGCGGAGTCGAGGGGGGGGCACTGGGGCGGGCGGGCAACGGCGGGCGGGGCGGGGTTGCGCCGCGAGGGGGCCGGGTCGTACGACGATTTACCACTGATAATTGTTGTTCCATAGAATTTGACCCACATGGTTTCTCCATCACGGCTCTTCCCAGCAAAACAGAGATCATGAGGTGCAATAGCCACCAGGGGGACCTTTACCCATTCTTCAGTTCCAGCAGGCCTTCATAAGACAGTGCCTTCATTGCTTCATCCACTACTCTTTGGCACAGGAGACTTGGGCATCCAGGCCATCAAAACTTAGCACATGCTCTCTCTGAATTTTTCATTGCTGTCAATAAAGTTTCATCACACATTTGTGATGCTTGTCGAAAAGGGCGTCAGACTAGACTTCCCTTTTCTCAGTCATTCTCTATAACATATTTTCCTTTTCAACTTATTCATTGTGATCTCTGGACTTCTCCAATTGAAAATGTTACAGGCTATAAATATTACTTAGTCATTCTTGATGATTTTACTGATTTTCTATGGACTGTCCCCCTCAAGCTTAAGTCTGATGCAACACCAGCCCTGAAACACTTTCACAAACTGATTCTGAACCAGTTTCATCTTGCGATTCAGTCCATACAATGTGACAATGGCAAAGCGTTTGATAACTCTAGTCATCGGTAATATTTCAGAGAACATGGCATTACTTATCGATTTTCATGCCCACACACCTCTCCACAAAATGGGAAGGCAGAAAGATCTCCTCGAACCATTAATAATGTGCTTCGATGCCTCCTCTTTCAAGCCACCCTACCACCTAAGTTCTGGGTAGAAGCTCTTCATGCTGCAACTTACATCATAAACCGAAGACCAGCCAAAGCACTTAACTTATATACACCTTATCATGCCTTATTTGGTATACCACCAGACTATACTCACATGAGAGACTTTGGGTGTCTCTATTACCCCAATCTCTCTACACTAGCACAACACAAGCTGGCGCCTAGATCCACTGCTTGCCTCTTTCTTGGATATCTCTCTGAACATAAAGGCTACAAGTGTATGGATCTTGCCACTAAGAAAATTATCATATCAAGCCATGTGATCTTTGATGAAAACACATTTCCTTATGCACTGTCTCCTGCATAAAAATCCAAATCCGAACCTTCTCCAAAAGTCATTACACCAATTTTAGTACCTGGTCCACCCACTGTACCCACGACCAGCACTCAACCTCTGCCACAAAACATTCATCAGTCAATCTCCAACTCTGAATCTTCCTGCCATCCAACTGGTTCAGGTCCTTATTCACCGTTCACTCCACAACACTCTCAGTCTTCCTCAGGATAGTCCTCACCTCCTTCAGAACCAACACCAAAATGTGCTGCTCATAGAATGGCCACTTGAGCTCAACAGGTAATTTTAAAACCAAAGCACTTTCTAAACCTCAGTGCCACTGAAATGATCTCCCCTGTTCCTTCAAACTATAGGACAGCTCTCAAGAATCCCAAATGGTTCCATGTCATGACTGGAAAAAGACAAATTTAAGACGGCCAAAATTATTAACGACGGTACCGTCATTAATAAAAATGTTCATGATGGTGTCTAACAGCCGTCGGAAATAATGTCCTTATTCATGACGGTTGACCTAGACCGTCGTGAATAATCACATTATTCACGACGGTCAAGGATTACCGTCGTGAATAAGGAATAAGTTCCTTATTCACGACAGGGCCAGTTACCATCATAAATAAAGGGTATATACTCGCCCGGGCCGAGGTCGGCGCGGGCATTCACGTCCGCGCCAACCCTGAGCACTACCGCCACCGCAGCCCTCTCGCGCCACTGTTGCCACCGCCCAACAGCGCCGCCGCCACCGCCCAACAGCGCCGTTGCCGCGCCCAACCACTTCGCCGTCGCGTCCTCCCCGGCCCGCGCGCCGCCGTGCCGGCCTCCCCGGCCCCACGCCTAGCCGCCCCTGCGCACCCCCGGCCCCCCGCGCCCTGGCCTGTCCGCCCCCAGCGCCGCCCCAGCGCCCCTCCCGAGCCGCCTAGAAGCGCCGCCCTGTCCGGCACCCACCGCTGCCCTGGCCGGCCACCCGCCGCTGGCCCCGCGCCGCTCCGACCGCCCCGCCCCGACCCGAGGTTTTTTTAATTAGTTTTAATTTATTAGCTTATTTTAGTTTAGTTTAGTTTACTTTATAATTAGTTTTAATTAATTATGTTATTTTAATTAGTTCAATTGATTTTATTATTAGTTTAGTTTGTAATTATGCTTTAATTACTTTACTTTAGTTTAATTACTTTAAATTAGTTTAGTTTAGCTTATTCAACCCGTCCGGGTTAGGGTCGGCACGGGCATTCACGCCCACTCCGTCAAACCGACCGGTTTTGCCGCTGCCGCCGCTCACCCCGGCCTACCTGCGCGCCGCCGCCCACCCTGGCCTACCCGTGCACCGCCGACGCCACCCACTCCGGCCTCCATGCGCGCCTTTGCTGCCGACCTCCCCGCGCGCCTTTGCTGCTGCCGCCCCGGCCGACCCTTCCGCCCACGACCGCCTTGCCCCGACCCGGTTGGCCTCAACCGCCCCGCCGTAGACCCGACCCCGCCCCCAACCCGCTGTCGCCTCGCCCCGGCCCGACTCATTGAGGTTTTTTAATTAATTTTACTTAATTAGCTTGTTTTTTATTAGTTTTAATTAATTAGCTCCCTACCCGCTGGGTCCCTACCCGCCTCGCCCGCCGGGGCCCTCCCGTGCTCGTCCCGCCCGCGGGCTCCTTACCCACCCTGCTCGCTAGCTTACTATTGTTTAAAATTTTTAATTGTTTATTTTGTTTCAAATTCCTCAATTAAATTATAATTAGTTAATTGATTGATTAACCGGTTTCGAGCGGGTCCGACCCGGCACGACCCAATCCGGCCTGACCCGGCACGGCCGAACCCGGCAAGGCCCAATCCGGCCCAACCTAGCACGGCCCATCCCGTTCTAGGACCCGTTGAAAGAGCAGAGGGACGGATGGGAAGCAAACATTTGGTGCGGACGGCTACTTACGTATGGCTAAACGCATGGTAAGTATGATTACTATTATTTTGAAATATGTTACAATTATTCATTAAACTAACACATATACATAGGAGCACGCGAGCGGTCAGGAGCCGATTCCGATTCAGGTCTGGAAGAGGGGTCACAGGGGAAGTGACCCGTCAGAGCCTGACTAGCTGTGTTCTCAGGCGGCGGCGGACGCACTGGTGAGTTGTTTTGTATTTGTATTGAGTTTTCTTAAATAGTTTTAATGATATTATCTTTCCATCTTTGTAGGCAAGGTATGAGCACTAGGTGGAGCGGCTTCACGGTGAAGGCTTCGATTGGCAGAGCGCGCCAATTATCCTGGAAGTCGCGTATGCAACCGGAGGCGGGAAACCTCACGGACTGTAAGTTCTCTTTTTTATTATTTAATGTTAATGGATTTGAGATTCGAAAATTTAATAATCTTTCTTCTTTCGTAGGTTCACCATCTTCAATGGAGTTGTCGACTCAAGGGAGGCACGACCTTCCTCGAGTCGCTCTTCATCGCGGCAGGCGGGATCGAGACAGCCGAGCTCCCTAGAGCTCCAGAGTGTTCGGGACGACCTCCGCAGGACACAGGAGGAGATCCTGCTAGAAAAGGAGCAGCTCCGGCAAGAAAGGAAGCGTCAAGCCGCGACAAGCAGGGCTCAGGACGAGTATCAAGTCTCATTCATGCTACGGCAATGCACGTATGTAACAGTCGTTTTAATTAATATCTCTAACATATCAATGATGGTTGTATGATAATGTTTTCTGTTCACAGGCTATGGCGGCAAGGCAGTCGGTCGTCTTTCCATAGTGGCAGCCCCCACAGGAGCCACAGGCTCCGTTTACAGGAGCAGAGGTACAAACATAGCCATATTTGATGAAAGTTAGCCAAATTTATTAGAATATCACCAAACTTAGTCAAACATAGCTAAAACTAATTTAACTTGATCAATTCTAAGTTATAATAAGCTCACTTATGATAATAGGCATTTTAAAACTTATAACTTGTCTAACTACACTTATACATAACACGGCTCCGCGACCGAGTCTCACACGCCATCGCCGCAGCTACCGCGAGGACGAAGGCTGGAGGATGAGTTCCCGGGTTCTGGAGGTAGCGCACGTGGTAGTGTGTAGTGTGGTGCGTGTCTAGCTAGTGTAGATGTTTATAATTTTTTTGCTGCATATGTTTGTAATATTCTAGCTATTGTTGTTGTTATTGTTGACTGCCTGTGTGAGATGGCCATCGAGCCAGGGTTGGCCTCGAAACCAGGAGCAGTATTTTCTAATTTTCCTGGTGTTGGTTGTCGTAAATAAGCCATTATTATTTACGACGGCCAATACCACCCGTCGTAAATAAGCCGCTACTATTTACGACAGCCAATACCAGCCGTCGTATATAATAGGTCTATTCACGACGGCCAAGATCAACCCATCGTGAATAAATCCCCCCAGCCACGTGACAGTCGTGGGGAGCTTATTCGCGACGGTGTTATTTAGCCGTCGTAAATAACCTTATTTATGACAAGTGTCGTCGTTAACAACCTTATTTACGACTATTTATCCGTGGTGGCCAAAAACCGTCATGAATAAGTCTCCCCTGTCGTGAATAACTTAATTACGACGATTTTCCCTTTAATAGCGACGGTTTCCAACCGTCTTTAATTGTTCAGATTCCTGTAGTGTTGGACACTAGTGCCCAACCTGCAGGTACTAACATTGTGAGAGGGAAATGGATATTTAAGCACAAGCTGAATCCAGATGGATCACTTGCTCGGCATAAAGCACGGTGGGTTGTTAGAGGGTTCACACAAGCACATGGAGTCGACTACAACGAAACATTCAATCCGGTTATAAAGCTTGCAACCATCAGGATTATCTTGAGCATTGCTATCTCTGCAGATTGGCCAATTCATCAACTGGATGTCAAAAATGCCTTTTTACACAGCAAACTCTGTGAAACTGTATATTGCTCTCGGCCTTCAGGTTTTATTGATAGGAAGCATCTCTATTATGTCTGTAAATTGAACAAGTCACTCTATGGTCTCAAACAAGCGCCTAGGACATGGCTTCTGCGGTTCAAATCTTTTGTCACAACCCTAGGCTTTCAATCATCACGAGCTGACCGTTCTCTATTTATTCTTCAACAAGCAACAACATGACTGCTTATCTGCTATTGTACGTGGACGATATTATTTTGACAACAAGTAATGATAGGCTACTGAAAAAGATCATTAGCAACCTATGCACTGAATTTGCATGTCTGGCCGAGGGTCTGTTTCTGAACCAAGGTCACTAAACGATGGACATCTTGCAACATGCATACATGATCAACTGCAACCCAGTCAGTACGTCGATTGATACAAAACTAAAAATCTCTGTAACTGAAGGTACTCTACTCAGAAACCCATTTGAATATCGAAGCCTCGTAGGAGCATTGCAATACTTGACTATTACAAGGCCAGACATCACACATGCAGTCCAGCAAGTCTGTCTTTTCATGCATTCACATCGATAACCTCACATGCAACTCATCAAACGGATTCTACGCTCTATCAAAGGAACTGTCAACTATGGCCTCAACATCACAAAGTCTGCATCATCAATACTTACAGCGTACGACGGGGTGCCCAGATACCTGGCGATCAACGAGTGGTTTCTGCATCTTCTATGGTGATAACTTAGTTGTTTGGTCATCGAAAAGACAAACTATTGTATCTCGCTCAAGCGCCGAGGCCGAGTACAGAGGAGTGGCCAATGCTACCTCTGAAACCTCTTGGATCCGACAGTTGCTAGCTGAAATGAAACGACCATTAACAAAGTCGACGATTGTGTTCTGCGACAACATAAGTGCAGTATATCTGTCCATAAACCCGGTGCAGCATCAACGCACGAAACACATTGAAATTGTTCTTCACTTTGTACGAGATCATGTTAACATTGGAGAGGTCAAGGTCCTGCATGTGCCATCTTTACTGCAGTATGCTGACGTCTTTACAAAAGGTCTACCATCAAGCCTATTCATCGACTTTAGAACCAGTCTGAACATTAGTGAATGTCCCCTCTGAGAGGGGCTATTAGCAATAGGTTAATGTACGTAGACTGACTGAGTCGCTTGTATCCGTTCACATAGTCAGCAACAGCCTCCGCAGGGCCGATATGTGTGACGTGCGATACTTGCGCTTACCGTGTAACGTACTGTGCCTATATAACACACTTTGATGAATACAATCAAACTATTCCAGTGCAATACACTTTCACATACAAAGCCTCGTCAGGTCTCCTTCTCGTCGTTCCTCCAGTTGCCATGCATCTTGGGCCCCGTCGGCCCTTCCCCGACGAGCAGCTTGTTCACCAGCGTCGCCAGCCGCTCCCTCGCCGAGCGCGGCAGGAACCGCGCGACGCGGTTGATCTCGCGCCCGAGGTCGTACTCCTCCCTCGGCCCCCACTCTCGATCAAATCCGAGCCACGCCGGCTCGGCCACGGACCCGAGGTACTCCGCCGACACCACCTCGCAGCGCCCGCCGGTGTCCAGCACGCCGCCCCTGGCGCAGTCGTTCCGGATCCCGACGCCCAGCCTCGAGTCCCCCTGCAGCACCGTCCCCGCCCGCGGGTAGAACGCGTGCCCGTGCAGCGACGCGTACGCCACCGGCCTTCCCTTCCCGTCGCCGTACTCGAGCCGCGACGCGTCCACCCACTCGCCCGCGCTGTGCTGAGAGAAGTACACCCGGGCGAGCTCGCCGGAGAAGTTGCTCACACGCAGCGTGACGTGCTCCCAGTCGCCGACGTGCTCGCCGATCCGGCCCAGCGGGACCGTCAGCAGGCCCACCTTGGCGCGCGCCGGCCCGTTGAACGGGTAGAAGAACCACAGCACTAGATCGGTCACCGTCCCGCCCAGCATCGGCTTCGCCTGCACGTACGCCTTCGCGCTGGCTAGGTCGCCCCTCTTGACCTTCTCCCTCTGGTCGCCGTCCGCCGGCAGGCCGAGCCAGTACCCGCCGTCGTTGCCGCCGCCTTGCGGAAGGTTCGACCCGTCGGCGGCCACCGGCGTAGGGACCTGGCTGCCCTTCTGGTAAAGCAGCGCGCCGTTCTCGAAGAACCACGTCACCGACGACGGGAAGTAGGGCTCGTTCGGGTGGAGGTACACCTGCGGCGCGTAGGCCGCGAGCACGGCGTTCACCTGGGCCAGGTCGGGCATGCAGGACGTGTGACTCGCGCTGTTGTTCTTGAGACACGCCAGCGTCGTCGACGCGCTGGCCGGCGTTGAGCTGCTCTGGGCGAGGAACGTGCCGGCGTGCACGCCGCGCGCGTCGATGCCCCGCGCCGCCGGCCTCAGGGTGGCAGCGCTGAAACCGCCGTCCTTGTCGCTGCTCCACACCGACTCTTCGGCCTCGCTTGCGTCGGTGAAGTCGGCGCGGACACACCGGACCTCGTCAGGCGAAGGCTTTTCTGACGTGGTCGTGACCACCACGCCGACGGACTTGTAGCCTTCGGGCGCCGTGGGGAGCCAGAAGAAGCCGGCGCCGTCCGGGCTGGACCAGACGAGGGTGTAGTCAAGGGGCGGGGCAAGGATTGCCCCGGCGCCGGAAGTAGTAGTATCTCGGCCGACAAGGACGCGGCCGAAGAGCGGCTGGTTGTTGGGCTGCGCGTAGTGTCCCAGCACGGAGAAGCCAGCGGGGACTGGCCACGGCTTGAAGAAGGTGGCGCCGAGGCCGTCCTGGCCGCCTTGCGTGGTGGACCAGACCTTGGCGAACGTGGTGACCTGGCGCATCTCGAGGCCTCCAAGGTCGATGTTGCCCTTTGCAAATCCTCCATTTGAAACTGAAACAGAAGTGCCACACAAGTGAGGCGCGGAGCTGACAAAACTAGTGTGAATTCAGATAGTCGTTTCTTTTCAACCACAAGAGCAAGCTGAAAAACTATAGTACAACAAGGCATTTTGCAAGATGCAAACTATTCTAACCTAAGTAAAGACAGCTACACAAACATACTTCCAAGCATAAATGACTCAAAAGAGGTGAAGATGATTGTCTGAGCTTACCCTCTTTTCCTCATTTGACCATATGTATTTTAGAATTTGTGCTAGTCTTGTTATCATAGGGCAATTCTAGGATCAGAACAAAGAACCATAAGATGATCTTGCAGCTTACGAGGCTAGCAACGCAAAGTATATTCCTTGTCGTGATTGCACGCAAGCTAGCTACCTCTACCTAAACTTTTACCATCGACACCTAACATGTATGCGTCTTCTTTCTTTTGTTTATACATAGTTTATCCTCTTGCTAGAAACTAGAACTGAGACACCTAACACGTATGTGTGAAAACAAAGCATCGTCAAAGGCAAGAACAAGCAGCGGAGAGTTTCCACCAGTCCACGCATGCATTCAAATTAACACAAAGTAGAACCGATATGAACAGAACAAGTCAGCTGAGTGCTGTGAGCTAGTACTAATTATTGGCAAGCACAAATCTATCAGCAGACTGTGTCAAAGTATTCATCATAAACGCAACTTAATTGTCAGGAACTAACAAGAGCTTACAATCGAACATGTACCTGACGAGGGCCACGACGGTGTCGCACCGGCGGGAAGAGCGAATGGCGTCTCGATGGGCAGCGCCGCCGTCCCCATGCGGCCACAGAGAAACCGCGACTTGCTTCTTCGCATCGCCGGTGGACAACGAGAAGAAGGCAGGCTCGAAGACTATCTCGCAGACGTCTCCTTCGTTTCGCTCCTCAGAGCCACGGAATTAATGGCAGAACTACTCCGCAGCGGAAGCAGGCGAGCTAGCAGCTCGTCTCAGGTTCGAACAATGTCTGCTGGGATCCTTCGGCGACACTCGTCTACCTTTATAACCTAGAGACGCGCGCGGCCACGCGCCTACTTGGCGCAAGCGGCGCACTCCCTCGCAGATGAGGCCGGCCGCCTGGGTCGTTGGCTTACCGGCTACCCTATCTAGCTCAGCAAGCCGCGCCGGTGGTTACTTGCACGAAAAACAGAGTTAGTTGGAGAGGCCGGAGGCGAAGAGGCTTGCTTGGCTTGGCCATGACTTCACTCGTTTCCCTTCACATGCTGCTTCACGGTTCACCCATGTCTCTCTGTTCCTGACGACATGGGTCTAAATCCGTCCATGGTCTGTCATGAGATGCACGCGCACTTGTTGTTTAGAGTTTCTTGACGCCTTGGGCACTTGCGTGGTCATGTGGTAGAGGCCACCAGCCTAGACGACAGGTTCGCTGCTTGTTGCTTTGTGCACGCGCGCGCGCTGCGTCATACCATTGCAGGAAAAACTAGCGGCGACGCGAGGCCAGCGGCTAAGCTATACGAATACGACGACCTGCGTCGCTGTATTGGTACTGGTTAGGTTGAAGAGATGGCATGTAGTTTTTCGACGCGTCGTTGGATTTTTTTCTATTTCCTTTTTTGCTAGGGCACGATAATTTTCATGGAACACGTTCTGGTTTAAATAATCGATACATCAAGTCAACAAATTTATCTGTTCGTATGGTCATCGTTTTTCAGTTCACACGGATGACGGGAGACGGCTCACCAAACCAGAGGTAGGGAGAGAGCGAGGGTCGAAGATGCGGCGAGCTGTCCGTTAGAAAAAAAAATGAATCCACGAGCTGATGAATACTTGTAATGTTGTTATAGCCCAACGGAAATCTGCAGAAACGTGTAGCATGAACAGTGTCTGGTTATTATTTCGCCGGAAGAGGGACGATGAAAAGGAAGTTGCGAGAGAGTATGCAAAGAGAATACCTATTTTCGAGCTGCTGGAAGTCAAGTTAACTCGGAGCTGGAACAAGATGCGGATCTAATATTCTTCTCTCAATCCATGTACGGTAATAGACCGTTCTCAGTCTAGGTGCAATCATTTAGATAGAATCATAGAACCATCCGATCTGTACAATTCACATGCATGATTTATATTCCCTCTCCCCCCAGTACAGGCTGCACTGTAGAATGAAATATTTAGTGACCCAACATTAGCTGTTATCCCATGTGTGTATGTCGTGGGACTATGTATCTTTTAGAATATAGGGTAGTTATATGTCCCACTTGATAGAAGTTGCATATTAACATACCACGATCCAAGCCTCTAAAAGGCAAAGAAAAAAGTAAAGTTTCTAGAGCCGATAGCTATCTCTGCTCTCAACCCTAACGACTCTTCAAGCGATAAACCCTAACAACTGCATGCGTACCCACTGAAACGAGTCCACTGCTTTATATTGCTGAGAGAGAGACGCTTCATGTGGGAGGCTCGATGTCAACATGAAATGCCATATCTAGAAGAATTATGCAAACTCGGTTATAAGAATATAGTGAGTACACGTTAACGCTTCTACATTACCAAAACAGGGAACAATTTTATTCAACTTTGTTTTCTCTCCTCTTTACTTCTGAAAGAGATGTTTCGAGTGGGTAGATGCCAACAAGAAAATTCATATATGAACAAATTGTTCAAGCTCAGCTATAAAAATATTTTTTAAGGAAACAAAGGTCAAAGATTTATATACAGACTTGCTTTCTCTTTTGTTGCAATTGCAACCATAATAGAACCACTACGTTGATGGTACTAGCCCTCTCCTCTCTGATGAAATATATTCTTCCTTTGATGTGATAAAATCATATATTTCATCATGTATAATATACTTGAAGTCAAATTATTGTCACCACAAGCTCAAATGCATGCACTGCAGAGCACAATATCAAAACTTATTCCCCAGGAGATAAGTAACAATATATGTTTTGCTACCAAATTCAGATTATAACCATTGCAGAGTCTGCCAGAGGAAACACTTACCATGATCTATACAGAAGCACTCAATTGTCACCCCAAATTACATAACCATGCATTCAAGGTCCAGCGGAGAAGGGTCCTAGTAAGCACAGAAATCAAGGCCCACCCATGTGCTAGCTATGGCGTTTAACGAATGATTCAACAAGTGGATTTACAAGCTCAGGTGCTTCATCCTGCAAGAAATACAATAAAATAAAAACAGCAGTGAGCATATGGAAAATTACAAAACCCTGGGCAGATTGTCATAGAAAATAGCTAGATATTTTAATATGTTCCAAGGAGGACCTGTGGGCAGTGCCCAACATCTGGCAAGACAACAAAATCTTCCACTGCATCAAAAGATGCATAGGCTTTTCCAAGTTCCACCGGCTCCCATGGGTCCTTCTCCCCCCAGGCTACCAAAACTGGACACTGCAAAATAAAAAGGAACCCATGTATAACTTTGTTTCTCAAATTCGCAGGAGAAACTGCACACCATCATTTTATGAAGTATAGAAAAAATATCCAAAATGGACAGTTTACAAACCCCCATTAGACAACCCATGTATAATTCCACAATCAATTAAGCACCTAAGAGTGTCCTAACCTTCACCAATGGAAGCAACTCTTCAGGTAGAGGTCCTCCTGAGTAGCAGATGAACTCAAGGAATACATCCACTGCACCAGGATCAAGCCCTGGCTGTAGAATAATCTGAACCAACTCATCTGTTACAGCAGATTTGTCATGGTAGCACTGCAAAATATTTCATCAGTACCATGAAAACATGACCGCATTGCTTCATGCAGTTTAATACATGTTGCACAACATATATCTGGCATTCACACACATTAGTCACCCATCTGTTTCATGTCATCTTCTAAACAGACTAACAACAACCATGTAAACTTTTTTATTGCAGTACAAGTCTAAAATAAACTACCCTACCACTTCAACAAGGAAAGAAGAGAAATGTTAAAGAACAATAAATGGAGAATAAACAAGAGAATGAGCATGTAAACCTCTCACAGCCTTGGATGACAAGACATCTAGTATACGGTTACAATCGTCAACAATGCATTTTTATGTTAAACGTGGCTTTGACTTGTAATGAAAAAATGTTAACTATCAAATGACAAAAGTCCTGTCATAAAAGGCACATGTTTGGAGGATTGACATTATGGCAGCTTTCAGCTCTACAAGACCTTGCTCTTGACATATTATTGCAGTATTTTGCAACAAACAGTTTGATCGGATTGAGTTTGCTCCTCAACATAAGATTTGATCGGAGCAGTCATGTTTCTTAAGGATATTAGAAACTTCCACCCACATATCATGTGCCATAAATGATACAGACATACATACTTTGAATATTCTTTTACGAGATGAGAGGCTAAAAATGAAATACCTGACAAAGAATATTTTTCACAGATTCTGGTGTAGCAACAGCATTAAAAAAGAGCTTCCCAACGATAGTGTTCCTAGAAAACAGAAAGAGCATTATAAGAAGCATGTAGTGAACACCAAGATCCCGTGATGGAATATGGAATACAAATTACCTTAGAAGACTTTGGAATGATTTTATGAAAGGCTTTCCAAACCATGGCTGCTTCTTGATGTGAAGCATCCTTAGTGAAATATCCAATAAAACAATACCCTTACACTTCTGAGGTTCCATGACGGCTGCCTGCAGACCAACAAGCCCTGAAGGATAATAAAGACAGCACAGAGTGGAGACACCCAAATGACATATCAAATAACTATGGGATCAGTCTAATTAATCAGAATCATGACATTAGTTATTTCAGAACAAAAATCCGAGGCATCCAGCATTTTTAAAAGAAAATGTGTTTTCAACATTTTGTAACAATGTCAACACCTCAAACGAAAATGTATTTTCAACAGATTGTAACAATGTCAAAGCCTCAAATGTATTAACATAAACAGGTCCATCCGATATATAATAAAAACTTATAACAGATATTTTACAGCTGCTAGAAAAAGAGTAATAAATTAGAGATTCTAACAGGAAAAAGAAAAGATGATCTCGGTAGGTGATTCATATAACCACCAACTGGGTGTTACTAGAGATCTTTTCAAAAACCAAAAGGTAAGAAGATCAACAATCATCAAGTATGATGTGATTCCAATATATATATTAGTTGTGCTGAAGAACTGTGGAGTATCTTAGAATTAAAGGACAAACGAGCAGCGACACTAACACATACACTAGGTGTTAAAACATCTAAGAATTCAACATACCTCCAATTGAATTGCATATGAAGAAAGCTTCACTCTTGACCACTTCAGCACAAAAAGTATTCAGCTGTTCCCCCCATGTCTCAAAGGTATAAAAGTTCTCTTCAAACTCACGCGGATTAGGCTTATCAGAATACCCATAACCAATTAGATCAATTGCATAAACCCTATTTTCCATGGCAAGAACAGAGATATTTTTCCGCCAATGGTCACTGAAAGAGAAAAGATGGAATATTTACATCAGTGTTAAGAAAAACAACGTCAGCTCCTAACATTCAGAGATACACATGCGTTGTCATTGAAAGGCCTAGCAATATTTAGTTCTGATTTGGAACTAGGAAAGAGTAACATCCCAAGCGAAATAATTGTGAAATTTGTTAAATTGGCATGTAAAATATTTTTTCTCCTCAAGCTGGATGCCCGGTTCATAAGACGACCACAGGTTCAAAAGTACAAAGTTAATGGGAAATCCGTCCCCCGGGTCATTATGTTTGCCTTATCATGTACATGCAGAGCAATACGAGAAAACAGCTAATAAACTCACTGAACTGATCCACTAGAGAAATGCTGCTGCCTGCGATTTGCAGATAGGAAACAATACAGAAGTACATGATAAGCCGAACGCACCTGTTTGCCCCAAATCCATGAATCAGAACCAACGCAGGGCCCGATGACCCCGCCTGCTGATACCGAATATTGTAACCCCTCCATTTCCATGTGCTGCGTGCAGAGAAAACAAGCCAGCCAAGCCACGATAGTAAGCAAAACAAGTCGCGATTTCCAGCAAGGCGTAACCGGGGCCGACACGTTCAAGTAAGGTGCGGCGGCGGTACCTACCCGGTGCTCACTTGAGGCTGCGGCTCCACCAGCGGTGACGTGGCGGCCGGAATCGGGGCGGGAAGGACGGGGGCTCTCTCCTCGACCGGGTCCGCCTTGGAGCCCGTGGCCGCGACGCGCAGCCTGGGGCAGCGCCGGGCGATTCCCGTGGAGGGGCAGCACCGCCGCGACGGTCGGAGATTGGGGGCCCGCCCCGCGGTGGCCTTACTGCGGCGCGAGGAGAGGGAGGCAACGGGGAGGTGCCTGGGAATGGCGGCGCTCGCCATCCTGCGGAGCTGCAAACGGCGGTGGGGGAGAGCGAGCGACGGCTGGGTGAGGACTGCGGAATTGGAGCGAGCGGAGAAGCAACGGGGCGCGCATGCGGAGGGTGGGGGGGCGCGTCTCGGACTCTCGGCCGTTAGTGTTGGAGGTTTTGCCGCGTGGCCGAAACGGTGAGACGGTGACGGGCGGGCGTGGGCCGTGATTGCCGCGGCCCGGCATTTGCCCAATAAGCTGTCCACTGGGCCAGATGCGCGGCCAGCGTCCACGACAGTTAGGACAGAGGCTGGACAGTGGGCCCATGCCAATTGCTACTTGACCGGTCCCGTTGACGTTGACCCATCCATTTTTCACTTTGCAGTCGCATCAACTTTTCACAATGCGTTTTCAACTAAAAAAAAACTCCTCCCAATGCGTTCTGTCAGAGCGTGAGCTGCGACACTCCTCCCGCCATGCCCGGAAGCAGCCGGCGAGGTTCTTTTTTCCACAGGGGGCTTGGTGCCCTATGCGACCTACGCTCGAGAGAGCGGATGAACACCGAGATTTACGTGGTTCGGACAGCTGGAGCGTAATACTCTACGTCCACGGGAGTGCTTATTCTATTGCTCGAGCGTGTGTGCTTGTGCGCTGTGGGATCTGGGGTGCTAAATCGTGGAACCCGTGGTCACACCGATCCTTTTATAGCTCAAGGCCGGGGTGGTTACAATGAGGCCTGGGGCCCGATAGGTGGCCCCAGATCTAAGTGAACCCTATACACGATCTAGGCCTTCGTCCTCTAAGTAGAGTGTTCGGCGGGAGAGTTAAGTCCCGCCGTCCGGCGCACTGAGCGCCGTTGACCGCGTGTCAGGTGATGATGAAGACGCTGCCTTGTCGCCACGTCTTCTCGCCCTGCTTGGGCGGCTTCGTGCAGTTGGGCGGCACTGTACTTCTGTCACGCCTTGTCGTCCTGTCTTATCACCGTAATGGCGAACGAGCAAGGGACGGAGGCGTGTGCAGTGCGCCATGCTTCTGGGGAAAGCGCGAGGTGAATGCGAATCCTGATAGCGCACTTCCTTCTTGACTTCGTCGACACACGGCCCACGACGGATCGCGGGGCACGTGGCGGCTCTAGAGCTCTTATCGACGGGCTTGGTGTCAGGGGACACGTGGAAGCCCCGGATCTCACCTCAGCGGGGAGGCTCGGGCCGGAGCCTAGGGCATGTGTCTGCACCGGAGCTGTCCTCAGCGGAGAGGCGGCTCGGAGCCAGGGGATACGTGGCAGCCCCGGACCTCACCTCAACGGGGAGGCTCGGGCTGGAGCCCATGGCACGTGTCTACACCGGAGCTGTCCTCAGCGGGGAGGCGGCTCGGAGCCACGGGACACGTGGCAGCCCCGGACCTCACCTCAGTGGAGAGGCTCGGGCCGGAGCCCAGAGCACGTGTCTGTATCGGAGTTGTCCTCAGCGGGGAGGTGGCTCGGAGCCAGGGGACACATATCAGCCCCGGAGCTCACCACAGCGGGGAGGCTCGGGCCGAAGCCCATGGCACGTGTCAGCCCTTGAGCTCATGTGCACGTGGTAGCCCCAGGGATGACCATGGGGCCAAGGGCACGCGGCTTACGCTGGGGCCTGCCTCAGCGGGGAGGCGGGGCCGAGGCTGTCTTTTATCCACTACGCGGGGGTACCTGGTCTGTCGGATACCGATAGTGACCCTGGACCCATCTCAGGGAGGCATTGAGCCCGCAGGTGGGGCCCCATTCTCCCCCGCGTAGTGGTTTTGAACCTGTACTTTGGAAACCGATGTGGGGGCGAGATCCTCGCATAGTGGACGACTGGTTGTACCTGGAATACGAAAAGGTTGCACGTCCTTGGCATAGTGGAGACGTTAGCCAGCCGATGCAGCGACATGTCGTTGGCATAGTGGACACGTGCTTGCTCTAAATTGGTGGGTCTTGGCGACGCGCTCGAGGAGTTGCCCCGGGACTTTTACTATTGTAGCCTTTGGGTCGACCGCTGCAGTTCCACCACGCTGCTTCTCCCGGGAACCGCCGGACGTTCCCAAGAAGTTACCCACCCAGCCCCAGTGTCTGATGGGTGGACCTGGCTCCTACTCATCGTTGGGGGAGGTAGGTAATCCGCGGCGTGGCACGGTGAAAACCCAAACGTCGCGCCTATTGCACTGTTAGAGGTTGCAGACGTATAAAGGGAATCCTTCCAAAGAAGAATGGTTCCCTTCCGCCTTTTGCAATCTTTGCCTTCCTCCTGCGTGCTCGAAGCCTCTGCTCCCCAATGCTCACAACCTTTCCTCGCCACCATGTCTTCCGGCCTCCGTTCGTCCAGGCTCAGGAGCGATGGCGACATCGCTAACGTGAGGCGCCTACTCGGCTAACAATGGGTCACATTCAACAGGAAGATCTGCAGCGGGAGGGTCCCGTTGACCGACATGCGACCCAACGAGGTGGTACTCTTCACCTCGTACATGTTGTCCGGGTTCGCGCTTCTGGCATTGTCCTTCCTCCTCACCCTATTGGAGGTGTATGGGCTCCAACTACAGCACCTCACGCCACACGCCCTCACGCTAGTGGCCGTCTTCGTCCACTTCTACAAGATGTTCATGTGCGTACGGCCTTCGGTGCAGCCCTTCAGGGTGTTCTTCTCCTTGAGGGCCTCGTGGAGAATCACAAGCCAATTGGGGCTTATTACTTCCAGCACCGAGGGAGGCACTCCTTGCCCTAGATCGTGCCCTTCACTCTCAGGAAGTGGGAGCACTAGAGGGAGGACTGGGTGATTGCTCAGACTGACGTCCACGACTGCCTAGAGCTGCCGAGTGGCCCGCCGATGACCGAGATGGCCGTTGGGGATGAGATCCTCGACCTGCAGGACGCCTACACGCCGGTGCTGGAGAGGATCAGATACTTGGCAGGGGAAGGCCTGACCTCGCTGATGGTCGTGGCTGACTTCCTGTCCCGCCGGATCGCTCCTCTCCAGCAGTACACCGAGGAGGGCAACTTGACCCGGTTGCGGAGCACGGTCGTCGCTGGATCAGGAGATGTTGGAAGTGATGTTGCATAAGCTCTCCTGTGATCCGATTACCGACGAGCCCATCACCCCACCGACAAGCTGCCAGAACGCGTGCCTCAACCCACAGGCGCGGTATGGCTACTGAGGGAACTACCGACGCTGGACGATATCGATGTGGAAGAGGAATCTGGTCCGTCCACCAAGCAAGGGGTTCCCTGGCTTCCCGTGATCCCACACGGGGCTCTGCGGCTGGCGTCGGGGGCAGCTCTGGAGCTGCCGCTACCAGAGCAGTCCCGATGGCCACGGGAAGGGTGTTTGGTGCTGCTGGAGCTTCAAGGCAAATCCCAGCAACGTCATCGGCTTCTCAGCCGTCGAGGCCCGCTGTCGAAGTGTGTGGTCGACACTTCCCCCGGACCTACTCTGGGCAGCCCGCGGAGGTTCTTTTTCGAAGGGGCTAGTCGCTTGCGGAGAGCTTAAGTGTAGGGACGAGTGAGGGAGGAGCTCGACACGGCGAGTTTTACGTGGTTCGGGTCGCCGGAGCATAAAACCCTACGTCCACGGTGAGCAGAGGTGCTCGCTGTATTGCTTGTTGCTCAGAACCGGAGTCCTGAGCTTGAGAGTGAGTATGCGTAGGGTGTGAGTCGCTGGAGTGTGAACCCTTGCTAACGTCGCCTACCCGAGCCTTTTATAGTCCAAGGCTCGTGTGGCTTACAAGGGGGGCCCGGGACCCGACAGGTGGTCCCGGAGAGATTTCCTGCCGACTATCGTATCCGCAGTTATGCCGGTAGTTGTCTCTGGCGAAGGCTTCCGAGCCTTCGTCTTGCTGCCCTACCCATGCAGCATGCTAGTCGTAGTGGTTGATGACGGCGGGAACGGCAGGGGACGTCTTGTCGCTGTGTTTATTGGCTGGCAGGTTCTGACACCGCGCGCCAGTCTGTGATGCGACTGGGCGCACCTGAGAGAGGCGTGCTCCGCGTCTCCGCATCTTGGGAAGGCGCGAGCCTTGAATACCTTGTACGGGCAAGGTATGGGGTGTCTTTACGCCCGTTGCCTACCGCTCGGGGGCAGGCAACGTTGTTCTGCTGGACACGTGGCGGGCCCGGAGCTCTCCTCTGAGGAGAGAGAGGTCCGGCCCTGGAGGACACGTGGATCCTTCAAACCTCTCCCCGCAGAGGGGGGAGGCCCGGCTTCTGTCGGCCACGTGGCGGGCCCGGAGCTCTCCTGTGAGGAGAGGGAGGTCCGGCCCCGCTGAACACGTGGCGCCTTCGGACCTTTCCCCCGCGGAGGGGGAGGTCCGGCTTCCGTAGGCCACGTGGCGAGCCCGGAGCTCCCCTCTGAGGAGAGGGAGGTCCGGCCCCGCTGGACGCGTGGCGCCTTCGGAGCTCTCCCTCCGGAGAAGGGCGAGATCCTCAGGCATTTTCCCCTGTGCGCGGGGGTACCCCATATCGCGGGTGCCGACAGCCGCCCCAGCTCAAAGCTTATCTTCGGCGTCAAGGTCCTATGCAAGTAAGGCTCCCTATGTGGTGTCTTCATCAACGAAGACCCCCGAGGCTCCGCCAGCTCCGAAGCCAGTGGAGGTGACCTCGACGTTGGTGGGGGCGAGTGGCTCGAGCCCCACGCACAAGAAGCTCCACGCGGAGTGGAACTTCCAGTCCTTCAGGTACGGCTCAACCTCGTGGGGCTGTATACCGAGACGCTGGGTGGCGTAGTTGATGCTTGGTGCTTCTTTTTGTAGGGCTCCTCAGTAGAGCGCCTGTGCTCCTCCTCCACCGCAACAGTCCGCGGGCTGGAGCTCCCTGCCCGTCAAAGCTCCCTGCCCGCCGAAGCTCCAACACTGGTGGTAGTGCGTGAGCCTATGCCTGGAGCAGCTTCGGATGTGAAAGTGCATCTAGGTAATCCCCGTGGGTTTTAGATGATTGATGACGACAATTAAGATACTAATGACCTTTACTAAGTATGAGCACAGGTCCTTGAGATAGGAATGAATGTGGAGTCTCTCAAAAAGGAAAAAGGAAAAGAAGAAGACTTGCAAGAGTAGAAAATAGAATTTTATTATTGAGTTTCACATTTTCTAGTTGTGTACAAGGTCCTCTCTTTTAAGAGTGCTTCAGAATCATTAGAGAACTCAAATTTTAGTTAGAATCTTGGGAGGAAATAGTCATAGGTATGGCTGAGAATGTAGACCGAACTTGTCCGGACTCAAGGCCGGACTAGTCCGACCCAACCAGACTATTCCGTTTTGGACCGACAACAAGTCTCTGAGTGAGTTTGGACTTGTCCGTTTTAGACCGGACTAGTCCGTTCTTGTGTAAGTCTTAGCCTTTCTGAGACCAAGTCCCAGAAGGCCGGACTAGTCCACCTATCGGACTAAGCCGCTTAAGTCCAGATGAAGTACCTCTGAGTGACCTCGGACTAGTCCGCTCAGCTGGCCGGACTAGTCCGGTTTCTTTAGACTAGTCCGATTTAGGACGGAACAATTGTTCCTGTGTGAGCTCGGACTAGTCCGTATATGGCTAGACTAGTTTGTAATTCGAGATTAGAGAGTTGTCGAGACTAAGTCTGGTAAGACCGTACTAGTCCGCTACTTGCCGGACTAGTCCGTTCTCACCTGGAGCAAAGGTTCCTAAGTGAGATCAGACTAGTCCGCTCCTCAATGGACTAGTCCGGGATTTTATGACCGTTTTAATTCAAAGTTCACGGGGACTTTAGTTGGTAGCCTTTGTGACGTAAGTGGTCCCCCAAGGACGGACTACTCCGTGGTTCTGACCGGACTAGTCCGGACTTTAGTAGGTGTAACGGTTAGATGCTCGGATCCATATAAAAAGGGACCCCCCCGGTTTCAAATTAACTGTGCTGAAACCCTAGCACCAAAAACTATTTCCTTGAGCTCTTCTAAGCCTCTTTCCTCACCTTCTTGACCCCTAGGATTGGATCTTGAGGGGTTTGTGGATTTGTGAGAGGAGAGACGCGGTGATCAATGTTTGAGCTCTCGGTTTGAATCTCTTGCACTATAATTGTTAATTTGAGTTCTTGGTTGTTGTATTTTGATTCCTAGAACTGCTAGGTTGTTGTAGGGAGGCTCAAGTTGTGAGTAGCACCTAAGGATATTGTATCCACACTTTGATTGTTAGTGAAGAACCTGGGCTTGATCTTGGTGATCGCTCGGTGAGGGTAGGGTTGGAAGAGACCCGATCCTTTGTGCACTCATCAACGGGGATGTAGATTCTTGTGTGGAATCAAACCTCGGGATAAATCGAGTCTCTTAATTCCTTTACTTTCTCGCTTATTCACTAGAGTTGCTTGTTAGGTTGTTTCTCGCTCAAAACTGTTAATTGCTTTATAGTTTTGAGTCTTATAATCCAATCAGTTTCTCATTCACAAATTAGTTGATTAGATTGTTAGACTACTTACATATCTTCTGCTTAAATAAACTTGAAAAGAAATCCATAAAAAACGCAATTTCTATACCTAGACCGGACTAGTCGACCCCTAGACCGGACTAGTCCGGCCCTTCAGGCTTAATCCGCAGTTTTTAGTAGTTTCAGGTTTTATTAGCCTATTCACTTCCCCCCCTCTTGGCTACTTTCAGGATGTCGGCACCCGGGCCCCCGAGGCCGGCCAACCGGCAGGTGCGGATGCCTCTGGTAGCAATGCGGCTGCTGCTGGGTAAACTTCTAGCCCTCCTTCTGTCCATTCGCAAGTTGCCATGATGGCAACCCCACGAGTGGGCGAAGAGCCACAGGGTGTCGAGGCAGTACCTCGCGTGACGATGTCTAAGGCTTTCCTGGTCCCCAGGGCCGCAAGGGTCGTCCGCTCTAGTCTGGACTAGATGCAGGAAGCACTCGAGCAAGAGTGGGCCGAACTGAGGTCCGAGCGGGAGCGCCTCTAGGAGAAGGACAACCTGCTGAAGGCGCTGGTCCAGTCCGCCAGGGAGAAGGCTCAGGCTCGGGAGGAGCGGCTTGAGGCTCAGGAGGAGGTGCTGAAGGAGACAGAGGTCGTCATCGCGGCCCTCCAAAGGAATGTGGCGAACTCCAGGCTGAGGCCAAGAGCCTCCATGCCTCCACCGATGCACGTCTCAGAGCCCTGACGGAGCTCCGAGAGACACTCGTTCGTCGGGAGGAGGCGAGAGAGAGGGAGCTCTCCGACCACCTAGCTGCCTATGAGGCGGAGGAGATGCGCCTGGAGGACCGACTTCAGGGCGTCCATGACCGGGAGGTCTCCGCTGCATCCAGGGAGTCTGACCTAGAGGAGTGGGCTGCACGGCTGGCCACCAGGGAGCAGGCCTTGGTTGCTCTATAGCACGGGCTAGCTGCTCGGGAACAAAAGATGGCGAGGAGGAGTTTGGCGGGGGAGCTGGCTTCTTCCGTCAAGGAAATCAAAGATCTTTGGGCTTATCGTGCTGCTGGGGTAGAGAAGGTCTGGGACTTCCTCGACCGCGTAGAGGCGGCCCTGGAACCCTTCAGCTTCAGCCCCTTGCGCCTCGGAGGGCCGGTCGAGGTGGTGAGCTAGGTGTTCCCAGCCCTGGACTCAGCCGGAGAGAAGCTCTTGACGCTGGAGAATGTTGTGGGGGAGCATATGGAGGCCAAAGACAAAGCTCTAGCTCAGATGGTAGTAGTGCATGTGCTCACTTGCTTTGGGAGCTGCGACCCCAACATCTCCCTGGAACTTGTGGTGCAGGGACACAGCGCAGAGTTGTCGGGGGCAGCAAAGTCTTCCGTGGAGGAAGTCGCCCGACTTGTAGCTGCTAGGTTCCAGCGCGGGTAGCTCCTAGGTCTACTGCTTGCCTTGTATCCTTCTGTGTATGCCAGAGCTCTGTTGCTATCGAAGACTTTTTGTTTCAAGTCTTATGTTGTCGTGAGTTGTTGATGTAGACTTCGGACCCTTGGCGGCGCAAAGGTCCGGAATGACTTAGCCGACGTGGATAGCTCTTTGCCGATGTCTCGAGCTTGCTCCTCTAGGTCCTTAGCAGCGTAAGGACCCAAGGCGCTCCGGTAGTGTGGCTACAACTAGTTCTAGGTCCTCGGCGACGTAAGGACCTGAGGGAAGTTCGGCCCTTGACTTTAGCTTGTCGCAGCTGGTGCTCCGAGTCTTCTGCTCGCTGCTGCAGCGGCCCGACGTCCTTCCCGCATGGTTCACCGTGATGGCCCTCTCGTAGGTATGGCCCTTGTGTTGGGGCGCACCTACCACTGGATGAGGTAGGGCGTCAGTATCAGGCCCCTGGGAGGTCCGGGACACCAAGGACATGTGTGGATTTGCAGTCATGGTAGAAAGAAGGAGTAGTTGTGCTCTGTGGTCACTCTTCTTTGTTTGGTAGCTTTGTTGTGTCTTACTGTCCTTAGTTAAGCTGCGGGGCTTGGGTAATTCGATGTGGATCGTCCGGGCTATGGTTAAAGCTTTGCCTAAGGGTATGAACCATCTGGTTCCCCGGTACCGAGCTGTAGCTCTGGAGAGGCAGGGTATGCACACTAAGCGTACAGAGCCAGGCATAGCAGGCTACACCCCTAAACCTCGCTCTAGCGTAAGCTTTTCGGGGGAGGGCCATTAGGCACAATAGGGCCCCCAGGCAATGAGACAACCAAAAATCCCTATGTTACGGTCAAGACTTTGCTCGGGGGTATGAGTCGTCTGGCTCCCCAATACCAAACTGTAGCGCTGGAGAGGCAGGGTACGCACGCTAAGGGTACGAAACCAGACATAGCAGGCTACACCGCTGGACCTCCCACTGGCGTAAGCTTTTTTGAGGAGGGACCATTTGGCGCCATAGGGCCCCCGAGCAACGAGACAACCGCAGGACCCCGGGTACACCACATGTACTTCTAGCAGATCCGCCTGTACAAGGATAGTACAACCCTTGCTACGATTGGACGCAAGAAAAAGTGACTGGCCACATGGCCGGAGCGGTATGGAAAGAAAGCACAAAAAGTATGGGGGCAATGTTCGGGGTCCAGCTACTTCTCTTGCCCGTGGGCATGTTCTTTCTAGCCTCCAAGTACTCAGTTGTAGCGCAGGGGAGGCAGGATGTCCACGCTAGGGGTACAGAACCACGCATAGCAGACTACACACCCTGGACCTCCCGCGGGCGTTAATCTTTCACCGAGGAGACCTTCTAGTGGCTCGAGACCTAGGGATGAAAACAAGACGGGAAAATCCCGTCTCGTCCCGTACCGTATACCGATTTACAACCGATCGTTTTTGAATTTTTCGGGAATTATTCGGATTCGGTAGGAAAACGGGTCGGAGACAATCGGGATCGGTTCGAAAACGGTTGAGTAGTTTTCCCGATCGTTTTTGTGGTTCCCGTTTTCAATTCGGGATATCCCATTTTCATCCGTTTTTATCAATTCGGTATGCAGCCCAAAGCAGCCCACAAAACAAGTCTCAAAGGTCCATGTTGGCAGGTTAAATGTTTGCTGCTCATATACATATTTGTTGCTCATAAATAGAATACTTGTTTGAATTCTAAACTTAGTTTTTTTCTTAACTAATATATTTTTTAATTATCTATGTAGTTGAAAAAATGTGCAAAGTTGGTGCTACTTTTATTAGATATTTTTTGTTAGATTATGATATTATGAACATTATCCATTCTATATTTTGTTGGCTAAGTATGATGTATTATAGATATTATGTATATGTATGGCTAAGTACGGTATAAGATTATGTATGATAACTACGTATGGTTATATTAAGTCTATGTAGTTTATTTTTATTGTTATCCCGAATTGAACTCTTGTGTCTTTCATATAATTCCACAAGACTAACCACATTTATGTTTCATTCATTCTTTAAGTACTAAGCATGGCTAAGCACATAAAATGATAACCAACAAATATCAACTAAGTCCCTCCATGGTTCAACAAGGAATGATAAAGGAATATAACTAGGGAAACAACCTAAATTAGGTTTCATATTGATGGCATCATGCAAGCATTCTAGCTAATCATTCTATAATAGGAACAAAGTGGTCAAGAAACACTTGCCTTTGAATGAAGGGTGATTCACTTCAAATTCTTCCTCTTGAAGATTTGGAAGTAGTTCTTGATTTGGTTCTAGCCATTCATATGCACACACAAAACAATGCCAAACATGCCATAAGAATCTTAACAATGTATTTCAATCATATATGTTTGGTTACACACATACACCTATTGATTTCATGTCATTTCATGTGGTTTGAAATGAAAGTAGGTTTCAATTGGGTACCTATATCCTTCTACTTTATTTTTGTTATAGCCAAACACTCACTTTCAATTTGTGAGGTGATTTGAAATAATTTCTAGAATTTTATGTGTATATATGTTAATTTTTATAATTAATTAAATCCTAAAAGTTCATTTAAATTATTACTATAATTATTTTCAGAACTCATATTACTATTTTATACATTTCAGAACCTATTTATGTATTTGGGACAGTTTCCAAGATTTTTCTTTATTATAGGTCTTTCTTCTGAGCTCTTCTATTACGGTACGTAAAAATAAAACTTGACGCGAGCCAATGAAGCGCTGCTAAGGCGCTCCGGCTTTCCCCTGTTGAGTCGCTCTTTCCTGACCTTCTAAGTGAGTTCTAGCTTGGGCTTCGACTGCAATTAATGCTATACAGCTTTGTAAATTCTTTCCCTAGCTTTGGGATTTTTATCTATATTTCAGTATTTATTTAATACTTAAAAATGCATTTTCAGCCATTTAAATAATTATTTTGGACTACAGAAACTTCAAATACATAAAAGTATGAAAACAGAATAATCTTATGCTGTTTAATAAATTTCTACAATTTTTTGATACCTATATTGTTTTTATTTTGATTTTTTAGAATTAATTTGACACCAAATAAATAATTTCAAGTTTCTGGAAATTATTATTTTTAATTTCAGAATTTGTTTTCTGGTCAGAATGTTCAAATAGAGCTTTTGATAAATTCCTAATACTTTTCAAAAGTCATTTAGCCTATTTTGTTTAATTCCAGAATTTAAATCAAATTTTAAAACTGATTTGGGCTCATTTGTAATATTTATAACTTTTCTAGGGTTCAAATTGAATTTATAGAACTACTTTACCAATTTCTAAAATGCACAGGGGCTAATTGGCTAATTCATAGTGAATTTCCAAATTTCTATAAGCCTAGGGTTGATTCTGTAAATCATAGGGGCTATTTTCTAGTTATTTAAATCTCTAGGGACCTAACCATAAAATTCCTAACGTATATAACTGCTTTGAATGTGGGCCATTGGATCTGAGACCAACGGCCTAGATTTAAATAACCGAATCGGTACGCTCCTTCTAATCTGAGTCGTTGGCTCAAATCCGACGCACCAGAAGCGGCCACGTCGCCCTATACCCGTCTCCCTCGCGTCCGGTGGCCGCGCGATCGCCGGCGAGTGGCGGCGGTGGCCGGAGACTCTCGGTTTCTTCGATGTCTCCACCAATTCTTGATCTATTTGCACCAGAAGAGAGAGGAGAGGATGGGGAATTCACCTAGGGGGTCCTTGGGGGTCAGAACAGGCCGGAGAGGAGTGATCGACAGGAGGAGTAAGAAAACTCCGGCGATCTTCGTCGGAGTGATCTTCCAGGCGATGACTGTGACACCCTAAAATCCTGTTTAGAGGGGAGTTTAAAAATTTTTGGACGTGTTGCATGTGTTGCAAAAATTCAAATTTAAACTGGAATTCAAATTAAACTCAAAACAGAAGAGAAATAGAAAAACAAAAAGGAAAACAGAAAAAAACCGGCCAGTGGGCCGAAACCCACCAGCCGGCCCACCCTGCCCCCGCGCCAGCCCACAGGCGCGCGCCCGCGCTCTCTCTCTCAGACAGGTGGGACCCACCTGTCATCCCTAACCCCCGATCGTCCGAAACTCGGACTGTTCACTCGCGCACGCGCGATCGCAACCGACCGGATTTCCGGCCGAATTGTGGTTCCGGAGGACTCCCACTCGATCTAAACAAACCCACCGCCCTCCTCCGTCTATAAAAACCCCGGCCTCGTTCTGTTTTTCCCACGCGATCCACCGTTTTTACTCCGGTGAGAACCCGAGCCCCTCCGGCGAATTCTAGTCGATCTACGCTCGGAAATTCTGATCTAACTCGCTGGTCTTGATCCACCGCCTCCGGGGAACCTCGCAGGTGCAGAAAACTCGGTGTTTTTCGGTTCAAACACTGCGCCGACGAGCCTCGCCGTGAATTCATCTCGGACCTCGTCGCCGACCACCTTCCAGGACCTCCGAGCTCAAGAAAACCCCCGAGGTGAGATCCCCGACCTCCCCTCCACCGATCTATCCCATAAAATCACTGTTTTAGGAAGAATTGACGAAGAACCGAAACTCTCCGGCGAGATCGCCGCCACCCGCCGCCGTGCACCGTCGGGCAGCCCCGCCCGCGCTCGATCAGAGCGACGTGGCCGCTTGAGTGCCGTTTATTTTAAATCGCACGGTAGAGTTTAAATCCCCGCGTACCGGTTCGACGTTATAATCTCAGCCGTTTGTTTTAAATCGGACGGTCCACGTCAGCCCCGCGTTATAAAGACTGGAAATCTTACGTGCTACCCCCTGGGGTTCTCGGGAAACAAGAGCTAGCCCCGGAAACTTCTGATCTAGCCCCTGGAACTTTAGAAAATCATGTAAATTTATTTAAAAATCAGTTTTAGCCCCCGGACTTAAAAAAATTAGGAAAAACTCCTCTGTTATGTGTAGCTAGACCCCTGAAAATTGTTAAAATAATATTATAGACCCTATAGTGGGGTGAGTTTACCTTTTTAACCTTGTTTGATATTAAATTTAGGAAATTGAATATGTGGCTAGTATTTAAAATTTAAAAAGTGGGACAAACATATTGTCAAATTTAAATTAAAATCTTTCTCTGTACTTAGAAAACTTTGGAGTGAGATAAAAATAGATTTTTGGCTGAAATGAATCTGTTTAATTTATTATTCACATTTATTAGTTATAGGGACACATTTTTAAGTGAAGAATAGTTCTGAAAATTAGGAAAGTAAATGTAAAATAGTTTACATCAGAGGAAAAGGTCAAAATATGTTATTAAATATTTTAGATCAGAACCTATTCTGTTTAGATGATGTGTCTTGTTATTTTCGTAATAAAGTTCACATTTAGGCATAGGAAATAAATCTGAAAATATAGCAACTAGTAAATGATAAATGGAGTTTCTAAAATCCAAAGAATTCAGTTTAGGGTTGGTAGAAATTCTGAAGACACATATGGAGAAGGAAAATACCTTTCATGCACACTTGGTAGCTAAAAGGTGTAGTAATTGAATATAAGGAGTTTATTTAAATTGGAAACTCATATATAAAGTATGCAACCATAAATGTGAATACAAAAGTAGGAATCATATACACATGATTAAAAGTGCATGTAAGCCAAAGGTCAACACACATAGAGTAAACACAACACATAGAAGTTGTGAATGGCTTTGTTACATGTGAATGTGTGGTTTGTATGAAATGGAAGTGTGAACTATGTCTTATGGATTGTTGTTTTTCTTTTGCTATGTGTGATGGTATGATGTAGAACCTGCTCAAGAGCAAGTTATTCCTTTCCAAGATCAGGACTACCCATTTCAAGAGTAGCAGGAAGGAGGCAAGTGTCCTTGACCACTTTGATCCTATACTAGGATGTTTAGATAGAATTATTGCATTGTCAAGTTAAATATGAAACCCATGCTAGGAAGTTTCACTAGAATTGCATTACCTTGTTCCCTTGTAGCTTGGGATTGGGATTTATTTTATCATGACATTTATTATTATGCATATGCTTAGCCATGCTTAGAATGGGATATTTGGGATATGAGATCATCAATTTATTTTACCATACTCTTGAATGAGATATTGTGAGTTATGTAGAGGTAGGGATCAAGGCAAGTTGGATGTTTTGGTTGTGTGCTGGGTGCACGAGACTCGGGTTTGTGTTTAGTACTTGCCTGGATCCTAAGGACCGGTTCATGGAGCATGTAACCTGGCTTTACCGTGCCAACCACATGCTGAGATGAGGCAGCTTGGCCAATTAATTAGGTGTATCCCCGGCGTAGTATGGGTGTGTTGGATGGTGCGGGGAATAGGTGTCAGCTGGACTACCATATGAACCGCAAGGCTCAAGAGGGGGCCACTGCAGCGGGGTTGGAGCCTCTTGTATGCTGTTAGGGGTGAAACCTCAGTGGGCCCACGCTCGTCGAGAATCCCTTTGTAAAGGCTTCGTAGTGATCTCCTGGCTACACACCTGGGAAGTGTGAATGTGGTTCGTAGCCACTGGCATAATGGAGGTTCTTTTAGTCCACCCGACAACGGGGGATGAAATCACTACATGTGGGTACAGTGGTGCAAACTCTGCAGAGTCAAAACTGTCATGACAGCCGTGCTCACGGTCAAGAGCGGCTTGGACTTATTCATGATTAGAGGATTGATGGTTTTGGAAGTTGTGGATGTTAAGCGGAGAGCTTAACATTGGAAATGATGTTATAGTTATTTGATTATGATGATGGTATGGGAGATTGGGACCATTTCACCTGTGTAGTAATGTAGGTGCTTAATAAGTTAAGGTGATAGGTATTAATTGCGTAATGTTTTAACCATGAGTTCAACCTCCCCTTGTTCTAGCCATGCATGACATAACTTTCCCACACTTGCTAAGTACCATCGGTACTCAACCTTGCATATTTTGTTAGTTTATATTGCTGCTCAGGTCAAGATAATGAGGTGGTGTATAATGACCAAGACTTTGGGCGCGAAGAAGGTTTGTAGGTTCATGGAGACACCCGGGCAACGCCTGTGACGGAGCCCTCAAGAATAATATTCCGTTGTTAGTTTATTTACTTGGGATGAACTTATTATTGTCCATCGAGACATTTGCTATGTAAGACTTATTTATATTCGACACCTGGCTTGTAATAAATGATGCTTCACTATTTATCATCACATGTATGAGAAAATGATCCTGGCATACATATGATATTCACTTGGTTGTTCTTCGGAAAAACCGGGTGTGACAATGACATCGGGTAATTTTTGTCGGGAATCTCTCCTGGGGTCCTTGTGACGACGTAGGGGGCCTCACAACCAAGAATTTGAGCGTGTTTTTGAAGAATTGGAGAAAGGGGTGGTTTTTTCGATCGGGGGGATTGGGGCGGTTTGTGTGGAGAATTTTGGCCCGGGTCGGGCTGGTTTTATAGAGGGGGAAGCAGCGGCGGTTGTGGGGGTGCCGCTTGAGGGAGGGGCGCGAGAAATTGAGCGTGGCCGAAGTGTTTTTGCCAAATGTTATAATAGAGGTTGAGAGAGAAGAGGGGTGGCGGTTGCTCGGGGAAGAAGAGGCCATTTGGCACGTGGTTCATGCTTGGGAACGAAGGAAGGGAGAGGGAGCGGTTTTGGTTTTAGGTTTTCGGGTTGTTTCAATTCTACCCCCTTATGAAAAATCTCGTCCTCGAGATTTGTAATTATAAAGGAAACAGATTGGGAAATTGTGACTTGAGTTCATCTTCTCTTTCCCATGTAGCTTCTGCCTCGGAATGATGTTTCCATTGAACCTTGCACATACGAATTATTTTGTTTCTTGTAACCTTTTCCATTGTGTCAAGAATTCTGACAGGGTATTCGGTATATGAAAGGTCTTCTTGTACATCCAACTCATCTATTGGTAGTTGTTCTTCTGGTGTTCTCAAACACTTCTTGAGTTGTGATACATGGAACACATCGTGTACGTCCGACAATCAAGAGGGTAACTCTAACTGATAGGCTACCTCTCCTTTGCGTTCCAGTATCTTGAATGGTCCGATATACCGAGGTGCTAGCTTCCCTCTTACTTTAAATCTCTTAAGTCCACGCATGGTGACACTTTAAGATACACGTAGTCTCCCACCTCGAAGACTAGTTCTCTTTGTCTTATGTCCGTATAACTCTTTTGTCTTGTTTGATCTATCTTTAAATTATTACGAATTTCTCTTACTTTCTTTTCTGCATCTTTTAGTACTTCAGGTCCAAACACCTTATTTTCACCTATTTGATCCCAAAATAGTGGAGTTCTACATCTTCTTCCATATAAAGCCTCAAAGGGGGACATCTTCATACTTGCTTGGTAACTATTATTGTAGGGAATTCTGCATATGGTAAATTCTTATCCCAACTCCTACTATATTTGAGTGCACAAGCCCTGAGCATATCTTCAAGAATCTGGTTGGTCCTTTCGGTCTGCCCATCAGTTTGTGGATGATATGCAAAACTGAAATTTAATCGAGTTCCCATAAACTCGTGTAATTTCTGCCAAAATCTTGAGGTGAATTGTGTACCTCTATCTGACACTATCTTTTTAGGTACACCATGTAGGCAGACTATTCTCGACATATACAGTTCTGCTAGTTTCGAACCGTTATAATTTTCCTTAACTGGAATGAAATGAGCAACTTTGGTCAATCTATCCACTATCACCCATATTGAATCATACTCTGTTTGTGTACTGGGCAAACCCACTATAAAGTCCATCTCAATTTCTTCCCACTTCCATTCAGGTATCTTTAGTGGTTATAATAGCCCTGTAAGCCTTTGGTGTTTTGCTTTGACTAGCTGACATGTGTCACACAATGCCACATGCTCTGCAACATCTCTTTTCATTCCGTACCACCAATACCTTGTCTTAAGATCATGATACATCTTTGTACTTCTAGGATGGATAGAATAATCAGAATCATGAGCCTCTTTTAAAATTAACTTCTTTATTTCCTTGATGTCTGGCACACATATTCTTTTACCATGCCATATGATACCATTCTCATCTTCTCTAAATCCCGGGGCTTTGTTTTCTTTGATTAACTCCTTAATTTCTTTGATCATTTCATCGTTCTTTTGACCATTTCATATATCTTGTTCTAGAGTTGAGTCAACTTCCATTGCTATGGTTTCTGTATGATTCACCAAGCATAAGTTGAGTTTTGCGAACTCTTCACAAAGTTGGGGTTGTAGATCTCTTATTGTTAACATGTTAACATGTGTCTTTCTGCTCAAGGCATCTGCAACCACATTAGCTTTTCCAGTGGTAATTGATTCCCACATCAAAATCGTTAATGAACTCCAACCATCTCCTTTGTCGAAGGTTGAGATCTGGCTGAGTGAAGATATACTTCAAACTCTTATGATCGATATAGATCTCAGTTCTTTTACCCATTAGGTAATGTATCCATAACTTCAATGCATGTACAACTGCTGCCAACTCTAGATCATGGGTAGGATAGTTCTTCTCATGCTTCCGAAGTTGTCGGGAAGCATAGGCAAGAACATGCCCTTCTTGCATAAGCACACATCCTAACCCCTGTCCTGAAGCATCACAATAGACAGAGAATGATTTCTCCATATCTGGCATAACCAAAACTGGGGCAGTTGTTAACTTCTTCTTTAATTCTTCAAAACTTGATTCGCACTCTTGAGACCATACAAAAGCAGCTCCTTTTTTCAAACATCTTTGTGAGTGGCTTGGCTATTTTTGAAAATCCTTCAATGAACTTTCGGTAATAGCCTGCCAATCCTAAGAAGCTTCGGATTTCTCCGACATTCTTTGGTGTCTTCCACTTTTGAACACCAGATATCTTTTTTGGGTCTACTGATATTCCTCCTTCGGAGATAATATGTCCCAGAAAAGCAACTTTCTTAAGCCAAAATTCACACTTATTAAATTTGGCATAGAGTTGGTTTTCTCTTAGCTTTTGTAATACTATTCTCACGTGCTCTTGATGTTCTTTCTCATTCTTTAAGTATATGAGGATATCATCAAAGAAAACTACTACAAACTTGTCCAAGTATTTCATGAATACCTTATTCATAAGGTACATGAAATATGTCAGAGCATTTGTTAATCCAAAAGGCATAACTGTATATTCATACAGCCCATACCTAGAAACAAATGATGTCTTCGGAATATACGACTCTCTAATCTTTAGTTGATGATATCCGGAACGGAGGTCAATCTTGGAGAATACACATGCACCTCTTAATTGGTCAAACAAGTCCTCAATACGAGGTAAAGGGTACTTGTTTTTTATTGACACTTCATTGAGGGCACGGTAATCTACACACAACCTCTTGGTCCCATCCTTCTTCGGTACAAATATGACCGGGGCTCCCCATGGTGAGGAACTAGGACGGATATACCCTTTCTCCGATAACTCTCGGATATGATCCTTGAGTTCTGCTAGCTGTTGGGTATCCATCCGATATGGTCTTTTATATATGGGGGCAGTACTAGGTACTAATTAAATAATGAATTCTACTTCTCGATCCGGTGGCATACCTGGTAACTCCTTCGGAAACACATCTGGAAATTCATTGACAACTTTTATATCTTCAATAACTACTTCGGTCTTGTTGAGTTGAACCTTTCCACAGGGTACTTGAATTGATGTGAACTCAATCTTTGTTCCATCCGTATGCGTTAGTTCCACCGTTCTCGTTGAACAATGTATAACTCCTTTATACTTGGTTAACTAGTCCATTCCCAAGATGATATCTATCCCTTGTGATTCTATCACAATGAGATTTGCAAGGAATTCTACTCCATTAACTCCTAGCTTTACCTTGGGACATATTTGTTTTGTCTTTATTTCTCCTCCAGGAGAATTCACTACTAACACTCGATTCATAGATGTAATTGGTAATTTATGCTTGGTTATGAATTCCTTGGCTATGAATGAGTGTGTTGCACCAAAGTCAAACAAAATGGTAGCAGGGTAAGTATTGGCAGAGAACATACCAATAACCACATATGGTTCCTCTTGTGCTTCCTCCATGGTCACATGATTCACCTTGCCACACACAAAATTCTGTTGTGGAGGTGGCTTCTTATTTGGGCACCGGTTGACATAGTGTCCCGTTTCTCCACAGTCGTAGCATTGTCCTGTGACCTAGTTCAGTGGTGCCCTATTGCCTTGTTGTGCATTTGGAGGGTTTGACCCTGCAGGACGAGGTTGAAAACAGGACGTTGTTGCTGCACTTGCTGTCGCTGCTATTGTGGTTGAAAAGTTGGATTCTTTGCAGCAGGGTTGTAGCTCCTCTGAAACTGATTGGGAGCTATAGGTCGATTCATTGCTCCAGTCGGCGGTGATGAGAAACGAGGCCGACTGCTGTTGCTAGAAGACTGTCCTTGCCAATTCATTTTCCTCTTTCTCTCCTCAACTAACTTCTGTCTCTTTCTTTCCACTATGAAAGCCTTGTTGATAAGTTTCTGAAAACTTTCATAGTCTCTATAAGACATTGCATACTGTATTTCTGAGTTCAAACCTTCAATGAAACAATCTTGTTTCTTCTCGTCAGTGTCAATGTCTCCCGGAGCATAGCGTGACAACTGGGTGAACTTAGTGGGATACTCCCGTACTGACATGCTCCCTTGTTTCAGACCGAGAAATTCCTTCCGCTTGTTCTTTATTTCTCCTGCTGGAACATAGTGGTTGCGGAAGGCAAGTTTGAACTCATTCCATGAAATACTCTCTGGATCCTCATGAGCTCCCTTATATGTCGTCAACCAATCTGCTGCAGATCCATATAGTTGGTGAGAAGCAAAGAGTACCTTCTCACGCCCTTGGCATTGTATGATCTATAACTTGTTCTCAACATTCTTGAGCCAATCATCAGCTTCTAATGGCTCTATAGCATTGTCAAACCTTGGTGGTTGGGTGCTCAGGAACTCACTCAACTTGGGTTGACGTGGTGCATTTCGAATTTGCGGTTGAGGTTGTTGCATGTTGGCCATCACTTGTGTCAAGTTTTGAATGAGTTGGTTCTGCATGTTCATCATTTGTTGTATCACTTCCCCATCAGCTCCGCGTGCAACTCTTGGCTACCATCCAGGTAAAGGAAACTCTGCGGCCTCATTGTTGTTGTTCCCTTCATTGCGCTCCTTCTTCCTACCATCTATTGTGAAATTATAAGTTTAAATTTAATGTATACATATGCTCTCTAAATTGTATTATGTTGTGTATATACTCCATTAGTTCTACACCAAAGTTGCAAAAAATTTTACTTCATTCATTTAATGATCCAGTTTGATGCAAACTAAGCATTTATATCCATTAATAGGTATGTACATACACTAACGAGGTTGTGAACATAAGCCTACGACTTTCACAACTCACGTTCATACACTAACAACGCATTACATCATCAACCTAAACAAGTACACTAATCAACCATTACACACTAGTCATTACAACACCATACATACATACTACACGAGCCATTACATGAGCAAGGACACCTATCCTAGTTGTCCCCTGGGTTCTGTGCATTCTCCTGTGGGACTTCTCCATCACCATCAGGAGTGCTAGCCTCTGACTCAGCTGTGGAGGCCTCAGGTGGTGGTGAAGCATGAGGACGTTTAGCTGCCCTACGGTCTGGAGAGTCCGGGTCCAAGTGTCTCCATCTGAAACACAGAGATCACTGATCTCTCCATCCCTCATCCTTATCAGTCCATGCATTATGGCTTCCGTCTTCTTCAGAAGGTCACGCACGTCCTGAAGTTCCTGTTGGCAGTTCTGTAGTCTGGTGCTGACGTCCACTCCTACCTCGAGGCTCACATCCATCTGCACTATGTTGCAACCTTCACGGATTGTCTCGTAGTTGAACACAGCACTTCCACTTTGTCGCCGAGGGGTGTACATGTATTGAGTCCCCTCAAGGCGGCCATGGTTGGTGTAGCTCTAGCAAGTGATCACCTCCCAAGTGGCATCCTTCTCAGCCTCTGCCATGGTAGACCTCCATGCTGGTGAATTGTGGATCTTGAGCAGCTTGTTCTCATGGTAGATCCTCGCCAGCGACTTCCACTCCTCGCGTTCTGCGCGAGAAACTCGAGTGGTGTCGTACTGCACCTCTAGCTTGCCGGTGTAGCTAGCACAGCGAAGGAGGTGTCTAAGGCGATCCACCATGCCTTTAGTAGACTCCCCGTGGGTCTGGCAGGTGGCGGGGTTGTCCACATCCTCGACAGTGCGTGCAGCCAGCTGATGTCGAGGAACTCGTCCTCCGGTGGACTTACGGGCCGTAAGACGTGTGCGTGCCATCTATTTCAAGAAAAATTTAAAATGTGTTAGAAAATAAACAATAATATACTTTTGAGTATAGATTAGGTTAGACAACATATATATAATCTAAATAATCCTCCTTCTAACAAAATATTTAGTAAATTAGTTTTTAATAAAATAGTGATGTCTATCCCGTCCATTTCTAACTAGGTTTGCGTCCTACGGGCAATCTTGGCTCTGATACCACTTTGTCACACCCAGTTTTCCATAAGAAACACCGAGTGTATTCTCACATGTATGCCAGGATCAGTTGAGTCATACATGTGCCGACAAGAGTGAAATATCATTGTATTACAAGCCAAGTTTATCATACAACGTAATATTACATCATAATACATAAAGTATCAATTATGAGTACAAGCACACTAATAATATACAGCGGAAGACCCTAGCGTGGTGCTCCAGTTCCTCATCAAAGTCTATATCTTCATTTGCACCTGAGCAACATATGATATCCAACAAAAGCAAGTTTGAGTACCAAAGGTACTCAGCAAGTGTAGGAAAGAATGTTATGAAGGTCAATAGCAAGGGAAGGCTAACATGGTTAAGCACTATGCATTAATCCTAAGCCTTAGATTTGATTAGCAACCTATCTTACTAAGTGATAATCCCACCAAATTTATAATTAAGCCTTTAATGTTAGGTTACACCACCCAACAACCTCTTTCAACTCACATCCATGTTTCTCTAATCATGGACAAGTCCAAGCCGCTCTTGACCATGAGCACGGTTGTCATGACAGTTTGGTTCTCTGTAGAGATTGTACCACTTTACCCACAAGTAGTGATTTCATCCCCTGTTGCCATATGGACTAAGAACCTCCCTGATATCCGTGGTTGCAAGCCACATTACACACTTCCTTTGGTGTGCGATCAGGAGATCACTACATGGCCTTTACAAAGGGTCTACCGGCAAGTACAAGCCCACTGAGGTTTCACCGCTGCAGTTCCTAGGAGTAAACCCTCCCCTGCAGAAGCCCCCTCTTAAGCCTTGCAGTTCCTAGGGCAGTCAAAAATGGACTCCCATTCCCCGCACCATCCAAACACTTATACTATACCGACAAACACCTAATTACTTGGCCAAGCTGCCCCATCTCAGTCTTGTGGTGGCACTGTAAAGCTGGGTTAACTGTTCCATGAACCGGTCCTTAGAATCTAAGACAGGCACTATCACTAACCCGAGTCTCGTGCACGAAGCACCATCCAAAACAACCAGCCTGTATAGATTCCTAATACCATGACACACTCTTGTGTCTTTCATATAATTCCACAAGACTAACCACATTTATGTTTCATTCATTCTTTAAGTACTAAGCATGGCTAAGCACATAAAATGATAACCAACAAATATCAACTAAGTCCCTCCATGGTTCAACAAGGAATGATAAAGGAATATAACTAGGGAAACAACCTAAATTAGGTTTCATATTGATGACATCATGCAAGCATTCTAACTAATCATCCTAGAATAGGAACAGAGTGGTCAAGGAACACTTGCCTTTGAATGAAGGGTGATTCATTTCAAATTCTTGCTCTTGAAGATTTGGAAGTAGTTCTTGATTTGGTTCTAGCCATTCATATGCACACACAAAATAATGCCAAACATGCCATAAGAATCTTAGCAATGCATTTCAATTATATATGTTTGGTTACACACATACACCTATTGATTTCATGTCATTTCATGTGGTTTGAAATGAAAGTAGGTTTCAATTGGGTACCTATATCCTTCTACTTTATTTTTGTTATAGCCAAACACTCACTTTCAATTTGTGAGGCGATTTGAAATAATTTCTAGAATTTTATGTGTATATATGTTAATTTTTATAATTAATTAAATCCTAAAAGTCATTTAAATTATTACTATAATTATTTTCAGAACTCATATTACTATTTTATACATTTCAGAACCTATTTATGTATTTGGGACAGTTTCCAAGATTTTTCTTTATTATATAATATTTTTATCTATATTTCAGTATTTATTTAATACTTAAAAATGCATTTTCAGCCATTTAAATAATTAATCTGGACTACAGAAACTTCAAATACATAAAAGTATGAAAACAGAATAATCTTATGCTGTTTAATAAATTTCTACAATTTTCTGATACCTATATTTTTTATTTTGATTTTTCAGAATTAATTTGACACCAAATAAATAATTTCAGTTTATGGAAATTATTATTTTTAATTTCAGAATTTGTTTTCTGGTCAGAATGTTCAAATAGAGCTTTTGATAAATTCCTAATACTTTTCAAAAGTCATTTAGCCTATTTTGTTTAATTCCAGAATTTAAATCAAACTTTAAAACTGATTTGGGCTCATTTGTAATATTTATAACTTTTCTAGGGTTCAAATTGAATTTAAAGAACTGTTTTACCAATTTCTAAAATGCACAGGGGATAATTGGCTAATTCACAGTGAATTTCCAAATTTCTATAAGCCTAGGGTTGATTCTGTAAATCACAGGGGCTATTTCTTAGTTATTTAAATCTCTAGGGACCTAACCAGAAAATTCCTAACGTATATAACTTCTTTGAATGTGGGCCGTTGGATCTGATATCAACGGCCCAGATTTAAATAACCGAATCGGTACGCTCCTTCTAATCTGAGTCGTTGGCTCAAATCCGACGCACCAGAAGCGGCCACGTCGCCCTATACCCGTCTCCCTCGCGTCCGGCGGCCACGCGATCGCCGGCGGTGGCCGGAGACTCTCGGTTTCTTCAATTTCTCCACCAATTCTTGATCTATTTGCACCAGAAGAGAGAGGAGAGGATGGGGAACTCACCTAGGGGGTCCTCGGGGGTCAGAACAGGCCGGAGAGGAGTGATCGACGACGACAGTAAGAAAACTCCGGCGATTTTCGCCGAAGTGATCTTCCAGGCGATGACCTCGGGTAATTTTCATCGGGAATCTCTCCTGGGGTCCTTGTGACGACGTAGGGGGCCTTAGAACCAAGAATTCGAGCGTGTTTTTGAAGAATTGGAGAAAGAGGTGGTTTTTTCGATCGGGAGGATTGGGGCGGTTTCTGTGGAGAATTTCGGTCGAGGTCGGGCTGGTTTTATAGAGGGGGAAGCAGCGGCGGTTGTGGGGGTGCCGGTTGAGGGAGGGGCGCGAGAAATTGAGCGTGGCCGAAGTGTTTTTGCCACATGCGATAATAGAGGGAGAGAGAGAAGAGGGGTGGCGGTTGCTCGGGGAAGAAGAGGCCATTTGACACGTGGTTCATGCTTGGGAACGAAGGAAGGGAGAGGGAGCGGTTTTGGTTTTAGGTTTTCGGGTTGTTTCAATGAGCTAGCACAAACTGTAAATAAGGTACGCAGGGTAGAATAAATTTTTCTTATTTCTGGCTTCCTTCGGGTGATTGGAGGAAACATGCCGTGTAAGAAGGCAACGCCCGCCCCGGATGACAAGAGTAGCAGGACCCCTCCGGGGCTTAGCTGTTCTAAGCGCTGTTCCTGGACACTATGACACCTTTACAAAGAAAGACAAAAAGAAAAATACCCTACCACTACGCTGAGGGTAGGACTTAGAGAGGTGTTTTATGTCCCGTGATCAGGGTAGAGGTACCCATCCTGTGTGGCTAGGCGGGTGCACCTGGAGCGGCATACTTGTGCTGGTCGGGAGGGACCCTCCCTGTTGGGGGAGGGTTTGTCACCCCTCCTCGAGAAAGTATTAACCAAGGCACCAGTGGCCCTACCTTGGGCTGTCTACTCTGTGCGTACCATTGTCGGAGCATCTTGCTGTGTAGCAGATTTTGAGCAACCTCTAGCCATGTTGCCTCATCGACGAGGTCAATTTCTTCACGCAGGGGCCCGCCTCAGCGGGGAGGTGAGGCCCATGCTGTCTTTTACCCACTACGCGGGGTACCCGATCATGATACCGACACGTTCAAGCCTTAAGAGATCTGTCAAAAAAAGGTTGTGTTGCTGAACTAGCTATTCGTATTGTTATTTGTCATTTGTAGCTTCCACTACTAGGCTATTTATTTTTTCGAACTGTCTTGTGGCTATATTTCATGTTCAGTTTTGTAGTCGTCATCACTCGCTTCCATCAAGCCTAATGATGCAAGCTAGTATAACACAAGTTTTGAATTGCACGTTCTGCCCTAGCGTTAAGTAAGATCAATTAGAGAGAGTGGCACTTCTGGGGCTTGTTTGGATTGTACCCGAACTTACCTTGCCGCTTTCTTTTGTCGGCACCAAATGCATTGTACCCCTGCTCTGTATTACACTTCCGTGATTTTTTATAAACATTTCCTTGCTTTTCCTTCACCCTCCGGACAGTTGTGCTCGGCCGGCTGCGTCTCCCACCAAACTACATGGATCAGAAACCACTCTTTTCCAATGCTTTACTCTCTAGTCTCTATCACACTGACTGAAAGCCAACGCGTTGGAATACTAAACGACAACATCAGCAGGCCTTCCATCGTCCTCGTAAACAACTCCCGTCATTGCAGCTGTGGCAGAGCTTCTCTCCACTGTATGCTCGAGAGGCTAGAGGAAGGCGACGAACACGTCAAACTCAGCGAGCGCATCCGCTGTTTCCACCAGTACAATTGTACAAATGGAACCTCGGCATGCACAGAACTCCCTCGCGCAAGTTAAAAAAAGGCGAGCGTAAAATCCAAGGCCCGCGTCCGCGAATGAATCCGCAACCGAAGCGGGAGATCTTCTTGGACAACGAAAGAGAATGCAGACGGACGCTAGAGCCAAGAACGCCTGGACTGGTACAGCCACTTGGAGTCTGCAGCGAGTGCTCCTTAGCCGAATCCAACACTTATTTAAACCAGTAACGAGCGTTGACGTCGAAGAGCGCTCCAATCAGAAGCTGCACTGCGGCGGCAGCTCAATCCGGACCTCCAATGGCGTGCCTTCAGCTGCTGCTGCTGCGGCTGTTCTTGCTTGGGCTCAGCTCGCCGGTGGTGCTACTCCTGACGCGCGCGGACGCGTCGTCGTTCCCCGTCAATGTCTGGCCCAAGCCGGTGTCCATGGCGTGGGCGGAGCCTCACGTGGCCGTGCCGGTGTCGTCGTCGTTCCACATCGTCGTCGTTTCGCCGGGGAACCCGTACCTCGCCTCGGCCGCGGAGCGCTACGCCAGGCTGCTGCTCGCGGAGCGGTACCGGCCCATCGTCCGGCCGGCGGTGAACGTCGCCGCGGGGGGCGCGCTGATGCTGGAGAAGCTCACCGTGGCCGTGTCCGACGCCGCCGTCCCGCTGCAGCACGGCGTGGACGAGAGCTACGCGCTGGTGGTTCCCCGCACGGGCGGTGCTGCGACGCTCACGGCGGCCACCGCGTGGGGCGCCATGCGCGGGATGGAGACGTTCTCGCAGCTGGCGTGGCGGGGCCGGGGCCGGGGCGGGGGGTTGCTGGTGGTTGCCGCCGGCGTGCGCGTAGAGGACCGCCCGCTGTACCCGCACCGCGGGCTGATGCTCGACACCGGGAGGACCTACTTCCCCGTGGCCGACATCCTGCGGACCATCGACGCCATGGCCGCTAACAAGATGAACGTGTTCCACTGGCACATCACGGACTCGCAGTCGTTCCCCATCGAGCTTCCCTCCGAGCCGGGGCTCGCCGAGAAGGGCGCCTACGGCGAGGACATGAGGTACACCGTCGAGGACGTCAAGCGCATCGTCGAGTTCGCCATGAGCCGCGGCGTCCGCGTCGTGCCGGAGATTGACTCGCCAGGTCGGCACCGTCCTCCTCTGCTTTGGTAGTGCTTGATCCGGCCCAATGCCATTGTCTGCATGGCCCAATGCCACTAGACTAGAAATACGGCCTAGGTATTTATTGACTCTTCATCTTGTCCATAACTGACAGGTCACACTGCGTCGTGGGCCGGCGCGTACCCAGAGGCCGTGTCCTGCGCGGGCAAGTTCTGGCTCCCCGGCGGTGACTGGAACAGCCGTCTAGCCGCCGAGCCGGGCGCCGGGCAGCTCAACCCTCTGTCGCCCAAGACGTATGAGGTGATAGCCAACGTCGTCAAAGACCTGACCTCCCTCTTCCCGGACGGCTTCTACCACGCCGGCGCTGACGAGGTCGTCCCGGGCTGCTGGCAGACGGACCCCTCGATCGAGGCGGACCTTGAGCGCGGCGGCACACTGAGCCAGCTCCTGGAACGCTACGTCCGCACGGTGCACCCGCTGGTGGTGTCCAGAAACCGCACGGCCGTGTACTGGGAGGACGTGCTGCTGGATGCCGCCGTGAACGTGAGCGCGTCGGCGATCCCGCCGGCGACCACCGTCCTGCAGACGTGGAACAACGGGCCCAACAACACCAAGCTCATCGTGGGCGCGGGGTACCGCGCCATCGTCTCCTCGGCCTCCTTCTACTACCTCGACTGCGGCCACGGCGCGTTCCTCGGCAACGACAGCGCCTACGACGACCCCCGCAGCGACTTCGACACCAGGGGCGGGTCCTGGTGCGGGCCCTACAAGACGTGGCAGCGCGTGTACGACTACGACATCGCGCACGGGCTCACCGCCGACGAGGCGCGGCTGGTCATCGGCGGCGAGGTGACGATGTGGACGGAGCAGGTCGACCCGACGGTCCTCGACGGCCGGGTCTGGCCGCGGTCGTCGGCGATGGCGGAGGTGCTGTGGTCCGGCAACCGCGACGCCTCCGGCAGGAAGCGGTACGCGGAGGCGACGGACCGGCTGTTCGACTGGCGGCACCGCATGGTGGGCAGGGGCGTCCGGGCCGAGCCCATCCAGCCGCTCTGGTGCCGCTCGCGCCCCGGAATGTGCAACGCGGTCCCGTAACGACCCGTGCCGTGCGTTCTTAAACACTATTACCATCATTATGATTAAGCAAACCATCCATACTGTACTGTACCCTTCGTGTTTAGGTTCATTCGAACAAGTGTGTGTCAGTGCTGACGGTACCTGTCGTTCCGTTCTCTTGACATTGCCCAAAGTGCGAACGCGATTTGTTCGTTCTTTCTGTTTATGAAACAATAAAAGTGATGAAGTGGACGGCATGTTAACTTATTAAGTGGAGTTTGTGTACCTTGAAAGCCGGCTTTACATGTTGGGCCCACCCCAGCGATTCCATTCCGTTGCTTGTTGTAGCCTTTGTACCGGGGCTCGATGTGATTAAAGAACTGGAGCCTTGACGTCGTCCGTCGGCGTCCTTCTTCAAGGACTGATATTTCTGTTCGTCCGGGCCCTGTTCGGCCGCCGGCCTGTGTTCCCTTCCGCCGTGCAGTGCAACCCAATTATGTCGCGGGGGGTGAGGGTGATGGCAGGCACCCGGCCGCCTGCCTGTACCCATCATGAATGCCCAATCATGTCATCTCCTTCTCTTCTCAGTCGTCGACACCATCCACCATCCGGCCACCCCAGCTGACGCCACAGCTGTAGTAACCCCCCCCCCCCCCCCCCCCCCCCCCCCCATGGCACGCCACGAAGCATCGACGAAGCCTTTGGGACGCGAGCCGTGGCCGCTGAGAGAGAGAGAGCGAGTAGTCGCTGGCCACTGCTGCCGGCCAGACGCGGCGCGGGAACTGGTGCTGAAATCTGCGGGGAATAACTGGAAGGCGGGCAGGGACAAGGGAATCCCGCGAAACCAACGGGAGCCCGACCCGGCCGAACGAACGAACGGAACCCATCCGATCCAAGTATCCAACCCAACTCAACCACGACCGCGACCAACTCGAACCGGACCAAAACTTACCAAATCCACAACCGAGTTCTGTTCACCCGTCACGCCAGTACGCGAGCCGCGTTTCCCAAACCCTACCCATATAATATTAAACCCAGCCCGAGTCTCTCTCTTCTCTCTGTCCACCATCCTCCCTCCTCTTCCCGCCGCCGCCAGCCGCCACCGGGCTCCAGCCCCCCCCCTCCGAAACCCTAACCGGCGCCCCCCGATCCGATGGCGACCGCCGAAGACCAGGCCGCGGCCGTCGCGCTGCTGGGGGGCGACCCGGCGGCGTTCGACGCGCTGCTATCGACGCTCATGTCGTCCTCCAACAACGAGCGCTCCGCCGCCGAGGCCGCCTTCCACCGCCTCCGGGCCTCGCACCCGGAGCCCCTCGCGCTGCGGCTCGCCTCCTCGCTGGCCGCGCCCGCCACGCCGGCCGAGCTCCGCGCCATGGCGGGGGTGCTCCTCCGCAAGGTCCTGTCCCCGCCGCCCTCCTCCGACTCCTCCTCCAACAGCGCCGCGGCGGCGCCGCTCTGGCCGCAGCTCTCCCCGGCCGGCCAGTCCGCGCTCAAGTCGCACCTCCTCTCCGCGCTGCAGTCCGACCCCCCGAAGCCCATCGCTAAGAAGGTCTGCGACGCCATCTCCGAGCTCGCCGCCACGCTACTCCCGGAGAACGCCTGGGCGGACCTGCTCCCGTTCCTCTTCCGCGCCGCCTCGGGCCCCGAGGCCCCCAACCTGCAGGAGTCGGCCCTGCTAATATTCGCTGGGCTGGCGGATTACATCGCGGAGTCGCTCCTCGACCATCTCATGACGATCCACAACCTGCTCGCCTCCGCCCTGGCGCACCCGACGTCCCCTGATGTGCGGATTGCTGCCCTGGGTGCTGCGGTCAACCTCGTCCAGTGCTTGCCCACCAACTCCGACCGTGATAAGATGCAGGACCTGCTGCCCGCGATGATGAGGGCCCTCACAGATTGCCTCAATTCCGGCCAGGAGGCTTCCGCGCAGGAGGCACTGGAGCTCCTTGTTGAGCTGGCCGGTGCGGAGCCAAGGTTCCTGCGGCGGCAGATTGCTGATGTGGTGGGGGCAATGCTGCAGGTAGCTGAGGCTGCACAGCTGGAAGATGGGACCAGGCACCTGGCGGTGGAGTTTGTGATTACTCTTGCAGAGGCACGGGAGCGTGCACCGGGAATGATGAGACGTCTCCCACAGTTTGTTGGCCGGCTGTTTGTGGTGCTCATGCAGATGTTGCTAGATGTGGAGGATGACCCTGCTTGGCACTCTGCTGAAACTGAAGATGAGGATGCAGGTGAAGGGAACAACTATGGAGTTGCTCAGGAGTGCCTTGACCGACTTGCCATTGCCATTGGTGGAAATGCGATTGTGCCCATTGCATCTGAGCTGCTTCCACAATACCTTTCTGCACCCGAGTGGCAGAAGCACCAAGCTGCGCTCGTCACACTTGCACAGATTGCAGAAGGATGTGCAAAGGTAAGCCTGTCTATAACTTGATAATTATGTTAACTACGCAACAGTTTGTTTGGCAGCTTGAAGCATATCTAATATTTTGTATTGGACCTGTAAAAGAAGATATCCAGAACTAACTTGTTGGAAAATCAGGAGTGAGATAATAAACAACGAACTGATGAAATGCCTCATCATTTACAAGCAAGAACAATACTTGGTGGTCACATCCACAAGTGTTGTTGCCTACCATAAAACCGTGCAGTGCTATCTGTTCTTTCATTTTATATGGTGGAATTCGCTGAGACTGGGCATATCGTCATTGGTTGCTCTTTTTGCTGGCAGGTTATGCTTAAAAATCTGGAACAAGTTGTCTCAATGATATTGAATGGATTCCAGCACCCTCATGCTCGTGTGCGCTGGGCCGCAATCAATGCCATCGGTCAGCTGTCTACGGATTTGGGCCCAGATTTGCAAGTTCATTACCACCAGAAGGTTCTGCCTGCACTGGCCAATGCTATGGATGATTTCAAGAATCCACGTGTTCAAGTAAGTTTGTCATATCATCTTACACTTTCTGTGTGCAGTCTGTTGTTACTATTTATTTTAGAATTGAGGTTTCATCGGTAGATAACTAGGCAAGGATCTAGGATATTTAGCATATTAGTACAAATCTGGGCATTCGCCACACTAAAGTGAAATAAACATACCTGTTTTGGCAATCGAGCTGATTTTCTTCAATAGAAGAGCAACTTAACACCCAAGCAGGCTACTTGACTTACCATTTCATCAACCTGTCACTATTATAATAAATCTGTTAATGTAAACTAATGTTCTGTGGCTGATAAGTAAAATTTGGTATGTTTGACTTTCATTTTCAGAAATATACCCTTGATCTGTAAGCTGTTTAACTGTTGTATTCATTGAGATATTACAATTCAATCTTCATGCTTATAGTTTGAAAGAAGATTTATGCACCTTTTATTCCGTAGGAAAATAATGTTATAATGACTTCCTTATGTTGCTATTGTTGGCAGGCACATGCTGCGTCAGCTATCTTGAATTTCAGTGAGAACTGTACACCTGAAATTTTGACGCCATACCTGGATGGAATCGTCGGCAAATTACTTGTTCTTCTTCAGGTGTGCATTTGCTTGAATGGATTATATTTCAGCTTGCTTCGAGCATGTTTCTTTAATATGGTAGCAAACATCTTGATCTTTCATTTGTATTCTAGAATGGCAAGCAAATGGTGCAAGAGGGGGCATTGACAGCTCTAGCATCAGTAGCAGATTCATCACAGGTAACTATTCAATTGAGAGCTAGTAGCTACATTGTCATGCATATGTCATGCAGTGTCTTCTTTTAATGCTTTCAATCTTATGATAGTAATGTGGAGCATTTTGATGAATTTATGGCTTATTTGTAGGAGCACTTCCAGAAATATTACGACGCTGTTATGCCATACCTCAAAGCTATTTTGATGAATGCAACCGACAAATCTAATAGGATGCTCCGTGCCAAGTCTATGGAGTGCATAAGCCTTGTAGGAATGGCTGTGGGCAAGGACAAGTTCCGAGACGACGCAAGGCAGGTTAGCCTCTCCTTTATTTGTAGTTTTGTGTTTGTAACTTGTAAATTATGTACTTGAATTTTGTCATAGATAACTCATGACTCATTTTTGCTGCTTGCCTCTCTCCTTGTTGATGTATGAATTCAAGAAAACGTATATATGTCTATTAAGGTTTGATAAATTTGTAGTTAGTGTGCTCCACTTGTGTGCTCCACTTCTCACTTCACACATTCCTGGTTGCCTGTAGTATTTTTATTGAGACAATGTCATTATGCTAAACCATCCGACCGTTGCTAGGTTATGGAAGTACTTATGGCTTTGCAAGGAACTCCAATGGAAACTGATGATCCAATAACCAGCTACATGTTGCAGGTATGCTTCAAAGTAGGGTAGATTAAGTTTAACGACACCTTAAATTAGTCTAACCCTTGCCACATGTGATAGGCTTGGGCCAGGTTATGCAAATGTCTCGGGCAGGACTTCCTTCCTTACATGAGTATTGTTATGCCACCATTGCTTCAGTCTGCTCAGCTGAAGCCTGATGTGACAATTACTTCAGCTGAATCAGATGATGAAATAGACTCAGATGACGATAGGTGTGTATTCAATCATGTTGCCTTTTTAATTCAGTATTATCCTGAATCATGGCATAATAGCAAATAAGGAGATACCTTCAATTTCATTGGAGACACTTGAAACTTATACAACCTTTTTATCTGCTTATATCCAAAGTATCTACCAGTAAAACAGTATGAGAAAGGGTTGCATCTACCTTTTAAATGTACTAATATGTATGCCCTTTTGTTTCTGTTGTTTTTTGTGCTCTTATTTTTCTTATTAATATTTCTGTGAGGTCTTGTTATTCGCCCCTGTATCATTTTGACCGTGGGCATGCTACTTTCAAGTTTTGATCATGCATTAGTTTTGTGATACTGCCCCTAAATTTCTGCATTCTTTTACAGCATTGAAACAATTACACTCGGTGACAAAAGAATAGGAATCAGAACTAGTGTGCTAGAAGAGAAGGCAACAGCTTGCAACATGCTGTGCTGCTATGCTGATGAGCTCAAGGAGGGGTTCTTCCCATGGATCGATCAGGTTCATTATCATTGAACACATCCAATGTCTAACTCCTTTAATCGCCCCTTTCCAGCATGCATCGTTGATTATAAATTTCCATGTAGGTTGCTCCCACACTGGTTCCTCTGCTTAAGTTTTACTTTCATGAAGAAGTTAGGAGGGCCGCTGTTGCAGGTATTTTGATGTTGTGCTGTAGTTTATGTCTATGTAGGTATGTTTCCTTTTACAATTTATACATCGATATGCAGCAATGCCGGAACTTCTGCGCTCGGCAAAATTGGCTGTTGAGAAGGGGCAGTCTCAAGGACGTGATGAATCTTATGTTAAACAGTTGTCTGACTACATAATTCCTGCTCTTGTTGAAGCACTGCACAAGGTCTGTGGGAAGGCTTCTCAGTAGTTTGATGATTATTATTTTTTACAAATGTTAATGGCTGAAACTTCATGCATTCACTCTACAGGAGCCAGAAACAGAAATGTGCTCATCCATGCTGGATTCATTAAATGAGTGTATGCAGGTTAGTTGCTTTGCTTGATAGTTAAGTTGTCCATTATTGAGGCTTTCACAAAGCTTCACTTGGCAAATTGATGATGTACCCTTTTTTACCATACATACCTATCCTTATTTATCTTCGTCTGCCAAATTTAGTGTCGATTGTGCCATAATAGATTTACGGCATGTGTATGTTTTTACTTCAAAACCGAGCATTTATATATGTATGGGTATGAATACTTTCCAGGATAATAAATTGAAACACTGCCAGGTTGGTTTTACTTGTACATTGTAAAGAAAACATTTTTTATCTGGTATTGTTGTTTCCGGTGAAAAAAAGAAAAAAATCAGTGGAAAGTTGGCATACAATTTCCTCCTGCTGGTTGAGCTCTATAGGCCCAGATTATTGGTCCGTATTATGTAGAAGTTCAGACGTTAGTCTTAGCCTCTTAGGTCCTGAAATCTAATGAGCAGAACTGTCTGTCAGTTGGGATAACCAACATTTCTGTACTAGAATGAATCAGGGTTGTGCACTCTTCCTCAGTCAGGCAAAATGCTTTGTAGTCTTGCTAAGAAGTTATGGGGTTTAGGTCTTGGCAGCTTACTTTAGAATGTTTGGGAGTCTGGATGAGTGCCCTTATTTGCAGGTCGTACATAACCAAACTCCCCCATCAGTAATGCTGATGATCTGTGAGTTTCATGCAACCTTCACGTTAACTAAATGATTTGACTTCTTTGCTATATTGCGGCAGTTATAATTGTTGTTAGTGTTAATCTCCACTACCAAATTACTGTTTTCATGGAGAACAAGAACTTATTTGAAACCAAAACGGGCTGTGAAGACACATATACCTACTAGCAGTCATCACTGGCACTGCTCTAGCAACATGCAAGTATGGTTATTTATTTCTTCATTGTTAAGCTGGTTCCTCATTGAGGCCAGGGTGACTACCGATTGTATTCTTTTATCAACAAATTCACGATTAATTAGTGAAGCTAGCACTGTAGCAGTTACCTCTTAAGTTAACTATTCCCCAGTTCCTTTAAAATAATGCGATAACCATTTGAAGTGTCATGTTTGATTAATAGTTTATCCAGCTGTATATGCATATTGATGCAAAAGCAGTGTCACTTAACTTTAATATGATCTTCATTTTGTAATTGTCAACCATCTTTGAAGATTTGCATGGTTAGAATTGAGTTTTAAACATTGTGCTTTGTCTAAATGTTCTTAATAAAATATGAATGAGTGAATCACCGGATTATTTAGCTTTGTGCTTTGCATGGGATAATATTGCTACTGTTCTATTGGTCTGGTGCTGGTTCTTAACCTTTTTCCTGCACTGAAACTGTTTGTGGTTGTCTTATTGAATTCTTCATTAATGCCACTATCATTGAGCAGCTTTCTGGCCGTCTCCTTGATGAAAACCAAGTACGAGCTATTTCAGATGAGATTAAGAATGTCATTATAGCCAGTGCAACCAGGAAGAGGGATCGTACAGAGAGAACTAAAGCAGAAGATTTTGATGCTGATGAAGGAGAACTTCTTAAAGAAGAAAATGAACAGGAGGAGGAAGTATTTGATCAGGTTTGTTTGTCGTAAAATGATCCTTTTTATGACTAATAACTGTTTTATCCTGATAAGTGCTCCAGAAACACTGCATTCTGCAAGTTATATTGAACAATTTAACTATTATTTTGATTTAATATTCTTTATGTTATACTTTCAGGTTGGCGAGTGCCTTGGCACTTTGATTAAAACTTTCAAAGCTTCTTTCTTGCCGTTCTTTGATGAGCTCTCAGTGTACATCACACCTATGTTGGTAAGGCAATTGAACCCTGAATACATGTGTATGCATGTAGAGTGTAGAGTTGATTTGCTGTGCACTGCAAAATTTTATGTTAATCTGCTTATTCCTGCCTAGCTTTCATTATTATTCATGTGTAAACAAATGTGTATTAGAATTAAGTAAGTTTTTTTAGTCTGTCTTATTTATGAAAGCTGAAAACATAGACTGAGTTTCACATGAAGCATTGCTGTCTTTGAAGTTGATGATTACTTACAAGTAAACTTTCTTGCTCTTATTAAGATTTAAGATTCATCTCTAGTAAGTGCTTTGGAATGACTGTTACTGTCAATGTTTTAAACAAAATTGCAGTTATTGCATGCCTCCAATGGACCTTTTGTTCTTTAATTGCTGACATCCTAAATGTTTCAAGTGTGATCTTCCATACTTGTTCTTGCAATGTGGCTCCTGTGCCAATTTTCTTGGTTTCTGATGTGGTTTCAACTCATTGTTGTCATTACATCGTTGTTTTACAGGGGAAGGATAAAACAGCTGAGGAGAGAAGGATTGCTATCTGTGTCTTTGATGATGTTGCAGAGCAATGCCGTGAAGCAGCTTTGAAGTATTATGATACATACCTTCCATTTCTGTTGGAGGCATCGAATGATGAAAATTCAGATGTTAGGCAGGTCTGTTTTGTGCTGTCAAGTTCCCTTCATCCAAGCTATACGTATAAAAGAAAAGTTCCCTAAATCCACATTCCCTCTCCAATTGGTCCAATTTTACACTGATATACTGCTGCATCCCTTTATTATTATTATTTTAGGCCGCTGTCTATGGGGTGGGTGTATGTGCAGAATTTGGTGGTCATGTTTTCGGTCCTCTAGTTGGAGGTATGTTCTTACATCCTTTGAAGATACAGTCCCAAGTATTTTTCCCTCATTTCCAAACTAATTGAAAATTTGATGTTCCAAATAGAGGCCCTGTCAAAACTGAACAATGTCATCAGACATCCTGAGGCACGGCATCCTGACAACATTATGGCATATGACAATGCTGTTTCAGCACTTGGGAAAATATGTCAATTTCACCGGAATAGCATTGATGTGACTCAGGTAAATACATATTTCAGTTTGAGGTATTAAGATCAATAGTTGGAGTTTTAAAAGGTAGTTGGAGTAAACATGTAGCAGAAAACTTCTTGTGGAAAAGAAGAATACGATGCTAAGGTTCCAGTTCTCCTGTAGGCTACAGTCACAGTACTAGACTTGTTCAGGACCACTAGATCTCTAAACCTGGAACTGGAAACCTTGAGACATTGGTTGCTTGTTTCTATTTACTGCACTGAGAGAGCAATAGAAGTAAGGAGCTGATGCACACCTAATACCCCTTGACTGCAGAGTATGGGAGTATGGTGGGGCATTCGACCTTTTGAGGGTGTGACAGGGAGAGACGAGTTTAAGGTTTGAGTCTATTTGAGCCAAGTTGGGACCTAGGGACTGACAGATGTATTGGCTGAGAAGTGAGAATATTGCAACTATTTTTAGTTGTGGTAATAATACAGTTATATCTAGGAATTAGCTTAATATGCAAACCCATCTTGGGTACCTAAATAGGGCATCCTTAACATTGGAATGGCATGAAACCAACTTTATTCTTTGCTGGTGGCACACCGTCTCTGCCTTTCCGTCCCTTTGACACCATTTGAAGAGGCAAAGTTGATGGTGGCTGGGGCCAACTAATATGAGCATTGCACAGTTTAGTGGCCACTTTGCCTATCCTGGTCTCACTGTGGTTGCTAGGCAAACCAAACATTGACAGCCTAATCTGGAATTTCTGAAAAGAAACTGTTTGGTTGCCATGTGTGAGGATTCTGCCTGGTTAACATTCAAATGTCTTGTTCATCAATTTAGTGAAAATTTCAAGTCTACACTGTTGTCGCAACTGAAATTTAGGTAGTCTTTCTACATGGTGGGTAACCAACAATTGTCAGTTGATATCTAGGCATATTCTAGTGTCTGAAGATTGCAGAATTTGTGTTGCCAAGAGATAATTTCCTTTATGCATGATGCTTCATTCTGAACTGAATCTACCCATGCTTCTCAGGTTGTTCCAGCGTGGCTTGGATGCTTGCCTATAAAAGATGACAAGATTGAAGCCAAAGTTGTTCATGAGCAACTTTGCTCAATGGTGGAGAGGTACACTCCTTACTGCAAACATGCCGCCAAATATAGTTTCTCTTGCAAATTATAATAACCATTTTTTGATGCAGGCCGGATGCTGACATTCTTGGTCCCCACAGCCAATATCTTCCTAAAATTGTTTCAATTTTTGCCGAGGTAATTTCTGATGATTGCCCTTGCTTGTTTTGAAATTTTGATTGACATCTAGTTTGATTGTCTGATCGCTATTTGTGTGGTAGTGATAGATCATAGATAGTTTTGTTCTTACTGGGTAGCAACGATAGATACTGGTGATCTACGTTCATCAAGCAACCATCCAATTCTGTTTTACCAGCTATTTTGAATGAATTCCTGAATTTGTGTTGTCTGTTCTGTATATGGTTTGTAGGTTTTGTGCAATCAAACAGAACTTGCTACTGATGAAACACGCAACAGGATGGTCAATGTTTTGAGGCGTTTCCAGCAGACTTTGCCTTCTGATTTTCTGGCCTCCACATTTTCCAATTTGCAACCGCAGCAGCAGCTTCTTCTACAGTCCATCCTTTCGACATAGTGGTTTGTGTCGTAAGGTCTGGGCATGCAATTTTCTTTTTTTGATATTTTATCATTGTCAACCAATTCTTTGTGTTGGATCTTTTTGTGGGTGGGTTAATTTGTGAATGCATTGCTCGCTTCAAGGAATTGGAGGTTTGCCATCTCAAATGGTTTTGGTGGAGTGTATATTATCATGTATTCAAATATGATTTTGAGACGCACTGCGACAGAGGTGCAAGGGGAAAAGTTTGTTGTCGGTTGAGTTGAACATAAGCTGCATCTGTTTTGGTAATGAGATTACTGTACTTTGGTTGAGGATCTTCATATTTTCTTTACTCAGCTAATTTCGTATCCTTTTTGCCTGTTTGAGAACGCCAAGCATGTTTAGGTATTTGAGAAAAGAGCATACTAACCAGCTTTATGTGTTAGTAATTACGCAACCGGTTGTTTTGTTAAACCCGTCCGTGTGAACTTGAGGTGCAGTATTTGTGTCGGCACTGAACTTTTTTATAGATACTCGCAAGTACAAGGGTCTGCTTCAACATGTGCATATTGTCGCACGTGAAGTAGCTTTCATATTTGAACTGGCCCTACACTTTGTTAAAATATTTGCTTTTGAACAACCCAAAGCTGCAACAAACAGGCCCTACGCTCGGACGTTTAAGATGCACTGGACTCCAAGTTGCCTAGTGTTTATGCTGTTTACATTGTCCACATTCGGCTGGTATCAAGTCTGGTCGAGCTGAAGATTCCGACAGCTGGGAAGCTATACTTGCCTCAACCGAGTAATAGCGGCCACATATCTGCTTAGAGCCTTCTCTGTTTGATTACGTCCCCAACTTCATATGGTCCTTGTTTTGAGTTTTTTCATCAACAAAATTGCAGATGCATGCGTCACTCGAAAAAGAATCAACAAAAAACAAAACAAAAGGGATCTTTCGGATAAGCCTTCGCTGCAAAAAGTTTTGACGTCAGGCTGAATGGGTCGTGAGAGGGTTACCTCCTGAAACACGACGGGTATATCTCGACCTTTTCCACGCTCATGGCGGCTGCGCACACACGACAATCTGAGAGGAACTTCGAAAACCGATGCCAAGATGCCACTTTCTTGACCCTGCTGCTGCCGAAAAAGTTGTCTTTTGTCTCGTTCTCGCAGCTAGGCCACCACGTTCGACACAGAAATGCACAAAGACAGCGACGAGGAGGGAGGGCATCTACTCCGTGGTGTAAAACAAAATGCTACAAGCAAGAGCGCCTTGGAGTCTTGCTGACTTGTAAACTACTAGTAGTATATAGCAAAAATATGGATGCTCGAGCCAATCGCTCGACCAACAGATGCTGAACATAAAGTATGGCAAAATGGCAAGCCACAATTTGACAAGGTTCACCTTTCCCAGAGTTGAGGTTGCCCAAGTTGAGGGGGTCCATGATGCTGCTTCATGGCGATTGACTTTTCCTCAAATGATGAAGAGAGCGGCTGATGCATGACGACCAAGACAAGACCTGTTTGGTTCATTAAACTAGCAGTGCCGTCTCTTTTGTTTCAGAGAGATCAAGAAAGCTTTTGCTGCCATCAAGCCGGCATTACTTTTGATCGGCTAAAGATTATTGTGAATTTCAAAGGTAATCAAAGATGCAAGAGCAGACCTGTCTTCTAGATGTAGTGTGAAAACATATATAGCCTCAAGGTTGATACTACTGTCCCCCCTGCACTGCATAATTATTGATTTTAAGTTGGAAAAAAGGAACTTACAGATAGCTCCCCAGCAGTTTCTACATCCTATATGAATAGTAACTTCCTTGCAAATAAAAAAAAAGAACTTTATGTACTACTGAGTAACCCGTGTCCTAGATAATTTGGCGAACTGGACATCGACTGTAAGTGGTGGAGCTTGAAGAAGATTGTAGAGAGGGCCAAACTAAGAGATAAACCTAAATATCAACTAAATTTAGAGTTATGCTAGGTGGTGAAAACTATTGTTTCGCAGTCGACGTCTGTCTTACAGAATCGGAGAACGGAATCTGAGTCGGATTTAGACACCCATGTCCATGTCAAAGTAGCTCTTCTGTGATGAGTAGAAGGAAGAGTAACTCGCATGTCAAAATAACTCTACCAATGGTAAGTTCAGGCCGGCCGCCTTGGATGACGTTCATATTCTCATACAAAATATGCTCGAAATCTCAAGCGCGCCCAAAAATTCCAACTAACAAAAGACATGCCCATCATCCAGTGATGGAGAACGACTTAGCTGATGGCAGTATTTGTATTGAAGCAAGATAAACAAAGCCAAGTGGGAGGGGCTGATGAAAAGTTGATGTTTAGCCGTTTCTCCTTGTTGCGTAATTGCTCATCGCCATGCCCTCAAATCCTGCCATGTGGAAGATTATTGTGCAATTCAGACCTGGTCTTCTGCTAGTGGTTTGACTAGAGATAACTGCAAACCAGGGAAGAACTAGTCCAGTCAGTGCCCTAAATGTTTCATGGTGAAGACCTAGTAATGATTTCATTAGGAGAAGTAGGACCCCTTGACTCTTGCTTACTTGGTGCTTGGCATGTCTTGCTAGACTCTAGTGTGTGTGTTGCCGGCAGGCGTGTGAAGTTCAGGACACATTGAAAATACAAATTTCAGCATCTTGACACAAACTAAAATGATTTTCTTCCATACTTTACAGTACTGATTTGTCAAACTCAGTAAAGATAATGATTCTTTACTCCGAATCAGAATCATAGAAAATAGGAAAGGTCAAATATATTGGAGAGTGGTGATGCACTACAACCACAGATATCTGAATTAGTTTATGATTCCTCGACATCATAAATTACCAAAATTAAAGGAGAAAATATTGTTTTTGTTCAGTCGCTCAACGCCCGCTGACAATACATAAGGCAAAAACCGCAAAACAAACCGAAAAGACAAAAATATGCCAACAAGATGCCTTATCTCAATTCGTTCACTTCCATTTCCATGAACTGATGCAACTGACAGACATATGTGACATGTCTTAGGTAGACCCGGATTTGACCAGCCCTGAAAGAAACCCCACAGGAACCATTGCTAACTGATGCCTCTCCATTGCAATCTGCTCACCCTAAATCCTCTATAAATTGTCCCCTTGGCCAGAGTTGAATCACCAAGCAGAGCAAGCATTCGACACCTGTCGTCTCCTCTCCCCTCCTGCTACCCTCTGCAACCAAACCAACAGCAGAAGCCAAGAAAGTTCACATGGAGCTCCACTTCCAAGTGCAGCCACCAGTGTCGTTCCAGGTCGAGGACTACTGCTACTACTACTACCAGCAGGAGGCCGCCGCGCAGGCCAAGCCCGGCAAGCCGCGGGGCCGGAAGAAGGGCAGCAACAACCACAGTAAGTTCGTCGGCGTCAGGCAGCGGCCGTCGGGGAGGTGGGTGGCCGAGATCAAGGACACCACGCAGAAGATCCGCATGTGGCTCGGCACCTTCGAGACCGCCGAGGCCGCGGCCAAGGCCTACGACGAGGCCGCGCGACTGCTCCGCGGCGCCGACACGCGCACCAACTTCGCGCCGCGCATCTCCCCGGACTGCCCGCTCGCCGTCCGCATCCGCGGGCTCCTCCAGCACAAGAAGGTCAAGAAGCAGGCCAAGTCCGCCGCGGCGAGCTCCTCGTCCGTCGCCGGCGCCTCCAAGAACATGGCTTCGAGCTCCCCTGCTCCCGCCACGAGCAATTGCAATAGCAGTGACAGTAATAGTAATAGCACGAATAGTGCTTGTGGTGGCGCAAGCAGCAGCAGCAGTCTGTGCTTCGACGACGCCATGAAGCGCGCCGGCGGTTCGATGGACGTCGGCGAGGCGTACAGGCCGGACTTCGCCCCCTTGGCCGCCGAGGAGTTCAGTTCTTGGATGTTCGACTCGGCGTTCGGCCAGTTCCAGGCGCTGGACGGGTTCCCGGCCGCCGTCGACGGCGCCTTCCCAGCTGCGCCCGTGTTGGAGGAGCCAAGGCCCGCCGCGGCGCCGGGCGAGATGGCGGAGTTCGAGCGGATCAAGGTGGAGCGGCGCATCTCGGCGTCGCTGTACGCCATGAACGGCCTGCAGGAGTACTTCGACCGGGTGCTCGACGCGTCGTCCGCCTGCGACTCGCTCTGGGATCTCTCGCCGCTCTGCCACTAGCCAGACCGACTGACCCTCATGTGCGTCATCATTCCGGCTCCTGGATGTTGGCCATTGTCAGGGAAGAAACAACTCAAAACAAGTGTCAGGTGTATGTGCGTGTGCGGTTGTAGAAGAGGAGGATTCAACTCACTGTAGTCAGTCGATACGTTTCTCTATCCAAAACTGCTTCAAATTTGCTGCATGGCAAATCAAACCATTGTTCATTTCGATGTTCGAGCAGCGCTTCTTTTTACGCTGGAAGGAACCGATGTTGAAAAACAACACTGTTGGCTCGAGACAATTAAAATTTTACTACCCCTAAGATTGGGCTTCGCCAAAATACCACTCCCAACATGCGACACTTTAAAATACTATTATAATTCTCCTCAGTTTGCTCATTTGTCACTGTGATAGTAACTGGACGCCCGTTGTATTACTGAAAACTTATTGTAGTCAGACGTCAGATCGATTAGACTGTTGTATTACTGAAATCTGGAGTGATTTGACAAGGAACTGAATGCTCCAATCAGCTTGGGTGGCTTGTGGAAATCGGATCGATTAGACTGTGACTTGTTTTTGCAAGATTTCAATTTTTAAACTTCTGTGATGGTTACCGTAATATGGGAATATGGTGGTTAGTTACATAAAGGCGGAGCGGAGTATGATACCTCAACGTTCAGATTCATATGTGGCCATATATGATAACGTTGCTGCTACATTTACACCCATGGATAATGGATACACGATAAACTTCTCCAAAAGCCCTTTTCTATCTTGGGATCAAAAGTTGAACTATTGGCTACTTCTGACCTGCCAATCCTATTTCAACTTAAGCCAGAACTTCGACGGAGATTATTATTGGTTTAGTGGTACGGAACCACGGTCTATAGAAGGTTATTGGTGCAAACAAGAAGCCACAATTTATTGAAGTTTATTATTTCATTTGTAACGAAACCACTATTTATAAAAGGTTATTGGTGCAAATCAAAATGGAGCCAACCAACTGAAGGTTATTGGTTCATTTGTACAGAGTCACGATCATACAAGGTTATTGGTACAAACCAAAACGGAGTCACAATCTATTAAAGCTTGTCTGTTCACTTACATTGAGTCACGGTCACGGCCTCACTTAGATAATGGTTGAGCTCCAGGAGAGCAGCTAGCGGGGACGTTGCCAATGCTCACGACAGAGGACATCAGCAGAATCAGACGCCCATGCCAGGACAGACCGAGGAGTAGGTGGAGCAATTAGCTGCAGGGCTCCCGGACACGCAGAGTATATTCCGGAATCAGGTAACGCGGCAGCGTCCGGTGGCGTGGCGAACATGACGAAGGAACAGTTGCCGTGACCGTGGAATGTGGTGTCAGCTTATCCTTTCTTATCCGAGCAGTGGGCTGAAAAAAAGGAGACGCCCGGACATGCGGGCCTAGCCACAGCAGTTACCAGGGCGTGGCTGAAAGGAGACTCACATACTAGCAGGCTTTAGACTAGACCCTTATGTTATGTAAGCCCAGCTGCTACAGTTGTTGGGATTGCATACCTAGTACAAGACCAGTTAAGCAGCAGCAGCAATACCAGTTCCAAAGCTTCCATTAACGAAATGGGTGGCCAGGCGACCTCGATTTCCAAAGACACGACCAGCACACCTGTAACTCGAATAGATATAACGGGACGAGAGAGCTGGACGTGTCCATCATCAGAAAACAGGCACGGGGTCAAAGAGGAGGATCTCCTTGGCAATCGGTTTCTTCAGAATCACTATTGTTAGTTTCCCAAGGAGCACTAGTCTTGGAATCGGTTTCTTCAGGATCACTATTGCCACGATCTTTAGAAGGCTATTGGCCCAGGACCAGCCCCGCAAACAAGACACCGGGGGCACTGGACTACCTGCCAAACGATGGCAACAAACGCCTATCCACTGGCGCCAGATCGCCGGATTTTGTGTGCACAGATCACAAACAGTAAAACAGTTCCAAGTTGCCACGACTAATCTCTTTAGGTAGGCGTCTGTACAAACCAGGGGAATATGTGCAGAGGCAACGGTGCGGAATGTGCCAAAAGAGCATGACGAGCTCCACATGACATGATATCCAGCGCACATGCACCTCATAATGCTTGCCGCACACTTCGAACCAGCACAACTGCGCTGGTAATTGATGGTCAGTGTTCTAAAGATCAAACCTGCAAGCAAAGATACGCTGTCATCGAGACTGATGTCAATGATCTCGTAACAAGCAAATGTGCAAAGAACATGAACCTATGGTATTTACTTTTCCGGACTCGTCAATATCCCGGTGTTCTTGGCCACTATAGCCAGCTCCATCCTGGTCAGTGATCTTAGAATCAAATCTGGAAGCAAAACTATGCTGTTATTTACCGACGTTCACTGATCTCATAACAAAACAGACCTAAAAGCAACACTGCGACAGGATGCTGTGATGTTTCTGATTTCCATGTTCAAATACCTACCGTACTACAAAACTATAATTTCAAGGCCAATTCAGACCATAGAATACTTGCAATTCAAGATTAAGCTCAGAATAACGTGTACACCGGACTTTAACCAAACCAAAAGAGGGACCATATGAACAATCATGACCAACAAGGGGCTAAAAACAATTTAGCACATAATACAAAATGGAAACACACACAAGTGCGGAATGGGATGGAACAAGAGTATACTGAACAACCCTTGTAACTATCAACCAGCTACTCAGTAGTCTTCTCCCTCATCGCCCTCATCGTCTGCGCCCTCCGCACCAACCTCCTCATAGTCTTTCTCAAGAGCAGCCAAGTCCTCGCGGGCTTCTGAGAATTCACCTTCCTCCATACCCTCACCAACGTACCAATGCACGAATGCACGCTTGGCATACATCAAGTCAAACTTGTGGTCGATGCGTGAGAAAACCTCCGCAACAGCAGTGTTGTTGCTGATCATGCACACAGCGCGCTGGACCTTTGCCAGGTCACCTCCTGGGACAACTGTGGGTGGCTGGTAGTTGATGCCACATTTGAATCCAGTAGGGCACCTGTGTGGTGGAAGCATAATTAATTAGACAATCAACCATTGATTATCAAGTGGATAGGTGCTTGGGATAAAATAAGTGCAACTATAACTCTGATGAAGACAGCTTACCAGTCAACAAACTGGACAGTTCTCTTGGTCTTGATGGTTGCAACTGCAGCATTGACATCCTTGGGAACAACATCACCACGGTACATCAAGCAGCAAGCCATGTATTTCCCATGCCTTGGGTCACACTTGGCCATCATGCTTGAGGGCTCAAAGACAGCATTGGTGATTTCAGGAACTGAGAGCTGCTCATGGTAAGCCTTCTCGGCAGAGATTACAGGTGCATATGATGAAAGCATGAAATGGATGCGTGGGTATGGAACAAGGTTGGTCTGGAACTCTGTAACATCCACATTGATAGCACCATCAAACCTAAGGGAGGTGGTAAGGGAAGATATGATCTGTGAGATCAGCCTGTTCAAGTTGGTGTAGGTTGGCCTCTCGATGTCAAGGGACCTCCGGCATATGTCATAGATGGCTTCGTTGTCAAGAAGGACTGCGACATCAGTGTGCTCGAGCAAGGAATGGGTGGAGAGCACACTGTTGTATGGCTCTACAACAGCTGTTGACACCTGCAATCCAGAGTAGCACAGGATTAAAAGATAAAGATGGACCAATCTGAAAATCATCAAGCATCTCTACCAACATCGTCCCCACAACAGCTAAGATGCAGCTAACCTACTCATGTGAACAGGTTGAATGGCCCACATTACATGGACAGGAGGATAAAGCACTACAGGATAATGTAGTACAAAAGATGATCATGAAGGTTCACCAAAGATGCTGCTGAGACAACAATATTTGAACCAAACATGGTCCTAACCATATACAGGAAGACCCCCACCAGTCAGAATCAGAAGGAAAATTCTTTGTCCAAAAATGGCAGTCCGACCCAATATTCTATATCTGCAGTTGATATCAGAGCAAGAACAGTGCTGCCAGATACATGATCCAAATCTTATAGAGGATCTATAATTAATTAGTCTGCATAAGTCTCCAGCACATTATACTGTCAACATATCCATATAAATAAATTGTCTAAAAGGGACTAACCAACTACTTCATCTTTTCATTTCTAAGATAATTTAGCCAATGTCCACATGGAAGGAACAGAACATATACTAGCTTAAATTATATGTACACACCCCCTCTCAAATCACAGGATATTACAATGTTAAGATAAGATTTTTCAATTGTCCATACCTGGGGAGAAGGATAAATGGTGAAACCAAGCTTAGACTTCTTGCCATAATCAACTGAGAGACGCTCCAACAGCAGCGAACCAAGTCCAGAGCCAGTACCACCACCAACAGCGTTGAACACCAAGAATCCCTGCAGCCCAGTGCAATTGTCTGCCAACTTGCGGACACGGTCCAGGCATAGATCTACAATCTCCTTCCCAACTGCATTTCACAAGCATAATCGGAAATGAATATAACCTCCGACCTAAGTCACAAAAGCATAAGAGTCACTCATGTATAGCTTAATTACCAGTGTAGTGGCCACGGGCAAAGTTGTTAGCTGCATCCTCCTTCCCAGAGATGAGCTGCTCAGGGTGGAAGAGCTGGCGGTACGAACCGGTGCGCACCTCGTCAATGACTGTGGGCTCAAGGTCGACGAAGATGGCCCTCGGCACATGCTTGCCCGAGCCAGTCTCACTGAAGAACGTGTTGAAGGCATCATGTGCGGCGCCGACCGAGGTGTCACTGCCAATCACAACCAAACAGCGGTGTTAGAAAACTGATAGGAAGAACCCTAACCGAGTAACAAGTAATTGTTGGGATATGCGCAAAACAGCAATAAGCCACAGCCTACAAAACCTGCCTCCCCACAGATTCAGTCCTTCAGATCCAGCATCTTACCAAACTGGAAACACCAATTTATCTCTCAGTAGCCAGAAGCCGCACAAACGTGGCTCCTCCACGGCACCACATAAGATACTAAACGCATTACCGCACCCATCGTTCCCATCTCTCATCAAAGGAAGCCCAAAAATGCACTAACAGCTAAGACAAGCTCTTAATTAGTAAACGTCGCATCTCGCCCGGTTCTAGCCATCTCTCTCAACAACCGGCAGGGAGATGTACCAACCAAAACAATCCCCACCCAACAACGCAAAGAACAAGCGCGAAGTACAGCGGAAAGGAACAAAAGTAATCCATGGAACCGCCCGCGGAAGCCCTATCCGATCTGACCTAGACGAGACACGGTGAGCCGTTTTATCCCCCATCGTCCGCCCCGCCGAAGCAAATCCCTCGCAAGGAGACGAAAATGCGACCTAGAGCGCGTGAGCTCCGAGGCAGGCGAGCCGGGCATCCTAGTTCGCGCGGCGGAGGCACGAGGACTCAGGAGGGGATCCGAGACGGGTCTCGTCACCTGGGCATGGTGCCATCGGGCTTGATGCCGTGCTCGAGGCAGTAGAGCTCCCAGCAGGCGTTGCCGACCTGGATCCCGGCCTGCCCGATGTGGATGCTGATGATCTCCCTCATCGTGCTCGCCGCGGCCGCCTTCTTCCTCGCCTCGCCTCGCTGCGGTTTCCTTCCTTCCTTGGGGGCTACTAGGCTCGAGAAGGAACGGCCGGCCTCTCTCTCTCTGTGTTCTCTCTCTCTCTCTCCTGTCCAAAATGTGTGAGATCGGGAGATAAAAAGGGACGGAGGAGAGAGAAAGCGGGAGGGTGGCTTTTCGTTCGTGCTGGGTTCAGTAGCGGTTGCTTTTGTAGATGGGCGTGGTCCACGTGAGCCGGCCGCTCTTCCTACGAAGATTACATCAGGAATGAGAGATCAACATCTTTATTAACCCGGGGATAATTACAGAAACGTGCAGAGAAGTACACGAGATAAACCATCCGTCTCCGGCGAAACAACAAATGCAAGTGTGATTAAGCGCGATGCAATAACTTTTACATAGACAATCCCCGGTAACCACTTTCCATGAGCACCGGGTGTAGGCTCGGTAGCAATAACTTTTACATCGACAATCCCCGGTAACCACTTTCCATGAGCACCGGGTGTAGGCTCGGTAGCCGTGGTTAAAGCGACGGGAGGTGGGGCCGGCCCGCGCCCACGGTGCGCCAAGGTGTCAGTCAGGCCAGCGCCGCCGGCACGGCACGTGGGTGCCGCCGAGATGAGCTGTGTGTCATGTGGAGGCGCCAGCGCGGCCGGCTCGGCTCGGTTCACCCACTAGGGCGTTCGTCCGTTCGAAGCGTAGATTTTTTTGTCACCCTCTCGGGCCCTCTCTCGGCATCATCGGCAGTGCTCGCTCGCTTCGAGCCGAGCCTTGCGATCGTGGCCGACCTCGCGCGGAGCCGTGGAGGACCGACCGGCTTGGGAGCCGGACCGCCTCACGTGACGCTTCCGCGCGGCGGTGGCGCGGAGCACGACACGGCCCGGCGCGACGGAACCGGCGCCGCAGCTCCCGGTCCCCCTTTCCCCGTTCGGACCGAGAGCTGGATCTGTGGACGGGCGCAGATATTTTTGCCTTCGCAAAAGAGGCGGCTGGCGACGGATCACGAGGACCCCGCCCGGGCGCGGATCACGAGCGAGCGCGACCACCCAACCGCAGCCATCCACCCGCTACCGACGACTCTGTTACATCGAGATCGGGCTAGCAAGACGGGCCCAGGCCTAGGGTTGTAAGACTGATTTGGAAGCCCAAAGTGTATCTGAAGCCCATCCAAATGCAAACCCCAGACACGTCTCGCACGTTCGAGGTGTACCTGACGAACAAGCTCGGCAGCTGCTGCGTCGGCGGCGGGAGGGAGGTCGATCACGTCCCCCGGTCTTCGCCCCGTAGTCCGTCGGCGTCCGCTCGCCGTCCACCGGCTTGCACGCGGGTATGCGTGGCTGCTGGGGCCATGGTGTAGCGGAACTCCTCGTACAGTCCAGTCCAGCAGCATGTCGGTCCTTCACATGGCGCGAGCGATCTCGCCACGCCCTGCCGCGCTTCCTCGTCGCGAACGACGGGGGTGACGAGATCAGTTGTCCAGGCTCGCCGTGCCGTATCCCACGACGAGGGCACGGCGAGTCTCTTCGTAAACACGTGGGGCGTCTTCAACTGGTGAGCTCATTTCCCTGCTTCACCTTTGGGGTCACCGCACCAGGCCGCCAGGCTTATGTATTGCCAGCTGCGTCACGCGCGCGCGGTTCGGTTTATGCGGGAATCAAGGAGAAGACTGATCGACGAGGGCTTGATTCGACGCATGCTACATCATCTCGTCGTCTAAATCGACCTTACTTTACAACCGGAAGGAGGTACATAACAGGAACGACGGAGGAAGAGATGAAGGGCGTTTCACATGCCGAGGATGATTTAGAGGTGGTGGAAGAGAAATTCATTTATAATCATTTTATGATTATGACAACAATTAATACATATGCTCACCAAATTGTGCCTGACCCATAAACATAAACACATCAAGAATCAAACCTTGACACCATTTATTACTTGCATTGCTAATAACAGAAGCTAACGTGATCAACCGAATTAACGCTCAGTGAACGAGTGTAAAGGACTTAAGAATGGTTTGATGCGGAGTTTGCTTCACGGTCACATATGCCTCGTACGTGGCATCCTTGCCATCGTTGTTCTGAGCGTGGATGACGAGGAAGAAGTCCATGCCCAAACGTGTCACAGTTTCATCGCCACTCGTCACTTTAGTAAATTTGATCCCATCGTGCGTCTTCTTGTTGTGCTCCGTCACCGCCCACCGTCCAAGATCCTGCATCTCTGGGTTGTTGACGCTCACGTGTTCCGCTATGGTGGGTGTTGTAATGACATAAATTGCCATGACACCAACAACTAAGAGGAACGCGGTTCCCATGATTTTGGCTTGCAGTGGCTGCTTGGAGAGGCAGGAATTGCAAGTTTGAGATTGATAGTAGTTTTTCTATGCTGATGATACATGACATCCTGAGACACTTATATAGCCTTGGGCCTGTGTTATCTAATACAATATAGCATGGATTGTCGTTTGCCTATTAGAATCATGTTCTATATATATGAGGTGATTTTTTGGCTATTAGTCAAATGTGAGATTGATATATGCCAACCAATACCTCAATTACTAGAGCATACATTTTAGCTAAAAGGAAAGGAACATATGTTAGCTAGAGGGCTTTATTCAGGGTAGTTTCGAACTTGAAGTCTTTTTGGTCAATTTACCTTTGTGCCTGGATGGTAGCAAGGTCAATGCTCAGTCAGCAATGATATACATGCATACGGAGCAGTAAAATAGGATATCTGATTTTTTTAATTCTTTGATCTTAATTATGCAAATTACAGGGGCAGAGGAGGTCCTAGCCAGAGGCTGGGTGTCCTCTAAAGTTCATAACTCCATATACACCTTAGTACTTATTGCTATGAGATCAACAAAGCAATGTCCATTTTACAGGCAGCATTTGTCACGTACAATCCCTGCCTTGTATAAAGAACAATATCATGCTACTTGTTTTACAACAGGTAACTAAAAATAGTTCGAAGCACAGCATGGTCATGACAGAGCCATCTTGAATACAGTAGTTTTTTTTTTTTGCATTCTGCAGTTGATATGCAAGGAAGCTCCGCTGCTTAACTGCTTCTACCTTCATCGGTTAATCTAAATCTGCAACAGAAATCCATGACATGTTGAAGAGGCAGAGTATTCCATCTTACTCACGAGTTGCTCTCTCTGTGGGAAAAAAGGCACATGGGCCCCGCCTTCCCTGCTTAGGCGAGCCCCCAGCGTAAGCCACGCGCCCTGGGCCCATGCATGAGCTGTCCCATAGTTAATTATAACGCATCTTCAAACCCTGAACCTGACTACTGAGCGAGGGTAGTTCGGGAGCCGACACGTATCTAGCAGTGCCGAACCCCAGCCTCCACCAAGGAGGGCGCCGGCGCTTCCACGCGTCCGGAATCTCTGAGCCATATCCCTCGGTCTGAGAGGGATCCGGAGGTGCCACGCGTCCTGCGGCTCCGGATTCGACCTCCAGCATAGGGGCCTCCGGTGCTACCACGTAGGTAGCGTCTCCGGGTGTACCTCCGTCGTGGTACCCAAGGTTGGCGGGAAGCTACGGATGTGCATCAACTACACCAGTCTAAACAAGGCATGTCCTAAAGACCATTTTCTCCTCCCACGAATAGATCAAATTATAGATTCTACTTCTCGTTGTGATCTACTATGCTTCCTGGATGCTTATAACGGTTTTCATCAAATACCTATGTCTAAGGAAGATGAAGAGCACACTGCTTTTATAACAGTAGATGACCTTTATTGTTATGTCTCTATGCCATACGGCCTTAAAAATGCTCTGTCTACCTTTGTGCGTGCCATGCATAAGACATTCGGGGATCTGATAAGGGAACTAATGGAGGTGTACGTTGATGACATCGTGGTAAAGGTCAAGTCACATACATCTGTGTTGGACAACTTAGCCTTAGTCTTCGATAAGTTACACGCTACTCGGACGAAATTAAACCTGGATAAGTGCGTATTCGGAGTTCCTACCGGGAAGCTCCTCGGTTTCCTGGTCTCACACCGAGGAATCGAAACTAACTCCGAAAAGATCAAGGCTATAGATATGATGCGACCCCCACCCGAGTCAAAGACGTCCAGAAGCTCATTGGGTGCCTGGTCGCACTCAGTCGTTTCATCTCCCGACTAGCAGAGTGTGCCCTCCCGTCCTTTAAGCTTTTGGGAGGTCCGGACCTTTTGTCTGTACCGAAGAGGCTGACAAGGCGTTCCAAGAGTTAAAGCAGTACCTCACCTCGCTACTGATCATGGTCGCCCTAGAGCCGGGTGAGCATCTGCTGCTCTATACTTCCGCAAAGGAAGAAGTTGTCAACATGGTCCTGGTCGCTGAACGGCCGGAACCTGAGCGACCCCAAGCACCAAGCAAAGAGCCTACGACTGGTCGAGAATCTCAGAGCCCGGGTCCAGCAGGGGAGCCTGACGTAACCCCGACCCAGGATGCTCCTGGGTCCCAGATCCCGGGTGCCGGACACCCAAATCAAGAAGTTGTAGACCTCTTGCCAATGGAGGAAAGCGTTCCGGACCCCCCCCGGAGGGTCCGGACTACCCAGCGACCGGTCTACTATATCAGTGAGGTCCTCCACGATGCCAAGACGCGGTATTCGGAGGTCTATAAGTTGATCTATGCAGTTTTGATAGCGTCAAGGAAGCTCCGCCACTACTTCCAAGCTCACATGGTGTCGGTAGTAACGACCTACCCATTGAAGGCAGTACTCCACAGCTCCAACGCAACGGGGAACATAGCAAAGTGGGCAGCTGAGCTGGCGGAGTTTGACCTCGCCTTCTTACCACGCCACGCCGTCAAGAGCCAGGCGCTGGCGGACTTCGTAGCACAATGGACCCCACCTCCATGCCGTCCAGGGGGTCAAGACGTCGGTGATCTGGAGCTCAGACCTCCGGTGCTCACCGGACCTGACTGGACACTCTACTTTGAAGGTTCCTCACGAAAGCAGAGAGCCGGAGCGGAGGTCCTGCTCATCTCACCAGTGGGGGAGCAGTTCAAGTACATGGTGCACCTCGACTTCAAGGCTACAAACAACATGGCAGAATATGAAGCCCTCATATTTGGGATGAGTATCGCCCTGTCTCTGGGCGTGCGGCAGATGCTAGTCAAAGGAGACTCTCAGCCTGTCATCAAACAAGTCAGGCGTGAGTACTCCTGTAATGACCCTCAACTAGCTTCCTACCTTATACATGTGCAGAAGATGGAGAAGGAATTCCATGCCTTGGAGTTGTGGCATATCCCCCGCGCCGACAACGCGGTAGCAGACGACCTTTCCACGAAAGCCTCTACATGGGGCCACAGTCCTCAAAGGCGTGTTTTAAAGGAAGCTACAACGTCCAATAGCCTGGCCAGCCGAACCAGGCGAAGGGGGCGAGTCCAGCACTGTTCGTATGGCTAAAAGATACACACTGGTGCATGGGGATCTCTATCGGTGTGGTGCCAACAACGTTCTATTGCGGTGCATAACCAGGGATGAGGGTTGCGAGCTACTCGCAGAGATCCATGGAGGCGAGTGGCAACCACGCTTCGTCCTGCACGCTGGTCGGTAAAGCCTTTCGACGTGACTTCTACTGGCCGATAGCTCTCCTGCATGTCGTTGAGCTAGTCAAGAGATGCAAGGCGTGTCAGTTCCAAACTAAGCAGATCCACACCGGCACAGATGCTGCAGATGATCTCGCCCACATGGCCATTTGCAGTATGGGGGCTGGATATCCTGGAGCCATTCCTAGGGCCGTCGGAGGGTACCGGTGCCTCTACGTCGCCGTAGACAAGTTCACCAAGTGGCCGGAAGTAACTCCTGTAGTCACCATCAACAAGCAATCCGTAGTAAAATTCATCAAGTCAATAATCTGCAGGTTTGGGGTCCCGAACATGATCATTACTAACAACGGGACCTAGTTTACCAGTGCAACATTTTAAGAATACTGCGAAGACCTTGGTATCCAGGTCTGTTATGCGTCCGTTGCCCACCCAGAGAGCAACGACCAGGTCGAGAGAGCCAATGCTAAGATACTCAGGGGCCTCAGGACACGTACCTACGCTGACTTGGAAAAGTATGGTGCCAACTGGATTGAGGAGCTTTCGTGCGCACTATGGGCTAGGCGGACATCACCCAGCCGAGCCATAGGGGAGACTCCCTTCTTCCTAGTCTACGGAGCTGAGGTTGTCCTCCCTCCGGAGGTCACCTTGGGCTCCCCTCGTGTCAAGGCATACGACGAAGCCACGTAGGACCAGACCCGGCGTGAAGATCTCGAGCTCGTCGAAGAGCACAGATGGTAGGCTGCAATCCGGAACGCGCGGTACCGCCAGGCGCTCTGACGCTATCACCAGCGGTCCGTGAGGAGAAGAGAGCTGAAAGTCGGTGACCTCGTGCTACGATGAATAATTACTCGGGAGGGGTCTAACAAGCTTTCCCCCCATTGGGAAGGACCCTTCCGGGTGACGCTAGTATGCAGACAAGGATGCGTCCGCCTGGCGACGGAGGATGGCAACCCGATCCCAAATCCTTGGAACATTGAGCATCTCCGCAAGTTTTTCCCGTAGCTTAGGGTAAGGCGTTTTTACTTGTAAAAAGGCCACAGAGACTAGGACTAGTGCCCCGATAGAACTCGGGGGGGGGGGGGGCTGCCCTTGCTACTCCGGTATAAGTCATTCGGACCTTTGTACATCCTGACTCCTCCTATGTACCGCCATTAAAAAGGGAACGATAGCCTCCCTTTCGAGTTCACATGTATTTTTCCACACATCTCAACGTGCACATATTTGTATTTCTCTGCCTCGCCCTTGGCCAAAGTTGTGCGACAAGAGGAAACGTCAGAAGCACCTGTAATTGCCTACGGACCCCCTTGGTTACCTTCATGGTCAGGTCCGGTGGGGCCAATCGATGCCCCCCTCCGGAGCGCTAGGCCACGGGGTGCCTAGGGTGTGTAGCCCGCGTAGCTTGCCCTGTGCCCTAACCGTGCATGCCCCTGCCCTGTCGGAGCAACACCTAGGTGTTGGGGACCCGGACAGGACTCCGATCCGTGATGTTAGAACCTCAACCTTTCGAGGGGGCCACTCATGGACCCCCAAGGCCGGAATCTCCCGAGGGGTCCAAAGATAATGTCTTATACCTTTTTGGTAGGTGTCCCCAAATACTTGGGCACACCTACTAGGGGGCCATCACAACTGGTCACCGCCAAGCAAGAAGAAAGGTCAGTAAAAAGTCTTTCATTCATTACAAGAATACAAATCAAAACGCAAATGATAAAGGAAAAGATACAAGAGCCAGGGCCCATCTAGGACTCGCCCGTGTTATGCCTAAACCGCCCGGCAACGAGAGCTCCTAGGTCCTCGACTGCAGACAGGGTTGCCGCCTCCCTCGTAGCGATGGGGCCTTGGATGACTGGCTCCAGGGAGACACTAGGGTTCTAGCTCCAGAAGCAGATCAACACATGTATCGCCACCTCCTTAGCCAGGGCTTTTCCCTCCGTTTTCAGCGCTGACATCTACGAGCCTACGGAGTCAAGCGCAGGGAGCACTTGGCTCATCTCCTGCGAAGGCTCGCCGACGCACACCGGGCTGAAGCCGAAGGGCACCAGAGGTGACTCAGCACGGACCAAGAAGTCCCAGACTTGTTGTCTCTCTGTCGTGCGTGAGGCCTGGAGCTCACGCCGAGCCGCTACCAGGGCTGCTGCGTCGCGCTCAAAGAGTCTTCTCTCCTCGGCAGCCAACGCCACCGCCCGAGCATCAAGCTCGCCGGCGCGGCGCTACAGTCCCTCCTCACGGAGTGAGACGTCGTACTCTGCAGCCCGAAGGTCCTAGCGCTCATTCGCTTGCCTCTCCCGCTCCTTGATCAGAGAGGCCTGCTGGCGGCCCAAGCCGTAGGTCCTAGACTTCAGCTCAGCCTGCTCCCACTGCAAGCGCGACAAAGCCTCCTCCTCCTTCACCGCCAGCTCGTGCTCACGCTCGCCTATGGCGGCCCCACGACGAGTCAGCACTAGCCACAGCTCCTTCAGGGAGGCGAGGCGACTAATGGCTGTCCGGTGGGCCTCCTGGGCTTCTGCCAGAACTTCTTGGACTACTCGTCCAGCCCATCGACCAAGTCCCTCTGCCGGTTGGTCAGTTCTTGCTCGTCTCGCAGATGAGCCTCCTTCGTCTCCAACCTCCTTTGTGTCTCCCGGGTCCGGAGTTTGAGCAGTCTTTCCTAGCCAATCAGGCGCTCCTCCTCCTCCCAGATGGCTCCTTGCTCCTGGTCTAGTGACGGTTCAACCCGACGAAGACTTGCATGAGCCAACGCCACGACCTCAGACAAAGGGACCCACTCGACACGTGCCGGGGCCTCCTGGGCATCACCCACCAGAGTAGGCATGGGGAAGCGGGGCCCTAGGGAAGTTTCGACTTGTCCCACAAAAGAGGTCAAGCGAGCTCATGGATGGGGAACGCTATCCTCCGCAGTAGGAGCTGTGACATCCAACGCGCCTTCCTCAGCAGTGGGAGCGGGCTCGACGTTGTGAATTGGTGGAGCCTCATCAGCTACGACCGGCTCAGGATCAGACTTCGGAGCCTAGGATGACGGAAGGTCTTGGCTGGAGTCCCCTGCGCCAGGGGCCACCGGTGGGATATCAGCGGAAGTGGTTGGAGGCATGGACGTCGTTGGCACATGAGGGTCCACACCCTGACTTGGAGCAGTCCCGGAAGCTGCCGGCGGACCGCTGGGCACCACGGGTACCGGAGCGCTCCTAGGAACTCCTACGGACGGAGCCCTGCATAGAGGACAAAGATCAACAGGCAACCTAAAAGCATATAGAAACATGACAAGCAGTAAAGGACAGCCTCGGATAACCTACGTAGGGTCAGTGAAATCCCATGAAGTGGCCTGAAGACGCTTGCTCGAGCCTCTAGAGCCACCAGAACCTTCGGCTGCAACCGGGCTCTTCGCCGGCGGGGGAGGCACTGGAGTTACAGAAGTACCTCCTATTGGCATGGATGCAGGACCGGCCACGCTGCTCCCGGTCGCGCCCCCCAGTACAACCTCGGGTGCGCTTGGGGCTGCCGCGGGTATCATAAGGCTAGGAGCCGAGGTAAAGCTCCCGTCTGTACGAGTCAACCTCCGCTTCTTCTAGGGAGAGCTAGGCTGGGGGGGCACATGCGCTTTCCCTTTTCCTTTGTCCAAGATTGGGGTGGAGGAAGTCGCAGCAGCGGAACCCGTCGTAGCAATATGTGGAGTAGTCGAGGTTGGATCAGAGGAGGCGACACTTCCGTCACTCACTCCAGTCATCCTGGGCATCGTTATCCCACGGGAAGGGTCGCCGACCTGCCGAGGAGCGATGCCGATATTGTCCAGTGTCGGCATCGTCCTTAGGAGCTATGATCTCAGCCCCTGGTTCATGAAGATGGGCAGACACGAAGCCGAAGGAATGATGAGGTCGTCGGAGATTGGGCCAACCCCAACGTCAACGCATATCGTCCCAAGCAAAGCGTCCAGGAGCTCCGGCTTTAGGTTGGTCTCGGGACCACGCTCCCGATGAGTGGAGTTGTTATCACCGATGTACATCCAGGCCGCGCGGCAACGACTTTGGAGGGGAGCGATGTGCCGGCCCAGAAAGTCAGCCAACACCATCAGTGAGGACAGCCCGTGGTCTACCAGGAACCTAATTGAATGTAGCCTAGAGGGAGGTGAATAGGCTTTTCGACGCTTTTTTGAAACCTGAAACACTTAGTAATCTATCAAATACAGGGAAATCGGACTAGTCCGGTAGAGTGCGGACTAGTCCGTTTTCTAAACAGAGAAAAATCGGACTAGTCCGGTACTGAGCGGACTAGTCTGGTATGCGTGGACTAGGGAGATCAAGGTTGATCAATGTTCACTTCTAATACTCTATGCAGCGGAAATTAATCGTTAGTTTGGATGTATTGCAATAGTGACACAATGAATAACAGGAAACAACTTTGATTTTAATAGTTGAATGTGAGTTTTAAAGGATAGATTAAACACTAGAATATGATGAACAATTAATGCACAAGAGTAGGAGACAAGTGTTTATCCCGAGGTTCAATTCTACGAAGGCAATCTACGTCCCCGTTGAGGAGTCCACTAAGGACCGGGTCTTCTCCAACCCTACCCTCGTCGAATCGCCACAAAGGTCGATTCTCTTCCACTAATCACAAAGGGCAATAAAATTGTTCAAGGGGCCTTCTCACAAGTTGAGGGCTCCCCAAGAATTACAATGAATGAATGAACACGACTCAACACACTCAACAGATGAACAATTAACAACGAAAAGTGTACGAGAGATCAAACCCAAGAGCTCAAGAGGTGTAGAACTAGTCTCTCCTTTGATCAATTGCCAATCCACAAGAATTGATCCTTCTTGGGTTAGAATGTATGGAGAGAGGTGAATTTTGGGCTCTTGGGAGGTGTGACGGCGCAGGGGGGTCAAAAGTTATGTTGGTATGGTCGTACACCTCTTTTTATAGTAGGGTTTCTAATGGGTACGTTAGGGTTTGCGATGTCCGGACTAGTCTGTGGTTGACTCTGGACTAGTCTGGTTTCCGGTGTTTAGAAAACTCTGAGTGTTGTGAGATATCGGACTAGTCCGTGATATTGCGGACTAGTCTATTTTCTGTCCGGAGACAAAATCGGACTCTTTTGGATGATATCAGACTAGTCCGTGTTCTGGTCAGATTGAAAATCGGAGTAGTCCGGTTGATATCGGACTAGTCTGGACGTGTTGAAATTGTGCAGTTAGTTTGATTTCTTTCTCTTGAGATCTTGGGGTGTGTTTCTCCAACACACTCTATACTAAGTGATCTATTCTTTTCAGTTCTTGAGTTCTTATCAATTTGGATCCTCCTTCTCCTTTCTTTTTACGCTTTCTTCTTAATTTCTTTGAGAACTTGCGCTAATTCTCAACAATTTTGTTAGGGTCTCATTTGTTTATCATAAATCAACCAAAACCCAGAAGGGGTGCCTAGATGCACTTTCAATCTCCCCATTTTTGGTGATTGATGACAACCAATTGAGATCTCAAAAATATGACAATAAGAATTCAGATTTTTATAAAGTGTGCACATATGAGTTTTGAACAAAATAGGCAATGAAGACATGAAACATATGTACACTCTTTATGGTGGGGTGCAAAACTACATGTGTGAGCAATGATTTTGATGTAAATATCATAATGAGCATAATCGTCAGGAGTCTCAATTCTTCATAGCAGTTTTAAACATACATCATTCATCAAAAGCATAACATAGTCATCTCACAAAAGCATAATTATAACATAAGTCTTACAAACACATAATAGTAGCATAAGTCTTACACAAACTCATCTCTTAAGCTAAGATACAAAAGGAATGACCTACGACCTAGGACTCCCCCTTAATCTCTCCCCCTTTGGCATCAAGGCACCAAAAAGAAGGAGAGGAGGGATTTACTCGTCCTCGCCGGCTCACTCCTCGCTGTCGGTCCTTTCTTCATCTTCATCATCAACCTGCGGAGGAGGAGGAGGAGAGGAACCACTCGTCGTGCCAAAGTAGGCACACTCTGAAGGAGAGAGAGGAGGGAGCTCTGTAAAGCTAGATACAAAGTCCTCTGAGATGACCGGGGATCCAATGGGCTCAATCTCCAGTTTTTAGCATATTTCTTTGACGTTGGCCTTCATGTATCTCATCTCTTCTTTTCTTGCCTTGTTCATCTTATGAAGCTTCACCTCAGTTTTGCGGCAAGAGCTGAAGATAGCAGCCAAAAACTTCATGATCCCACTGGAGGAACCTTTCTGTGGAGAGGCCCTAGTCTTGGATGTAGGCCTCACATCTTCATGCACTCTCTCTGGATGTTCTTCAGGTGATCCAGGTGAGGGAGCAGCTGGGAGGGAGGCCTCAGAGCAGTATGCTCTACATCCTTCACAAACTCAATTCCTGTGACTTTCTCAATCATGAACATCAAGTAAGGAGCATGGCCACAGGAACGGTTTGGTGTGCAGGATATGTTTACCATGTCATTCCAAATATAGTCGAAGATATTAAATCTCCTCCTCCTGCTGATCACTTTCATCAAGGTTCTCAGATAACCTTGGACGCTCACGGCATCTCCATCCTTTGGAGCAATGGTCTTCCGTAGCACTCTGTTTAGAACAATGAAGAAGGGCTTCATGTTCTTGGTTGAGGGAGGGTTGAATGGAAGTCGAGTATCATAGAGAAACTCCATCTTGTCCTTCTCCACCACTCCCAGATTGTGACTCACAATCTCATCATCCTCGATGTCCTCAAGATGCACCAGTCTGGCAAACTCAGTGTAGGAGATTGTGTACTTGGATCCATGTGTCATCCAAGTCACTTTGTCTTCTCCATCATGAGAAAAGTGGCAGGTTGAGTAAAACTGGGCAATGATCTCATCATTCCAGTTGTACCTGAAGGTGAGCAGGTCCTTGAATCCATGTCTCTCTGCAGCCTCTATGACCTCCTCAAAAGCTTCACAACTTTTCCTTTCAAAGTACGTTCAGTCGATCCATTGATTCGGACCACTGGAGTCTTCATTTGGAGGTACACTGAACTTTAGTAGTCCGTGTGAAAGTTACTCCAAAATCTCTTGTCGGCTGCCTTTTCCCAGAGCTGTAGGCATCAACCTTCCTCAGGTTCCATGCCACTTCGCTCCCTTTGCCATTGAATTTCTGCTCCGAGGGATCCCTATTTCCCTGTCTTGGAGCTGTCATCTTCAGGGGACCAATCGGGCCGGAAGCAAGCCCCTTTCCCTTGCCCTTGGTTTGGCGCTGAGACACCGAGCTAGAACCAGCCACATTTGCTCTTGAAGCTGGTCTCTTGATTGTGACCTTTCGGCGAACCCTAGGTGGGGTGAGCGAGGGCTCGATAGCATGATCTTGTCTCTTTTTGGAACGAGACTCTGGAGGATGAGACATTATATCTTGATCCATCTCGGCCTCAAAGTCGGAGAGACTCTCATTTGACCCCGACATGATTTCTGACAAGGAAGATAAAGTGTGTATGAATAATCAAGAATGATAAAGGATTGCATTGAGTTGACATAAGCTAGGATTCTCTAACAAGATCTCTAAATCAGGGCATACCAGACTAGTCCGGTGTTCAGGGTCAGACTAGTCCGGAGTACCGGACTTGTCCGCCCTAATAACGGACTAGTCCATTATGTGACTGCTCAAGCCCTAATTTGTTGAAATTTGAGATTACTCAATGCAAATGTGATCTAGGGTACATGGAATACATCAATAAAGCATGTATTGACTAGAGGAGCTGATCTAATTGAGCAAAAACAAGGAAGATCGAAGGTTCTCGGGTTTGGAGAGAAGTTTACCAAATCTTTCGATTCGAGGCGTTAAGGGAGTTTTTGATCCGGACTAGTCCGGGGTCTTTGATCCCTTGGCGGTGGAGAACGATTCCCACGGAAATTTGAGAGGTTTTGGTGGAGAGCTTGCAAATTCACCTTAGGAGCACTTGAGTGAGGAGAGAGAGAGTTGGGAGGGTTATGAAGATGAAGAAGATTAGGTTTGAGCCGTCCTTAGGGTTATGGAGTCGAAATATCGGATTAGTTCGGACCATATCGGACTAGTCCGTTTTCTGATTAGAGAGAAAATCGGACTAGTCCGTGGTTGTCCGGACTAGTCCGGACTAACGGACTAAGTGCGGACTAGTCTGCCAGTGCGGACTAGTCCGGGGTGACCACGGACTAGTCCGTGGTCCCTTGTACAAAGAGGTACAAAACTCTCATATATATGTATTAAATGGTTCCTAATAAGGAATAGGGGACAAAGATACACAAATATTCTTGATGAATATGATCAGTAAACATACAACAATCAAGCTATGACCATAATTCATCAAGATCAAGTAATTGACATAGTTTTTAAGAGAAAAATAGAGAGAGATGATTTTTCAATATCATTAACATGATTTTGAGGATGGCATACAGATATGCAAGTTTTCAAGCCACGTTTCGAGCATCAAGGATATTTAGTTCATTTCGGAGCTCACAAAAACGTTTTTCATCAAGTGGCTTGGTAAAAATATCGGCTAATTGTTTTTTAGTATTGACATGGGAAATGGCTATGTCTCCTTTCATTGAGTGATCTCTCAAAAAATGATGGTGGATATCTATGTGTTTAGTTCTAGAGTACTCAACAGGGTTATGGGCAATTTTGATAGCACTCTCATTGTCACAAAGGAGTGGAATACGACTCATATTGTAACCGTAATCACTTAGAGTTTGTCGCATCTAGAGGAGGTGTGCACAACAACTCCCGACCGCAACATACTCTGCTTCGGCTGTGGATAGAGCAATTGAATTTTGTTTCTTGGAGGACCAAGAAACTAGGGATCTACCTAGGAATTGGCAAGTACCAGAAGTACTTTTTCTATCTACCTTGCATCCGACATAATCTGCATCGGAGTATCCAATGAGATTAAATTTTGAACCTTTGGGATACCAAAGGCCTAGGTTGGGTGTATGAACTAAATATCTCAAGATCCTTTTAATGGCTGTCAGATGACATTCCTTAGGATTGGCTTGAAACCTTGCACACAGACATACACTCAACATGATATCAGACCTAGATGCACATAAATAGAGTAGGGAGCCAATCATAGAACGATATACCCTTTTGATCCACATTTGGTCCGTCTTCATTTAGATCCAAGTGTCCATTTGTTGCCATGGGAGTATTTATGGGCTTTGCTTTGTCCATTCCAAACTTCTTGAGAATGTCTTGAGTGTACTTTGTTTGGCTTATGAACGTCCCGTCCTTTTGTTGCTTCACTTGGAATCCCAAGAAGTACCTCAACTCTCCCATCATGGACATCTCAAATCTATCTGTCATAATCTTGCTAAATTCTTGACAAAAGATTTGTTAGTTGAACCAAATATTATATCGTCAACATATATTTGACAAATGAAGAGATCATCATCAAAGTGTTTAGTGAACAAGGTGTAATAAGCTTTTCCAATTTTGAAGTCATTTTCAATCAAAAAGTCTCTAAGGCACTTGTACCAAGCTCTAGGAGCTTGTTTGAGGCCATAGAGAGCCTTACGCAGTTTGAACACATAGTCGGGGTGCTCTTGATCTTCAAAACCGGGTGGTTGCTCCACGTACACCTCCTCCTTGTTCGGTTCGTTGAGAAAGGCGCTTTTCGCGTCCATTTGATAAAGCTTGAAATCATGGTGAGTAGCATATGAAAGTAATATACGAATCGATTCAAGCCTAGCTACGGGAGCAAAAGTCTCATCGAAATCCAAACATTCGACTTGTGAGTACTCTTTTGCCACAAGTTGTGCCTTGTTCCTTGTTACCACTCCATGTTCGTCTTGCTTGTTGCGGAAGACCCATTTAATGCCGACGACGTTGGACTTGGGTCTCTCAATAAGCTTCCACACTTCGTTCCTTTTGAAGTTGTTCAGTTCTTCTTGCATCGCCATCACCCAGTCCGAATCTTTTAATGCATCCTCGACCCTGTATGGTTCCAAAGAAGATATAGAGGAATAGTGTTCACAAAAATTAGCTATGCGAGATGAAGTTACTACTCTCTTTCGGATGTCACCGATTATGTTGTCAACGGGGTGATCCCTTTGGATGCTTTGGTGTACTCTTGGATGTGGCACTTGTGGTCTTGAATCTCCATTATCATCTTCTTCTCCCCCTGGATAGTTGCCCTCATTGATGTTTTGGGCTTCTTGGTTTTCTTGAGGTTGATCTTGTATGGAAGCTCCCCCTTGATCATTTTCCTCCATCTGTGGTTCATTCTCTTCATTCGCATTTGAAGGTGGCACTTGTGGTCGAACATCGCCCAAAGCCATTCTTCTCAATGCTTGACATGGAGCTTCTTCTTGATCTAGCACACACTGATCAACTTGCTCTTCTTGAGAGCCGTTAGTTTCATCAAACACTACGTCACGTGCTACTTCAACAAGTCCGGAGGTTTTGTTGAAGACACGATAAGTGTAGGAGTTCGAATCATAGCCAAGTAAGAAACCTTCATCGGACTTCGAAGCAAACTTCGAGGCCCTTGGCTTCTTATTTAAAATATAACATTTTGAACCAAAAACTCGAAAATATGAAATATCTGGCTTGTTACCCGTGAGTAGTTCATAAGAGGTTTTCTTGAGCAGCCGATGAAGATATAGTCGGTTTATGGCGTGACAAGCGGTGTTAACCGCTTCAGCCCAAAACCTGTCCGAAGTCTTGTATTCATCGAGCATTGTCCTCGACATCTCAATGAGAGTTCTGTTCTTCATTTCGGCTAATTGTTGAGGAGTATATGGTGCCGAAAATTCGTGTTTTATTCCTTCTTCATCTAGATACTCTTCAACCTGAGTGTTCTTGAATTCTGTCCCATTGTCACTTCGTATGTTCTTGATCTTCAATGAGAATTCATTTTGGGCACGCTTGATGAACTTCTTGAGGGTTCGTTGAGTTTCTGTCTTATCATGCAAAAAGAAAATCCATGTGAAGCGTGAAAAATCATCAACAATGACTAGACCGTATTTATTACCACCGATGCTTATGTAGGCAACTGGACCAAATAGATCCATGTGAAGGAGCTCAAGTGGTCTTGTTGTGGTCATGACATTCTTTGCGGGATTGGGTGATCCTACTTGCTTTCCTGCTTGACATGCTCTACACGGCCTGTCTTTCTCAAAAACAACATCCTTTAAACCTCGGATGTGATCGCCTTTGAGGAGTTTTTGAAGATTCCTCATACCAACATGTGCTAGCCGTCTATGCCCCAACCAACCCATGTTGGTCTTTGCAGTCAAGCATGTGTCAAGTTCAGCTTTATCTTTGTTGAAGTCAACTACATAAAGTTTTTCCTTCAACACACTCTTGAATGCAATTGAGTTATCACTCCTTCTAAAGACAGTCACACCCTCATTACTGAATAAGCAATTATAACCCTTGTCACATAATTGAGATATTGACAAAAGATTATAATCTAGGGAGTCAACATGTAAAACATGAGAGAGAGAGAGTATGTTATGATGAAATTGCAATTTTTCCGGTACCAATCACTTTTCCTTTACTATTACCACCAAAGTAAATGTCTTCGCTTGGATTTTCATTTTCTTCATATTCCATGAACATTCTTCTTTCTCCGGTCATGTGATTTGTGCATCCACTATCTAGCACCCATTTTGCTCCGCCGGATGAATAAGTCTGCAAAAAATAAATTATGCCTTGGTCTTAGGTACCCAAGCTTGCTTGGGTCCTTTGAGGTTAGTCACAAGTGATTTGAACACCCACACATGAGACTTGGTATTCCCATGGCGTGGCCCAACATATTTAGCATAAACTCTTCCAAGATTACTTTTCATAAGTACATATGAAGCATCAATGGTTCTAAATAGAAGTTGTTGTTCATATGTGTTCACATTGTTAAATTTTTCAACATTACTAAGCTTTGTAGTTTGAGAAGAGTTTCCCTTGACAAAGGCAATGCAACCCTTGTTATTCTTGTGGTTTCTAGCATTGTGCTTTTCACCATTAGAATATCCAATGCCATATTTGACATTAGGAGGTCTTGTGACCGAGTATGCACTGCGTGCATACTTGATCTTCTCCTTGTCAAATATACCACTTTGAGAAGATTGCTAGTTCTTTGTCAAGTTTGACTTTTTCTTCATGTTAGTGTCATTTTTGACACAAGTACAAGTAATGCTAGTTTCAGACTTTGTGTGTTGAGAATGTGAGCTAGTAGTTGATGAAGAACCATTTTGCTTGAGTGACTCAACTTGTCCCTCAAGGATCTTGTTAACTTTGGTTAAGTTAGCAAGTTCATCCTTGATGGTGGTGTTTGAGTCTTTTAGCTTCAAGCAAGCTTCCTTGCTTGAAGCTAATTCAAGTTTTAGTGATTTATTTTGTTCCCTTTTAAATTCAAGAAGCCTTTCAATCTCAAGATATTCCTCCTTTTGGGAGATGATCATATCTTCCTGACGATTGACTAGCTTCTCCATATCAACAAGCTTATCAAGTAGAAATTTCATTTTAGCAACTATCTTTTTGTCTAAACCCCTAAGCATATATTCATCTTCATCACTGCTATCATCCTCACTAGAATTATCACTACCACTTGTAAAAGAATGCGAGAAGGAAGATTTAGTCGGTACCTTTCATTTACCTTCCTTTGCCATTAGACAGGTGTTGTCGGTGTCCTTCCATGCGCCCATGGTTGGGAAGAGAGTGGATTTCTTGGTAGTCTTCTTTAGCTTTTGAGTCCTTTCATCATTTCTCTTTTCGTCGTCGATCTTCTTGTGTGCATCCTTGACGTCCATATCGTCTCTTCGAGCGGTGAGTCTCTTTTGAAGAGTTTGTCTCTGATACCAATTGAATGTAGCCTAGAGGGAGGGTGAATAGGATTTTCGACGCTCTGTTGAAACCTGAAACACTTAGTAATCTATCAAATACAGGAAAATCGGACTAGTCCGGTAGAGTGCGGACTAGTCCGTTTTCTAAACAGAGGAAAATCGGACTAGTCCGGTACCGAATGGACTAGTCCGGTATGCGTGGACTAGGGAGATCAAGATTGATCAATGTTCACTTCTAATACTCTATGCAGCGGAAATTAATCGTTAGTTTGGATGTATTGCAATAGTGACACAATGAATAACAGGAAACAACTTTGATTTTAATAGTTGAATGTGAGTTTCAAAGGATAGATTAAACACTAGAATATGATGAACAATTAATGCACAAGAGTAGGAGACAAGTGTTTATCCTGAGGTTTGATTCCACGAAGGCAATCTACGTCCCGTTGAGGAGTCCACTAAGACCGGGTCTTCTCCAACCCTACCCTCGTCGAATCGCCACAAAGGCCGATTCTCTTCCACTAATCACAAAGGGCAATAAAATTGTTCAAGGGGCCTTCTCACAAGCTGAGGGCTCCCCAAGAATTACAACGAATGAATGAACACGACTCAACACACTCAACAGATGAACAATTAACAACGAAAAGTGCGAGAGATCAAACCCAAGAGCTCAAGAGGTGTAGAACTAGTCTCTCCTTTGGTCAATTGCCAATCCACAAGAATTGATCCTTCTTGGGTTAGAATGTATGGAGAGAGGTGAATTTTGGGCTCTTGGGAGGTGTGACGGCGCAGGGGGGGTCAAAAGTTATGTTGGTATGGCCGCACACCTCTTTTTATAGTAGGGTTTCCAATGGGTACGTTAGGGTTTGCGATGTCCGGACTAGTCCGTGGTTGACTCCGGACTAGTCCGGTTTGCGGTGTTTAGAAATCCATAAGTGTCGTGAGATATCAGACTAGTCCGTAATATTGTGGACTAGTCCATTTTCTGTCTAGAGACAAAATTGGACTTGTCTGGATGATATCGGACTAGTCCGTGTTCTGGTCACAAAGAAAATCGGACTAGTCCGGCTGATATCGGACTAGTCCGGACGTGTTGAAATTGTGCAGTTAGTTTGATTTCTTTCTCTTGAGCTCTTGGGGTGTGTTTCTCCAACACACTCTATACTAAGTGATCTATTCTTTTCAGTTCTTGAGCTCTTATCAATTTGGATCCTCCTTCTCCTTTTTTTTTGCGCTTTCTTCTTAATTTCTTTGAGAACGTGCGCTCATTCTCAACAATTTTGTTAGGGTCTCATTTGTTTGTCATAAATCAACCAAAACCCACAATGGGTGCCTAGATGAACTTTCACTAATCCTCGCCAGCACCGGGGAATAGATCCTCTCAAGGTGCAGTGCCTCCTCCTAGTCAGTTCACGTGGTCGAAGGAGGAGAAGTTAGCAGATCTAGTTGATCGTAGACGTCGGTCTTCACGATGATCCAGTCTTCCCTCCAGTGCTTCCACTTGCTAGAAGATAAGGGAGAGATGTACGTTGTCATGGGCCTGGTGCGGTGTTGGAAGTAGTAGGCACCTAGGAAGCTCGAGCTCCTCCCCGACGACCAGAGGACGAAGAACGCCCGGAACAGCCGCACCGATGACCGCACCCCCACAAACATCTTGCAAAATGGATGAAAATCGATACTAGCACGAGGGAGTGCGGCGTCAAGTGCTGAAGCTGGAGCCCGTAGGACTCTAGCAGAGTCAGAAAGAAGGAAGAGGCCGGGAAGGCGAGCCCCGCCAGAACATACCCGAGGAGGACAACGATCTCGCCGGACTCAAGGTCTACGAGTGGGAGGGTTCTGCAGCGGACCCTCCCATCGAACCGAGGAGCCTGCCAGCCAACCAAGTGCCTCACACGCCTCACATCGCTAGCGCTCTTGAGACGAGACTCTCAGAGGTTCTATGCCATTGAAGTAGGAGGAGAAAGCGAGAGGATGAAGCACAAGAAGGCAAATCGTGGAGAGGACTCCTGCTCAGCAGAAGGTCTCTTTATTTGCCACAGATCCCTTGAGAACCGTCAATCGAGATGTGCCTGAAATAATCGCACCTACGTTGAACGAACCGTCGAGAGCAAAGGTACGGGGCCCGCTCGAAAGTCAGTGTGAGCAAGGGGCAGCGTGGTTAAGGTGGGGAAATGTGGTTCCCCGATAAAGTCTGACAAGAGAGGGAGTAGGGGTCATGCAGGGAATCGAGGCGGACAATGCAGCAGTCGCACGAAATGTGCACCCCCACGACCCTCCAGCAATGAAGAGACGCTTGTTCATGACGACAGGGAAGTCTCTTTGACCAAGGATGGGCAACCTCTTCGTCTCCCATGAACGCACCCTCGCCCACTATGAGGGAATCACCCCGTCACCTTGATCCCCAGGAAAAATGCAAGTTCAAGACCACCACGCGGAAGTGATAGGGGCCCCACCTGCGGGCTCAATACCTCCCTCAATATGGGCCCGAGCGCCACTATCGGTACCCTACGAACCGAGTATCCCCGCGTAGTGGGAAAAAAGGCACCTAGGCACCGCCTTCCCAGCTTAGGCGGGCCCTAGTGTAAGCCACGTGCTCTAGGCCCCATGGGCTGTCCCGGAGTTGCAACGGATCTTCAAACCCTGAGCCTGACTACTGGTTGAGGGTAGCTCGGGAGCCGACACATATCCAGCAGTGCGAAACCCCAGGCTCCACTAAGGAGGGTGCCGGCGTTGCCACGTATCTGGAACCTCCGAGCCATATCCCCCGGCCTAAGAGGGCTCCCGAGGTGCCACACATCCTGCGGCTCCGGATTCGACCTCCAGCATGGGGGCCTCCAGTGCTGCCACGTAGGCAGCGTCTCCGGGTGTACCTTCCCCCTAGGGAAGGCTCCGGATCCAACCTCCAGCATGGAGGCCTCCGGTGCTTCCATGTGCCCAATAATTCTAGACCGCATACTACTCCACAAGACGACTCTGGTGGAGACGCGTGTCCTGGGGGCTAGTCGCCCAGACGTTACACCAGCAAGCAGCGGGCAGATGGCCAATGAGAAAAGAGGAAGGTCCGTTGTCAGGCCAAGCACTCAAGGCTCACGTCTTCCCCAGAAGCATGGCGCACGACACACACCTCCATCCCCCGTCTGTGCACCATTATGGTGAAAGACAGGACGGTGCGGCGTGACGGCACAACAGTGCCGCCCAACGGCACTGAGCCGCCTAACAGCGCAAGGAGACGCAGCGACAAGACGCGGACTTCATCATCACCAGCGGCCCGGTCAGAGGCTCCCAGCGGGTTAGTCGACGCGCCTTAACTCCACCGACAGCGATAATACATATAGCTATAAATATCTATAGCTCATGTATAGGAGACAGAGAGCCGCGGGGCCACCTGTCAGGCCCTGGGCCACCTTGTAACTGCCCCGACCTTGGGCTATAAAAGGACCGGGGCAGCCTCCGCGCAAAGGGATCGCGACCCAGGGAACTCATCCTCATACGCTAGCAAGCAATACACCAAGCACTCACGTGGACGTAGGGTTTTACGCTCCGGTGACCCAAACCACGTAAATTCTCGTGTCTCTCCCGCCATTGCGCTTAGACCTTCGTGATCCTCTAGCCCCACCGAAAAAAGAACCTCCACAGGCTGCTTCCGAGCAGACTGAGAGTCCAATTAGCATAGCTTAGAGTCAGCAACATTAAATATTTTATTGGAATCTAAGAGGCAGCATATGAAGTTAGAAAAGAATTGGATGGCTGAGCGGTCGACTGAACTGAATATATTACACCTGGTAGTGGTCAATGCTCAGTGAGCAACGACATGCATGCATATGAAGCGGCAAAATAGGATCAAAAATGGATATTCATTTTATGAAACAATATTGTCCTGTAACCATAATCTTAGTTCTAATAATACTTTCACTTTTTCGATAGAAGTAATTACTCATTTACCATTATTTTTTTTCTAATATTAACACTATTTTACCAATACTATCTGAAATACATACTAGTAAGTATTGTTGATTGAAGGTTAACTTATGTAGACTGTTGGATGATAATACTAGATAGTATTATGGATTACGGTTGACCAAGTCATTCGCTTCTTCTCCCGATGTCTGCTGCTAGCTAGTTGTGTACCACGTACACTACACGCGGCACTACAGCTTCAGTTCTTCAACATGAAGGCTATCGGGCTCCTAACTTGACGCCCCGTGTTCTCCCAGATGATGTGCCCGAACTCCCACGGTCCCACCCTGTCTTCATATTTCCTCCAGCTTCCCTCGTGAACTCCACTGTGTATCTCTAGCTTCTCGTACTGCTCCTTGAACTCTAGGGTCACCGGTGTGACAGTCACCTTTACATGCTTCGGTTCCACGACCGCCACATTGTACGTATATATCGACCTCCTCGGACACCTTGTTCATCATCTGCAGCAGCTAGCGTGCGCGCGGACGTTGGTGCGGCCGTCGAAGATCACAATGAAGGAGGGGTAGTTGAGGTCGGTGGGGCCGTCGGGGAGCTCAGTCGTCGTGCACATGGCTATGTTAGGCGCGAAGCGGCTCAGCCGCACCGTGGTGTAGTTGAGGGCGTCTACATAGTCCCGCGTGCCGGCGTCGTAGACCAGGCCCGGGTCCGGCAGTAAAAGGCATGGCGGCAGCCGTGGTGACATGGCGACCGTTCCGGACACCATCATCATGGATCTCCTGAGCATTGCCTCAGTTGTCATCAGTGCCGACCGTATCATGGTCGGCGTCCAGGGACTGTGCTTCTTCTTGATCACAGCCGTGATGGCGGCGACGTGGGGGCATGCCATTGACATGCCCGAGTCAAACTTGTAGTTGTTGTTCCTGTTATCCAGAGGCTGGGTGTCATCTAAGTTCCATATAACAACTTAGTTTTCGTTTTGGTCATCGTCAGGTCATACATTGAGTAGATGAGACAGAGCTATGTATGCAAACACTTGAGGATAACTAATCTTACTTCTGTAGGGTACAACATGAAAGCAAGTTCGGTATTCCCTCCGTTTTAAATAAATGACATGTAACACGGCTAATTTAGTTTAAGTTAAACCAGATTTTTAATCCTAAATGCCATTATTTTAGAATAGGAGTAATATTTTTTAGGAAAGTATGATGGGCATTACCCTACGTGGGCATTTTATTATGTCTCTGGCAGTTAAAACAGCGTACATGGAGGCGAGGAAAGAAAAATGAAGAAGAAGAACCAACCAGAGTAGTAGAGTTTACATTATCGAGGTCAGGTATTCTTTACAAGAATGTAGAAAACTTGTATGAGATGGCTAAATGCTCCTATCGGACCAGAGCACTAGATCATCTACACACACAATATATCTACTGCAGGAACATTTGAGTTGTCAAAGGCTTTTTAGCTTTTGCAGGTTTTTCATATGTTGAGACCTTTAGTTGGTAGGCCTCACCATAGGTCTGGAGCTAACCCCCAAACTGTTTCGCTGATATGAGATCGGGTACACACATTACAAGAATCTCTAGTGAAATACGTAAGAATGATTAAAGGAAAGATGAGGTGTCGTTTCCCATGCCGAGGGTGTTTTTTTGGTTTCCTGTCACATAACCAAATAGAAATCAACCTAAACTAAAATATTTAGAAGATCTTGAGCATATATTAATTTCTAATTAAAGTTAAGACGTATATATATGTATGCATATGCGTTGTCATCCATAAGAACTCCCCTCATTAAACGAAAAACAGGAGCATGGAGTCAAATGTTGAACAAAAACAAAGTATGTTGTAATAACAGAGCTCGAAAGAGGACTGGTGGTGACTCATATGTGTATATGTGTACACACACGCCATACGACCAAAATTTAGTAATAATAAGAAAATTGAGTACAAGTCGTCTCAAATAAAAATCCCAAGAACCTCAACACATACATGCAACACATGAATCTAATAGCAATACAATGAATAAGATTAAGATGAAGCGACATGTGCGTATGTATATATAAGTATGTATGTAGGTATATGAATACACATATATGCATGTATGCATTTGAGTGTGTGTATAACCAACTAAAAATTAATTAGATGAGTTTAAACTAGGCCGAGTGGCATTTATGCGCATATACACGAATAGACGTGACAACCTTTAATTTAAATCCGTATGTAAAATCGTGTATGAGAAATGCTAACTCAAATTACTAGTAAACTACCCAACGTAAGCCAAATCTAAATTCGAAAGCAAATTATGTAAAAAGATAAAAACTTCTCCCCTTCCTAGGCTGCACCCATCTCCTTTTTCTCTCTAATTTTTGGTGCAGCCCAGCCTGCTCTCCTTTTATTTTCCAGCACGCAGCCCATTTCTCCTCTCCCCCAAGCGGCCCAGCTCTCTCCTTTCCTCCTTTTCCTGGCGTGGCCCAGCCTTTTCTCTCCTTCTCTTCCTAGGCGCAGCCGCTTCCTCCCCTTGCGTGCAGCCTGGCCCAGCCCGGCCCAGCGCTGCCCTCCATCTTCCCCACCGCCTCCCCTTCCTTCATCCCGACAGAGCAGCCGCCACCGCCCCATTCAGGAAACGCGCTGGCCCCTAGGTCGCGCGGTCACCTCGCCGCCGTCCCATCGGCCGCGCCACACGCCCCCTCCCTCGCTTCCAGGTCGCCACAACTCTGCCGCGGGAAATCCGGTTGCCGTGGCCACGGTATCGCGCGAGCGTGATTTCGGCCGGCCACCCTCGACCGCGCCGCCCCCGGATTCTTGCCGGCCGCCCGCTGCTGCCCACATCGCGCCTTCAATTCCCAGAATGCCGCAGCCGCCGAGTACCCCACGGTATCGCTCGAATACCGTATGTCACGTCGCTTCGAACATAAAGACCGGCCACCAAGGACTTCCCCACGCTATAAGAGGCCGGTGGCGCCCCTCCACAAGCGCGGTAGCACTCCACAGAAGCTCCCAAGAGCATATGAAAGCTGGATCGAGCTCTCCCAAGCCAAATTTCGGGTTTCCCCTTCTCCTTCCCCAAGTCTAGCAACCTCCAAATTTGACGCCGGTGAGCCTCGATTATCCCTCCCTCTTCCTTACTCAGCATACCTAGAGGACCATTGGGCAGCACCACCCCCCGAAACTTGCTCTAGACCTCTGTAGGAGGCTCATGCCGAGCAACGCCATCCATGGCCGCCTCGGCCCGCCACCAGCTGCTCTGGAGCCTCCCCCGGCTAGGCCAAGCGCCCCAAACTCGTCAACACGCCCCTAAGAACGTGTTGGACCGATGACACACAAGAAATTGAGTATGCGTACACGGTTCCACGGTGAGCCGTCGCCGTCACCAACTCCGGAGTGGCCCCACCGGCAAAAAATGACATTCTAGACCCGGCATCGCAGCCACTAGAGTCCCCATGTTGCATAGATCAATGGCAAGCAATCCGTTAGGGTATGCGAAGAAAAAGCTCGGGCACCGGCTAGCTGCTGGCGACCCACTACCATCTCCGGTGATGTCTAGCCGCCATTCCGACGACCATCTCAGCCTAGGACCCTGACCGCTGCCCTCACCATGCTACGTAGATCACCGACACATAAATAGTTGCCCCGCGCAAAGAAAAAGTCCAACGACCAGTTAGCCGTCGGCGAGCTACTCCGGCCATCTGCCACCCTACCCCTCTGTCCTAGGTAGCGACCATGTGGCACTCCCCAGCTCGACCGAGCCCGCTAGGACATTTCCCCCACCTCAGCGAACGTGTGTGGCATCGCCATATGGGTAGAACACAGCCACACGCTCAAGTTCATCGAGCACCGACATCAACAGCAACTCCGGCGAGCTGTTGGTGCCGTTCCGGTGAGCAAGTCCGACTAGGAACCCCACACCTTGACTCCCCGCAATTGGAGGAACGCCGACACCACATTAGGTCGAACCCGAAAGCAAATGGCGCGATTCCGGCTAGCCGCCAGCCGCCAGCCGCCCCTGCCGTGCCGGTAGTCGCTCCGACCACCCGCTCACGTGGCAGCCAAGAGGCAGGCCACACAGGTAGGCATGGGGATGTGGCAGTCGAGTCAGCACCACATGGGTGCCAGCCGCACGTCCCGCCTAGGCCACCGTGGTCTCGGTCCCTGTGGACCACAAACCCAACGGCTATAGGCTAGGTTCGGGTTCACAGAACAGTAACCTGAGGACCCCCCCCCCCCTAGCCAGCTTGGCACACACTTGGCACCACATGGCACGACAGGTAGATAGACACGCATGCATGGTAGCCAGTTCAGCACCACCTCAGCGAAGGCACACATGTTGCAGCCACCTCGCACATCCCGGTCTAGGTGGCACCCATGTGGCACACAGATATTTAACGTGTGGCACGACACATAAGCAGTTTAGAACACATGGCATCCAAGCTAGCACCCTGTCAACAAAGACACACACGTGGCAGCCACCTCAACATCTATTTTAGGTGGCAGGACGGTCATTAGCCACCATGGCAACCTGACCCATGTGGCAGCCCAGTCAACGGCCACATCGCTACCACCTCACCCCGGTTCGCAAGAACCCGAGGAAATCAGACATGGTAGACTGGGTCCACCTACACAGGCATGACACACACATGTCTGCGTGGAAGTAGATGTGGCAGCCACATCATGAAAATGCTTATGAGGCAGTCCACTCATCACCTGCCACCTTGGCAGTACCGCCCATGTGGCAGTCCAGTCAGCTGCCACGTACTGCCAAATTATCATAGCCCGTAGGATTCAAATCAGTTCAGTAGACATAGTCCACATACACCAAGGACACATACAAACACCAAGTCCCTTGGCCAATCTGTCAGCCATAAGAACCACACATAATGCTAAGTACACACCCAAGTGTACACAGGATTTGAGGGAATATGTTCCTTAGTGTACAAAATTCTAGAAAATCACAAAAAGCTTTAAAACAAGTAATCCCTTCACCAACAATTCTCCAAAAATTTATCATTATCGATACTTTCGTAGTTTTGTTTGAATTTCTTGGGGTTACCTCTGGCTTAGCTCTTATTCGTGAAAGTTACGTACTGTAGCAAACGAATAGTTCGCCGAGGAACCCAAAGACCCAGATTACGAAGAACTTCTAGAAGTCTGTGAAGGGAATCTCTAACCTTCTTGATCATGATTGCTCTATGAAATTTACAAAATTACCCTGATAGCCTGTTTTAATATGCATGATTTTGTGATTATTTTTAAACGTTTTAGTAGCTAGGACCCCCTTGACTAGTGGTTGCTTAGCTGCGTGCTTGACATGTGAAGTACCATGAACCTCTCCTTGACCTTGACAACTCTTCCTTGATGCCCTAAGGCTCCGTCGTCACACTATAATGTGATGACGTGTGTGATCCCTTGAAAGTAGGATGCTTAGGAACCCTCGTGATGTTCGCATCGCGAGTCAATATAATTAATCATCAGATTTGTGAAAAGTGTTGAAAGGTGTCTTGGTGGTGTGAGTTAGGAAGTGGGTTAGGAATTTGTGTTATACAACTTATGTGGGGTGAAGTGGGGAAAAAGAATGGTTGAGGCGGGATATGGTGAATGAGTAGTGTGTGCTTCGACGTAGTCCACCTGTCTTAGATTTTGATGGAGCCGCCTCACCAACTCAAGGACCGGTTCATTGACCTCGTCATAGTGATTTCGTACAACCACAGAACCTGTATGGGCAGGACTCCCTCTACCTTCTGGATGACTTCCACATGAGCCATCTTGCGGCCAGTATAGGGCACGGGGGACCAGGAAAAGACACGGGGGAGTCATTACCCTTTGTTCGGCTGGGAGAGTAATTGGCCGAATAGCCTCTGGGTGCGTCCCGAGGTGTGATTGTGGGGTTACTCGGAGAAGATGAGGCGAACGTTACACTACTCCCTTGCTCGCAGAGCTTGACCTGTGGGTAAAGTGTACAACCTCTGCAGAGTGTAAAATCCGGATAACCGTTGTCATGGTATTGACACACTATGTTCTGAACTCTTGTTGATTAGTCTTAGCATGTTTCCTTGATGTAGTTGAGTGGCAGTGTTTGCCATGTTTTGAATATTACGGTTGTGTGCCGGAACTAGTAAAGCCATGAGGCTTGAACGTTCGAACAAAAGTTAGGGAACTGGCGGGATGGAGTTCAACTCCCCCAGGCCCCACCAACTAAAATCAGGATACGGTTACCTCCTTTTATTTTGCAAAACCTTGTTTCGAAAGAAACCCTGCATGATTGCTTTTCAGCAACTCTAAGCCGTATAGCCCTGTCTTGCTACAACCTCCTTGCATGAAACACATCCCCTTGAGTAGTGTTAGAGCTTGCTGAGTACCTTCCGTACTCACTCTTGCCTTCTTCACAACCCTCAGATGCAGAGGAAGAAAGCGAAGAAGAAGACGAAGCGTGATTCAATGACGAATAGGTCTAGTCCTGCGCTCAAGGCTGCCTGAGGGCTGGATGTCGCTGATTCCGCTGTAGTTCGACTTGCCTTTCGGTTTCAGTGGTCCTGCGAGATCATGGGTTGTAACCTAAGATTTGCTTGTAAGACCATGAAGGTCCTATTGAGAATAATTTAAGGTATGGAACTCGATATGTGCTGTTGTGCGTACCAACTACTGATCCAGTGACTGATACATGATGTACAAGTGGGCCCCGAGAGAGGTGGGTCCCGACAGTTCCTTTGTTATATCATTTTACGATTACAAGAAGTCAAGAACTAATTCCTTTGTGATTAGTTTATGATTACGAGAACAAGTAATACATGATCACCTAATTATGTCTGACTCATAAACATGAACACATCACGAATCAAACTTGACATCGTTTATTATTGCCAATAATAGAAGATAACATGATCATCCCAATAGTCGCTCAATGAAGGGGTGTAAAGGACCTAAGAATGGCATGGCGGGGAATGTCCATCACGGTCACATATGCTTCGTACTTGGCATCCTTGCCATCATTGTTCTGAGCGTCAATGACGAGGAAGAAGTCCACGCCCAAATGTGCTATATTTTCATCGCCACTCACCACCTTAATGAATTTGATCCTATCGTGTGCCTTCTTGTTGTGCTCCGTCACCGCCCACCGGCCAAGATCCTGCATCTCTGGATTGTTGACGCTCACAGGGTCTGCTGTGATGGGTGTCATAGCAACATAAATTGCCATGGCACCAACCACTAAGAGGAATGTGCTCCTCATGGTTTTGGCTTGTAGTGACTGCCTGGAGAGGTGAGAATTGCAAGTTTGAGATCAATCAAGTAGTTTTTCTATGGTGATGGTACATGACATTCGGGGGCACTTATATACAGTTGGGCATGCGTTATCTAATGCTCTGTAGCATAGATTTATTGGATGCCTATTAAAATTATGAGGTGATTTTTTGACGATCAGTCATATGTGATATTGGTTTATGCCAAACAATACCTCAATTACTGGAGCAGATATTTTAAGTATTTTAGCTAAAAGGAAAGGAACATGTGTAAGGTAGGAGGACTTTATTCAGGGTTGTTTCAAAATTGAAGTTTTTTTATTAATTTACATTTGTGCCTTGCAGGTAGCTGCTAAGTCAATGCTCAGACAACAACGCCATGCAAGCATACGAGACGGCAAAATGGGATGGAAATGGGTGCTCAGTTCATGAAACCATACTGTCACGTAACCATAACCTTAATTCTAATAATAATTTCAGATTTTTCAATAGAAATAATTACTCACTTATGATTACTATTCTTTCTGGTATTAACACTATTTTAATAATACTACCTAAAATATATACTAGTAAGTATTCTTAATTGAAGTTGACTTATGTAGACTGTTGCATCATAAGACTAGATGGTACATGGATAATGGTTGGCCAAGTAATCCACTTCTTCTAGGTCCGTTGTCGATGGAGAATGTGTTAGACTTAGAATTTCCTTAGATCTAAATACTAGGCATTGCTAATCAAGGTACTTAAGCATAATCGGATTAAAGCATGATCAATTAGTCTAAAACACAATTAGAGAATTAGGAATTGGGTTCTCATACCTTCAGCCGTAGTAGAGGGGCTAGACATGGCACAATAGCTTGGTGCAGCTGTGATAATTGGAATGCTGGTGGCCGATGGGAGGAGGCCTTCCCCTCGCTACCGCGTTCGTAGGATCGAAAGTCGGGAGTGTAGGAGGCGTTGGGCGAGAGAGCGATAGATCACCCACACCTCGGCTGCCTGCTGATTTATATAGCGCGGGCGAGAGGGTGCCTCAACCGAATTGAGTCAGTTGCGCCCCCGATTAGGGCGCATGGGGAGAGCGGATCCCGGTGGTTGTTGCCCACCTGAGATCCACGGGATCACAACAAACTAACATTCTCCCCCTTGATCACGGGTCATAACACTTACCATCTTACTTAGTTACTAGACTTAGTGTCTATCTCCTCACGCTCGACATAAAGGACACGATGCATCAAAACAGTCATTTACGTACTGCTTGATTCGATGACCACTTTACATCTCACGCTTGGAGACAACCTTACTCTTAATTGGCCCCTTGGTATCTAGAATAGTTCACAGACTCTCTCTTAAACCCATGTCGGCTATGTGTTCTCTGAACACATTGGGTGGAGGACCTTTTGTTAGCAGATTCGCAAGCATGTGTTTCATACTTATATGCTCGAGACTAATTGTGTGATCCTGGATTTTATCTTTCACAACATAAAACTTAATATCAATGTGTTTGGCAGCTCAACTTGATTTGTTGTTGTGAGAGTATAGTATTGCAGGCTCGTTGTCACAGTACAACTTAAGTGGTTTATGAATACAGTAACTACTCTAAGACTGGGTACAAATTTCTTAAGCCATAGTGCCTGCCCCGTGGCCTCATAACAAGCAACAAACTCGGCATGCATTATGGATGATACAGTGACGGTTTGTTTGGAGCTCTTCCACGAGATAGCTCCATTCGCGAGAGTCAAAATATAACCTGAAGTGGATTTTTTAGTATTCACACAACCCGCGAAATCTGAGTATCTCACTATCTCTAGTGAGTTTGACTTACTAAATGTCAACATGAGGCATTTTGTTCCTTGCACGTATCTAAGTGCCTTCTTAACTGCCTTCCAGTGATCAATCCCTAGATTGGCTTGATATCTGCCAAGCATCCCGGTTACAAATGCTATGTCAGGACAAGTACATACTTGAGCATACATAAGGCTTTCGACAGCAGAAACATATGGAAACGATTTCATTTGATCGATCTCGTATTGGTTCCTGGGACACTGAAAGTTTCCAAACTTATCGCCCTTCACTATTGGAGCAGGCAAAGGTTTGCTAGCGTACATACCATACTTCTTGAGTACGCTATCCAAGTACGCTTTCTGAGATAGGCCTAATACCCCCTTATTGCGATTTCGGTGAATCTTGATTCCTAACACGTAGGAAGCTTCAACTAAATCCTTCATATCAAAGTTGGAGGACAAAAAATTCTTAGTTTCTAACAATAGATTGACATCACTACTTGCAAGTAGTATGTCATCTACGTAAAGAACAAGAAAAATAAATTTCACATTCTTAAACTTAGCATATATGCAATTGTCCTCCTCGTTTTTCTTAAACCCAAACTTTTTTATGGTTTCATCAAACTTGAGATACCAATACCTAGAGGCCTGTTTAAATGCATAAATAGACTTTCTTAATCGGCATCCCATGTGTTCCTTACCCTTAGCGACAAAACCCTTTGGTTGTGTCATATTGACACCCTCATAAAGATCCCCATTGAGAAACACCATTTTTACATCCATTTGATGTAATTCTAAGTCAAAATGTCCCAGTAAAGCCACGATAATTCTGAAAGAGTCCTTACTAGAGAAGGGTGAGAACATCTCATTGTAATCCACACCTTCTCTTTGAGTGAATCCTTTTGCCACAAGTCTGTCCTTATATTTCTCGATCTTCACTTTGGAGTCACGTTTGATCTTGTAGACCCATTTGCAACCTACTGTTTTGGCTCCATTAGGAATCTCAACTAATTCTCAGACCTTGTTGGCGTCCATTGACCTCATCTCATCCTCCATGGCCTCTTGCCACTCAGATGACTGAGGTCTTCTCATAGCATCTTCAAATGAGGTGGGATCATCCTCCATTTGAACTTCTTCACTCATGTAGACCTCATATTCACTCGGTATAGCCGAGCGTCTCACTCTTTGAGATCTTCTAAGTGACAGGGCCCGACCACCCGTTCACGGGGCCGTGCCGCTCGCCCGGGAATCGCATTGGGTGGTGCCGTGATATGCGGCACCCAACAGCACACATATAAGGAAAATGTATTACATAAATCAAAAGTGGAAGCTTACAAATGTTCTTTGTAAATAATTTACATCAAATAACTATAGTGGAAGACTATAATCATCTCATGTTGAATAACTACTAAGCACTCGAGAAGATGTCCAGCCCACGGACTCTTCTTGCTAGCAACACGAAGACAACTGCAGCGGCTGGGTTCTCCATGTGTTAAACGACTCGGAAAGTCTCCGAGTCTCACCGGACAACCTCCTCATAGCAGCGATGTTAACATGCAAAACCACTCATATAGCAAGCGTGAGCACATAGGCTCATCAAGACTGATCCGTCTCCCCTAAACAAGAAACTCTATATGCACGACGGATAGAATAAGGTAGCTGAATTTTGCATAAAGGACTCGCCTACAGTTGATCCTTAACTTTCAGATTTTAAGCCGCATTTTAAAGACCTTGAGTCGAACAGCATCGCAACTCCACAATCAAACAAGAAACGCTTTGTTGCGATGCTTCTTGCACAAAGTGAAGTAAACTTTAATTAGCACTATCTCTAAATCAAGCATTGTTACAATACAAGTTAAATCATAAGCCTTATTAAATTCAAAGGAATTCACTTTAGTTCTTACTACGTCAAGATGCAGTGAGCAAGTATGCTCATATGACCGCGAGCGATGGTGATCCGAATCAGTACACGCCCGGACTACATGACACGTACACCCATACTCTGAGTTGCCGACAGCAACCTCGGCGGATGTTGTACATAGCCACCTTTTCCATGTTCTTCCACACATGAAGCAGTCCAATCGTCCCGAACAGCAAGCTCCCTCAAGGTACTACCCGTAGTGATATGTTCTTGAGCGAGTTACCTCCTGCTGTACTGACGCCGAAAGCCTAAGCCGATTAGAAAAGTTTCAATATGGATCTCACAAGGTAAATCGGTTCCCTGGGTCCCATATAGCCAGTATGCGCCCGGTACACAACTCAAACTAGTCCAACAGGGCCAAGTACGGATGGGCCTTAACCAACACAGGCACCGCTATGCACGGACGATCCGTAGTCTGCTGCATCTAAATCTCCCTGCCCGGTCTCCATTTCTTACTTGTGAACTTTCCTCAATGATCCTATTCATGACCCGCTCTGATGAAACCAAACCCTAAAACTCGTGAGTAGATTCCAACTACTCGACTTCTACCGGTCCTTTTCAACTAACATTTAGCATAGCCCAAATCCACTCGAGAAGGTGCTCATCTACCCATTCTCTCTTGGGTTAATCTGGTCATGCAATTAGGTTTTCAATATCTAGATCTAATGCAATCATTATCTATAGCTATGATCTCTAGAAATGAAAAGACTTTATAAAATTGCTTGAATGCAAACCGATACTTGCCTATTTTGCAGGTGACTAAGAATATATATAATTTTCAGTTAGTGATGATCACTTGAGGCTTGATCACTTGCCTTCCTCCCTCTTTGATCTCTACTTTAGTTACTTCACAATCTTCACGTCGATGCTACACGTTATGAATATGCACAAGTATTTAATTGTAAAGCTTTTGCAAACACGGTCTAATAACAATTAGAAACTGGAACTCTTTTTAAGAATTTAAAATGAGACGGGTGCTAGTGGTTGGGTTTGAGTTAAGCAAAGTGATCAAGTGATAAGTGCATTCCTCACTTGTGTTTTGATCACCTAAAGAGGATAGACAGAAAAGTGATGATCTAAAGCTCCAATGGAGCTGAAAATTTTCATGTGAGTTTCTTATCACGAGAAAGTGTTCTGGACCAAAAATTAGCATTTTTCACTGAGTGGTTTATTCAGAACAATTCTCTAAGCAATTAAGCAAAAAGAAGTTAATTCTGAAGTAACTCACATGTTCATGTCAAACTTAGTGAACTACAATTCCAATTATAGTTCATAGAGCCTGCATGCATTTTCCTAGAATTTTTGGAACTAAGGGGTACCCAGAACTGAGTTTTCAAGTTTGGGGCTTTTTCTGGAAATGTTTCTGTATACATCTCCCACGCCCAAAGTCGCCGCTAGGCCCTATACCGACATGAGGAACACTCCAGTGAGGTTTTCCCGAGCCGGCAGGGTCTCTACCCTAGCTCACAGCGTGCAGCGGCTAGAACCCGAGGTCCGGCGACATCGCCCAGCCCTTCTAGCCCGCCAAAACCTAGGTGGAGCGGCTCTACAGCACCGATGGAGTGTGTATATCATCGACGTGCATGCAAATTTTATCGGTAGCAGCTCTACCTAGGGTGGCACCGTGCACCCGACGGCTTCCGCCATTGGTGCCGTTAGAAAAGCTCAGAATAGGCCGTCTACAGTGGGTTTCATGCTAGTGTTCCAAAGAGAAATTGTTGCCTAACTAGTCTGGCTCGTGTGTGCTAAGTTTGGTGCATCAAAACCGAAAGTTGGGTGCGAATTTTGCAATTCCTTACCCACGGGTCGGTTTGCACCGATTGGAAGGAAAATGGAAATTCCGCCGTCGACGATCAACCACTCGGCTTGAGCTTCGGAGGTGAACAGCACGGAACCTTGGTGCATCCAAAGGTGTCCTTGCTTGGCCGTGAGAGGCTCTCTGTAGGGCTGTCAACGTGCGGTCTCCCTTCAGTTGTTGTTCGGCCACCGCGGGAACACGGGGTTCTCGGGGTTGGGGAGGCCGAGCTCACTCGGTGGCGCGTCGAGGAGGTAGAGGGAAAGTTCTCAGTGCCGTTTTGCTCTTCACCGAGGCCTTGCACACGATGAAACGCCGACTCCGGAGCTACTGAGGTGTGGCGGCGGAGTCTCTATTCTTGAGCGCGAGAGAGAAAGAAACAGAGCCAAGCTTCGGTGTTGGGCAAAAGGAGAACGGCAGGGAGTACAAAGATCACAGCTGAGGCGGTTTGTGTGAGCTGTGGTCAACCAAGGGGTGAGCGCGCGCTGGCGCCGTTGCCTCCTCTGCTGTCGAGTTATCAGTAGAAGCAAAACAGAGACTTGGCGCTTCACTGCTGATCTTTTGAGTGCAACTGTCAAGTGGGTCCCACTGCTCCTCTTATTATCTCAAATATCTCCAGTTTTGGCAAATGACCAATTCAATTGTTTGGAGTTGAAATCTGAACTGCATTTGGATAATTTGGCAAATCATCCAAATTCAAATGTGTATTTGAATTCATTGCAAATTTGAGTCCTTTTAGAAAATGGATAGCAAAACATTTCAAAAATTTATGAAACTTTGCATGCCCACTAATTTGGACCTAGGGAATTTAAATATGAAACCTAATTTTTTGTTTGGCTGCTGCAAATGAGCTTTTTAACACAACAGTTTGCAATCCATTGTGTTGCCCTCATTTGAAATTTGAATTGAACAAATTTTGTTCCAAAATATGAATTTAACTTTCTCACACACATGAGAATTTCCCACCTTGGGTTCGAATCCCATTTTATTCTAAACATTCAAATAAATAATTGAACTTGTGTGAAGATAGCTCTCATGTTTCATCATCACATGTGAAAGTTTAAACATGTCCCACTTTTTATACACATGAAACCAAATGCTTGATCAAACTTGAGTTTCTTTGTATTCATATTCTTGGGACCTTTACATTCCTCCCCCCTTAAAAGGAATCTCGTCCCGAGATTATAAAAGAAGAACAAGATGGGAGGGTAAATTACAAAGTCTATGACAAAAGTTTCGGATAATTCTTATGGATGTAATCTTCACTTTCCCACATCGCCTCTTTTGCGGTATGATTACTCCACAGGACTTTGTAAATTTCAAAGTCCAATTCTGGGTGATCCGGGTCTTTTCATCGATAATCCGCATGGGTCGCTCGGTGTATGTGTTATCCGACTTTAACTCGTCGATGTCTTCGGTGCGGACAACAGTGGTAAATTTAAGACACTTCCACAGCTGGGACACATGAAATATGTCATGAATACCAACAAGGTTTGCCGATAGTTCCCGCCGGTAGGCTACGGTTCCGCACTTCTCTGTGATGGCAAATAGGCCGATGAATCGGGGAACAAGTTTCGCCTTGACACCGAACCGATGAATTCCTTTCATCAGAGATAGGTGAAGATACACGTGCTCTCCGACGTCGAAATGCAGCGGTCGACGCCTCTGATCTGTGTAGCTTTTATGACGAGATTGGGCAGCTTTGAGGTTCTATTGTATTATTCGAACTCTCTCTTTGGCTTCATTGACAAGATCAACCCAGAACGTTACTCGTTCACCGAACTCACACCAATTCAATGGTGTACGGCACTTCTGGCCGTAGAGAGCTTCATATGATGTCATTTTGATGCTCATCTGATAACCGTTGTTGTACGAGAACTCCGCCAACGGTAAGTGATCATCCCAGTTCTTACCGTGGTGGATGGCACACGCTCTTAGCATATCTTCAAGTATTTGATTCACCCTCTCGGTTTGCCCATCGGTTTGATGGTGATACGCGGAGCTTCAAATTAATTTGGTTCCTAAGGATGCGTGTAGCTGCTCCCTGAAACGGGCTACGAACAGCGATCCTCTGTCGGACACAATGGTACGGGGAACTCCATGGAAGCACAAGATCCGTGCTATGTACAACTCCGCATACTGCTTGGTATTGTATCTTGTATGCAAAGGGATGAAATGTGCTGATTTGGTTAACCGGTCAACGATTAACCGAATCGAATCATGGTTGTGGGACGTCATCGGCAACGTGACGATGAAATCCATGCTCAAATCTTCCCACTTCCATCCCGGTATTTGCAGTGGATGCAGCAGACTCGACTTCTTCAAATGGTCGGCCTTGACTCTTCGACACGTATCACATTATGAAACGTACTTTGCAACTTCATGCTTCATACTTGTCCACTAAAATTTCTTCGTGAGTTCTTGGTACATTTTATTGCTGCCCGGATGAATGGAAAATTTAGTCAAATGGGCTTCATCCAAAATTTTCTTACGTAGTCTCATATTCTGGGGTACTACTATCTGGTCGTTGAATCACAATGTACCTCCTTTGTCCTTCCAGAAGCATTTCATTTCTCCGTTGTCTATTCTTTGCCGTATGTGAGACATACCCTTGTTTTTTTGATATTCAATGATCTGCTCCCGGATGGTAGGAATGAGAGCGAGATTATAGAGCGCTCCATACGGGATGACATGGAGACTTGGTTCTTCATCATCCATTTCAGCAATAGTCAAGTGGTGGACTTGCGCCTTACGACTGAGCGCATCGGCGACCACATTTGCCTTTCCCGGATGATAATGAATCTCAAGTTCATAATCTTTAATGAGCTCTAACCATCTTCGTTGTCTCATATTCAGTTCTTTCTGAGTGAAGATGTATTTCAAACTCTTGTGGTCGGTGCAGAGGTGTACAAGATTTCCGAGCAAGTAATGCCTTCACATTTTCAAAGCAAGGACCACGGCAGCTAACTCAAGATCATGAGTTGGATAATGCTACTCATGATTTCTGAGTTGACAAGATCCATAAGCAACCACTCGTCCTTCGTGCATCAGCACACAACCAAGACAGATGCCAGATGATTGATGACAAATGAATTGAGATCTTAATGAACTTGTTGAGATGAATGCAGATTAACTCGCGTAAGGTAGAAGTGGTGCACTCAAAAAGGTGAAAAATCAAGTGATGAAGAAAAAAGGAGAAGAACAGATTCATGAGCCAAGAAAAATGTGCATACTTGTATAGGATGTGTGTGAGAGACACATCTCAAGAGCTCAATATCTTTACGTAGGGGTAAGAGATTAAAACATATCCCAATCACTCACAACACGGTGCACCGGACTAGTCGGCTCAGAAACCGGACTAGTCCGTTTCAACTTTCTGTTGCCTCACAACACGTGCACCGGACTAGTCCGCTTGGAAACCGGACTAGTCTGATCAACTCTCTAGAACCAACATTCACCTTGCACCGGACTAGTTGGCTCAGAAACCAGACTAGTCCGATCAACTCTCTGGAACCAACATTCACCTTGCACCGGACTAGTCCGCTTCAAAACCGGACTAGTCCGTTCAACTCTCTAGAACCGACATTCATCTTACACCGGACTAGTCCGCTCTCGGACCGGACTAGTCCGTTCAACTTTCTGTAATCACATCAAATTAGGGTTTCCACTTTACCGCATGTAACACGAAAATTGTACACGGCACACCGGACTAGTCCGGTGAACATAGCGGACTAGTCCGACCGCCAGGGTTTTTGGAAACCTTATATAAATAGAGGTGCACGGCCACAC